>JAEAOA010001541.1:0-722500 GCA_016746295.1 Potamilus streckersoni
GTCTGTCTGTCTGTCTGTCTGTCTGTCTGTCTGTCTGTCTGTCTGTCTGTCTGTCTGTCTGTCTGTCTGTCTGTCTGTCTGTCTGTCTGTCTGTCTGTCTGTCTGTCTTCCTCACAAGCAGATTCAAATTATGTATACAGTTGATGCTGGTTTAAAGAAATAGACATTACAAAATAATTATATTGAATATATTGCAGAAGTTGTAGGTGTATATAGATTATCTCTATTTAGCGGTGCAAAGTTTAGTGTCTGTCATTAGCCACCGCACGCACATCCCCTCAGTATCTCTATATTACCTTTCCTTTCTGCTAGTAATCTTACACCGTAGAAACTGTACAACTATCCCTAACACGGAGAACTATTTTAACTGCCTACCTGAGGCCAGTCGGACTACCGTTTCAAGGCACATCACACTAATATACCTACTCATATTTGCCTCTATGGCAATGTAAACGGCATCTACCGAGTACGTTCTCATTTATCTCATTGTGTAATTTACCGGTTTACTACCATAAAATATTGCTGCTGCAGTCAGAACACCCAATTTATACAATTCGTTTTTTATAAAGTGCTATATCCAGGGACAGTCATGCGGATTGAGTCTGAATTATAGACACTCATTGGCTATGGCATCTCCCTAACACTTTCTCTCCGTGACGTTTGCTCCTAATAATTATTTCGTGCTAGAAATTATTTCCCATTTCATCAAATTCCAATAATCAAACATGTAATCACACAAGCCTACACATTGCTTAAACTAAATGCGCATCTCTTTAATTTTATTACAACATATTAATGTAATGACACTCTTCTTATGCTTTTAGGCATAGCTCCCTAAATTAAAATATTATATAGTAATTCCAAAATTGATATTGCATACTACTGTTTTTGCTTATATCACTCAAGGTATTCGGGCTTTTTGTTTACTTTTGTATTGTATTTTTGAATTTTGCTAGTGATGTGATATCACTATTTCTTCATGTAGTGATGTGTGACCATTTTTAACTTTAATTTTTAACTGTTTGGACCATTACAATGCAAATTTCACTTTACTTGAATAAACGTTTTTCTTGTACCTTCAATAGTGAAGGTTTTAGTATTTCCTTTGCATCATATACATTTCCACTAAACCCTATCATGGTTTATTTCACTTGGTTTAAGTGAACTTACAATATAGTATTATGTACTGTGAAATTACCTGGATACTATACTGAGCTTTATTCAGGATTAGAAATGGCACAGGACCAATTTGAAAAAATCTGGGGAGCAACCCAGTAATATGAAATACACATTTAATTAATTTTCCGGCCAATAAATACAACAAAACATTTTATTTTATTAATAATTTAGATATTGAGTACGTATTCTATGGAAAACATTAATATAGAAGGGGATATAAACTGAGTGACGTATCAGATTGATAGAACAGGACCATTAACAACTGACGATAGGATAAGAAAAGGGGCAATGGAATTTTTTTAAAATAAGCATAAATTTAAATACATTTTAAAGACTTTTAAACCTACCGAGATTCGAATTTACTTTTAAATATGGAAATAACTTAAAAGTCGCCTGATAAGATTTTAATGGCAACAATTTTAATTATAAAATAAAGAATCCAATATAACGAACCTGAAACTATCAGACCACAAATTAATAAACTTAAACAATATTTCAAATACAGATAAATAGTGGTAGGGCTTTTGGAAGTTAAACAAAAAGATTTTATATAATATAGAATTTATAGATAAAATTAGGATAAAAAAAATATTTTTATACACAAAACATAATACCAATATGGTATAGTTTAAATAAACAATTTAATTTAATATTTTTACATTATACTCTAAAAGATTACATGAATTACAAAATATGGATGAAAGAAATAAAATTAGTTTTAAATAAGGATATTAATGAAAAGACAAAAAAGGAATTAGACGATAAGTTAAAACAAATTAAGGGAAAAAATGGCTGTAAAATTAGGGCAAAAAACTTTTCAAATTTTATACATTAGCAAAAGAATATTTTTAGAAGAGGAATTAAGGGAGAAATGACAAAAATGGAGGAAATAATAGATGAAAGGGGACAAATTTTAAAAAAGAAAAAAGATATATTACAAAAGACTCGAGAATATTATAAAGAAATTTAAACTAAACAAAATATACATACAAACCAAATTAATATTTAAAGGATTTAAAATGTGACATGATTTTATCAGTACATAAAAAATTGCGTCCTTCTCCGCTACCATCTTCCACCCTTAAGAAAAAAAGTAAAAAAGGAGAGGACAGACAAAAGACAACGACTTGGACAAAAAAGACGAAAAATTCACTTTAAACTGGAAATTGAAACTTGAAAATTCGAAAATACAAATTACCGAGATTTGTCAAACTATTGAAGAGGAGACAGCATTTGAAACTTGTAAAAAAACTGATGAGGAAACAAGGGGGAGTACTCCCCCCCCAAAAAAAAAACCCTAATAAACTTTAGATGCTAAACATGAATAATGACCGATATATTAACTTTATATGTACTAAAGACCTAAGAAATTGGCTGCCTGGTTACAACAAAAAAAAAATGGAAGGAACAAACTTCAGTATAGTTTCAGTTAATAATAGATAATGGGATTTATAACCAAATAAAGATTTATGAACCATGAAATTATTTTAAAATAAACAATTTTAATAAGGATTATCATCCTATACGGAGAGGAAACTATATTCTAAAAAGTAACTATATTGATGAAGATCTGAAAGGTGGCGCAGCTATAATTATAAAAGTAATGACAATATGCTGAAATGGGAGGTATAGATTACTTTTTTGGGATATTACTCGGCTTAAAAGTTAAAATAAAAGTTAATAAAATAAACATAATAAATGTGTATTTCTTAGCTAAGAAATATAAGAAATCGAATTTTATTGAGAATCTTAAAGTACTTTTTCAATGGAAGATTTTAATTTGATAGGGGAACTAATTACTAATGATAAAAAGTTCTTAAAATCGATGAATATTGTTTTTAACATATAAATTAATTGATACAGGAGATAAAATCTACGAACCAATTACAAAAATAAACTTGCAAGTAGAATATATATATATATATATATATATATATATATATATATATATATATATATATATATATATATATATATATATAAATTTTATGGTAAAAATTTTAATGGAAAAGACCTATATCTAAATTCACAAATAACCAATAAATAGATTACAGATCACAATATAATAGAAATTGAGATAAAATCGCGAAATAAAGATAGGTGGGGTAAAGGTATATTGCAATTTAACAACACTAGTTAAGATAAATAAGAGCAGGGATATAATCGTACATCTATAACACATCAAGACTAGCAAAGATAGAATATAGGTAAGGAGAAATGAAATCCATGCATTAAGAGACGAAAATGTTTTACTGACAAAATACAATAGTAGGGAAAATAAAAGATTACAATAACTTATATAGATTTCAAGAATTAAATAATGAGGAGAAGAAATAGGACCATTAACTCCCTATCCAAAGGGAATATACATGGAAGAGATGGACTAAAAAAATATAAAATGAAACCTTCAGTGAGAGAAGATTAATAACTTTAATACATAAAGGTAAAGGAGATAAAAAGTCAAGTCATATACGAAGACTAACTGCACGAGTACATGTGAATGGAACTAATACGGAAAAATTTGAAATACAAAGATCAGTGAGACAAGGCTTTCCACTATCTACTTTTTAAATTTCTACATAATGTGTGGTTGATAGGTGAGTTGGCAATAATGAAGACTATACCAAAGTAACCTCTTTGTAAAACACAACATATTTTACACAAAAAACTGTACATTTCGGTTTTTAGGACAAGGAACCTGCACATGTATGAAGTATGATACAATAAGGCTACCAGGCGAAACCACTAGGCGCTACGCGAAGTGGGAAGGTTGCTGGAGGAACCTCTGAAAAATACATGTGCTGGACATGGACAAACAGTAGAAAAACATAGGGGGATACATTTTTAAAACAAAGAATTCCATGGGGAAAGAAATGTGACTAATTTAACGAATGTTATATTTGCACATTTAGAAATTATATATTTAAATATAGTATTTTATGGTGAGTATGGAGTAAGGCCCGGTCATGACAAAAGAAGCGAGTCAAGTTTCAAATAAATAAAGACTCGTGACTCTTTGCAAACCGGCTTTATGATCAGCCTCCTATATTCAGATTGTATATGGGAAATGACACACTAAAACTAGGCTTTATTTTTGGAACACTTACGCCATTTCTCATACGAAATTCAAGAATCAAAATAATTAACAGAATCTTTTATATGTTTATATACGACTTATTTGTAATTTGGTTTTAGGATGCCGTCCTTACATATACACATATATAGCACACATACAATAAAGCAATATACATATAGCATTATAGATAGATGTCATACACAGGACATAGGTGACCCCTTAGGCAAGGGTCTCTTCGGAAAAGGGAAAGCACCTATCCAATCTGATGATTAAAATCAGAGAGGAAGGTCATCCTTTAAATACACTAGGGTCTTCAAAATTCTATTATAAATATCACATCTGTTGTGCACATAAACAAAAACCTTTCTGATTTAGTTGGGGGGGCATCTGTCTGGTGCCCCCCCCCCCAAGTAAGACTGATCTGTGATCAGCAATTTGGTTAATAACCATGAAACGTGCTTTAGCTGCCGTAATGTGATTTTCAGACATGTACAGTGTCTAACATTACCTTTATTACCCTCGTGTAATTTGTATATATAATATTCATTTCTATTTGCATTTAGCCAACAATTTGCATCTTTAAATTTATTAAAGTTATTATGTTTTTTAAATGATCTAATTCCTTTATGAACGGTATTATCATTATCTGAGATTCCCCGCCCCCACTTTTGTCCAATTGTGACAATATCCAGTTAAAATCTCCTATATAATACTTGGGTATTCAACAAAACGTTGAATATAATGATTTGCGTTTATTATACAAATTTTTGGGCTTAATTCCGCCAGTTGGCACAAACATGTAAAACATATTCCAATTATTCAGCTTAATATGTAAAAGACGTACCTGTAATTCACTTGTAGGCTTTCAAAATTTAATCCTTTGGCAAAACGCCGAACAATTGTTGCCATCCTGATTTCCTCTTTGTTGGATGATTACCGGAGAGAACTAAGGCATCAAGGTCTTCTAGTTTTCTCACCATATGCTCAGGCATCCCTTGTGTTTCATGCAAGATTATATCAATTTTTAGCCCGAGATATTATTTTGTCAATTTTAATTACAATTCCATTAATGCTCACTCAAGATCGGTAGGTTCAGTCCATCCATCTTGACTATGTACACGTGTTTAATCTTTATATAAAAAAATCAAACTATTTATCACTAAAATGGTAATAACAAAGCAAGCAGTGTAACAAAAAAAAACAGAAAAGTTTCACAGAATCAAATAAAACAAAGCTTTGACACTTACCCCTATGGCCTGAGATGATGGTGGAAAGTTCGCCTACCACTGACAAAATCCAAATGACTTGTGTCTCAGTTCACAATGTATCCAGCTTAAATCCATAGGAGTGAATAATAGTTATGGTTAAATGTTCATGTAAACCTTGCTTTTCTGTCAATTTCCGCTTGAATGTAATTTTAAAATCAATTCACATGGTGACCAATAGTTCACCCCAGGAAACGTTGTACGTCTGTAGAACGAATGAAAGTGGTAAAATAGATTCAAGGCAAAACCAAGTTATTTATGGCCTTATTCTGTGACAAACCTGAATGTCTTTAACAAAATCCTTATCAATAAGGCAATTATTAAAGTTACGTAGCAACATCATCAAACAAATTCGTAAATCTTAATGAAAAAGATGACAATGATGTCAATAATAATAATAATAATAATAATAATAATAATAATAATAATAATAATAATAATAATAATAATAATAATAATAATAATATTCTTATTATTATTATTCTTCTTATTATTATTCTTATTATTCTTCTTCTTCTTCTTCTTCTTCTTCTTCTTCTTCTTCTTCTTCTTCTTATTATTATTATTATTATTATTATTATTATTATTATTATTATTATTATTATTATTTTAAATTATTATTATTATTATTATTATTATTATTATTATTATTATTATTATTATTATTATTATTATTATTATTATTACAGTGAGTAAAAGCACTAGCAATTGGTTGACAAATAGACAATACCCATTTTTGTTATAACTAACTTTGCTTAAAAATGGATGTGAATTTATGTTCACGGTTCAAATGTGGTGTCAGACTACCCTTAAGATCCATGATTGTGTGTGTGTGTGTGTGTGTGTGTGTGTGTGTGTGTGTGTGAGTGAGAGAGAGAGTGATTTTACATTTATCTTTCACTCATCAATTCTCTTTTCATCGTTCCAGCATTGCTAATATATCCCAACCATCACTGTAACATTTTAAAAACGGTACGATCATATATCATACCCATATACTAGAACACTGAATACAAGCCGTTTTGCATGTTGCACAATCGTCAATATACTGATTCCACTTTACCCCACCCACTACCCGCCGTAACACACATTTAAGTATATATATATATATATATATATATATATATATATATATGTGTGTGAAATAAAACAGATGTATATAAAATTCTTTCCTTAATACACATAATTCAACAACAGGGTCGTAACAATAACACCATTCTATTTTATGGGGAGATGCTCAAATCTCTTAAAGAAGGAATAATCATCCTGAATAATAAAGGAAAAGGGGAAAGGAAAGATTTGAAAATATGGAGACCTATATCACTATTAAATGCTGATTATAAAATGCTAAGCAACAACAGAATTAGAAAGTGCTTAAACAATATAAGAGATCTCTGTCATAGCTGTGGGAAGGTAGGTAGAAAGATGTTAAATATTACACTGTAAATTACTTCGATAATAGACCTGATTACGAATAAAAATGAAACGACAGTAATGTACTTATTCGATCAAGAAAAGACGTTTGATAGAAAAGAACACGATTTTATATTTAAAGCCTTAGTAAAATGTGGATTTGGTAATTACATAATTAATTGGATCAAAGCCATGTACAAAAATATTATTTCTTGAATAATAAAAAATGGAGCCATGACAGGAGAATTTATGCTTCAACGCTCAAAGAGACAGAACCGCCCTCTATCTATGTTACTATATGTAATTGCTATTGAATGTTTGAACAAAATATTAAAAATAACACTAATATTCAAGAAGTCAAAATACCCAATATGAAATACGATTTTAAAACCATACTACATGCAGCCGATTGTACGAACTTTATTAGAGACGGATACTCTTTCAAACATCGAAAGTATGAATTCACAAAATTTGGGAAAGTCTCTGGATCGGCAATAAATCACAGTAAAAGAGAAATTTTATTAACAGGAAACCCAGATCTCCCGCCAAATTTGATCATAAAGCATTTAAGAGCATTGGGAATTGTTTTCGGACTGAACTCAACTCACAAAAGCTATAGTGAGCCAATATCAAAATTCCACGCATAAATCGAAACTTGGTTGCATGTCAAGCTAAACTTAATGGACTGCATACTAGTCGCCAAGACTTATCTATATAGTCAATTAAATTACATTATAAATTCTACTCACTTAACAGAAGCCACGATAGGAAACATAGAAAGAAAAATACTGAGCTTTCTTGGGGAGAAAAAAATTCATTACATAGGGAAAAAAATATGTATACAGACCCAAAGTTAGAAGGGATTAGACCTCCCAAACATATGCTTGAAGCAAAAATCCATCATTTTAAATACGTTGAAAATGCAAAATGAAAAACCCAAGTATACATGGGAAGCAATTAATATATATCTGTATGGTTATTTATGTAAATTTAATTTAAAAAAATTATAAAAATAACGCACTCAGTAAGTTATTATAACCGCCAGGATATTTTAGAATAATTAATGAACTCATTTACAGATACAGAAATAATAAAGAACTTTGGGATATGGAAAAAGATATGTATAAATGTCTAATGGAGCCATCTATCAACGAACAACATGGAGTAAAACTGATAAACCCGGGACTAAACTGGGATTCAATGTGGAGAAATTGGGCAGGCTTAAAAACGCCTGCTATTCAAAGTAGATTGTTTATCAATATACATGATGCAGGTGAAGTAGCCTTCATCTGACACCTGACGAAACAAATACCAAAATGTAGATTGTGTGGAGCAAATATTGACTCTAAAAAGCACTTAATTTTAGAACGCCAACTAAATAACTTGAAAAGGCAAAATATCAAAAATAAAATTTAAGAAAAATATGCAAGAAATGAAACTGCACAGCTTTTATTTACAAATGGCATTAATGATAAGAAATTATATAATGACCTTATAAATTTTATTAATTCAGTAATAAAACATATTCGTGATTATAAATATAAAATTGCAGAAAATATATATGCCTGTGGGGTCTTTATTCTTACATAACTTTTCATCGGGGCCCCGAGTGGCCGAGTGGTCTAAAGCGCTGTCCGTTACGGATCACTGCCATCTCACCTCTGTCTACGTGACTTCGAGTCTAGGATTCGGGGAATGTGGATATGGGAGAAAGCTTACCAGTAGCTTCTCGTGGGTCGGTGGTTCTTTCCGGTCATTTCCCGGTTTCTTCCTCCACCATTAATACTGGCCGCCATGAATAGCCTATCGTGTGCTGAAAAATGGCGTTAAGCCCAAAAACAACAACAACAACAACAACAACAACAACATAACTTTTCTCTCACTTATCTATCTTCTATATGCACACACTAAAATAGCAAGGGTCCAACAATAAGGAGGCCGGTATCGATCTTATATCACAACCGGTCTCCTGAATCAAAGAAACCAATACAATTAAAGATATTATGATAATTCGATCTATCTAGACAGACACATCAATTAACACACTCATATAGCATACATAGGGCAGGACGGATCCCTGGCAAGGATCACTAAAATGTAAATGAGATATGACTTCAGCCCGATAGAAATATCTCTAATATTACATCAAGTAGCTAAAACAAATTTATACTCGAATGTTAATTATATTTTAAAATCTATGATTTGATAAACAAAGATCTAGAAAAAATTAATAATGAAATTTTTAAATATATATTAGGATATAAAATACATTATATCCAAAATGATACATTATACAGACAAAAAAAATAAGGGGGTTTAAATTTGCCGAGTCCATTTTTAATGAAAAATGCAAACATAATAAATCGATTCAAAATAATGAAATCCAAACCAAGTATGCCATGGGAGGCGATTTTTTTTATATTGGTTTGGTTTCGGCCTTAAAAATAGACAAGAAATATATATAAAAATAATGCAATTTACAAACTCCTAGAGGCACCTAGAAAATTTAAATATACTAAAGATTTAATTTTACAATGTAGGGAAAACAATAAAATATGGATGGGGGATAGGAAAATTACGTACAAAACAACAAGGGATTTAACCATAAAAAATAAAATATACAAAATTGAAATCGAAGTATGGGGAGTTGACTGGGAAAGAACTTGGAAAGCATGGGAAGATATAAATTCTTTAAAACTACAAAGTTTAATTTTTAAATATATCTATAATGCCTGATTAACAGGAGAAATAGTTAAAAGGAGGTATATGATTATTAATATAACTAAATGTCCATTATGTAAAAAGTTTGAATTTTTAACAAAAAAACTATGTTATTCCAAACTGCTAAACTATAAAAACCGAACGAAATGAAATTATTAGCATAATTAAAAAGTATGTGGATTTTAAAGTAGGGGCATTATTATACTTAGATGGTGAATTTTCAAAATTAGTATATATGAAAATAATTATTTTTATAATATCTACTATGACAAAAATGTATGCAAATTATAAATATTAGAAAATAACTTTTTCTCCGGAAGCTTCTCTTTGTTTTCTTTAATATAAATTAATATGATGTTTCCTATATTTATAGATAACTCAACACATGGAAGAAGTACGAGACAAGGACGTCGTAGGGCTAAATCAAATGGCGTTACGCGAAGTGGGCAGGCCTGCGGGAGAGCCTCAGAAAACCTCATGTATAGTTTTATATAAATTTTCGGACCTTTTAATGTATATTTGGAAATAAATGCGGGAAGATGGGGTGCTATAGAAATAAAAGGAGGCACCCTATTTTCCTAGCAACAAATTTTGGAATAAAGGGGAAACAGAACACCACAAATACACACCGCAAAACATTAAAAAAACCAACAACAAATAAATTTAGTATACACCGTCGAGCCATAAAAATAGAAAATTTCAAAAACTAGATCAAATAAAATATTAAATAAATGTAAAAAAAAGAAAATAAATTATATACATATTTTGGAAAGAATGCTGGAGTGAAAGAAGAAGGAAAGAATGAAGTGGAAAGAATCTGGTGCATATAATAAGAATAGACAACATGGGGAATATGATATTGAAGGCTGTCCTTACAAAAAATCATATTATAGCAACATATAAGAGCACCCAACACATAACATCCACATGACATAAGGGACCTCTAGCCAAGGTCACCAAATAAAATAAGGGTTATGATTCCGATAAGGAAAAATGAAGCCCTATCGGATGAATGAACCTTTAGATACAATAGGAAAAATAAATACCCCATCAAAAAATGCTAAAATAATTTTTTTTATCTAAATTCTTTTTGTAAATAGAATCATAGCAACGCATCAAGGGGATAAACAAATACATATAAAATCTTTATAGATATTTTTTTTTCGGTTAAGTAGGGGTGGCATCTGTCTGGTGCCCCCCCCCCGAAAAAAAATATTACACTAGTTCAGAATTGCGTTTAAACTATATTCCAAAATTATACAATCTAAAATTGTAAAAATAAAAAACACAAGCATATACGCTTAAACACAATACATATACTTATACAAACTATATATTTTAAAACTAGGGGATCCCTCCGATGATGAATTCTGAGAGGGATAACGCCAATAATTAAATTTTTGTATTTATCTAAGAAAGGTTAAGGACCTAATATTTAAATAGTTCATGCAGAAATTAATTATTGATACATACTTTTTTGTCAGTGGTATGCAAACGTCAAATTGTCTTCCATCGTTAATGATTATATATATATTATAACAACAATAAACCAGACGCTAACTATGAATGAACCTAAAGGCATTCAATCAATCCCCGCGTTTTCATCCAGCGATTCAGAGCAAGCATCATAATTTCTCCCCAAAGTAGACATTTCCATGAATATGTTCCTAATTTTGTTCCTTATGGTTTACAGAGAGTATATGTATATTTTTCTCAATATTATATCCAAAAATTATACTGTCATACAGAGACAGACATAGAGAGAGACAGACAGACAGACAGACAGAGACAGACAGACAGAGACAGAGAAGAGACAGAGAGATTTTGATTTTATGTTTGTTTCCTTTTCAGCACACTGATTAAATTATGTGATTATGTAATAATGATTTTTAATGTATCTTTTTAAAAAAAAATTCAGGCATATCGCTACGATGTCTGCAATATGGCAGTTTATTGTGATAGCTAGCATTGAGGCATCATGCAGCAGACATGTAGCATGATGTCCCACACAGTCACATTATTCTGACACCAGGCTGACCAGTCATAACAATAACCTCTTAATGCTGAGCGCCAAGTGAGGCAGCTGTTAGTACTATTTTTTAAGTCTTTGATATGACTCGACCGGGGATGGAACCCACGACCTCTCGCATCAGAAGAGGACGCTCTAAACACTAGGCCGACGGAGAGTGTTATTCAAATCACCTGATCTTAATCTTTATATTATGGTTTTACTCTCTTACTTAAATTTTTAACCTCTTATACAAACTCCATATCAGATAATAATTTGCAATGAAACTTTCATAACCCTATTTGCGTTCTACAGTTAGTTCTGATTAGAAACTAACGAATGAACAGATCTGCAGCTGGGTTTAACTCAGAACGTACATGAGATTCTCTGAAACCTAGCAAGTTAAAGTGGTCTTTTCTTCTATATCTGTACCTCTTTACAAAGTTTGTGTTTACTTCCAATATAATCTCTCTTGCTTGTTAATTATTAACATGTACTTATTTATATAAATCCAACTCTGGCTGCTGGTTGCAACTGAATTCAGTGCACACAATGTCATTCACATTTTTATTGGATGACTGATATTATAAAATCTTTAGGTTAATATTCGTATGAATATTTGTTTGCAATGTATCAATTCAACAGTTCAAAGCTGGGATATATAATGTGCGTGTGTCTGTCTGTCAATGGGTGTCTGTAGACGATAGATTCAATGTATTGACATAAATTCTTGTTTGCATCATTCTCTTATACTGCAAAGATCTTTATTAGCGTAAATTTTTAACATTTGAATGAAATGATTGAAGAAAAAGAAAAATGTTACAAAAATTGAATGGCTACAAGACAATATTATGATAAAATGTTTATCTATCCATTCTTTCGATAATAATAATAATAATAATAATAATAATAATAATAATAATAATAATAATAATAATAATAATAATAATAATAATAATAATAATAAATGGATATTCCGTATAAGCGGAATCAGCATTAAATCATTTTTCGTGTCTCGTGATCCAAGAGTTGCAGGTTCTATTCCAGTTAAAGTCAATCTAGGTCGACTAACTCGATGTTTCTTTGGGATATGAACTTCTCATTCCATGGCATGATGTAGGCAATGTGTTTTGATGTCCTACCTTCCATATGTAATTGTATGAAGTATTCCAAATCATTAATGCAATAGTCTTTGTTTATTTTATTTTATTTTCGCAGTGCTTGTTTTATTTTGCTTTCCTTAAGTTTGCAAGTGCTTGGCAGAGCTGTAAAATGCAAAGTTTGTTGGGTAACCACATTTGTGTAATTCTCTTTTTCCAAAACTGTATTTCGAATCCAATGGCATATATATATACGACAGGCAATATGGCAAATTTATCTACCACCACCAAAAAAAATCCAATATGCATATTTTGATGTTAGTGTTCCTAACAAAGTTCATCAATCAGATATCTTGTTTTTACCACACCATTCCATTAAAACACGTGGACGAAAGTCACACACATGCAAATACGCATTGACTGTTGTTGATGTTGCAAGTAAATATAAAGAAGAAAAACCATTATCAACAAAGACAGCATCTGAAGTTGCTTCTGCGTTTGAGCGAATATATCAACGTGGTGGTCTACGATGGCCACAGCTATTACAAGTTGATCCTGGCAAAGAATTTCTTGGATCAGTATCATCTTTGATGAAAAAACATAACGTCAAAATCAGACGAGGGCATACTGAAATTCATCGTGATCAAGCAATCGTTGAACGATTTAATCGAACACTTGCTGAGCGGTTATTTGGATATCAATACGCAAAGGAAATATCTACTGACTTTAAGTCCGGTGAGACATCTCGTGAATGGGTTGCAAGGTTACCAAGTGTGATATCTGTATGAAAAATTGGCTGAGTGCAAACCATACCAACCTCTTTCACTACGGTTCGTTGCTAGGGAATGACCTCCGCGGTGTAGTTTACCCAGTGTGGATAGATAGAAAGAAGAATGCAGATCACTGAACAAGTATATTGAATAAAATAAACACAACGAGCCCCCTTTCAATGAACAAATATAAAATTTAATCAGTTTATCAACAGAATTTAAAATGAAAAGAAATCAATGACTTGGTTACAAAAGAAGGAAAATGGTACTAACATGTACTCAAATAAAAAGGCAATACAAATTTCTTTAAATATAAAATTACTTTCCACGTTAATATACTATCTTCATTGCCAATTAGATGTGACCTATGAGTGCAACGATGAGAGACTTCATCACCTATTTTATGCGGACATCAAGACTTCCGTTCGTCCCTGCTCTGCCGATCTTTGTCTAGCTGTTTCGTCTTGGACTCTTGTCCGTTAAACTCTGACTTAACAATCGTCTCTGGACTTAGATTTCTGCGTAGAACTTGTTCTGGTCCTGTGATTGTTCAGGGATTTCTCATATTATTTCTAGGAAAACTGTTTCCTTTTGCCGTTTTCTTTATTCGTTTAAACGAACCTCACATATAGTCCGTCTCCTAACTGAGACAACTATCTGGCCCCTTACTCTGTAATGAAAACGTACCTTTTACGAATTCAAACTGTAGAGTTTGCCTACTCGCTGAGACAAAACTCCCGCTTTACTGCCAAATCACGAGATAACGTCTTACACGCTCTTCCCGGAGTCTCGACCACTCTTTTTCCAAGTAAGATTGAAGACTAAAGAATTTTCCTAAAGTAAAACCTTTAATTTCTTACAGAGTAACGCCCATAAATCCATATTAACCAATCGGAATAGACTGTTTCCTAAACCTGTTCCGTAGAATTTTTGGATTGACAAGACAACTAAACAACTAATCATGCCGTAATTAACATTACTTTGAACAATCATCTATAGCCAGCTCCCGCCCTTTAACCTGTCGATTTTGGGAAAGGGTCTTATGTCATTCTCTTGTACCATAGCATCTGACTCGGCCATGTTACGTCGGCTAGAACGAATTCCCTTTTGACGTTCAGAGATGAAATGAAAATAATCATCTAACTATCTCTAGCCCTTTCTACTTTAATTAAGTTGACTTTGATACACTTCCTTTAACCAAAGTTTCTAAGAGTTTTCAAAATTCGACACATCACAATCTGCATTAAATAATGAAATTACTCGTGCAACATCCATGAAACCTTCTAAAACAATAACAAAACAATATACCACGTAGCGATGGATACAGACAACGAGGTAAACAAACAGTATTAGGTAATGTAATTGTGAGATTTTTATACGAACCAGGAAACCTTGAGGGTGGGAAAAAAAGAGCCACAGACCCTATCTGGAGTGTGACCACACATACAATTTTTAGTGTGGTTAGATCCACTGGAAGACCTGCAATCTACAGACTAGATTCTACTGCACCTTAACGTGGATTTGTACGTGAGCAATTGCAGGTAATTTCTGCGGATACACAATAACCACCGCGTTCACTTATGTAAACTAGAACTCCTACGTCGATTACATTCAAGACAGGTCAGCATCACATTTTCACGTGTGTGACCAAGATCACTATTAATTCTATCTACGGTAAATTGTCTTGGATTATTATTCGAATATTGCCATAACATTATTGTGTTACAACTTGCACAGTGATTATTCTGTACTTGTTTTAGTGTCATAATAAATTCAGTATCAATATCAATGTCACGTTTATTTTTTTTGTCACATTGTTTATAAGACGCTAATTTTTTCTTTATTACATCATCGTCATTAGTAATCTCCTCAGTTATCAAGTAATCTAGGACTACCCTATGTAGTTGAGTTATTCTTCTGACGCGAGATACTGCAAAAGAAACTAAGTTTGACCATTCGATTCGATCATCTACAACCCAGAGATTTGTATCAGAGACGAATGAATCGTTATAGCGTATCCTAATGTCCACGGTGATTTATCCATACTCAATGCTACGAGAACAATACTAGATTTTGTACTCAGACACCTTCAGTATCTCCCCCTGGAATTGCAACTTCAATATTCTGTCGTCGAGTATCTGCTGGACGATAACATAATGGTACAGGTAGATTTGAAAACTTTTCTTTATGTAACGTAAATAATTTCTTTTGCAATCCATGACTAACTATCTTTCTACTTGCGACTATCAAATCAGTAGGTCTCCATAAAGTCCAAAAATCATTCATACTTGTCTCTGGAATTACTTTACGCATTATCTCACATTGTATTTTATGTGATTGTAGTCTGATTAACCTTCATCAATAGCTCTATGGTGATTGTAGTCTGATTAACCTTCATCAATAGCTCTATGGTCATCATGTATCTCTTCATAATAATCTACATTATCCTTTAGCCATTTATGTGGAGACTGTCCAACAAAAGGTGGTGGTTGACCATGATCGCCACACATGACCACAGCAGTGTTTTTTGGTAATAATCATTCAAAGAATGTTTTTAGTGTTTCTAACGACACCGTACATATCTCGTCCCATATAATATACTTAGGTATATATTTTTCACCCATTCGCTCAGGAGTCTACGTATCTCAGCACCATCTAAAGAAACTATGATATGTACATGTTGTACACCTCGTTCTTTTATCTCTCTAGCAAGTTTATGTGTAGGTGTCAAAACAATCATATCTGAATTGTTGTTCATAAATAATTTAATCGCACGAATTGTTTTACCTGACCCTCCACATCCATTAAGATAAACAGTCTTATGTCTAGCCACAGGATCGTACACAGATGTTGCAGATGACTTTGATATTTGATTATTACTTTTGTAATATATTTCCTTAATTTCAACGTCAGAAGATACAGAATAACTGAGTATATTTTCTTGATTTATCCTCCATGTTCCCCACTCACCAATACCGAGTAGCGATTTTAATAAATCTTTATATTTTTATTTATATAAAATGAATCCATAGCGACTCTAACAGCTTAACGAGGAAATCTATTTGTCATCGACAGTAAATTTATAGAAACATAGGCTAGCATCGAAGATCTTAAATGAATGAACTGCGGAGAGTCACCCTCAATATAGCTCACGATAGTACCTAGCTTGGTCCCATCCGATAAATAAGCATTAAATCGGCTTATAAATGTGTTTTTCTCAGTTGTATCAGTTATTATAAAATCTAACTCAGCATCGTCCATAATCAATCTTGTACAGTGTCATTAATAACCCTATGAACCACTCTGAGTAAACTTAGATTATCTTTCTACTGAGATCTTTTACACGCTTCTCATCATACCCATCTCTGTATTTACATATTTTAATAATGTCATCTTCGGCAAGATCAGGATATTCTTTCCTGACATCTTTTATATTTAATCTGTCCGGTTCTGGTAACCAAACTTGCTTTTGTGGGCTATAGGATATAATCGCTTCATTTACCTTTAACGATACTAATATTCCAGCATCAAGCATATATCTTAATAACACTACTGGAGTCCAACATTTTTCTGAAAAAAATGTCTTCCAAACCAAACATAAGTAATTAGATGGAGATCTTTTGCGAACTCAAATGATTCTATATATGGTAATCCGGTTAAGTCAAAATCTATTCAGGGTCCATTTAGTAAAACTCTGATCATGTCATGTCATGTGTGGGATGTCCAAATCTGTTAAAGTATTTAGAACACTCGCCATATCCAAGAAAACCTCTAGGATAACATGCAGCCATATCGACTGATATAACATCATTTTAATCGTATTTAGAATACCATAATCCACCATGCCCATATTCTATGCAACTTTTTTATATATCCTCAATAAATTCTGATCTTGTATGTTTCCATGAATATTTTTTCCTGAGCAAAATGGGTCGCAACAGATGGTACGGTAAAACAATTATTCAGTAGTTGTCTGATTTTGTCATCGTCAGAAGTATATTTTAGTGCAAGGTATTTCTAAGATGAATAGAAACGTAGATTGATGCTCGTGCTTATTATTTTCATTATTAGTCGAAAAATTAGATTAGCTACTCGATAGATTAATAAACAAATGTGTTTTATGATCAAATTCGAAATTGATATTTTATACACTTTATTAAATATCATATTTATTCCTCATATTTATACAATAATATGGATTCATACGTTTAGATGTAGACGAATGTCAACGGCCAGTGTGTAAACAGCGCTGTATAAACACAGAAGGCAGCTTCAGCTGTTCCTGTTTTAATGGCTACATAATTGAATCGGATAGATCCTCATGCAAAAGTAAGCAAATTAGTAAATCAGTGACAAAGATGCTCAATACTTATTACGTATTTCTCATACAAACTTTATTATGAAAAAACAAATGTCTTACATAATTGAGTAAAGATTATCATAGAGAACACATAGTGTTTTTGGGAAATAAACTAACACATGCTAAAAATGTAAAATGTCTAAGAAGGAAAATTATGATAAATGTTACTCAGTAATAACATCTGCCAAGTAATTCAATTATTTGCAATGAAAATTAGATTTTGAGCCAGATATTGTTGCCGCTATTTACTTTATTTAAACCTACTTTGCAGTAGTATATAGATTACGATTTGCAAAAACACGTAACCAAATAAAGTTACTTTGTTTTGCTTTAAAAATAAAAATAAGACAAGAAGCAAACGTTCGGGACTCGAATAAGCAGATCAATGTTAACTAATGCCATTAAAAATAGTCTTTTATTGTCTCTTTCTTTCTGCTTATCCGAGTCCCGAACGTTTGCTCACATCTTGATATACCCACTCTACATTCTACACGCTATATAATAGATATCGATGAATGTAGTGTGGGTATATCAAGATGTGATCAGTTGTGTCAAAACAGCGATGGCAGATATACCTGCGACTGTTACTTTGGATACATTCTAAACAGCGATAGGATGACGTGTAAGAAAGGTATGCAATATTGTTTGCACTACAGCAAGTTAGGATATGATCTCGTAAACTATTTTATCCATATTAAATAGTTTTAAGCAAACGAAGTAAAGTAACACGAATAACATCTAACATGAGATTGCAATACACAATGGAATTAATTTACCTTGAGGTTGTATTCATCGTGCTTAATAAAGTTAAAATGATTTTATTTTATCTTTCAGAAAATAATTTTTACAATCATGCAGTAGTATTTTCAGACTAGATTCAATAATGATAGTTTTTCTTTTTCTAGATGTAAAGTTGAAACATCATCCAGCTTTATATTTTAAAAAATCATATAACACATGATTTGAAATTGTGTTATTTATCATCAATGTTCTTAGAAACAATATATCATTTTAGACAGCTTTTGATTTGTATTTGCATTACAAATGTGAAATTTTGATATTATCGATAAACCAAGAGAGGAAATGATCACAACACTGTGTATATTAAATGCCATATATTGTAACATTTTATTACGAGACCCTTTTTGTTTCGAGACATCATTGTTACGTGACAAGGGCTCATACTCAGTAACAAAGAAAAGAGTAAAAGCCAACAAGCTTTGTATATTTTAATAAAATAATTTATTTTTCTAGACAACAGTGTAAAAACTGATAAATAGGCCTTATAGTCAGTGAATATAATTCAAAATTTGATCCTAAAAATGAAAACATAAGTCATATCACTAAATAGTCCTATAGATATCCATGTTCGAGTCCCGATGACGTTAAATATGGAAGGCGATGACGTCAAATGTGGCCCATTATACGAATAACAGCAACTCCTCACTTGAATCACGGTCTTTATTTCCGAATAATTCCAGAATAAATTTCATTGAATATCTTTAACAATTTTTATTTAAAAAAATTAACTTCTTGAGTTTACAGGGGACTAAATTATTAAATCCAAAAATCAGACGAAGAACAAACAAACTGACAACAAACAATACATCTTCTACCTTCAAGGTGTTATACTGACTCTGTCTAAAATATTAAGAATGCGTATTTAAAACCCCAGACATCATTTCAAGTCTCGTGAGATTAGTCATTTGGTCTCTTACTACACTATTTTGTTCATGTAGGCCAGTATAAACCCACTTAAAAAGTCAATAAAGGTTGTTTACACATAATAATCACACAAAGAAAGTATATTCCTGCTGTTGATCAATTATTTCAACTTCCTTTCGACACTGTTACCAGGGCAGGACGGATTAAATGATACTTCTCACATAATACTATTTCGTCTTAAGTTAACAACATTTATTTCAATGATAAAAAAAAAACTCTAATCCGACAAAACTTTAATTATAATAAACTGCAATGAAACAAAACTGAAATAAAAAGAATTTTTAAACTTACACACAAGCAATTTAATTACATATACGTAACAATAGTATATCCCTGCTTATCCACGCCTGCAAACAATAAAATTGCACATACTTATATTATCATCTATCTTATCATATTGATGGATAAGCCAATAGAGCATAAACTGTGGAGTGGTTTCGGTAGTATCAACTGCATAAAGAAAGCTTTGACATTTTCGCTGAACAATTTGTCGTTTTTTTATGAATACGTTCATAGCTAAGAACAAAGAACGTGATAAAAAATTTAGCTGCGTTTCATTTGATATGGATAAGTAGACTGGATAAAACAATTTTATTGTATCACGAATAAATATAAAGCATGAAGAGTTTAGCCTCATTCGCAGCTCGTCTGTTAAAACTTCCTAAAGATATATCAATACTGAATATAGTGAAAAGATATATAAAAGTTTTCTGAGTGACATAGATATATTACGGAGTTCACTTACCTTGGAAGCTGTGTTTTTGTTAATCACGAGTTTGCTTCTTGTACCAGTCGAAGATCCATGCGCCACATTTGGAAATATAACTTGCAGTCAGTTATGTGTTCTGGAAGACGGACACGTTTTCTGCTCCTTTGTAACTGGCTACAAATTAGGTTCTGATAACCAGACATGTGAAGGTGAGCCAACGTTTTAATGGTTGTTTTCTATATCAACTTGTAATTGAAAAACAGCTTATCAGTGTGAATATTAATGATATACATCATTCAGTAGTTTTAATTGTACTTCACAAATGACGTCAGGATAAATAACTAATTAATGTACTTGTCGTAAATTTACAAACTTTTGATCTTTTAAGCAGGAAGATATTTGTTTATTAATAATGACTGAATATTTTGATTTCATATCATCTCATCTGGATCCTCTTATTGATGGAAACAGTTATGAAAGTTAACTTTGTTTTCAAATTTTAATTACTTAATTAAATATTTAATTTCAAACTGGTATTATATGTATTAGATATCAACGAGTGTGAAGGCAAGTCGTTGAATCGATGTAGTGACAATTTTCACAAATGTAAATGCCAGTTATGTTTGCTCTTGCTCTAACGGTTTTCATCTAGCTAATGATGGGAGAACATGTATAGGTAAGACTGAACACCTACCCTACAGTACATTTTATTGCAGTTCACGTGGATTTCTAAAACCAAAATTATTTTTGTCAATGTGAGTATAACTCGTAAAATTAGCATATCATTTCTGGATACGCAGCACACACAACATGCAGCTGTCAAACGAATACAATTCGATTCCCCTTTGAAGCATTAAATGGATAATACAGTGAATGTATTAGATCAAGGCTTATAAAAATTATCTTCAAGGTAAGAATTGCTGATTTACCTTATTGTATTACAATTACACAACCTAGTGACATTTATATGGAGATTTCACAATATGAACTTGAAACAGACCTTATGAGACTGTTTTAACGTTACTGTAAAGAATGAAGAAAACCTGTTGCAGTATGTATTTCGAAATAAAACGTATGCTTATGTGCACATTATACTTGTAACCGACAGTCTAATCTTTTATTATTTAGGTATTTTGCTACAGTCACGAATTAGCATGTACCTATATATTGAAATGCACTACATCTAGACCTCTGTTTGTGCCGATCCGACTTTATAGGAAATACAGAAAAAGTCAATCTCTTTATGTAGATTTATATTAATAGAATGGCGTGAGAGTATTAAAAAAAAATATTGATGACGTTACTATCGAAAAGCTTTATACTTGGATAGAAGTGTTTAAAACGTGACAGTTCTATCATATTCTGTGTACAATATTCTTTTGTTTCTTAAGCTTAAGTATTTCGTCCTTCCGTTTTGTGAAGCTAGCCAATAAGAATCTGTTTTCTTCCAATTCATTTCGTTCATTCATTCCATTTTTATGTCCTCCTTTCGGAGATTAATAACATAGACAAGGGAATAACAAGGACAAGACTTGCAATTCCATAAATAAACCACATACTTGTACAAATGATCATAAAATCACACCTCTATTACATATGCATACATTTATAGCTAATAATACATTTTGTAAGGGGAATTCAGATATAAAATGGATCATTCTTTTATTCTCTGACTCAATATACTATAGAGGTACACAATACAATTATCAACTTTGGGAATAAGCAGGTATGTTACACTAAACTTTATGAGCAGTTATATAGCTACGTGATCAAAGCTGTTCAGTCAAGTTATCGATGAGGTAAAACAGCGGGATTCTTGTGAATTAATTTAGTTATTTATCGTTGTTTCTTTAGTTAGCCATAAAACGTCACACGCTAACAAATATTCCTTGTAGTCATTCTGAAGTAGCTGACATCACACACGTTGTGTAGATTTCAGGATCATTAAGTACACCTGTGTTTGGAACTCCATTCCTAGCAACAGCTGATAAATTCTTCGTCAGATCGAGTATTAAGATGTGCACCAAGTACATCAAAATTATTGACAGTATGTGACCAAAATAGATTCCATATTCTTTGAGTAATTGAACACGAGATAAGTATTTGAGCAAAATGATATCAGTGTACGCAGTATTGCAATGTTGGCAAGTATGAAGTGTCATACTGGATGGAGTTACCAGAAATATGACCAAACTTTTGATCAGTTTAAGCTCTTTGTTTGACCTAGTTATTCAACACAAAATGGCTAATGGAATGATGTATATTTTTGAATCTTTAAAATGATGGATCAACACAGCACACGTAATGAACGCGATTATTCACATATTCTTTTATAGTGTTTCATACAAGGTGCTTTCCATTCTTAGCCGGAAATAACCTATTTTGTACAAAAATATTTTTTAAAAAATAAAGTCAATTTTGCGAAGGATTCTAATCAACAACATGAGCTATATCATAATGCTCTCAATAAAAAAAAAACGCCTCGTTGGTATATTATGTATTCATCCGTGAAAAAGATACCATGTTGAAAAATTATCTTTTTCACAAGTATTTAGAAGACTGAAATCTCATCAAATAAAATGGTTGTGTTTTACATTGAGTATTGTTTCATTTCACAGCATGCGATGCATTTCACTGCGGACCTAATTGTTCCACACCATGCAACTGTGGTATTGGTTCTGAAAGATGTGATCCTATCTTAGGCTGCGTGTGTAATGACGGCTGGCATGGCACCAACTGCGATAATTATATAGATGAATGCGTCAAACGTCCGTGCAGTGGTACTAACAGTATCTGTATTAACACAGCTGGATCCTACGCATGTAATTGTTTTCTTGGTTACAGAAATGTTTGCGGCATTTGCCAAGGTACGTACCCTCATTGAACATATTGTTTATTGTCTATACGATCAATTCTACCCTTTAGATTTATTCAACCCATTAAGTATCAACCATTGAAGATCTCATATTTCTAAGATGCTAGAAGTGCTTTTAATACTTTTCTTTACAAACTCATAGATGTAGTTGCAAACACTGTAAAACAATGGAATAAAATATCAGGGATATCATTTGTGGTTACTGGAATTTCTGTTGAAAGACTGAGGGCAATATGGCTTTTTGATTTATATGTTAATTTTATATGTTTTTCAGCATCAGCATTAAGTTGAAGCCATCTAATTAAAACATTAAACATAGATAGCTTTTACTTGGAATGGTCATGTAAAATCTTGTAACTTCAACGCGTTTTCTTTCTTTTTTGTTTGTCCTGTCTTTCTTCTGTATTTGTCTTTGAAAAAGATTAAGGTGGAGTCAAAAAATACTTAGGCTAGT
This sequence comes from Potamilus streckersoni, assembly GCA_016746295.1. NCBI lineage: Eukaryota > Metazoa > Mollusca > Bivalvia > Unionida > Unionidae > Potamilus > Potamilus streckersoni. The sequence continues at coordinate 23,656 of JAEAOA010001541.1, forward strand.
TATAAAGTGGTATTGCACTGTTCGTTGTCTGTTTTCTTTTGACACACACACACACACACACACACACACGCCATATATATATATATATATATATATATATATATATATATATATATATATATATATATATATATATATATATATATATATATATATGGGATCGAATAAAGGTTTGAAATGGAAATATATTTCCAGATATTGATGACTGCAGCGATCCTCGCTTAAATGAATGTAACCAATTCTGCAAAAACAGTATAGGAAGTTACAGTTGTTTGTGTTATGAAGGATTTGTCTCCAATGGGATCGTTTGTATTGGTAAGTTCTATTGATACTGTAGTACGTGCAAATAAGTATCATTCTACTGAAAGTAGTTTTTGTAAGGAAAACCTTAAACTTTCAGTCGTTGTACATTGTTGTCAAACACTTATTAACAATTACATTATTTAATACGTAAACGTAGAATAAATTGGAAACTATTCGACCAGACGACCAGCCTAGATTAAGCAAATGTCACATTTGGAAGGAAGAGGGAGTTATTTGCGACCTTATAGCTTCTGAATAGTCTATCACGCTGCCGAAATTAAACTTTTCAGTTTCTCGTGCGATTTCGTATAATTTTGTAAGAAAGACTCATATTGCCGTTCGGATTATTCTACAGGTTTTCAAGCAGTGACTTGCAAATAGGAGCTTCCAAAATTTCATTTATCACATATTCTTCTAAAATATAAATAAATTTATTAAGGAAGATTTATAGCGCTTAAATAGTTTTAATCCATCATCAATTTGCAGTAGTGAAAATTATGTGTTCCAATCCTTCACGAATATACAGGCATTCATGACTTCGTGCAGTATATTGTCAGCAAAGAAAGCAATTAAAAATTAAGGGTCTTTGACTCTCAGCAGACGTAAGTATTGAAGTCTATTATTTAGTCATAATCGTTTTGCAAAGTCAATTCGTTTTCGTTTTCTTTCTGTAACAATTTCATCTGTCAGTCATCACTTTGAGAATATTGCACGGCTCAATACACTTAAATAGGTTTAATGTCTTCCAAGAAGTTTCTTTCTATTGTATTTTTGTTTTATTGTGAGGATACTTTGTAAACAAATTACACTGCTAAACACTTTTTTCAGAGATGCGAAAATGCTAAAGCACATAGCGTGACTATGATACAATATGATTTAAATAATTACTTGCACGAGGTATACTATTAGTTTTAGTTATATTTCACGTATTTATTATTTATGTGTAATTTGCTTCATATGGTAACTATTGGAAACTTGGAAGTTCGTTAAAAAAAAATGAAATGTGAAAGTATATATTTCTTTTCTTTTCATTGGAGAGAGGGAAAAATAAACCTGTTAAACTACAAAATGTTTTATTACAGCTGCTTGTAAAGCAAACACATATGGACCCGACTGCGACCTTAATTGCACTTGTGATATGGAAAACACCCAACTATGCCCCAGTGTTGATGTCACGTGTTTATGACGCAAGGGATGGGAGGGCAAGGAATGCAGAGTAGATATTGACGAGTGTTCTGGTAGTTCGAGTCCCTGTGGTACGACTAACAAGATGTGTGTCAATAGTCCTGGATCTTTTGCATGCAAATGTGAACAGGGCTACGAGATGAGCAATACCACGCAGTGCATTGGTAAATACTACTTCAATATTCACTTTGAAAATGTTTTCAAAATTGCAACCATATTTAATATTTTAATTATAAATCGGTCAGTACTTTTCAGATTTGTCTACAAAAGCAGTTTAAAACATTTTATTGCTTCCTAAACGTGTGTGTGATGTGAAAGCTTCAAAGGCACGTATCCTTGACTCATTGAACCTATTCCTGATAGATTACAACTCTTTAATCGGTGATGATATCAGTCAGTCATATTAATGTGTATTTGCGAGTTATAAACACACAGTGTCCTCCCAAAACCTATCCAGTGCTTGATTCCTCAAGTTTGTATTATGACACACACGACCTTCCTTTACAATTTGCATACCAATGGTCGTTATAAGAAATAGTGCAATAATCTCGCTCAGTCATCCGGTTCGTCATTAGGTTGTGGATCAGAACGATACACACTTGTCTCAACGATATCCTTTTAATGCCAACAACGATGCTCTTTTAATGCCAACAAAATAGAGAACATTACTACATGCTGCGTCCAGGTTATTTCTCTACGAATAGAGGTGAAGAATAAGGTCACTTATGAGTACTTTGTAAACCTTAGTTGAATAATAATAATCTTCCAGATAACTGCACTCATCAATGATGTGTCAATGATGAAGCCAGTTACAGAGGAACATACAACGAAAGATTTCAGAATGGCCAAGCTGATAATAGTTGTTACTGTGCTTAGCATTGGTTTCAAAAATGAAAATAATGAAAATACGGAATGAATACTCTCATGCAACGAACAGGTTTATCTTCTGCAGAGTATGATATTCTTTATTTCGAAACTAATCAAGTGCGTAATTTAAAAAGCAATAAATTTAAGTCCTGTTTCATACTGCAAATTGTCTCATATTTTGTATATTTTTAATATTAGACAATTTCCAAACCGTTATCCGTATCTACGGTTTTAAACATATAGTATTAAATTACCTTATGGGTCATGAACTGGCTCTTTGATGTAAACCTTTCCCACCGATCGCAAAGTAATTCCCGTAGAGTGACTAACTTTAGTAAGAGATCATAATGTATTGTTCGATTCCAAAACACCAATATGCACAACCGTATATATATATATATATATATATATATATATATAATATATATATATATATATATATATATATATATATATATATATATATATATATATATATATATATATATATATATATATAATAGCAAATAAAAATGCAAAGATTCAGCATTGAAATAAAATTGAAACTTTGTGACGATTCATAAACGCAGCGGATGTTCAAAAGATATTGTACACTAAAACGTTAACATAATGAACATATATCGAGACTAGCATGTCATCCTATGGGGAATATTCCACATAGTAATTAAAGACCGAGAGAAATCTCGTTTGAACTGAGCTCAAATATATGAACAATAATGAATGAAACGGTCACTGAATTAATACAGTTTCTGTACTGCAGAGAATATTATTCTTGCTAAGTCCTTGATTGAAAAGAATAAACTCTGTCCGTTTTCAGACTGTAAATACATTATTATTTCTATGTATACTTTTCATTATTAATATTAGACTATGTTCCAGTCCGATATTTTTTCTAAGTTTTAAACATATGACGATTACGCTATCATTATCCTTTATAAATTCATTTCTAAATATATTATCTTCACATGAGCCGCAAACACTGTAGCCTAGGAATCACTTTGGGAGGTTTTGAAAGATATCGTTACCAAGTATAGAAGGATCTGAGAATTTGTTTTTCCGTCTCGACTAAATGGGAGGGGGGCGTGTTTGTTGGGGTAAGCTTTTGTAATCTAAACTTTTCGAATAGGAAAAGGAGTGACCATAGCTATAATCCTTATCGGCATGGCTTTGGGTATCAATAACATATTTCCCATGAATCTTATCTTGACTTAGTGATTAGAGATCAAATCTATTCATTGTTCCAATTGCATTAATGTATATAGGAGTACAATTCCACCATTGTTCTGATAAGCTGTAGGTGGTTGGTGGTAAGCAGCCATGATCTCTTGTCTCACCAAAGGTAAACACTCTACTAAATAAAACGTTTTTTCTTGTATGAACTCTATCAATATACATGCAAACTAACGTGACATATTAGAATATGATAGGCATACTAACTTAATAATAACGCCACTCATCTGCCATGAGATGCTGGTTCGAGGCGACTGCCATGAAACCAGTGATATGTGAATTACTTATCTATTCGTACGACAACGATTCCTCTAATCGACGGGGTAGCCCCATTTCCATTACTTCCCACACCAAATCACCTTCAATAAGTATTGCATAATAACAATAATCACTTTCTCTCACAAGTGTGCTTCAATTCCAGCAAAGGTAAGCACATTATTAAATTTTGCATCCAGGTAAAGGCTGTATGAGTACACAAGCAGAATATTATCACATATGAATGTTTTCAAACGTACATGAAGAATACAATGTATTTTTCAGACCTTGATGAATGTGCGGGCCTTCACAACTGCTCTCATCATTGTATCAATAGTAAAGGAAGCTACAGCTGTACATGTAATGAAGGATTTCAGCTTTCACAAGCGGATAATCTCAGCTGCTTTGGATAGTATTGAGATTAAATATATATAAATGATAATGATTGAAACCCATGACAGACTTAATACAGTTTGTGTACTGCAGATAATACTATTTTTGATATTGAATCTGTGCAAGTACTTAATTAGAAACAAGAAACAATCAGTCTGTTTTGGGCTGTAAGTGATATATTATTTTTGTATATTTTCATGATAATACTAGACTATTTTCCAGTCCGTTATTTTTATCCAAGGCTTTTAAAATTTCCGTTCACGCTACTGATATCCTTCAGAAATTTATTTCGAAAATTATCAGTGTTCACTCAGCTGCAAATGTAATAGCCCTGGAGGTCTTTAAAGACATCGTTCCCAGTTATAGAAGGATCCGAGAATTTATTTTTCAATTCATATTAAATATGTGTGTGTTTGAGCGGATGTACTAAGTAAGTATCTATAACAGTGGCTCAGTTGTGTTGTAGGTATTGGATTTTGTGTGTAATGTAGATATTCGTATACATTTGTGTATTTCTTCCCTATCTGGTCGGAGAAGTACGGGTCAGCGCTCTATATATGGTTTATTCATTCACTTCATGCGCATGGATGTTTTTGTTGGCTACGCTTGAGTCATGATTTTTTTCATAAACTTTAAAATGATTTTATCGAGCATTTACTCGCTCAAACGTTTAGCCTTAAGCTACTTCACAAGTTAGGTTCAGGCTACATTATTTACATGTGTACATGTCTTTATGCTCTTAAGGAACACTTTATATATATATATATATATATATATATATATATATATATATATATATATATATATATATATATATATATATATATATATATATATATATATATATATATATATAATTCTGTCTTTTCTGGTATGAAAAGGGAGTCCCTTTAGCCTTGGAACACCGTGTTTCAATGATTTTAGCTGTACAGGCCTTAAAGGAAAATTCGTTACAGGATGCATTGTAATTGAAGGGATCTACTATTACTTTTCTCCAGGTAACCATCATTTGGTATAGCTCTTCGTCCACATTGTACACAAACATCACACGTGCAGGCTTAGAGGTTTATACAAAAAGTTGTATGTTACCTGCATGATTCCTTGTTTTATTCAACTTTTATCAATTTCTTGGTCCCCCTTTAAATAATTTTGCTATGCACGGAGATTGGGTTGGAAAGTATTTACAAGGCTACAGTTTCATGCGTTTTGATCTATTTTGTCTTATGACTAAATCTATGGGCAAATCGCAAACAAAATGCAGCTCAGACCGAAGACGTAACCAGCATGCATGCTAGCTTTTTGTTCAATGTAAATGTTTATGGGGGCAAGGGATATAATTTAACTGACCCTTTAGCCGAACATTGACATGTTCGTAAACAGTTCCAGCATCCAAGTCGCTCATCATATTTTGGAACTCAATCTACCTAGCCTCCTCAGGGTCCGACTCGATTCCTCTTACGGAACGGCGAGGAAGAGAGCTATCAAGGAGACTAGTTCTCTCATTCAACAGACATACGTACAGGTTACCTTAATGAAATATACTATACCCCGTCCCAACTGATAATTCCGATGATATCGTCATCACACATCTGGTCTATTTTCGCTGAGACCGGCCTAGGCCGTATACTTGGTATCACTAATGGCCAAACAAACATTTCGGGCTCAACCAATAACAGCCCTGAGACCAGTACGTGGAGACCGACTTTTGCAGACTTATGCAATGACCAGTCTAGCTCATACCACCTCGTGTCACTTTTTTTGCATGATACCACAAAGTAGATCTGAACACTTCAACAAATGTCGCTTCGCAAATTCTCTACAGTCTGCTGAGAGACGAGCCTCTTTATTAAGCGACTGTCTTGAAGTCACAGTTTCTAATTCAGAGAATTGTGCGAGTTTATTGAGCAACAGACTTGTCAATCTTCGCCAGATGAGATTCAAGAATTGCAAGGAACCATAACCTCCCACTGTACAACCAAAATGTTGTTTCTTCTATCAGTACTTCATCTATTGTACCTTATCCGAGGGCCAGGAAAGATTCAGCCTTCCCAACCTCAACTGACTATATTTTCCGCCCATGAAAATTTGTTCTTCTCCGATTCCATCAAGAACATATAAATCAGCATCTGCATATGTTGATATTACGAAGAGCGGAAGCATCTATCTTCTGTTATTTGTGCATTATGGGAGAGTCGGAGACGTTCTGAACGGCCTTCGTCATGAGTTCTTTGGCGGTTCTACAACTCGCACCCCACGGTTTTCCATTTGGACCCATAATAGTTGAAAGTGATCTCGATGCTTTGGAGATAACATGGCCACACTCCATACGTAGTAATGGGAAGGCCATTTTTGACACTCGAGAGTAAGTAAGCAATATCTTTGCCATGACTTCTTTATTGGACATTCGTCCTCTCTGGATCTCTTCCAACCGTCGGAATATAGTTTATGTACTCCAAACCAGAATACCTCAGGGCATGCATGATATAGAGTCTCGTGAATGGTCCGATTACTGAGCGGAGTCGCTCAACATACGTTAGCCAATGCCGTAATCATAGCTACAAGTCATATACGGCCAAGCTGAACACATCCTTTATCCCCTTACAATCTTTTTAACGTTCCGATGGATGAAATACGTAAACAAACAATCAAGGATACACACTTCTCTTCTTTACACAGCGACAGTACAGGAAATTAACAAAAGGAACCAAGGACCACTCATGCGGACACGAACCTATTATTAATGCCGCCTTATTGAAGCTAAAGCGATTTAAGGCAGTCTTATCGAATGCTGGGCGGACATAGCACCGGGTGTTCTATCGTTCGTTCCACACCTTTTCTTGGTTTCATGGGCAAGCGACACGGATTTTGCAAACATGAGCATGGATCAATCTAGCTCATACCTCGAGACACTCGTACAGCATGATAACAAGAGTTCATTCCCACACTTCAATAAATGTCGCTTCGTAATATCTCTACAGTCTGCTGCGAGAAGATCCTATTTATTCAGTGACTGTTTTGAAGTCACGATTTCTAATTCAGGGAGTTCGGCGAGTTTAGTGAGCAACAGACTTCGTCAATCTTCGACAGCTAAGGTTAAAGCACTGCAAGGTAAATAAGCCTCACCCTGTACCACCAAAATAGTGTTGCTTGTTCTACCACTACCTTGATATTTTTACCTTATTCGAGGCCACGGAAAGATTCAGACTTCCCAACCTCCACCGATGACTTTTTCCGATCAAGAAAATTTGTTCTTCTCCGATTCCATCAATAACGTGCACAAGAACACCTGAATCTGTTGATATTAGTAAGAGCTGAAGCTTCTAACGTCTGTTATTTTCGCACTCTGGGAGAGTTAAAGACATTCTCAACAGCCTTCATGAGTTTTCGGCGGTACTAGAATTCGCACCCCACCATTTTTCATTCGGATCCATAGTAGTTGAGAGTGATTTCCAGAGACACATTTCCATCTTTACACAGCCAAAGTGTCGTTACAAAGACAGTACGGAAATTAACAAAAGAAACCAAGGGCACTCATGAGGACACAAACCTACAAAAGCCGTTCTATTGAAGGTACATACATCGATTTAAGGCAGTCTTATCGCATGCTAGGCCGACATAGCTCCGAGTGTTCTATAGTTCGTTCCACACCTTTTCTTGGTCTCAACGGGAAAATATTACCCTACTTCTCCTAATCGGCCTCACCACCCTCAATCCATTCATCCACGTTCCTTAGTTTCTATTGGAAACACCACGGTACATTTTGAACGCTATCGATGAGGGAGACTGTCATCAATATGGATTTAGACTTCGCATACCTTCATGTCTCGTTGCATATGGCCGTTACTGCGATTTGCCTAGGACAACTCAAACCAATACATGGAGGTCAATTTCGGCCCGATGATTTTCCCTCGTCTAATAATTCTTGTAATGTCACATTCCGGAACCATTTCTATGTCGGCAGTACCAAGTTATTTGGACTACAGCCTGCAGCAACATTACTGAGTTATCTCTAACAGGACATGATAACCGTTGCTACCAATCGACTTCTCATCAACAAAGAAGAGTACGAAATAGCCGCATCTCAAGAATTCGTTAACCTATATATGGAGAAGTTCAATACACGGGCATAATAATTTGTCTCCCTCAAGATGCAGCATTAAAACGACCCATTAGGAATTTCTATACACACGGGATTGCATAACTATGCAGTAGACATCGTGGTTTTAGGTCGCCGTCAACTGCATGGTTATTGTTTATTTTGCACGAATGGAGTTCTCATGATTGCCCACTGGACCATCATTTCACCATAGTCACCCATTTGAGGCACCATGTACGGCATTGGGAGCAGCCTAACTTGGTTGACAGCGGGTATGAATCTACACTCCATGCGATCGTGATTAGTTTGTAGCGATACAGGTACGGAAGGCTGAGGAGCTCGCCCACTACCATCATTTCGGGACACCAGTGGCGCATGCTTTCCTAGCGAACGACATATTCATACTGACAATTCTGGAAAGGACGGCAATTGTGAACGCCTTTCACTAAGTCAAGACCATTTAAATGGCAAGGGAGTTCTCATTCTGTGGTGTCAAACAACAAGGGAGAATTCAATCATACACCTCTCATGAGATGCTGGTTCGACGCCACCGCCATGAATGATGAAACCTGTGATCTGTGATATTACTAATCTATTTGTACGTCAACAGTTCCTCTAATCGACGGGGTAGCCCAATTTCCATTACTTCCCACACCAAATCACCTTCAATATGTCTTGCATAAGGACAATAATCACTTTCTCTCACAAGTGTGCTTCAATTCCAGCAATGGTAATCACATTATTAAAGTTTGCATCCAGATAAAGGCTGTATGAATCAACATGCAGAATAGTATCCAATATGAATATTTCGTCGAACGTACATGAAGAATACAATATATTTTTCAGACCTTGATGAATGTGCGGGCCTTCATAACTGCTCTCATCAGTGTATCAATAATAAAGGCAGCTACAGATGTACATGTAATGAAGGATTTCAGCTTTCGCAAGCGGACAATCGCTGCTGCTTTGGTTAGTATTGAGGTTACATATATAACTGATAATGATTGAAACCCATGAGAGACTTAATACAGTTTGTGTACTGCAGATTATACTATTCTTGCTATTGAATCTGTGCAAGCACTTAATTTAAAACAATAAACTTGTCTGTTTTAGGCTCGAAGTGGTACATTTTTTTTTGTATATTTGCATTATTATATTAGACTATTTTCCAGTCCGTTTCTTTTGTCCAAGGCTTTAAAAATACGCGATTACGATACTAATATCCTTCAGAAATTTATTTCTAAAGTTATCATAGCTTTCACTCAGCCGCAAAATTTGTAGCCTTGGATACACTTCACGGGGTCTTTAAAGGCATCGTTCCTAGTTATAGAGGGGTCTGAGAATTTGTTTTTAAATCCATATGAAATGCGTGCGCGTGTTTGTTGCATCTCTACACTGTTGTGATCTGGAATGTTTCAGCAGATAAATGAGTGATTATAGCTATAACCCGTACGGGCATGGTTTTGGCTCTCAATGTAATTTTTGCCATGTATCTAATGTTGAATCTATGATTATGCCCATAAATTGTTGCAAATACACATTTGTATATAGGAGCATTAGTCCACCGATTTATTCATAAGCTCGGGTAAAAACCCATGATCACTTCTCTCACCAAAGGCTAACATATAACTAATACGTTGTGGTAAGGACTATATCGATATACATGCAAAATAACGTGACAGATTCAAATATTTAAGGCATGATAACTTATTTTTCAGATATTGCTGAATGTGCTGGCCTTCACAATTGCTCTCACCAATGTGTCAATAGTCAAGGCAGTTTTAGACGTACATGTAATGAGGGCTTTTATCTTTCTCAAGCGGACAATCACAACTGTTTATGTAAGTATTTAGCTTCGATATAAAGCAAAATAGTTTTAACATGTTTAATAACATTTTTCATAATATTTCAAAGAATAAATAAGTTTATGTTCTCTCTCGTATACTAGACTTTGTGTTGATACGTTTGGGTCTCTGTATAGATACCAATGAATACTATCAAAATTCTGATAATTATTGTAAATTCTATATCATTTGCATGTTCTTTTCTGTAATATAAGATCATTTTCTAATGCCTAATATCTATTGAAGTACGCAAAGAGAGAACATTTAAAGTAACTGTATCCTTCAGAAGATTAGTCTTCTTTCGAGCAATAGTATTGCACATAATAGAGTATCACAAAGTACAAGCCAAAACCATATATGAGCAAGAGAATAATATTAGACTGCTTTTGGAAATACAATAACCCTAAATAAGACTGAGACGCCACAACCGCTCATTAAATAGTTAAAACGTCAACCAATTAATATTTAATTACGACTTGTGGACCAAATAACTATGGAATAGACTGTGCCATGAATTGCATTGCAATATGCAAAACACTCAGGCGTGCGACGCTCATAAAGGAACATGTCTTTGTCGAGCGGGTTGGAAAGGGATCGAATGCAGTGAAAATGTTGACGAGTGTTTCAGTAGTTCAAATCCATGTGGTGACCCAACAAGCTCTGTGTGAATAGTCTAGATCATTTTCATGTAAATGTGAACCTGGATAAATAAATAATAATGCACAATGCACTAGTAAGTGTTTGAAGATGTCCTATATCAATTGTTCAAATATGCATACTAAAATTTGATTTGAAATAGTTACAATGCAGGAAAGAGCTAGCACTGACATAACATCATATCTTTTTGATGACTCAATTTCTCAGGGGACATTCGAAAGTTATTGTACGCTAAAACGTTGACAAAATATACATATTCCCACCCCAGCATATGATACTTTAGTAAATAATTAACATACGTATTAAAGTGTGAGGGTGCAATTGTAAAATCACCGCCTGCCACGTTTCAAGCAGTGCATAAGTCCGTAGCCTCACCCTGCACAACTAAGGTTTTTTGTATCAGTACTATCATCTATTGTTTCTTATCCGAGCGCACGGAAGATTCAGCATCCGAGTGTCTATTGAGTACGTTTCCTGCCCAAGAAGATTTGTCCTCCTCCTTCGACTATATCAAGAACATGCACGTGGGCACTATTATCTCTTGATATTACGACGAACGGAAGATTCTAACTTCTGTTACGTTCGCAGTCTGGGATATTTAAAAAAAAAACAAACAAAAACGTTTTAACTCTTCTTTGTCATGGGTTCGTCGGCGGTTCTATGATTTGCATCCCATCTGTCTTCTGTCAGTAACCTCAGCATTTGGGCATGACATGGCCTTTTTACACTCGTCCACCAGTAAGTAATATCGTTGCCGTGTCTATGTTGTTGGATGTTCGACAGCTCTGTCTATCTTCAAACCTACGTAACATAGCATATCTTCCTCAACTCAGAATAACTCAGGGAAATCATGGGAGTCAGTCTTAGGTCAGTTTGATTTAAGGACGCAACTCAGTGCTCTCTTCCTGCATTCACATTCTTGATCATCTGACAATCTTTTTAACGTCCTGATAGATAATGTACGAAACCAAGCCATGAAGGAGACTCATTTGGCAGCCTTCCGCAACCATTGTCGGTGAAAGGAGATTGTAAAAGGAGATCTATAAAACGAATTAAGGGCACTCGTAAGGACGAGAAACTCATAAAGCCGTCCTATCGACTCTATATCAGTCAGTAGTAATCTTATAGCATACTAGGCAGATATTGCACTGAGTGTTCTGTCGTTCGTTTCACACCTTCTTTTGTTCCCAACGACAAACGACATTTTACGTCTTTTTATCAGCCTGAACACTCTCAATCCATTCATCTACGTCCTTTGGTCCCCACTGGAAACACCACGTCGAATTTTGAACTCTATCGATGAGATGGGCTTTGCCATCGCTATGGATTTAAACGTCGCATACCTCCATGTATCTATTTATAAGGCTCCCAGGACATTACTGCGATTCACTTACGACAGCTTACACCAACTTATGGCACTCCAATTGGAGCTTGACGTCTGCCCCTGGGTCTTTCCTCACCTGACAAATCGAGTAATCTCCCATTCCAGTGTCATTTCTATGGCAGTAAGATCACGTTACCTGGACGACAGTCTGCAGATAACATTACTGAGGTAGCTCTAACATGACATGATATCCCATGTTACCAGTCTGGACTACCCATCAACAAGGAAGAATTTGAAATAGTTTCGTCCCCGGAATTGGTTCATCTAGAGTTCGATACACAGGTGCAATAATACGTCTCCCTCACGATCGGGCATTGAAACGATCCATGGTAGCAAATACATTCGAGGAAGTTCTTTACAGACAGGATTAATTAACGAGGTAGCAGACATGGTTCTAGGTCGTCGTCTACTGAATTTCTACATATTTTTTAGACCATTGGCGTCCTCATTACCCACTGGACTGCAGAATTGAGGTAATTAACTTGGCTCACGGCAGGCATACATATGTGCTCCACCCGCTTGTGATTAGTCTGTAGGGATGCTCGTATGGAAGGTTGGTTAGCTCGCCCACTGTCCCCATTTCGGGACGTCAGTCGTGCATGCTTTCCTCAGGAATGTCATCTACATGTCAACAATTTTCTGGATGTTACAACGATTGTGAAAATATTTCATCGGGTCAAAAATATTAAGATGGAAAACGATTTCTGATTCTGTCTGAGAAAACCTGCACAGATGTGACTTACCTCAAACAACAAGGAGGAATTAAATCGTATAATGGTGATTTATCTTCAACTTTCTAAAGCTGTATTGTTGTCAACAAGGCCTTACGTGTTTGCCGTAATCCGTGACTCCTCGACTCATTGACCGTACCGTTGTATGTATTAATAGTCTTGGATTATTTTCATGTAAATGTGAGACTGGATACATAAAGAATGACACTAAATACACAGGCAAATGCTTCAAGGTATCTTTTATGTGTATATAATGCAGGCCAAATTTAGCATTGAAATGGTTTGTGATGTAAAAATAATTCCGGGATTTATCAAAAGAAGATATTCACTTAAACGTAACCATAATTACAGTTAGACTATCCTATGATTTAGTCATCTCCATCCACATTTTCCTACACTAGGAAATACTCTACGAGGTTATTAACCACAGAGGGAAGAATTTTAGTAACAGTGTGTGTTGTCCCATGTATTTAGTAGGGGTGGGAAGATAACTCTAAATATCGTGCTGTTGTGCTATTCAAGTTGACCACCATTTTCAAAAGTGGCAACATACCATAGAATTGCGTATTTCTTCAAGTTTGAAAGTGGATATATATATATATATATATATATATATATATATATATATATATATATATATATATATATATATATATCCATCAGCAGATCATGTACATGTATTGAGACTATAACTTTTTATTTAACAAGGTCAAGTGCTAGTCTTTCTAGATTTATTGAGAATATATATAATATTTGTGATATTAAACACTGAAGAATAGATAGATTTGTGGCAGTAATATCAACCTTCAATGGAATAAGCTGTATCAATTTTCAACATAATTCTACATATTACCCGTTTTACTGATATGTTTTGGATACTTTGGACAAACTGCATATGAAATGGATTTAGTATGTGAAGACACTTGGTTTTTTCTTTCCAAATAGGGAATATGGTGCCCTTTTGTGAAAATAATTGTAACAAAATATTTCAGGGCCTTAATTTTTGCAAAATGGCATTACAAATATATGATGGGGATACTTTCAAATAATTTCAACAGATTCTCTTTTTTGATCATTATATATTTATAATAAACTACCACTCATTGCATCAGTTGTTATTCTTTAGATTGAATTTATGTTTTGTATGGTTTATTGCAAGCATTAATCAAGTTTATAATGAGACAGTTCAGGTTATCTGTTTAAGTCTCTTTTTGCATGTTTCTTGCTGTATTTTTAACACATTCATTCTCTTATGAGGCCCTGGTTGCCTGCGTGGTCTATGGCACTCACTTTTACTAATCATCAACATACTGCCTTTGTGAAATGGTGTTAAATACAACAAACCATACTTTCTCTCACTTTGCTTATTGTTGATCACAAAAATCAAATGTTTTGCTCTTTTCAAATGCCCATTTATGGTTCTGTAATAAACATTTAATTCATTATTTGACATTGCAAGTTTAAACTATACAGTATTTGCATTTTTAGCAATTTGAGATTTTAAAAGAAATATTAAAAAGATTTTCCTAGATGTGAGTTATCAGTTTGCATCCAGCTTTTATTTCTATATTTAATACTTGTTTGAAATGAATTGTAATCTCAAACTTTGTTGGAATGAATTATCACTTTAACCTGTTTTGAATGAATTAAAACTCTCTAATGTTGGAATTAATTATAGATCTAACCTGTTTGTATGAACTGAAACTCTCTAATGTTGTAATGAAATATAATTGCTACTATGAGAAACTAAGGTATAAGTATTTACAATATAAGAAAAAGAAATGAAAATATGATTGTATGTGCCAGGGTTCAATGGAAAGTCAGCATAATAGAGGCCACAAGGCCCAAATAATGGTAAAGTTTTTAAAATGTAAAAAGAATTTTAAAAAATTGGAAAATAAATCCTTTTAACCCAAGACCACCTTGGAAGACAAGCTCTTCTAATAGCACATCAGCACACTAGAAGTTATATGGTGTTAATTAAAGGTAACATAAACTAAATTTAAATAAATTTAAACAAAATAACATAATTAAAACAGAAAAAAGAATATAAAAAAGCATCAATTTTTTATTTTATTTTTAAATGTCTTTTTGTTTGAGCTTTTGTTTCTGTATTTACTTCACTGATTTATGTAAAAACATTTCAAATGGTAATTTTTAATGCCATTTTACAACTTCAGTGTCATTTTATAATAATAATGCTAATGGTTTGCACTTCTATTTTACTTTTAAATATAGAACCCTACTCAAGAGCCAATCAAAAGAATGTGACCTGCTTGGTAATAATTGTTGTTTGTTGTAGCAAAAATCCCTGAAAGAACAACCTACCCACTGGAAGCAACTGGCAAACTTATTTGCATACATGTACTCACATTGTCTGAATCTGACATTCAAACCTGCATGTGAGTGATTTGTAAAGGTGTGCACTTAGTGCACTCGGTCCTCCATGATCAGTAATGATAAATATCTTAAATATTTGATACAGTTCAATAAAAAAAATACAAATTTCAAAGTAGAATGTGTGTTCAGTATTGTCAATGATAAATTATAAACTACACTCAATGTAACACCATCACAGTTTATTTCACATTTCCACCAAATTACAATTGCAAAGAAACAATTGAATATTCAGTCATATTGGCTGAAATAATAAACTTATTTGCTTTTCTTCAGCAGCAGAGCTGCAATGCATTAACCCTTTGAAATTTCTTTAATTGCACTGAAATATGACTTAACAAATTTATTACAAAATTTCCACCTTTATGACTGCAAATGGCAAAAATTGTCTTAATTAAAAGAATTGGGCTATAATCACCATTACAGATTTTTCTCTATAATATCACATGATCGGCACATGGATCTTGTCATTCTAAAACACAGACACTGTATGTGTGTCTCTATTCATCACTTTGTCTTTGACAAAGACTAATTGAGGTGGAGAGATGTTAGGCCAGTCAAAAACTTGTTTGTTGTCTGTTTCAGTTTACAATTATTGCAGTTTTATATGACAATATATTTAATCAGCAATATACCAGTGATCATGTGTGATCATGATGAATCATATTTTAGCAATTTTGTACAGCTTTAGAGTTGTGTAGAACTTTTTGAAGTGAAAAGTAAATTCCAGGATTTGACTGGTTTCTTAGGGTAGAAATTTCAATGGGTTTCGGAGTTGCCATCAGTTAAATATTAAAATAATACAAATACTTTTTTAAGGCAATGTCACTTAAATTAAACTCCACCAGACACAGGCACATGAATTAAAGTACAAACAAAAATTCAAATATTTGCAAAACCTTAAAAATTGATACCCACAATGATAAATTAATGCATGTTATATTCTGAACAAATTATACTGTTAAATTACTGAAAAGATAAAAAAGATTAACTATGTTATTGTAGATATTGAACAGATGACCAAAAGGCTTCAAAGTAGACAGTAGTATTGTAAAATGTAATGCAAAATTCTATTAACAGCTAGTATAGTCCTTGTAGGTTTGAATTAAAACTCCTGTGATATATTATCAAATGGTTTATATGCACAAAATCCTTTGCAGCATATTCTGAAAAGACCACTAGGCACAAAATCCCTTGCAGTATATTCTCAAAAGACCAATAGGCACAAAATCCTAAGCAGTAAGCTATTACAAGTCAAAGAGGCACAAATTGTCACACGCTTTGCATTTAAATCAGTTCTAAAATGATGATGGTTGTTTTGTTGCTCCTTTGCATGTGCACTGATGAAATTAATTCATAGCTCATATTTGAATGAATTGTAGTTAATTGTATTGCACTGAATTCAGTTATGAGCCCTTACTGTCATTAAAATGAAACATTTGAATGCAGCTATTCAGGATGTGGAAATTATATTCATTTTCCAGTATTAAAAGACATGTTCATTGTCAAATGCTATATGTATAAACGTCTGACAATACCTAAAACATTCACTAAAACTAGCCAGCAAAAACATTGAGCTATAGGAAGAAGACTTTCTACTATAAACAATATTTCAAACAATACAAGCTAACTCTCCTTAAGTTTACAGGTTTGGAATAATGGATGACATGCTCACATCACAAACTCATTCAAACTTCTAAAAACTACTATTATTTTCTTTTAAAAAAGAAAGGTATATAATTACCCTAATTGAAAACAATATCAAATAATATCAATTAAAGAAAAGGTGGTTGAACTATGCCACATCAATGTTCAGCACTATTCATTTAATTTTCTTCATATATCTTGACTTTATGTACTGTTAAAGATTTTAGATAATCTTTTGGTGATACAACTGCCAGGAATTACTGATGATTATAATTTCAAGTCACAAGATGTTACTTGAATCTTAAATGAGATTAATTATGCCATAAACATTTACTAGGCAATGAACCAATTAATTATATCATTAAGATTTGCTGAAAATTTAACTAATTAATTAACCCCTAAAGATTTACTAGACATTTAGCCAATTAATTATACCATAAAACTTACTAGGCAAATAGCCAATTAATTATACCATAAAACTTACTAGGCAAATAGCCAATTAATTATACCATAAAACTTTACTAGGCATTTAGTTGATTACTGTGAAACTGTTGAATGAAAATGTTCCTTGTGCATAAATGTCTAAATGGTTTTCATTTGCTGTGAAGGTTGTTTAATTTTTAATATTCAGTCGCTGAAAGAATTTCTGAGGGAAAAATTTCATCTGTTATATCTATTACTCGTCCTCATTCAAAAGATATTCTTGAACAATGAGACATCATTTTACAATTGTATGAAGTATGACTATTATGTATAGCAGAATCTACACTTTTCATTAAATAAGTAAATTTACTCCTGTAAAAGCAATATTTTTTCTTATTTTTAATAAATTTCAAAAGAATTGTTTTTCTCTAATATTTTAAAGTTAAACATGTATGTATGTCTAATATAAATCAATGCCACTCAAAGAAAATGACTCTTCAGCTTCTGATATATATGATTAAAAAATGGAAGTTTGAACAAATCTTAAAACAGATTTAGTGATCACATTACCAATGTCTGTCTTAAAACAGATTTAGTGATCACATTACCAATGTCTGTCTTAAAACAGATTTAGAGATCCCATTACCAATGTCTGTCTTAAAACAGATTTAGTGATCACATTACCATTGTCTGTCTTAAAACAGATTTAGAGATCACATTACCAATGTCCAATAGGGAGATTGGATTACAATATATGTAGAATGAAAGCATTCAAGTTTGTAATTAATCTGTAAATTGCAACAATATAAGAAAAATATAAAATTCCATGTTACTGATTGTCAACATAATGGGTACAGGCAACTGAAAATAAAGCATGGTACAACATCCAAGATTATACATGTTTATTTGTACCATTCTTGTTTAAGAATTGTTTCCAATTGTAATCAAATTCAAAAAATTTAAACAATTATGTTTGAATGTACACAAGCCAAAAACAGCATTCCAATTTTTGTTTCTTTTAATAATTTTATATATTTGTTGGCAAAAAGAACTCTAATATACCATGAGAAAGCAAATATCAATACTCAACACTGAAATGTGCATACCTTGTAAAAAATGACACATTAGGCCATGAAAACTAACATATGCTGGAAATTCATATACAATGCAATTGTGAGCACAAGTTTATTTCTGTCCTAATTACACACTGTAACTCTATATAATTAACATATGGAACATTCTATGTATTTTGTTTCAGGAAGAGGTATGATATTAAATTAATGTTTCTTATTTTGACCTCAGTTGTGGTTGAGATGTATATTGATAATTTAAAAACTAAAGAAAAGAAACTCCAAAGAATTTAGCAAATTTAGACAATTGAATTTATACAGTGGTGTGCACCTTAGAAGTATTTTAAGCAAAATTATTTAAAATCATGATATTTCTAAGTTAAAGTCAGGCCTGTTTATTAATTAACAAAATTACACTGTATATTACAACCATGCACACTATTTTCTACTAAACAAAATACACAGTACATTACCACCATGTCAATTGTCTATTTTCTGTTAAAACAAAATACACTGTACATTACCACCATGTCAGTTGTCTATTTTCTGTTAAACAAAATACACAGTACATTACCACCATGTCAATTGTATATTTTTCAGTTAAACAAAATACACTGTACATTACCATCATGTCAGTTGTCTATTTTCTGTTAAACAAAATACACTGTACATTACCACCATGTCAATTGTATATTTTTCAGTTAAACAAAATTCACTGTACATTACCACCATGTCAGTTGTCTATTTTCTGTTAAACAAAATACACAGTACATTACCACCATGTCAATTGTATATTTTTCAGTTAAACAAAATACACTGTACATTACCACCATGTCAGTTGTCTATTTTCTGTTAAACAAAATACACTGTACATTACCACCATGTTAATTGCCTATTTTCTGTTGAACAAAATACACTGTACATTACGACATCACTGCGCTACTTGCAAAAACAGTCAACAAGATTTGTTATTATGAAAGTTTTGTCTCACTTCAGACCATATATCCAATCTTGACTATTATACTTGTCTAAAATTCCACTGAAATATACTTATGATACAGATGTTAACTTTGTAATCATAGCCCAAGTACATATTAATTTCAGATGACTCTCTGCACTCAAAAATTCAATATGTAATCTTTTGTCTTGAACAAAAAACATTTAGAATGGACCAACATTAGAGTTTTAGCTTCCTGTGTAATTATTTACATTTATGGTGATAAATTACAACACAAGATGACTTGAGAAACTCGAATTCAAGAGTTAGCCCTAGTAAATACTGGTTGATGTTGTCCAAGGCCTATTGAATCATCTATCAGCTGTATCAGTCATTAAAAGCTGTATTGTTTTTATATAACTGATTTCTCTACACTGTTCTTCCAATAGGAAACAACAGCGCTCTGTCTAAGGAGATTGTGGCGTATCTGAGGTTTTGACCAAATGCTGTTGTTAGTTTGAGGCAACTTGTCAAGTCCCTCTGATCCCGAGAATCCTTCATCTCTGTTTTCTTCTTCTGTATGTATCTCCATCTTCTGAACAATTAGACGGAGGAGATCATGCTGCTTCTCCATTTGGGTTGACAGTTCCTTCATCCTAAAATATAAATCTACATTCATTAATTTTTAAATATAAAATTGTCTACAATACAAGTTGGTAAAATTTGTTATATTTTTGTGAGAACAGGTAGTGATTGAAACTTTTCTTATCCCAAAAAATCTTACACATTGTGTGATTATTGCATTAAGCAGCTACTTATTATCTCTATGTATGTTCAAAAAAGTATATCTCGAAAATTTAAACTTGACCATGATTAAGCTTTGAAACCTATTAGTTATTTTTGAGGATACAAGAAGTGAAGAAGACAAAATAAAATAACACATCATAATTTTCTATACATTTTATACATTATGCATTAATGCTCAGGAAAATTGTGTCATTTAAGAACAATGCTCAGAAATTAATACAACCATGGATGCAATTGTTTGATTTCCATTTTTGTATTTTAGCATTTCAAAAAATTGCTCATATGACTCAGTTCTACTGACCTTATTCTTTAGATATTATAATTGTCTAGAATATCATAGACAAAATAAGTTATTCAAAGCTTTGATTAGATTGTTTAACATATTTTTCAAAAGCACTCAAAAATTGTTTTGAATACTATACATGCCTTTTTGTTATGACAATTAGAGAGTATGTAATGGTACTGCATATATCACTAACCTCTGTTTTTGCTTGTAAAGTTCCTCATAGAGGTGGACATTGTGAGCAGTTGTAGCATCATTTACTTCCTCTAAGTCAGCCGCATTCCAGGCCATTCTGCTCCATATCTGATGAAGAATACAAATGACTTGGTTAATATGTTCATCCATATTCACTATGCAATGAATGCAAATTGTTCATTCTAACTTGATAAAAGTAGGACTCTCAAGAAGACAAAAAGCTTAAAGCTAATATAATCAAAAACAGCAATGTAGCATTACGGATGTGGTGATTGAGAACTGCTTTCAAAATCTTTGTTACTTTTGTCACATTCAACATATGTCAGCCTGTTCCTTAACAAGCTGATGTGTTTTACTTTTATTATATGTTCTTTTGATCTTCATAAAAAAGACTCAGTACTTCACTGATGGAAATATTTTACATGTTATATTTGTCTTTTACCAGATACTTAAGAATTTAAACTTGAGAATTTTGAATAATACTTACAGACTGAAATTTGCCTGCACATTTATTCGGGTACCATGTCCAGGAAGACTGATCAACCCATCCAAGGAATCGCTGTGGCAATTTTCTTTCCAGATCGGTTTGAAACTCCACCTTTATACAAAACATATGTAACTTGTACCATCAAATTAATCAGTTACAGTTAGTTTAAATTCATCAATCATGAGAGTGATCTTTTTATTGCCATTTTTAACTTTTCATCAAAATTAATTTTTAATGATAGTATAAATGAAAACAAGTACTATATTTTAGAACAATAATTGAGGAGAGCTGATTGCAAATGTTTCTAAAGGCTGCATTCATTCATACATGGCTCTGATTTACCTGTCTTTGATTAGCATGGGGAGGGAAGTTGCTTGTAAAGTACATGAATCATTCAAAGACTTGTGACAAATATTTCCACATTACATGACCTATGTCTTGCCTCTCCCATTTCTTTGCAATTTGACAAAGAACTGTTATGTATATTTTTATAACAATATATAAAATCAAGAATAGATAAAAATATTTTCATGAAAATGCAGTAGAAAGAAGGATTATACTTACATAATGAAATTGTCAAAGAATGAATAAAAACTACATGTCTGATACTGTAGATAAAATAGTGCATACCTGCATTGCCAAACGCTTCAAAGTAGCATCTTTTTGAACAGCGCTGATGTCACCAACAGCAAGACCAATCTGTTAAAATACAAAAATAAATCAAGATAGATCAGGATTAAAAGAAAGTGAAATAAGATAGAAAATACTTTTGAAAATTTTCATGCAATAATAATGATTTCTTATAGATGATACTTTCATGTCATTCCAGCAAGATAACTTTTAAGCATTATACAGAGATTCATATATATTCTTATCATTTTCATGAAATATTAAAAAGTAAGCCAGTAGTTTGATGCCCAGTGTGTATCCTGTCTCTGTAGTAGGACAAAAATGACATCAAATTTCATTCACATTGTAGCAGTTCTCAACTGGCATAGTCAAAAGACTTTTGGTAAAATGTAGCACCATACTTAAAGTTAAGTTACTTAGTTGTATAGTGTTCTGTTCATAAAGTGTAGTCCAGTTATATTTTGCTGAAGACTTTCATAATTGCATGCTGTTATGACTGTAAGTTTATTTGAACCTGCTCATGTGTGTTGAGCACTGTTGTGTATATATTTAATTTATACTGTGTGATTGACTTTTGTCCATGATTAAGGGTATTTAATTTATACTGTGTGATTGATGTTTATCCATGATTAGGGGTAGAATTTTGCATACCTGAATTTTGTGTCATGGTTGTGATTGAGGGTTGTGAATGCAGTCAATGCCTACTGACTTCTGCCATTATTTTAAATAGTACAAAGATGTAGAGTTAAAAAGGTAGTGGAATTTTCCATTGGAAATTTTGGTTCCAACACAATCTATTGCATCATAAGTCAAGTGGATATTTATGGCTACTTAAGTATATGTCTGGTAAACAATAACTCATTCCTGTTTCATAAAAGTCTTTGGGATTCTATGATCAAAGTTTTTATTTGTATATAATTCAAGAATCATTTATTTAAATTATTCAATGGAATTACAAAATGCTCATTGATGTTTTGGACTGAAAGAATACTTTATGATTACTGAGAACTCACTTAAAGACAGTCAGGATGGTATCATTGTGGCAAATCATGACATTTAATACTACTAGAATTAATCTGTTTGGACTTGTGATAGTACATTTAGGATTATTCAGAATTTAATTCACAATATTGTAAATGTCTCTTCAATTTCCAATTATAACGTAGAGAAATAAATTATTTGTTAATTTTACCAAACTTGTTAGTTTCACTTTTTTCTATTTCATAGTTTAAGATGTAAGAGTTTCAACATTACCTTAGAAAAAATTTCAAGAATGAAGATGGAATTAAAGTCAGTGTATAAAATCAGTTAATAATTCTAAGGTGAAACCATCTTGTCTGTCTTTATATCGCTTGGAAAATAAATACTTATTTACCTTATTAAATGTATTGAGGTGAATTGTATGACTAACAGTTATGCCCAGAATGAAGAAAAGATTTAAATTCCATCAGAAGATTGCACAGATAATGGTTGGGTGTGATGTTTGCATGCTGAAGTTCTGGGTCAACAGAGTATGACAGATTTAGCATGCTAAACTTCAGCACTTTTAACTCATAACACTAAGAAACTCAATGGGATTAAGTGAAATATGTCAATATTTAAGACCTATTTATCTAACAATAAATATATCTCTTTTTGAGATTAATTTTTTTTAATTACAACTATACATTGATTCTTTTGTTATATTTTAATTGCCTTCTTTTATCTTAGAATGATGATGGAACAACACAGACAGTGTAAGAGAATTACATCAATCAGAGACAAGCAATTGTCATCCATTATATATTAACGTGTGTCTCTTTATAATGAAAAGGTCTTCTTATTCTTCTTCTTGTGGGGCTTAATGCCATTTTTCAGCACATGATAGGCTATACATGGCAGCCAGTATTAATGGTTGAGGAAGAAACCAGGAAATCCGTAGAAAGAACCACCATCCCATGAGAAGCTACTGGCAAGCTTTCTCACATATCCACATTTGCTGAATCTTAGACTCAAACACATGAAGACAGAGGTGAGATGGCAGTGATCCATAATGGAGAGCGCTTTAGACCATTATGCCACTCAGAGCCCCTGAAAAGGTCTTGTAAAAATATCATCCAAGCTTTACACCTGAGTGCATTAACCCTTCATACCATTTGGAAAGAATTTATTTGATTCAAGTATAACTTTATTCATTTATGTTTATTGAATTGGATTACACAAGTTTCTTTTATAAACTCATGTGAATTCTTAAGTACAAGCACCTTCAGTAGGAGTGTGTCAAAAGTCTTTATATGGAGAATTTTCATCAGAATTTTGTATAATAGTTTGCGCAATATGTAACTCCATATTATTTCATTGTTGAAGTGTTTGCATGAGAAAACACCTAAATACAATCTTCATCTAAATGTTACTTTTCTGCATAATCTAAGAATGCTATATACAATAGGAATGGCATTGATGTCATAATATTTTATATTTTCAATAGGACACAAATTTCCCTTGGATATACTTACCAATAAATTGATAAGGAGAATTGGCATGAGAAGCACAAACCCCACTAGCAGGAGGATGGTAGTTCCACCAAATAATAGTGTCTGATTACTGTCATCAGTGTAGGGCTCATTAAACGATGCCATGTAGTCCAGCTCCAACATCATCATAGCTGTTCTCAATATGGCGAGTGCAGGAGTGGAGTAAGCACGAGATTCCTAAATAATAACAAAATGAATACAATACCTTACATAATAAATGCAGTATTTGCTTCAAAGATACTGGTATATAACGTAATTGTAGCATTTTGGTGAAAACTCGTTAACCTGATATATTGTTCTTTTTTGTAAAGTTGTCAAAAAAGTGTAATGTCTTTTTTCAAACTCTAGTGTGAGGTTCAAGCTAAATTACTCTTTAAATTGAACCTATATGACAAAGTATAAACACAAATTTCACTTTTCTGAATAATGCAGGGGAAAGTATTACAATTGTATCAAAGGGCAATTAACTTTTAACTGAATAAAATCTTTGTGTATTAGTAGTTCATATTTATGCATCAAAATGTCTTGACAACATTCATTTTTTTTAATACTTATTGTACAAAAGATTTTGATGTATAGCCTAGTTACTGAAAAATGGTCCTAATTAATGACATGTACAAGTATGAATCATTGGCGTATGGCCTGCTTTGGATGAGGGATTATGTTAATTCTCAATTTATTTCTAGTATACAATGTCTGAGTTCTCTGAATTGATGTGACATATTTTTATCAAGCATTAAATACCTCTGTATGCATCAGCGTGAAGAATGCTAAGCCAAATGCAATGAGGAGTATGGAAAAAACACAAAGGACCTGCAGCAATGTCCTCAGTATCTCAAGGAACATCACAACGTATATGCCAAACAGGTCAAACCTAAATATAACAAACAAAATAACAAAACATCAACCATCTCACATTTCTATATACTGATTCTACAAGAAACATTTGACAGAATGGTCAAGGTTGATTAAATAATTTCATTTCATTAAACCTATAAAATATTAAAACCTTTGTATAAAATTTACTAAACTTTAATACCCTACATATCTCATCTGGCAACAAAAAATTAAATTTGTATATCAGCAGGGACTCGTGCATTTTATGGCCCTTGACATGTGCACTCCGAAAACATGTACATCACTGAGTTAAAAGGACATACAAATTATAAACTATGCACATGAGCCTTGTGCTTCTTAATATTAATGGCTATGATGGTTTATATCTAAAGGTTTATACATATGTCACTCCATGTCGGAGGAAATGGAATAAAACTTTCAAGATGTAGATATTGCATGCATTCTTAAAAACTGTGGCCACCAGCACATTGTTTAAATTAATTCTATAATTTTGATGCAATTACCTCTGTAGAAACAACAGGCAATTAAACCAAGCAAGAAATATTGCAATTGCACCAATTTCCCATTGCCAGCTTATTTCCGCTTCAGCGATGAATGGAACGATGTAGAGCACAGTACTCACATAAAGTATCCACTCCAGATAATTTGTCAAATCAAAGAGATACTTTTGGCGCTGAAAAGTAAAATGGTATTTATATCTTTAAATAATATCCACTACATGATTAGATACATCTGTTATAAACAAAAGAGAATCATCAATCGCAAAAATGAAAGCAAAATATTTATACTTGTAATTATTGCAAACTATACACTGATTATAGCTGAAGTGTAGTTTTTAGATATACTTGTTTATATCAGTGTTGATATAGCAATAGCAATAACATGCATGATTCATCTACAGTCTGGAAATTGGAAATTGTACTCTGAGACAGAGTCTGAGATTTAGTTTTCACTGTTAGCCAATCAAAAATGGGTTTTTGAAACATAGCAAGATCTCAGCTTCAACCCAAGGCTCTATAGCTTTAAATTATAAATATCCATGCCTGATCTACAAATTTGAAGCAACCTTTGAATCAACAGAAATAAAGTAAATTCACAGCACTTTCTTAATATGCAAAGTATTATCACCGCACTCATTTACCTGTTGAATAAACTGAGCCACTTCCTTAACTACATTTAAGCCACAGAAGACTAGAACTACATACACACTGACTTTGTGCAGCATTTGCATCTGAAAAGAAACAAGAAAAACAACACGGTAAATTTAATTCTCTGATCTTCGTATTGAATTCATTAATGCACAGAAAAGAACACACACGAATGCACAGAGACAGGCAAAATGAAGTTTTTGTGTCAACTTTAATCCTTGTTATATATTTAATCATAAATATTTAAAATTATGTCTATTTTCCTATGAAACACAGAAATGTTGCTAATTAATAAAATGTCTGAGTGG
The DNA here is from genome assembly GCA_016746295.1 of Potamilus streckersoni. Lineage (NCBI taxonomy): Eukaryota > Metazoa > Mollusca > Bivalvia > Unionida > Unionidae > Potamilus > Potamilus streckersoni. Next base: position 50,304 of record JAEAOA010001541.1, read on the forward strand.
TAAGATTTTGGAATAATTGGCACAAAGGCATTCTGAGGTTGACTAAATAATGCAAATTTCGATGTTGAGAACTTTCATGCAGCCAGTTTAACAAGTTATACATTTTTTTATCATCCTTAAGGTTATTATAGCAATGAGATTCATGGATATAAAATTTCGAGCAACAGACACACACAGGAACCTATAAAATGTACTCACCTGACATGGCCTGATGTTGTATGTTGTGTAATTAGCTTCAGAACTGTTATTTCCATGGTTGATGGCAAAATTTCCATAACTGCATGTGGTCACCATTACAGTAAGCAAGGCAAGAAATATGGCATAAAGGACAAGATTTGTCATGTGAAACCATGAGCCATAAGTTCGCCTGAAAGAGATTGTAACTCTTTACACTGTATTTGATATAATATTTCATAATCAATTAAAAAAACAAAGTGTGTCTTTTGCTACTTCCATCCCATCTCTTTTTCTTTTCATCATGGTGAATTATATTTTATAAGCTTATTCTAAATATTAATTGTTTTAGAATGTCTTCAAGCAATCAATAAAGAATTTTCAACATAAATTTCATAGATTTCATTACACTTGTTTATTATTTGGAATTTCTAGACTTAGACTCTTATTTCTTTTTAATAATCAAATTTTTATTTTCCAAAATAATTCACATCTTATTTCTCTTTGATCTGGAATTTCCAATCATCTCAGGTAGCATATGCTATAGTCTTCTCAGATTAATGATTACTTCCAAATGTATTGGAACTTGAAAAGTTTTATCAAAATTAAAATTAATTACTCTCTCTCTCTCTCTACAAAAATATATATTTTCTAGATCTGTTTGCTACATGTTCATTAAACATGTATTAATTTACTTACCACTTCATGTTTAGGAATGCCTGACTAACCGGATGTGAGAGGCATTGTACCCGCCCATATTTAACCATTGTCTGCAAGTATGGTGAAGATTCAAATAATAATAATAATAATAATAATAATAATAATAATAATAATAATAATAATAATAATAATAATAATAATAACAATAATAATAATAAAAGTTAGAAGAAGAAACAGGAACAAAACAATAATGACATCTAAATACAAATTTTGATTACTTTGAGACAGACTTACAGACATGTTCCTGAAATGTTTCTTTTGTGCAGAAAATATGAAGTGTCATTGAAAATAATTGATCAGATACTATTTTCTTTTACTAACTAAACAAAGTCAATTAGTGTACTTGAAAAAAAATTAACTCTTAAAATTTAAAGTAAATATGAACTTTATTGTTTAGCATACTTACATTTAAAGCAAACATCGGGGTATAATCTTTTCCCAATTTTCTCATATCAGCGACATGTTCCAGTGGACATTGAAGATATTTGAAGTTATATTTGATCTGTAAATTGATAATATATAGATATATGCAATCACTATCACCATACAATACAAAGTAAATGCACATATATAATAGCCCCCAAATTAGCTGCAATTTTAGTTTAAAAAACTTAAGCTACATGTTCATAGGTTTTGCAAACTAGAAAAGGATTGTGCCATTGTTGTTTCTCATAGAATGAATTTAAATGGGCAGTTACATCAACTATACATTTATTGCACAATGAGTAATCAAATAATAATAACATGCATATACTTCCTTTGGAATATAAGTTACAATCTATTTAAGAAGGTACTTCCAACATAAATGGATTAATATAATGGCATTGAGGGAGAGAGTTTTTTTCAAGCAATGTGATGATTAAAAATGAGGTTAATGAAAGTGATTAGTTATTGAAGATCTCAAGGCCAGTTTGATATTCATAGATTTTTTAAAAGTGATTTAGATTCTACATTAGAATTGAAATAAGAGGTTTGTCAAGTGATAAAGGTCAAATAATGTAGATTTAATAATGTAGGTCAAAGTAGATTGATCTGATTTTAGCATGAACTTGATTTATAGGAAGGTCAAAGTCCAGGAATGGAGAACTGAAAATGAAACACATCATAGCTTGAATGCAATTGGTGCAAAGTTGGTGAAAGCTTGTCAGTAGCTTCTCATGGGTCGGTGGTTCTTCCCAGGGTTTTCCAGGTTTCTTCCTCCACCAGTTATACTGGCCAAAAATGATGTTAAACAACAACGTAAACAAATGCAGCAGCAGCTGCATGACAGTGTGGAGTGTGCTCAAATATATATGTATGTTATTATTATTATTATTATTATTATTATTATTATTATTATTATTATTATTATTATTATTATTATTATTATTTTACCCAACTGTTATGGAACAAGACTCTGACTTAAGATTTTGTCTCATCTTTTGGACATAATGACAGATATTACTGTTCAGATTTCCATCTGCATGCAATTAGCCAAACATTTCTTTAAAAATGAGGCAGTTTGTTCAAATATTGTCATTTTGGAACATTGAAAACCATTCACCCTAGAATTTTATTATCTGTCATTGTCAAAAACAGAAATACTAATTTTCATTAGTTTTCTTTTCATCAGTATTCATTTTGTAGATTTTTTAAAAATATATTTTCATTTCTAATATTATCAAAAGATAATAAAAAAATTGAACATTGAGGCAGATTTGTCTTATTCTGTCAATAATGTTTTAAAACAAATTTAATATTCAGCCTACAACTGCTTCCTAAATATATATTAACTAAATAACTGATAAATCAATATATTAAAGCTAAATATATAATGAGAAAAGTAGATTTTGAATCCTTTCTCCCAAAAATTGATTCAATGCTTTAGCTCTCAAGTGTACATTTTAGTAGTATTTTTTGAAGAATGAAGGTCAATGTGGCAGAAGCTTAAAATAGCTGTTTTGTTGTTCAAACAAAAAAAGCCAAGCAATGCTCTGATTGAAAACTGTAAACAAAATAGTAACCTTGGCAGTAACTCCTATTTTTTCAACCATGCAAGATAGATCTGGTTAAATATAGAAAGTAATTTTTCTTAGGCTAAATGTCTGGTGTGTTTTCCAGTGGTAGGGTTGGTATTGGCAATTGAAAAAGATAAACACTAGTTTGAAATTTAGAAAACAAACCCAAGAAGCCTGTTCAGCAAAGACTCAGTCAATAATATTACTCAAAGAAAATGTTGGGTTCATTGAGATCAGACAGAGCTTAATAATCAGTCATAAAAGATTATATTATTACCAATATTTTCTTTTAATAATATAATCTTTGTATATTATTAAATATTAAGAAAATATTGGTTATTCCATGAGATCAGAAAGAATGTGGAAGTTAGACAAGTTTTATAAACAGCAGTCTATCTAAAATTTATTGCTATAAAATGTTGATGAGAAAAGCATTTAAATATTTTCATATATTACTATCCACAAGCAAACAGTGTCGTGAGACTTTACTTGAAAGCATGCTTTCATCAGCTACTACACGATTGTTAATTATTTTCAGTTCTAAGTAGTATTTTTGTTAGTTGCAGATATAAAATGTACCACATATTTTCATTGCATGCTTCCCTCTGATTTTCAAAATATACTGCATAGTCAAAATTAACTCATTAACCCCTAGCACCGCATTTACGGGGCAGAAGGTGGTAGCCTACTTCTGACCTCTGTAGCGTTAAGGCTATGTGTGACACAATAAAGTGGTTGGTATTATAGACAGATTGACAGATGTAGCTTTACGATGATACCAAATAATATGGATGTTCTTCTTGCCCTACAAAATACAGAGGGAAAAACGTAACTCTTTGCACCCGAGTTTTTTCCAGCCGAAATTCTCTTGAGCTCATGATTTGGTTTTGTGTCCGGATGTTAGACATTTTGGCTTCAGATCGAAGACAGATCAGTCTGAATTGCACACAGACATGTGAACCTTTGCAAAAATTAGGATAAGATAGGCATTTAAAATGTAGAATGGTCTCAACACAAAAATGATGGGTCCGTTTAGAAACAAAAAGGTCCAGTTTTTACCCTTCTGCTCATGCTCAGGTGAAATTGCCAATGAAAATCGACATTTCTAACACAAATAGGAATTAAGTAAGCTGTTAATGGCTTCCAATTCGGTGTATTATAATGCATTTAAAAATATCTCCAAAAATCGATTCCCTACTCGCATTTCAGGCGAAAACATCAAAAACCTCCAGTTAATGGATTAAGTAGCAACTGTGCAATGACTGGTTTCATGCAGTGACTGGTTCCATCCAGCAACTGGTAGTGATTCTCTAATAAAGCAAACTTATTATAGGCTAAATTCAATGTCATATCTTCAATGAAAATGGTAAAAATGTGCATTATAAACCTTCCAATAGGATATTTTTTAAGTAGACCATTTAGATTAAATTCGTACAAAACAAAGTCCAGTTTTATACAGTATTTTCAATGCAAAATCTGGTCACAATTATAGTCATTTATAAATGTAATGACCATATAGAGAATCTCTACTTTAAGTTAATAATATTTGGTATTGCAAGATGTGTTTTAAGTAAGCAAGTAAGTGTTGTAAGTATCTAACAAAGTAACCAATTAAACATTTTATGTATGACATGAAACCAGGCTTTTATTGTGATAGATTGTACAAGCCCCTGAAGGAATACTTCCTAATATCGCATGTATAGATTATATAACACTTTAATTGAGTAAAATTTGAATCGGTAAATCTAATGAAATGAATTTGTATATATTAGACTAGAGATGCATTGTTAGGAAGCTAACAATGTGTTGATAACAGGTACCAAAATGTCTTCAAAGGATGCTGCTACTGAAAACGTAATGAATTCTGAATGACTTTTATTGTACATGTACGAGTCATGTGTGTGTGTGTGTGTGTTTTAGAGGAGCCTTTACATGAAATATATCATGAAGACTCCTTTGCATGCTGTCATCGCAGAGAATACTTTATCCATTGTTTACTATTTCTACACATGGATGAAAGGTTGATGAACTTTGAGTGAATTATATCTCATGTTTTGTTTAAATTAACTAGCCTCCACCGGTAAACATATTGCACAAAACATATTTATCTGCCTGTTTTTTTATGCATGAGTATTCCATTTCCTTCTTCTCAATCAGTAATAATTAAGGATTCTAAACTTATGTCCATTTATCCTGGCAACAAATGTAAAGGCGAGTATTGTATCATCTAATCTAAAATGTGTACAGGTAGTCTACAACTTTTCAAACGATAGATGGAAGCCATTATAATTCTTAAAGAATACTTTTCTTGTAGAAGTTTAGTTTAAGTTTGTTTTTTTTCCTATTAGGTTATTTGACATATATTACAATAACAATCAGCCATTTATGTATTAACAAAAAGAGTAAACATTTATCTTTAGAGTTTTATGTACTCTTGAAAGTTTCATCAATTTTTAATAATCTCTTTATATTGATTTATCCTCCAAAAAGGTTTTGATCAACTGGTTGCCCACATTTCTCCCCCAACCATTAAAAATGTCTTTGTATGTATTTCTTCTATTACATGTTGTCATCTAATGACAATTCTATAACGAAAAATTACAAACATATGTCCAACCCCTGTGCAACAACCTTGACCTAGTAATACCATTTAGGATCTGCACTTTAGCAATAACATGAATATTTACCAATCTGATAAATAGCAAAAGCATTTATAGTTTCAATTACCAAATTAATTTAACTAAAGAAAGAATGAAATACAACAACAGCCTATTGTTTTTTAATATGAGGTATAAGACATCACTCCAGAATCATTAAGACATCATTCTAAGACCTTTAAAACAATTCCAGGACCATTAAGACATCATTCTAAGACCTTTAAAACAATTCCAGGACCATTAAGACATCATTCTAAGACCTTTAAAACAATTCCAGGACCATTAAGACATCATTCTAAGACCTTTAAAACAATTCCAGGACCATTAAGACATCATTCTAAGACTTTTAAAACAATTCCAGGACCATTAAGACATCATTCTAAGACCTTTAAAACATAATTCCAGGACCATTAAGACATCATTCTAAGACCTTTAATACATAATTCCAGGACCATTAAGACATCAATCTAAGACCTTAAAAACAATTCCAGGACCATTAAGACATCATTCTAAGACCTTTAAAACAATTCCAGGACCATTAAGACATCATTCTAAGACCTTTAAAACATAATTCCAGGACCATTAAGACATCATTCTAAGACCTTTAAAACAATTCCAGGACCATTAAGACATCATTCTAAGACCTTTAAAACATTTCCAGGACCATTAAGACATCATTCTAAGACCTTTAAAACATAATTCGAGGACCATTAAGACATCATTCTAAGACCTTTAAAACATAATTCCAGGACCATTTAGACATCATTTTGGGACCTTTAAAACATAATTCCAGGACTATTAAGACATCATTCTAAGACCTTTAAAACATAATTCCAGGACCATTAAGACATCATTCTAAGACCTTTAAAACATAATTCCAGGACCATTAAGACATCATTTTGGGACCTTTAAAACATAATTCCAGGACTATTAAGACATCATTCTAAGACCTTTAAAACATAATTCCAGGACCATTAAGACATCATTCTTGGACCTTTAAAACATAATTCCAGGACCATTAAGACATCATTCTAAGACCTTTAAAACATAATTCCAGGACCATTAAGACATCATTTTGGGAACTTTAAAACATAATTCCAGGACTATTAAGACATCATTCTAAGACCTTTAAAACATAATTCCAGGACCATTAAGACATCATTCTTGGACCTTTAAAACATAATTCCAGGACCATTAAGACATCATTCTAGGACCTTTAAAACATAATTCCAGGACCATTAAGACATCATACAAGAACCATGGTCTTCGAAACATTGGAAAAACAAATGTCTACACTTTGAAAAGATTTATGTCAGTTTACTACTTACATGATATGACCTAGTGCTGGTATTTCCTATTGATGCAACACGGCATCTGTCTAGCACAGCCTACAGGAAGAGAAACATACACATTATCAGCATGTTCACACCAACATCACATTAACGATAAATGCAACGTTTGTTTTCAATGTAAATTTATTTTTATTAAAAACAAAACTAAAATAATCTGAAATTAGTACAAACATTATGTCATATATGACAGAAACATTGCCACTTCAAATACAGAAAGATATAAACTTGATAGAAATGTAAAATTTTAAACACATTTTGCAATCTTCAATAAATCTATTATTCTGATTATTTTTTAAAACTTTCTTCAGGAATTATGTGGTAGTGAAGGTGACTTTTCTCAGTTACAAGTACTTTCATTTGAAATTTGTTATGAAGCAACTGAATACAATGCAGGTTTAAAAGACTATTTTCAGTTCCTGCCCCAGCATAATATTTGTGCAGTTCATAATATCTTTCATAATATATTAGTGCTATCTATTGCATATTTTCCTTTTATCAAGTTAAATAAGTTTTCAATATTTAATCCTGAGAATGGTTGGAAAGACTGATTTTATTAATTAAATTACCCCAAATGTTTGACTATTTTATTAATAAGCATCACAAAATAAATTTAGAAAATAATGTCCATAGATTTAGTTATTATTTGCAATGGCAGACTTTGAAACATAATGCACAATAAACTATTTGATGATTTGATTTTGATACATTTCCAAAAGACTTTGCTTTATTAACAGCTTACCAAACACACATCAGGAAGATGCTGAATTAGTCCATTGATGGGTTTGCCAAAAACAGGTGACCACAATTCCAGTGCCTCCTCCCATCTGAAGAATTAATTTTTCAAGTTAACAAAATTAGTTATGTCATGGCATATAACCATGTGGCCTGCTGTAAATTATCTGTTGTTTCCAAGGGCACCAATTTTCATTGATTCATTGTTGCTACAAACCATGCCTGATTCATTGTGAAGAAAACAAGATTCTTCTCCTATATGATATCATTCCATGAAGTCAGTACCAAATATATTGTTCAATGCCACAAGAACAGAACCAGGAGAAAAGTAAATGAATCCGTAAATGAACATGCATAAGTAGTTATATGATGATGTTAAAATTCCTAAATAATACTGTAAATGGCAAGCCTAATAGTCTGTATGAAATCTATTCAGAAAAAAATTATTACACTGAAAAAAATAAAACCTGCTTTGCTAAAGACAATTTAAAATGTAATAAAGCTATAGTTCATGAAGTAACTGAAAACAAGTATTGCTGAAAAAAGGTAAGAAAATATGGAAACAGTCAAGTAGCATACAATTTGAAAATAATATTTCTCATGTTTATTTATATCATAAAAGACTATGTCATTGTTATCTATACCTAAAGGTAACTACTCATGTGTTCTATTTATATTAGATCTAATGGTTAGTAGTAGTAGTAATAGTAGTAGCAGTAGGCTAGAAGTAATATTAAGGAGTATCAGCAGCGATAGGGGTTGTACAGGTAATAGTGTTGTAGTTGCAGTAGAGGAAGTAGAAATAGAAAAGCAGTAACTTAATACCTTTCATGCCGTACTATTGTGTAAGCTACATCTGTATACTTCATCTCTATTGCACAATCAAAAAAAGTTCTTTGATCTTTGTTTATTTCAAACTTGGCACATAAGGTCATTAGCAACTCCACAGCTGTGCTGTGGCCAGCCTTAGCTGCTACATGTATAGCAGTATCCTAATTAAAAGAACAAAATATTAGGTCATTGTTGATATAACAGATGTCTAAAATACATCAAACATTATTTACCTGGACAACAGTAGATGTTAGCAGCTGACTCTTCATAATTTATGCAGTTGATGTTTTTTTAAGCTGACGGCTTTTTTTTAAGGAAATTCTAGATTTTATGCAGTAAGTGAAACTAAAGCCATATTATATTTCACCAACCTAAGAACAAAGTCAGCAAAAAAAACCACGGAAACAAAATCCTGAATGTCTAGAATAAAGATGAATGCATCAATATTTCATGGTACTGTATTTGCACAAAGAAAGAAAGAAATATACTTCTTGTATTAGATGCAATGCATTATTGAATTCTATGATTTTGTAAGCAGAGATATGATCCAGAGAAAAAATAATATATTTTTCTGCAAATGTAATTTGAGCATATTTCATACTAACCCCATCTTTGTTGGCTACATTCAGCAGATTTGGATAAACTGTTAACAACAGACGCATGCTTTTTGTATAGCCATTGTCGGATGCCAGATGTAAAGGTGTATTGTCTAAATTGTCTCTGCAAATAAATAAATAAATCATCATCATCATCATCATCATCATCATCATCATCATCATGTTGATGTTGTTGCACTTAGGTTCACGGGCTGATTTATTAAGGTGAGAGTGTAGCCATATTCACTCAAATATTTTCCAGTCCTACTTCTTTTTGTATCAAATACTTCTCATTAAATATTATTATTGCATTTTACTATAATATTTCAAATTTGTATTTTGGGATAATTAATTTCTTGCAAAATAACCATTATGCTTATCAAAAAAATATTAACATATCATATAATCTGAAAGTTGTTGATTGTCAAAACAAGTGTACATGAAACAAAAGAGAAAATGTGTTAATAATCTACTGGAAGATTGTTGAATGGATATTAAAATTCAATTTAACTGGTTAGTTTGAAACACAATATAATCAGTCTTATAGAGTGATGGGGTAACAATGCAAGGATTTTTCTAAATGTATTCTCTGCAATCAAAAATTTTTCTTACCAAATAGTTAACAAAGAGACTGACTAGTGGGAAAGAATTCTAGGAAATCAACATGGCAGTTTCTTTGCGCTTTCATTTTTTAACTACTGAATATAAAAACCATCTCAGAGAAACTCCATCATATAGCAATCAATAAAATTATATGTTTTATATATCTTAGTTAATTTGTTCACAAAACATTTGTAAGTGCTGTATAAAATTATGTCACAGTCTTTCACTTTGAACCTTATACCATGGATAACTGAATTGGTCTCAAATTCTGTCAAGGATATACACACAGGATAAGTTTTGTTAATTTTTTAATTTATATTTTGTTGAAAAAGTTATTTATCTAATATCTTTGAGGGTATTGTTCAGATATATCCACAATTTGGTCTTGACAATTGAACAATCCATTCAAATTTGTTTGTAATGTTCATATGCTAGTAAATCTCAAACATCAAGACTTTTGACCTCAAAAACATTCCAGTGTCCCTACTTTCAAATTGACTTTTGGAATGCAACTAAATACTCAATCTAGTAAATATTAATTGCTATATATACAGATTACTCTCTTAATAAGTACAGTCAGAAACAAAAATACAAATAAATATGTTTTATTTAATCACTTCACTAAATATGGTTCTCAAACTCCTTTGCAAAAGATGAAATGTTTTGGTTGTAAAACCTACACAATTTTCATTCAGAACCAATAAAACACACGCACACACACAAACACACACACACATGCATATAATAATATATAATGTATATAATAATAATATTGTGCACATGCTCGCTATTGTTACGTTGGAAGTTAGATGAGCCCAGTTTTCTATCAGAATTAGATGCATATTGTTAAAGTGATTGGTGATATAGCTATATATAGATTTTTTTATCATGCATTCTCACTGTTCGATCAGCATAAATGTAATACTGTACCAATTGCATATTGTGAGAAAGAATTGTTAACAACAGCATGTAGCAATACTCTCAGTTCAGGGTAAGTATCTGTAACAAGATTCTCAGAGTAAGACCATCATAAGAGATCAAATCAGCATTATTTTCATTTAAGACACACCAAGTGTCATAATAAGTCTTTGAGGAAAAATCACAGAAAAAGCAATACTAAGTGATATGAGCATCGTTTTGGAAGAAATTGTGATAACAACATATTCAAGATGGCTACCATGGCAGCCTTGCCAAATATTTGATCGACATGATTTTCATTTAGAACGATCTAGGTATTGTAATCCCCACATTGCTATTATCATACATTCAGAAGAAGTAATACTTCAAGATAGTGACCATCTTTATTTTTGTGAGGCTTAATTTCCAGTTAGGACTAAGCACATATGATAAAAATAATTTTAGTGAGAACCCCATGTCAATAAGGCATTCATTCAGGAGACGCATAAACAACATTTTCAAAATAACCAACACTGCAACCATAGTGAAGGTCTGATATGCATTTTCATGTAGAGTTTCATGTTAAGATTAGTAAAAATTCCATTCTGATACAAGCATCCATTCAGGAGAGGCAGTGATAGCAAGATTTTTTACAACCAGTTATGGAATCTTTGAGTTAAAATCCTCATCGATATTGGCATGATACATACAGCGATAACAATATTTTAAAGTTGGCTCTTTTGGAGGTTTGACAGTCACTGTTTTGATTTAGGATCAACTATGTATCATAAAAAGTCCTTAAGTGACAATCTAATTACTGTTTAACCATACATAGAGGAGTGATGTCAAAATTTCAAGACAGCCACCTAATAGTGCTAGTGGCAATATTGGATGTTAGATCTGTACCATTTTTATTTAGGACCAAATAAGTCTTTTTTTAAATTTCATGTTGCTGTGGCCATCCATTCAATAGGTGTTGATAACAAAATTTCAATATGTCCACCATAGTGGCAATAATAGATGCCTAAGGAGTACTGTTTTCATTTAAGGCCAACTAGACCCTCATATGAATGTGCGTGAAACATTTTATAATAATTAATTGTTTTGCTGAAGAATGAGCAATATCAAACTTGTGCTAATGGTAAGGCAGATGGACAGACAAAAGACAACAAGCCATTGCATTAGAATCTCTGATCTTTGAAGAGCGGAGCTAATAGCTTATTTATACTGATGTTTATTATGACCACTATAAAAGTTCCTTCAACAGAAATTGAACTGTTTGTGAGTGCAAAAAAAGTTGCTGATTTGTAATTATCAGGTGCCAAATAGGCTTACCTCGTGCAGTAAGCGCCTTTCTGCATTAGAAGGGAGATAATCTTGGTATGGCCATTTTGAGCAGCAAGATGTAGCGCTGAAAGACCTTCCCCATCTGTTTCATTGATAATGTTTGGACCCATCTCACTCTCAAGAAGACGTTTGCATGTATTATATCGACCATATCTTAAAAAAGAATAGTGTTGAGAGTTCATAACTATATGTTAGCAACACCAATGGCATGCTTGCCACAATATTTAAGATAAATGTACAAGAGCTGATATAGTCATCTATCCTGATATTATTGTAATAAACTATTATGACACTATTGTAATAAACTGTCCTGTTATTATTCCAATAAAATACCCTTGTATTATTGTATTAAACTGCTCTGAAACAGTGAAATAAACTAAGATTTTTTAAAAACAAACCCAATAAAGCTTGCAATAGATTGAAATGAAACATTACAGTACATGTATTATAAATTTCAGATAAGGAAATAAAAGCTTATACTTGACTTTGATGTAACACTAAGGATACATACTGACTGGTAATGCCTTCAACACAAAATGAAGCAATAATGTCATGTCAAAATTTATTACATATGTGAAAGATGCATGTCTTTATTTTCTTTCCCAAATGATTGATGTTTAATAGGAATACCCTATCAAATACATGACGACAGTGCTGTTAAAGATTCTAATTATTTTTATTGCATGCATGATTACCGAAAAACATTTTAGCATTATTGTTACATATCATACCATAATGGTGAAAATCTTTACTGAATTTAATTAATTAATTCTACTGTAGTTTAGAAACATAAAATTTGAAGCCAATAAACAATATATATTAATAATTTAGACCTGAATAATGTGGCTTTGAAGTGATAGCATTATTGATTCCTATTAGGGTAATCTTTTCTCCATAAGATTCTCAATGAGTATTATTTTATAAAATCATTGTGCAAATAAACAAAACTTTTTGCTCCAATCATTTTCTTTCAGTAAATTTTGTTTGTTACATTTATATGGAGTAATGTAATAAATGATAAAGGATAAGATTAAATGGAGAAGGGCAATTGATTTATTTCTCTTGGTCATGTGACTATTATGACAGTGAAAATGGTCAAGTGATTTATTTTGTTGGTAATAAGACTATTTATGGCAAATGATAATTGTATCAGAAAATCATGTATCATAAATATATAAATAAATCATCTGCTATATAAACTTATGCAACAATTAATCCTATACAAATTGCCTGAGGTGTATAACATTGATATTCTAATGCAATTATAATTATTGTTGTTCTTATAACATTTTTAACAATGAATATATATAGTTAACAATTTGATGAATACAATAAAAACACTTCAATAGGCTAAAATGTCCTTGAGTAACAAACCCCTTCTTTTCCACCAATTATATGAATTTAGCAGTAAACTATTTAATGCTAAAATGCAACTATATGATAAGTCACATTGTTTATATAATTATATTGCTTTCAGTTTAGTAACCCTTGGAATTAACATCATTAGAAGGCAAATTTTATCAAAACTATATACAACTTATATCAGGCAATCTCTCCTTTTAAAAACAATTTAGGAAAGTCTGCAGTCTAAAAGAAAGAGGCAAAATTTATTACACTCTATAACATTGAAATGAGCCAAACTCTGATTTATCTCATTGAATTACTCCATGCCCTGTGCGAAAACAAACAAATTATAACTTTAAATGTTCAAGTAATATGATCATTTGCAGTTTCAGGCCACAAGTCTAATACATCATCATTTTTATACCCTCTACGGTAGCTTATCGAACAATCTCAAACAAGATACTCAATGTAGAACGTCTTACAGTGCTTTAAAAAAATGTTCATGTCCAAAAATTGTATCTAATAAAATGTTAGTTTTATTAATTGAACCCTAGATATTATCCATACTAGACTATGACATAATGTAGGATTATAAAATACTGATCTTTAACATGTTCAATGTGTTGACACCCCTGTTGTTCTTGTGTTGAAACCACCATGCATTTTTTTCATGTTCTGTTCAAGTATAGCATACAATAAACTGAGTTGATGAGAAAATTACTCTCAGTGTCATTTGCACCTATTAATTTAGATTTACTGTTATTGGGAAAGGGCAAAGCAAATCAAAAATATAGAATTCTACAATAACATGTATGCAAATATATTACTGATACTGAACAAATTAAATAACCTACTCAAATTTTGATTGCCATCACTGTGCTCTCTCCATTCATTTTTCATTATTAATCACTGTTGTCATGTTGAATATGTTATAATACTTATATTATGTACGGAGAAGACTAATTTAATTTCTTAAAACTTGTACAAAATCCCATTGTATATTTCTGCAGCAATAAAATATGTTTAAACTAATTAGAAAATTCCAACTGTACAGATTGAATAATGGTTTGAACATTGATTAATTGCAGAAAGACTAATTAACACCTGTACCTCTCCTCCACTGTTCTTGTGAATTTGCAAAAGAAAATGACACACAAAGAAAATACATATAACACAAAAAATGAGAAACAAAAAAGCAAAAGAAAGACACAGGTTATTCAAGTGGATAATCCGCACCACTATACAATTTGACACCAAAAGTGAGAAGGGAAAATAAATTATGTGGTGAAGAAAAACAATAAGAAGTATGCAAACACATGCTGTTTTGTTTCCAGAAGTAATGATAGCTTCTGTAAGGATTATATATATTTGTGCAGAAGAGTTACTTTGCTGCAAAATGGAAAGGCGATTTCTTCTCATTGTCCTTCAGGTTGATGGTTGCACCGAGCTTTAATAAATCATCAATGGCAACAAGGTGTCCTGCTTTAGTTGCGTAGTGAAGCGGTGTGCAGCCGAAGTTGTCTCGCTCATTCAATAGATTTTTCACTCCCTTAATATATGTTTAAAAAACAAATGCAATTTTATGTATTTGGCACTGAAAGTATAATATCTGGTCATTCATTCTTTTTTCTTTTAATTGAAAAATGAAACTAATTAAATATTTCATAATATAAGATTACTGAGACCCCATTCAAAATATAACTCTCTTCTATAAAAGCAATTAAGTCAATATAAACAAACAAAATACGTAAAAACATGCAGATTTTATTGTTGTTTCACAAATCTTTTTTAAAAAAACTCAATTTTTAAACAATATTTACATTATAAAATGAAAAGCACACCATTATGAATAAAAGTTTATTGGCTTTCAAAGGAAATATAACTCTGGTTTTCCAATGTGAACAAGTGACATTGATCTTGAAAACGGATGGAAATATTCTCTGCAAATTACTTTTTAGAGACCTGTGATACACAACTGTATAGAAAAAACATCTTGATGATTCTTGTTCTTTTGAGTAGGAGTGGTGGTTAGAATTTGCTACAGGCAAACATTATCTAATTTTTAAAAATAAAATTTCTAGAGCAAAGATTCATGGATAAATTCATATAGGAGTTTTCAAGTCCCTCTGCCAAACAATATAATACCAATGCACAGCTTCCTTCTACAGAGGTCTAATTTGATTGATTAAAAAATCTATGCAGACTCATAAGCTATTTACATTCTAATTGGAGGAAAAATGTATGTCTAGATGGCTCTGTAAATGTTCCATCTTTCTAATGAGAAATCTTGCATTATGATCTACCTTTATCAGATGACATCCAAGATTGTCCAGATGAAGGCCATACTTAATTGCCAGATGCAGGAAGTTTCGGTTCTCTTTCTCCTTGGAATTGATGTCTGCGCCATTTTGAAGCAAGCAGTGAACAGTTCTCCAACCACCTTTAGATGAGGCAAGAAGAAGTGGTGTTCTGTTTTGGGAATCACGCGCTTCAACATCTGCACCCTTTAGGATAAATATACTCCTTATTTTTACTAGTCATATCATGGCAGCATCATTCTTTAAACAAACTACACATTTTAGGATAAAATGAAAGGACATTGGGTCCATACAACTTAGTGAACTTCCCTATTGATTTTATCAGGCTGCACCCTGAACCCATCTTATCTGGTTTATTTAACGCCTCCACTGTTCTTTTCTAATAACAAATATATATGAGCATACTGGCCTGAGAAGACAATTATAAAACTTTTAAGACAATTCATTTCACCCACTGTATAAAGGTATTCTTGGTCTACCAGGATTGAATAAGGACATTAACATACATTATAAATGTTATGAAGTAATACAATGAATATTATGGTTTTATTTGGAAATCCTCTTTTGATAGTTTTGCACTTTAAATTTCTCCTTGGCTTTCTATTTTAACACAAAAATATGACTTTTCTGGTTTCTTGTACCAGATTTAAAATGTGTAATATTTGAAACATAATTTCATAACACTTTCTCTGGTCTTCCCATTTGCTACATTGTTCAAGTAGTTAAACACCTTTGCACTTTTGGTTATTCAGTTTTACTTCATTATATTTTATTGTTTTCTTTATTTAAATTTTTTTTTGAATTTCTTAAACATAATGTTGTTTTCTTTATTTCTTCAATACTTCATATGTAGTTATTTCATTTTATTTTGTCAAAAAGTATCACAAATCGTGGGTTTAAATGTCATTTCCGAAAAGAATTATCTTCAAGACAATCCTGATATTTTTCCTTAGATGATTAAGCATCACTGCAATTCAATTGCCTTTATAGCAATTTTAGGATAACCTGTATCCACCTAACCAACCTTCTTGATCAGAAAGTCTACAACAGTAGTATGGTTGAAGAGAGCAGCACGATGAAGAGGTGTCATTTTCAGTATGTCCTCTGAAGTCAGTGCCTTGGCAAAGCGGTCTGGTTGCTTCTCATACATTGCTTGTACCATGTCAATGCTACCTTGAGCAGAGGCAAAGTGAAGGGGTGTAGACTTGTCCTCCTTTATAAATGAGAAATTAAATAAATTACAGTGGTATTTTAATTACAGCAATATTTGTTCTCTTACTGAATGGTTTGGTTTCAAACAATGTTGAAACATGCATAAAGGAGCAATTTTCTGATGACAGCATTTATACAATTAGCTTATAAAAAATGAAGATTAATAAAATTAGAAAAACAATTTACATATCAAGCACTTCAATGAAACACAAATGCAAGATAGTGCTATAGGATTTAGATTATCTGCCTCACAATGTTTTAATGATGACTATAGCAAAAAACCAGAAGGCCCACTTGACAAAAAGGATTTTACTTGGAGAGTTTGATAGACCCTCAGAAAAAAACAGAGAATGCCATGCCTACTCATTTATATTTGCATTTCTTTTTGAGAACATATTATCTTGATCTTAACAAGAACTAAATGTGAATTTTTAATTCTTCATTAAACTTTTATGAAAAATGTGATGTCAAAATATTTGAATTTCTATATCATCTATTGCATATTCTAATGTTCACCCTATTCAGTTGGGCAAGCTATTGTCCAGTCACCCTTTGATACATTCTAATGCTTTCCCTACTTGGTTGGGCAAGATTTTTTCCAGTTACCCTTCCATATATTCTAATGTTTGCCCTACTCTGTTGGGCAAGCTTTAGTAAAGTCACTTATCAATATACATGTATTCTGTTTGCCATACTTAGATGGGCAAGCTTTTGTCCAGTCACCCTTTAATATATTCTAATGTTTGCTCTTCTTGGTTGGGTATGTCACCATTCAATATATTTTTATATGTGCCTTGCTTGGTTAGGCAAGTTTTTGTCTTGTAACCATATGGACTATTCAAATATATACCCTACACTGTTGGGAAAATGTTTGTCCTAACACCAATTTGTTGTTTCTTACATCTGCCCTACTAGGCTTACCATGGTTTTCTGGTCAATCATCAGTCTATTCTAATGTGTGCCCTACTTGGCTGGGTATGGTTTTGTCTAGTCACACATCATCCTTGTGTTTCCCTTTTTTAAGTTGCACAAGTTTTGTCTCATCACCAATCGGTCTATTCTTTACGCCCTATTTGATTAGGCAGGCTTTAGTTCGGTCACCCATTAGTATACTTAAATCCCTTTCATAATATAAATGATTGACAGATATTACCCTTGGATCTATATATATATATATATATATATATATATATATATATATATATATATATATATATATATATATATATATATATATATATATATATATATATATAAATTTAAGATAGTAGGCAGAACTAAACCAAATCATTCATTGCGCATTTAGATCAGTATAAATAATAGCGCAATAACATTTCTATGGATTTCCACAATGATCACCTCAAGTGAATATAGCTTTTGCAGCACAAGCAATTTTCTATGATATTTGCACAAATATCAAATCAATCAGCATGACCTTTGCAGTCCAAATACTTTTCTATAATATTTCCATGACTATCTCATCAAGTAATATGACCTTCGCTGCCAAAGAACTTATTTGTGACATTTCCACAAACAATCGCATCGAGCAGCATGGCCTTTGTGGCCCAAGCACTTTCCTATGGTTTTTCCATCACAATCCTAGTATGGACATTGTGGCCCATGCAGGTTTCCGCAGCATTTCTTGATGATGATATCAAGAAGCATGACCCTTGCCGCCAATGCATTTTCTATGATATTTTCAGGAAAATAGATTTAAACAGCATGACCCTTATGGTTCAAACACTTTGCTGTGACATTGTCATGATTATAGCATTAAACAACATAGGTCCAATCTCTTTTCTATGCCATTTTCCACAAAATCGTATAATAATTTTAAAATAAGCATTCAAAGGTTAGAAATAATGTAATATCTTTATAAGATGCTTGCATGAAAGTCAAACCTGACCATCCTTTAAGAAAATCTGTTTTTATATCTTATAGACAACCAAATGTCAGACACTATCCAGAATAA
Source organism: Potamilus streckersoni (assembly GCA_016746295.1). Taxonomy (NCBI): domain Eukaryota; kingdom Metazoa; phylum Mollusca; class Bivalvia; order Unionida; family Unionidae; genus Potamilus; species Potamilus streckersoni. The sequence continues at coordinate 69,056 of JAEAOA010001541.1, forward strand.
CGTGATAGATGTAAGTGTCTTATGAAGCTGTGCCTACGAAAAATTAAATGCATGTCAACAAACATAAATTTTCTGTATTGTTTTATTAAGTTCATATTTACAAGAATATTTCCACAGTAACATACATTTACATTTGAGCTATTTTGACAGGACTTTTGAGATCAGAAGGAAATATTACAATTTATGTTTTCATTATTCATTTCGAAAGTGCAGATATTTTTTTACAATGGAATCAGCTTTACTTTGATTAGCAGCAGGTGGCATGCAAAAGTAATGAAATAAATTAGGTAGCGGCAGCAAGACTAGTTGCTTTATAAATTAAATTCATCAAATTGACAAGCAATTCTTCAATGCCTTTCCAAATAACATGCTTTATCTCTGCTTTAATAGTTTTTCATAGTATTGCTGCTGCCTACCTGTTGCAGGCTTATACATATACCTTGAAGTTGTTATTCTGCACAGGATGATTGTAATTTCTTACCTGAAGTATAAAGAGGATTACCATATGACAAAATTAGAGATTGTTTTTATTCCATGTTTAAAATCAAAGATATTTGTTTCTAAGTGTAACAAAGTTATTGAGGTATTTGTGATAAACTGCTGTGCAAAATTGCTTACCTATAGTACCTGCACTTTTGAAATTCTTAAATACTTCTATAGGCAATATTTTCTTTGAAAATGCAGTTTGCTTCAGTGAAATGAAGTGGACTTTATGTTCTTACTTGCACTGAAATTCAAGTATTTAAGAAAACTGGAAGGAACAAATATATTGGGGGTTGTGAATTCTTGGAGAAAAAGAAGCAGAAAATCTGGCACAGAGCTCCATTGTTTAAGCATTGACATGTGAATAGTGTTTAAATTGTATGCTTTTTATATAGAAATTATTCAAATAAAATATACAGTGGATGAACTATAATGAATCCAGTTGCATGTTGTATATTAATTTTAGTCCTGTAATTATTATAATTTTATATCAATTTCAAAGTATTGTCAAAACCAAATAATTCTGTGGGATTGAAGAAAAATACCTTCTTTAACGGAGAGTACAGCACATGACGATAAACTAATTTCAACATAGAATCAAGCACAGCTCCTTCAAAGGAGGTTCTCATGTATGGTTAGAAAGTAAAGTTGCTGACAGAAATAGAAGTAATCCAAGATGTAAGAGGTGCCATTTAAGCTCCAGTGCAATGTCATTCTTTGATAGAGTGCTTGTTCAACAAGAGAATTATACAATTTGAAAAAAACTCAAACCAAAACACATATTGCAATGACATGAATCAATAGAAATTTTAAATAATAAGAGACAATGGGAAATCATAAGTCTGTATTCATCTTAATATGTAAGACATCATTTATTGTAAATCAGACTTAAATTTACTCCAGTTAATTAATAAATTCTTACAATATGTTTAAATCTGGACACACATTCTACTAATGAAGCCAAGGAAGGGCCCCCAACTTTAGACATCAAAGTTTTCACATCAAAGTTATTTCCATAATTGAAGCCATGAATACAGCCTGTATTGTTCAATACGGCATGGTCAATGTCAATGAATGTACACATACGTCTTTAAGAAATTCTATATTTCTGAGAAATGGATGCAGTAGGTAAATATTAAGTTTTGAATCTGAGATTTTGTTTGGTTCCTCCAAATATTTTCAAAAATATTAGCAATACTGTTTTGCTGTAAAATAAGCCAACTATTTTAGGACCATCTCAAATTAGGACTTTTAAAACAGATCCTTTAAAGGTTTATATGCAATAACAGTTTGTCAAGAATAATAAGTGAAAATCATAAAAATATACATTATGGCATTTGCATCATATAATTATATAATTAATATAAGAACTCGTGCCCATATGGAACAGTAATAATTTGAAAATTTATCACTTCATGCACATAGGCATCATATTAAAAGATCTGTAACAAATCTGCTGCCAGCAGTCTAAGCAATAGAGAACTTATGTACACAATGTGATAATCTTCACAACTGTATATGATTTCCTGTTACTAAATTTCCAAGGCTTTTGAAGAACATGCATGCATGTATATGGTAATTACTGACTAACTAATAGTTGCATAAACATGTCTAACTTAATAACAAAAGAACACCTTTCTTACCTGAACAGCATCCACAGGTGCCCCGGCATCAAGACAAACAACAACAGCCTAGAAAAGAGGGTAGGTAATAGCTTTATTGAGAAAAGAAAGTCATCATTAGTGGTTCTTGTGAAATAAAAGTAATAATAATATTAAGAAGAAGAAGAATTATCATTATGATCAATATAATTGCTTCAATTAAATGTGTTTCTTGGTAGTGGAAATATTCTTGTCCAGGCCAGATGTACTTTTAACATGGCAAGCAGAACACTTCTCAAAATGCAATACAGAAGAAAAACAATATATCAAGGTTTATATGGTCCTATTCAAGACTTGGCTGAAATGTGACATTCTTTGGTAAACTTAGGATGTAAAATACAAGGTTACGAGGGGAAGAGGTCAGAAGCCATTGCTGCTCCAAATTAATGTGGAACACTTAAAAGATAAGTCATTCAAGGGCTTTTCAACAGAGCTGCATACCAATTTGATTGAAATTCAACTTGTAGTCAAGTTATGCTGCTGGAACCAAAATCAGGAAGAAAGATAATCCAGGGCTATAACCCTTGTGAAAAACATCATTGATCGCTGGAAATCAAACTCACTAAATAAAAGTTTCATCAATCAGATGTTTTCATATCAAATCTAGCTGAGATCAACTGAATTTAGGTGAAGTCATCTTGCAGAAATTAAGGTCATGAGCAATAAGGAGATGATAATTCTTGTACACAAGACTTAATTTTTTTCTGCAACCAGTTTTATTTAATGTTCCCATCTCAATTTAAATTGTTCCAATCACCTAAAGTACTGTTCTCATTTCATCCCATTCCTAATCATCTCTTTACTGTGCCTTATTGTTTCATATGATTTCAAGATAATTTCCCAGTCTCTTACCACCAGAGTTATTGAAATTATGTTTTCTCAATTAATTCAACTTTAAATAAGCTTATCAAGTCTTGGTAAATTATGAGTAAAAAAATTGTGAAAACCATTCAGAAGATTGCTATATTACAGAATCAGCATACTGTGTCATAATGTGTCATATTGTAACAAACCATTCCAAAATGGTATGATTTCTTATTATACAGCATTGTCTTCATACTGTTTTCAAACTTTATTTTTCACTGTCCCATTCACGTGCATTCGGTCTTTGTAACATTTCCATTTTTGCCAAAGATGTTGCAAGTCGATCAAGTACTAACAAGCATTAGAGTATGATGAATGGCTATTGAACTATTTCAGTCAAAGCATGCTGAATGGCCAATGAGCTATGCCAGTTAAAATATGCTGAGTGGCTATTAAAATATGCCAATTCAATTAAACATCCAAAATTAGATGTAAAGTTAGGGTCATAAGTTTAACAAAAATGGAGTTGACAGGACAAAACCTATACAAGGCATATCTAGTTATTGAGAGAATGCATACACTAAGTTGCATAAGAATTGGTTGAATAGTCCTGAACTGTCATGGTTACAATCATCATCTGTTACAGTGTTGATTTAATATTGATTGGAAAAGGGAAATAACTCAGCATTGAGCCTGTAGGAATAAAAAGGCACATCAATATGTACAAGGAAATTTACCTATCAAAATTGCATTGAATTGTGTATAAGGGTTGAAGTGATAAGTTGGTTACAAGTAACATGAAGATATAAAATTAATTGTATTGGCTCATATTTCTTTACAAAATATTGTTGATGAGACAAGCTCAATAAAAGGCACATCATTAGATGTTATACAATTCACACACCAAACTTCATCCAATATGTTACAATTGTTCAAGAACTATTGTTCCCACATCAATAAATCAAAATTAAGCTTTGAAAATGAACTTCTACATGTCATATACTAACTCACCAAATGACATTAAATTATGCATAAGGTTACAGACATATGACACTAAAAGAAAGCAAATTTATTAGTAAATTATGTTTCTCCTAGAATACTTACCCAACCACATTCACATTTGGTCCTACTATCTCTTGATTCCCAAGACGCAAATTCATTTTTCTTTCTATTTATAATATATAGACGAAGGGCAAAAGTCTTGCCTATTATTACCCTTGATGCCAGCAGAAGGCACTAGTTTTAAGTTAGCAGAACATCATGTAATGCGATGCTTGCATTGCAGGGAAGATTGGAGGGTATTAAGGTTATGTGATCAAGTAATTATTCTAGAAGATATATCATTTACTAAAATATTTTTTTTCCTTCAAATATGTTCCCTGGTCAAATTGACATTTGAAGAATAGATAATCAGCAGAGGGAATGTTGAACAGCTAGCCTATACCCAAGTAATCTCTGATATGAAAATATTTTATTCTCAATATGGAGGTTACTCCTAAATGCAATCAGTACAAACAGAGGTGACGTAGTTTATGTCTTGAAAGAAGAAAGAAAGAGATCATCTTACCACTTAAAAGCATACCAGGTCTGGAATTTGTCTCTGCGGAGTAAAGTCTCATAATAAACTCTAGAATGTAAACTCTGCATGCAAATGATGGCCTCAATGATAAAGATATGATGTTCAGGAAAAGGATTGCATAAATAACTTTTATTTTATGGGCAGAGATTTTTTTCTCAAGGAGAACATATTCAAAAGGTAAGACAGAGTATTCGCACATATTGCCCGCTTCAACCAAAAAAATAGTGTTGGAGGGGTTATATCTTTTTTTCCGCATTTAACTGGAAAAAAGAGAGGCATCATTGAGCTTCACACACAGATCACTTCAGATAAAATCTAAGGAAGCATACCAGGTCTTGTTTGAAAGCCTCTTGGATTGTTTAAATAAAGGAAAGAGGTTGTATGATGAGTTTTTTAATATCTACTGATGACAACCAATTCCTGGCAACAGAGTTACATCATAAGGACCACCAAGCCTTCTAATTGAAACTGAAAAGAGACTGATTCAAACAGAGTGGGCATGAAATTCACTGACATTTCAAACCAAAATGAATGCTTTCAGGAAAGAGGGTTTGAATGAAAGAAGCTTCAGTGCAGTCCTGGCTAAAGGTTTAACTTTCTTTGAGCTCAGCCAAGTCAGATCCCAGAAAAGATTCCACTTAGGAGATGAACGCGAGTAATTTAGGCCTATTTAATCATAGTTGCACAAAAAAGTCCAAAAGGTCTTTGTTTTGACCAAGATCTTCCTTTCCATCATGTGCCACTATTTGGAACCAACATGTTCTTCTTGAACATGCAAAACTAACATGTCAGTTACTAATGAGACGGAGGCACTTAAAGGGATGATGTTTTTGACTTTGCACCAATTCCAGATCATGATGTCCTTCTTTATATGCCAATAAAATGGAGGGTTTTCTAGCTTGTACAATTCTTTCCCTGACTGAAGGTTGAATTGTTTATGCTGCAAGGAGTGGATGTTCTTGCCTAGATGGATGGAATGCATGGGTTCAAGCTATTTGAGCAGATTCAGGTTGGCCAGGACCTTCCTATCAAGATCTATCACTAGATTAAGGAGATCATTGACTCAGGGTTTGTCCCAACACAGAGGGGCAATCAAAATCATTTGCACTTCTGGCCTCTCAATTTCTCTTGAATTGTATGAACTAAGATCATCATGTAAAGGAATAGGGCCACAGATCAAGGGAGAATAAAATCATTGATAGACCAAGCTTAAGTATCCTGTACTGGGGAAATGTTGGTGCCAAGTTTGTCTGATTCTACATGGCTGTAAAACAATCAATCATCAAATGCCCCTATACATGACAAACCTGAGAAAATGCTGATGGATCGAGGAACTGTTCTTTAAGGGAATCTGATCCCTCTTTGACAAATAATCTGTTAAAACAATGAATCTGCTGGAATATGTCTGATCTGGCTGTTGATGTTATGTTGAGCACACCAATGGCAGAATACCCAGACCAGAATGTACATTTGGGGTGGTTTGGTACCACCCTGTCTGAGGAGAATGTCACAACTGACAAGATGCTGACATGATGAGCTCCATCTCATTCTAAAGATGGTTAATCCAAAATAAAGGCTTGGATGACATCTTTCATCACCAAGACACTGGTGTGGAGACCAATGTCCTCCAGACCCCACTGGTCGTTGACAGTGTCAATGTCATGTAATATATGGGTTTGTTCAAGCACTAACATTTATATTTGTACACACAGTCATATCCGTGTGCAGTTGTTCAAGAGGTATTCTTGTCATGAACCAACCTTGGTTGCAAGACTGGTCCAGGAATGATGCTAAATCACTCATTACACTGATCTTGTAATCGAGTGGCATGGACGAGGGACACCATTAAGATGGCACTGTCATCTATATTAGAATACCACTCCCTACCTTGTTGGGATGGGTTGTCTGGCTTTGGTTGTTATTGTTTATTAGTGATCGCTGATGGTGTAATTTGACCGGAAAGAGTAAACATCAATATAGGTGGAATAGATAAAGATCTGAGCAATATATAGAACAGAATAACATAAGCCCCCGTTACAAATATAGACAAAATTTAATCAAAATTCATAACAATAAAATTCATAAACAATTATGATAGTGCATTGCGACAGAAAGATACACTTCTTTCTTTTTGAATTAAATTATACAATGAATTTAAAATACACATATGATAATACCAATATCCAATCTGTTAAGCGTTTGAATTAATTCATCATCGAATTGAGTAAAAGATTGAAATATTGCATCAAATTGATTTATAACCTGATGTCTAATGATTCAGTCCACATTCTCAGCAATTGTTCCTTGGACATCCTTGTGCCAGTAAGTATTGGTCTTCCCCACTTTTCCCTTTCTTTTCCAATTTCTCAGGTATCTCTTTTGCCTTTCCAACTTTGCAAAGTCAGTTTGGTTTTTGTAAATGCATGTTATGTCACATCACATGAATAATTCCCGTAGATCTATCTCACCTTGTGTTTTCAAGTTCTTACTTCCAGTATCGTGTCTGCCAATGTCCAGAAATCTTTTTCCCATGGATAATATTATCAGTAAATTTACTTTTTAAATTCTTCTCGGAGTCTCCTTACATTGGTTTCTCTTGCAGAAAAAAAAATGCAAGGACTGATTTCAAATTTAACTCATTAAAACAGAGTTTTCATGTGGAACCACTCTTCTTTTACAACATGTCCAATGCAAATGAAATATATTTTCTGCCTGAACTAGGCTCAAACAATGCCTTTCATCTGATAACTTAGCTTTTCAACTACTGTTTCCTGCAATATTTCAAATCTGACAACTCTGCTACAGGTCCAAAATAATTCCTTAACTTGTTCCGTCTAAACAAACATAGCATTTAATTAATAATCACTAAACTCATGACAGAGACAGTACCAATCAGTACATTATGGCCATTTAACACATGCAGGTGTCCACAAATTTAATTAATCATATACTTGTCCAACTAAATGTGTTCTACAGAGATCGACAGAAAAATTTGTCCCTTTACAATCTGCAAAGGACTCATACAGAGGAAACCTAGCTGGATATGATATGCTTCTACAAGAACAATCCAAAGAGTTGCATAAACTCTGTGGTTGTAATCTGTTTTGTATTAGAATTGGATTTTGTCAGGATGATGATTCAGACCACCCAAAGTTTGTCCAAGACATAACAGATTGAGGTGGGCAAGAAAATCCAATGCCAGATGAAATAACTAATGAGATGAAAATGATGGGACTTTCCAATTGATCATCAAACCTAGATGATGTAAAATAGAAATTATATTATTCTCTGATTAGAATATAACTGATCATATGGTCGTGTGGAACATGGATACATAGTGTTACATCAAGTCTCATGGTCTTTCCTACAAGCCAGAAGCAAGCGTGAAATGGATAACAATTTCATTGATACATAAACTGCAGAAATTTCCATAAGGACAAATGAACTGGAACATGAAAATATGTGTGTCAGATCTAGATAGATGGCAAATTTGTTTAGACGGACAGAGAGTTGGACTGATCTTGCCATCTCCATCTTAAATGACACTGACTGTCCTACCCAGAAGAAGAAAACTCCTGAGATTATTGATTCCGGACAATCTATTCTGCCTTCTTCTCTATGGCCGTTCAGATCTCTTGCTACAAATGTGTGTCTTTTACCTAGTCCATTGGTACTTCCGTCAAGAATAGAGAAGACGAAAGAGGAGACAGTTGTCAAAGCGAGAACCACAGCCTTTCTAAGACAATTTAGATAACCCACTCGTTTGTTGGAAAGAGACAGATCCAACGATGTTTGATAACAAAGAGTTGGGCACCTAACGGACAGTTATGCACGGTCGGCCAGGGATGCGAGTCAACAGCGAGAGAGTTGAGGTATAGGGGTAGAGCAACTTTGCCACCGAAAATGATTAGCAGATCGTCTTCAAGCATAATGCTATGATTTGAGCGGGCGTTTGGGTTAAGCAGTGAACGATCCCATCCTTTTCGTTTCCATACATCATATCATTGGTGAATCAGAGATGATATATTAGGCGATGGTTGATGCGCAAAGTTATGGAAGGGTAGTTCTTGAGCTGTCTTTCTCGGAAATCCATCTATCTGGCCATCGAACAGCAGACGTAATCAAAAGGGAGCTCAACCAACAGGAAAAGGGCATGATGTCCATTTCTGACCTTATATGCAAGCCTGAGAAATTTTCTGAGATGCCAAGTCTACCAGAATGCCTTTACCCACCGTATAGAAGTAGGCGATGTTGGATTGACTGCAGAAAGGGTCTTGTATAGCATTGGGAGATCTGTGATAAAGATGTAGGAATGGTTCCTACACCAGCAATACTGCAAAGATCGTCTGAAGCTGACTGTCAGAAAGAAGCTTTCCAACTGCCCAGGTCACTGGCCTTGTCAGATAAACTCTTGGCAAATTCCTAGATTTATCACGACTGTGGGGAAAACAAAAGGAGGCGATGCCTCTCTCTCTCTCTCTCTCTCTCTCTCTCTCTCTCTCTCTCTCTCTCTCTCTCTCTCTCTCTCTCTCTCTCTCTCTCTCTCTCTCTCAGCATTTCCCCACCCCGAGTCCTTGACCCTTGCATGCTGGTATAGAAGAGGATTAGCAAAAATTTTCAGTTCGGCAACACTTCATAAATTGTATCGACACTTTACAGCATTACTCAGTCCGCTTTATGGTTGGATGTAAGCATGAACTATTGCTACATTCAGTGTTCTGTTCATACTGGTCTTGATCAATAACAATTTCTGTACAATGCATTCCCGAACATATCGACGAAGTGTGGCCATCGCTTCTAGTACTGTCACGATACCGTCCAAGAGAACTAGCCATATCCGCTGGATGTAGTCGTCGAATCAGTACGGACGGCTAGTCAAAAACAAAACCTGTCAACACTAGACTGAACAGACAGTTGCAACTCCACAAAGTGTCAAAATGCTTCAAATATAACAGCGCATCCGTAAAGGCTGGCCAAAACATTCGTACTCCTGGTCCTTTGATTTTATATGTTCAAAACATCGGTACTCTCGGTCGTTTGATTTTCCATGTCACTCCCCATTTCTTACATATTTCCTAAGAATCGTATGCCCTGATTAGAAGAAAGACGGAAGAAAGTAGAAGAAGACGGAAGAAAGTAGAAAAATGTCGTTCAGATCATCTGTAAAACCCATGTGCCCGGATTTGAAAGTCATACTCCAACATGAGGCGGTTGTGTTGTCCCTAAACTTTGGTTAAAAAACACACTCAAAAACTGTAGAAATTCTCATGATGTAATAGCATCAAAGTCTTGCCAAAATCATCTGATTTAGTATGTTCAAAACAACATTACTCTCGGCCCTTTATTTCCCATGTCACATGAACAGCTCATAGAGAGTCAGCAGTACTTCAGGGACGTGTTCTTGGACCCCAGTTATTTCTACTGTTAATTAACGACCTACTAGAATCCATATCAAAACAATTCATTATATGTCTCTTTGTTGATGACTGTATTATGTGCAAAAAAGATCAAGTGAGTAACGGACCTGTGTGCCAAGTAATAAGTCAACAAACTAGAAATGGTCCAACACAGAACGGCACGATTCATAAATGAAGATCAATACAGAACCAACAGCAATGCTACAACAGCTGCCATTACCCACCCTCCATGAAATAAGTGCACAAACTAGAGTTGTAATGGTACTCCAGATTGTCAATGAACCTGTTGATATGCCATTAGAATACATAATTTCAACACGCGGCCATAGCCTGAAAACTTCGCCCCATTGCAAAGACAACAAATACAAGCACTCCTTTATCCCCAGTCGGTATCTGACTCTGGAAAACTCTGCTACGCATTTTATCGCGCTATGGTAATACACCAGAGCGTGGCATTCTACCTTAATCGAAGAAGACTTCCTATTTCTTGCAGATTTCCTTAGAACCGTCGACCATGTATTATTCGAGCAAATGCTGAATGTAGCCGACGATGTACCATTTGTTGATGCGAGACATGAGATTTCTCGCTGATTAGCATCCTTGCATTCAGCATATTTAGTCGCTACTGTTGCTTCTCAGAAGAAAAATTAAGAAAGAGAAAAAATAGAGAAATGTATAGTTAACTGCCTTAAATATGTCTGAGACACCTGTTATAACAGGGGTGATAAATGCTCAAACATGAACTTCAACACGTTCTAATACAATGAACTCAGAGGTCAAAGAACTTCACATAATTATGGTCAAATGTTTTGTTTTTTTAAAATTTATACCACCTGTAGATAGAATAATCATTAAAACATCCGAATATAACCAAATCATCCATTAATTGAATGAAAAAAGCAAAAATTTCCACTTGGAAGGCAAAGTAAACGACATTTTTCAGTTCACGAGTGAAAACTTAAAACTATCGCCTCCTGAAGGCTGCAGGGGACTGCAATAGACATGACTAGTTGCTCTTTTTCTGTCTATATATTATAGAGAAAAATCGAATTTTCATCTTTGGGAGGGCTGGATTCGGGAGCTAGTAGAGCTTATATTCCCTAATATTCATGTGATCTAGCATCGGATTCGAAGGAGAAATATAAACCAATATAAAAGGTTATTAGTTTAAAGCTCCTAAGTGTAGGAGATCGGCCAAAATAAGAGCTTACCGTAAGATCTCCACTATTTACTGCACAATGAAGGGGCATATTGTTTTGCTTGTCACTGAAGGACAAGACGTCCTCACGTTTGTAGCCCAACGCCTCCACTGTAAAATTGAAATTGAAGCAGATTGATTAAGAATGGTTTACTTGGTTAATTGATTTGCTAATTTGTTAGTTGATTCATTGATTGTTAATAAATCTCACTATTTTAATATTTCCAGACTGTACTTATTTATATACCACACCATTCAGTTAATCACCTTTATTAGCTTTTATGTATGTTTTTATTTTATCTATAAAATATTATTCTATAAGGAAACTATAAGCTAGCAAGATTTCCTGCTCATTATTATTAAATCAGTATACAGCATTGATGGCAAGAAACATAATCTTTATATTATTTATTTTATCGAGATAAAGGAAAATATGTAGTAAACAACATTGGGTCATCCAGATAAAAAGAAAGCATTTCAAACTTAATAAACATACGTAATGGAACAAGGCGAGCAATCTTAATCAAAAACGTCACTGTAGTTGACAGCAAATATGAGTTTACATTATATCCCACTATATCCGGATATGTTAACGCAGCTACATTGCAACTTTTGTACGTATGAGTGAAAAAACACTGAAACCATGGTCTACACAGCAACTTTGAATTTAGCCCTAAAAACAGATCATATCGACACCGTTTTAACATGTTAAATACTGCAATAAAGCTAGGTGCCACAAAAGAATTTTAATTCGGCATTTCTGAATATAACGCATAAAGTACCACGGTATACCGCAATTATATTATGGACCAAGAATTCAATGTTCTTGGATAAGAGCCTGGCAATATTTTGTTTAATTTCCGTCTTTCAATAGCTGTAATAATATATCGCTATGATTTAACCTTATTATATGAACTGCTTTATTTTTAAATAAATAATTATCTTGAACTTAAAGAAAAGAAAATAATTTCAGCTCGAGAGAAAATCTCAGTCCAACCATACGAAAATAAATGGTCAGTAGCTTAGAGTAAACGAATTTGTTATGTGTATGTTAATTGTTGTTTCAGTTGTAATCTAAAACCTCAATCTGAAGTGGAATGATGAGCTTATACCTTAGCTGACACCTTGTGATTGACGTTGTGCTGATATTAGAAAGGTTGTTTTTTTTTTCTTTTGGAGGGAGGGGTTTGATAAATATAGAAGTTTTGAGACGAAGTCTTACAACTGCACTTTGAAATAAAAGGAAGGGAAACTTTGAGTGGGATGGTAACACTATGGTAAAATATTCATCAGAGGGGACAAGTAAATGTCATAAAGGTTGTTGTTATTATTATTGGGCTTAACGCCATTTTTCAGCACAAGATAGGCTATTCATGGCGGCCAGTATTAATGGTGGAGGAAGAAACCGGGAAATCACCAGAAAGAACCACCGACCCACGAGAAGCTACTGGCAAGCTTTCTCACATATCTACATTAGCCGAATCCTAGACTCGAACACACTCAGACAGAGGTGAGATGGCAGTGATCCGTAACGGACAGCGCTTTAGACCACTCGGCCACTCGAGGCCCCAAATGTCATAAAGGAACATGTGATTAAAGGATCGTAAATAAAATTATATTTGTAATATTGTTTATTAATTTGTGATTAGTACGATGGTTTTGTAAAACAAATAACTGTGTGAATTATTTTGTCACGATAAATGAAAACATGATGTTAGAATCACTCGATTCGTAAAAGAATTTACTAGTGGAATGTCCATACACTTTGCACTAACAGAAACTACCCAGTACCGATACATAGAAAAAGGCAAAATGGCATGTGTCAGTACAACCGGGGAAAAAAATACCGCGGTAAACTAGTAGATCACTATTACCGCGCAACACTAGTAAATAAGAGCAACATGAAAAGCTCGGTGACATAAATTAACCAGGAGAGATGTCTAATAGTAGTTTATCCTGAGAGATATCTAGTAGTAGTCTGGCAAAGTTCTGTCCAAAACTTCAGCGATCCGTCCATAGTTTATAATATTGCAATTATGGTGCCCGAAAATTATAAAAATTACCAATACCGTCACAGTGACATCCATATATTGTTGCAACTCTATATTTTATGGGTATAACAATAATTTTATCGATGGTGTAGTTGCAAAGGTATTTTTTTAAACATGGGCGTCTTTGGAACGATATCAGCATATCACTGCAACGACATTAAACTAATGCTGCAATGATGCTTAAATACTGTAGTTATGAGGTTTTCCGTTGCTACAACAGTTATTTTTATTCTAGCGTTGCTTTATTGCGTCTACAATAGTGATATTACTGCTGAAACGATACAATATATACAATAATACCGTTGCAATGACACCAGTATAAAATATACCGTTATGGGGATAAATGTATCGTTGTAGTGATAATACCGCTACATCGACAAATGTTAGCATTCTAGTGACATTTTGATATGGTTACAACAGTATTTTAGATGCCTATGTATTGGTACATATAATTTTCACTCTTTTCGTACATCGTTGCAAAAATGCAGTACAGTTCAATATTTGATAATGTTTTGAAATACATTATTGAGCCGAACCAAATACGTTCACTTTAGAAATTTAAAGAAAGAAAAGAAAAGAAGCCAAAGTGGACGAAATAAAGCGAAATGAAAATAAATAATATCAAAATTAAGGAACTGTAACCAAAAATGAACTCAAAGTAGCGTTAAAACTATTAGTACTTAAATTTTAAGTATAACATAACAGCATTTTGTGAATATTCATTGTGTTATTAAAAAGTATTGTATCAAACTCCAGTATAAATTTAATTTAGCCGACAATAAAATATCAAAATCCAGTATGAAGTTAATTTAGTTGACAATTTGACAATTTAGAAATAAATTATTACGCAAAACATAGGGTATCTATTTCATTGGGGATTGTATATAAAATCAACAGCCTTCGGAACGCCACTGGACCATCAGGGTTTCATGTTCCCATGCGTCCGGCATGTTAAAGGTTTAAAGCCATAATGCAATGGTCCCTAACTCGGTGACAGCGGATACCATGGCGACCGCCAAGGCTTTCCTTAGGTTCATGTGTTTCAACTTCTAAATTTTGCAATCAAAATTATAAGCTTTCACTGAAAGAGGTTTTAATGAATAAGAAAGGCCCTAATATTGGTAGGGAACGCACAGTAAAATTATAAACTCGCAAAGTACATCAACGTTATGTGTATGCATAGGCATATCAGAGTTTGTACGGAGAAGTGGTTAGTACCCTCATTCTCATAAACTCTCAAATGTGTCCATAGGTACAAAACGTTATGGACTACTCCCATTGCGTATACATGTTAAACATAAGTTTTTGATTATAAATATAATCGGAGACAAAGAAAGAAAGAAAGAAAGAAAGAAAGAAAGAAAGAAAGAAAGAAAGAAAGAAAGAAAGAAAGAAAGAAAGAAAGAAAGAAAGAAAGAAAATTAAAGTATGACAGAAGTATAGTAGTTTTTCATCATCCTGGGTAACTAACTGATATATTATAATATTTAATTAAAAAACTCTTGTAATTATGAGAAGGTATTGTAAGTTTTGTACATTTCTTGGTAATGAAAAGGTAGTAAATTACAATTATTAAATATATATTTTAATAACAAGTACTGAACATTATTATCAATATTCTGTTAAAATCATTGGGAAGGGTCAGTTCCGTTATTTATTTTTTTTAGTGATCATTCATTATTTTTTTATTTACTCTGGTCGTGAACGTTCATTTTTGGAATTTAGGCTACTATCAAAAGTACCGCAACAATGGTTACAAGTTGTTACTATTTTACTTGAGGTTTCATAATGATAATTATAATTAATGCAAACATATTTCAATAAATCAACCCCACCCACCAAATCTGTTTTGATACTAATGGACAATATGTGGATCATTTGTTTCCTGTTCATTAAAACGAATGTTCAATTTTGCTGCATGGAAATCTTTTCCTGTGTACACTTTAGACACTTACTAGCATTTGGTAACAGCCATGTCTAGCGCGAAATTCAAAATGGCCACAGAACAGATGGTTATGATATTTCACGTGGATTTACAAGTCGCCAAACATGATTTTCTACGGAAATATGATGTGTATGTCATTAGAAGAACCCTAAACAGCTGCAAAAAATATCGATAAGTGTGTAAAATGTGCATAGATGTATGCAGACAAGATTGGCAGCCGGTTTTTGTAGGTTTTAATAATTAGGCGATATTAGCCCCTTAACCGCCAATGAATACAATCACGGGTGAGATGATTCATCTGCCTAACGCAAACGTCGCAAACAATTTTTTTACTTCTAAATGCGTCAGATACATTTTACTGACAAACAGCGGATTAAATAAAGAAAAATAAAAAATACAAGATTATAAACTAAACTCTGATCTTTAATGCTGTGAAAGCATCATTGACATTGTCGGTGATTTACACATCATCAAAATTGTGGGCTTGACCTCGCTAATAATCCTACAAATACTTGAATATAGTGCAATACAAACTTCAAAATTTCTTTTTTGAAACCGATGAGTTGCTTATTTAGCGGATACGGCGAAGAGTGTAGAGGAATAGAGTATTCTCCAGCACTTCATCGATTGCGTTGAAGAGCCTAAAAACACCTGCTTAAAACTCTGACAGGTTGTAACTTTGTGAACATCCCCCTCCCCAAAAATCAAATAAACCAGGCTGTAAAACCCTGAACAGTAGCCTGTTTTAAATTAAATATTCCTAGAAGAAACGACAATCAAATTGTAGCAGTATAAAGCTAGGACGGACAGACTTTCACGAATGGACGCATGGACTCACGTAGGAACTCAGTAAATCCTATTGCTCAATTATGTACATAATGAAACATTTTTTCTAATTCATATGTTGTTTAACCTTATAATGAGTATAGCTATCATTATGGGCATCGTTACAATTTTCGGGGGTTTTATCGCCAACTTTTGCCCTTAAGGTTATCTAGTATACCAGAAAATGCAAGTACTATAAGCAATTATCTCAGGATAGGATTCTTTTTAATGTTGCTTGTTATCATTTATTAACATTTCTCTGTGTATTTATTTCTCTAATTTAATGCTTTAAATATTAATACAATTTTAATTTATTGTTGCATAATGCATTTATACATATTCGATTGTTATAGAGTTTTCTTGTTTATGTTAATTATACAACTTCGAAAATCGAAAATATGTTACATTAACGGATGCCAGGGTTTTCATGAGAAAAAAAATGCGTAACATAGTAGTAAGTCCCGAATTTCTTAAACATATTGTTTTATTTAAATGAACCTCTATCTCGAATTTTGAGCGCCATTGGCAATTAGGTTGAGTCTCATCCCAATGTAACAGTATTGTCCATACCAACTATGAGAAAGCTTGCACATCTAACTTAAGTAAAGAATTGCTTAAAAACACAATAATAGGCTGGTTTAATTTTGGTGAAATTTTTTTTTAAGATAATGTGTTTATTGTGTCTTCAATCAATAAACATTTTGCACTATTTTTTACAAAGAATATAAGTATTTATGATCATATCTGTTCAAAGCGACATCGTAAAATATGTGAAATGCTTGCTGCTACAATTAACTTAAATACTAAGAAAGGAAACCTATATCCTCCTTATGTGTCTAGCGTGCACATACACACACAAACACACACACACACACACACGTAATGAATTCGTATTACCATGTTGAATGAGAATTTCAAGTGTTTTTGCTGCTGCACATTTCCCAGCCACATTTATGGGGAAATAGCCATTTCTGCACCGGATACAGGGTCTGGCGCCGTATTCCAACTATTTGCAAACAGAAAAGATAAATACAAAATTTATAAAGATTGTAAATACAAGTTTCAAACTAGGCAATGGTATTTCATAAAATTTTCAAACATTGGAATTTTATGTGTCTTTTTGGAAATTATATTCAACACTTTTAAGTATCTACTAAGTTTTAAAGTTTCGTGAACATAAGCCAGAAGTACTCCAATAAATCCCCAGCTTGTCTTTTATTAGTTCTTCACTGTTTATGGCAAATTTAGATATTATATTTCTATAAAAGAAGCTTAATCTCTGACAGAAATAAATTCAGTTATGCGAGCATGAATATCTAATTGCATATGGATGCAAATAGTCTTTATAGGCACGATTACACATAGTTATTAGCTTCTTAGTTCTTAGTTCAGACAGATGCTATTTAGAAGAGAAAAAGAAAAATAATGATCAACCATAAAATGTTAAAACTGCGAGTAATTTAAAACAATGTGTGGATGATATTCTTACACTGTGTATGAGTTCAAATGGGTGAAAATGGTGAATCTAATCATCAATATTTTGTATTTCATGTTAATAGCATTGATAGAGTAGATTGCACACGTGTCGCTTTATGAAGACACCATACCAGTTTCTTTGCACAGTCGGCCCGATCCTTATAAGCACAGAAGTGTAGAGATGTATTACCCTGTTCACCTGAAAGGTTGGGGTTGATATTTTCATGTTTCAGCAGACACTAGAAAAAGAAAAATGTTTGAAAATATAGATTAAAGGAAGTGTATAACTGCTCCGATAAAACTGCACATCTTCCAACTGGATCGTTTTATTAGTAGCCAAACTTGCGCCGTGCTTTTCAATTGATGCCATCTTTATACGTTGTCAGCGTAAACAATGCGGTACAACTATATGCTATTTCATTTCTACCAAACTTAAGGAATGGTGACCACAAAAAATATGTTGTCCATCGTATGATGCAATAAATTTGTTGATATATTTTCTTGAATATTGTTTTGTAACATTAGAATGACCTCCACTGACATGGCATTCTAACTTATATATTACAGGTTTATAACAGCCATATAACTATCGATAAAGTAACTCCTTAACTAAACTTCGTTAGTTATTTAGTACTACAATGCAAACCTAGACAGTAAATTTATTCTTATCCACATGAAACTAAAATATCTCTGCGATTTAGAAAAATAAATACACTGCGATTTAGAAAAATAAATACACTTATACACTTAAATAGTGTACGAGATAAGTCATCAATCTATTTTGTTAATGAATCTACCAAATACCGGTATATAATCTCTCTCTCTCTCTCTCTCTCTCTCTCTCTCTCTCTCTCTCTCTCTCTCTCTCTCTCTCTCTCTCTCTCTCTCTCTCTCTCTCTCTCTCTCTCTCTCTCGCTGCAGTCATCATTACATTAAGTATGATATTAGACTATATCCTTGTATTCTGATCTCATTGTATACTAAAATGTTACAATACAAATTCGAAGATTTCTATATAAAAAAGATATAATTTAAAACTTACAGAAATTTAGGTGTATGAAAATGGTTGCCGCCTCTCTTATTTTTAAGCATTTATCAAATGAAGTTTATATAAAATATCAGTGTATAAAAGTAGTGTTTTAATGACTATCGCGTGTAGTGCCAGTGCCAGGGGGAGGTAAATATGGAACAATACTGGAAATAAAGTAATGACAAATTATGACATAAAATAATATTCTTATACATTGGTGTAACTTACCTCCAAGACTTTGACGGAGTCGATCTCTACTGCAAGATGCAGTGGTGCCATCTCAGATGCGTTAAAGATGGCGGGCGCTGCAGCATGATCTAGCAGAAAGTCTATACTCGCCGTCTGCTTGGCTAACACGGCCAGGTGGAGAGGAGTGTTGCCAGCTTTGTCCTGTATATTCAAGTCTGCAAATTGGGAGTGAAAATGAATATTATTAAAGCAAAAATGTTAACAGAGCTTATGTTCTCTCGAGTGAACAATACTGCTTGCAAATTATATATTTTCTTAAATTTTGTTCGCAAATTAAACACTACTGAATAAGCATCGAAATGAAGAAGGGTCGGAATTATCAACGATATTGGACGGGAAAAGGGTACAGTCATGACAATAAAACATTAGATAAAACTATTTTTGTCACAGATCAAATTTCATTCCATCATCCTTTAATTTTGAATATTAAGGATTGTCGTCCATGGAAGTGTTTTAATTCTCTTAATATGAAAATAAAAGTAATCTGTTAAGTATTGAAATTTTGTAATAATCGGGTCTTTTTCTTCTGTTTTATACATTTTGCATGAGAGAAAAGTGAATCTTTTCGTCTACTGCCTTTCGACGCACAAAGAGCATATACGCACAATGTATTTAATTCATAGTAACAAGGCTTTCATCGTACCTTGACAATTACAAAAAAAAGCGAAGCAGAGATCGCATATTATCACATTTTATGAAGCTATTTCGGCCAATTATAAAATATTTATTATTTGATTCGTTCGATTAATATTGCATTGACAGCATAATAGACTGGGAAACAAACGCAAAACATGATGCAAGGCAGATGAGACAACTAAAAGTAAGCGATCGCTATTAATAGACTTTATGGCATTTACTGTAAGATTTAAAAAAATACCCGCCCTCCCCCCTAAGAAAAAGAGCAGAATTTTAAATAGACAGATAAATAAAAAGAAGCACAAGAAAAGAAATAATAATAATAATAATAATAATAATAATAATAATAATAATAATAATAATAATAATAATAATAATAATAATAATAATAATAATAATAATAATAATAATAAATGAAATATATAAACATCAGTTGGTGGATTCGTATTAGAGCAAAACGTGACTTAGATGCCGCACCAAAGGAAACATTCTAAATACGTGAAAGCAACAAAATTAAAAAGTTTTACCTCCGCCATGCTCGTAGATGAACGATAAAATGTTGACTTTCCCGTTCTCAGCGGCTTTGTGAACAGCGGCCTGGCCCTTGCTGTCCTGTATCGACAGTTTTGTATTATCTGCATTATACAGGCGTTCAAACTCTGCAAGGTTACCCTGGGATGCAAGCTGGAAAGGATAATTGGAAATTCGCACTATAAGGAGGGAGACTAATGTATCAAGAAACACTGCATTGATGCAAGCGAGTCCATTTATACAAAGACAATAAGAACATCACATAATATTACTTGTACTTTTGCTCATTTGTCCTGATTCCATTTCGGTTCACGTTTATCTATTCGATTTGGGTTTACATTTATAAATAGATGAAAAATTGTGACTAAAGTTCCATCAGAGGCATGGATATCAGCAACCACTGATGAATATGTTGAAAAAAAAACATTTTTGAGCATTTTTGCAAGATGAAAAAAAGATAATCAACTCATATAACAGACACATTAACTGATGCAACATAGGCCCCGTGTAAAATAAGCATAGTTTGTCTGTAAACAACACAATTAGCCAGAATGTGGAGGGTGGGGATCTTTCTAAAACAAAAACACGTTAGTTCAATAAAAGGGTCTTGTGGCTTCATCTTTTGCGCCAATAAAAATATAAAAGGGACGATAAATATTAACATCATTACTTTCTATATTCATAGAGATGGTTGAATAGGTGTACAGAAAGAAACACAACATGACAATTAAAATGTTTAATATTTATACCTTGTCAGTGAGAATGAAATACACTGCCACATACATACCTATAATTCGCTTTTATTCCTATTTTATTACTTACATGACGAAAACCAGTTAATATATATTCATCAACAAATCCTATTAATAATTATCTAGACAAGACACCACAATACTTACCATTGGGAATCAAAACAAAATAAATCAAAATAAAGTTTAATACATTACTTAGAAATGTATGATACGGTAGAAATATACGATACGGTAGAAATGTACGATACGGTAGAAATGTACAATAGGTTTGTCTTCTCTAACAGTAGCAAGTTATTATTTAATTGATAATAATAAATGTGCCTTTAATTCATTTTTAACCGTCTAAAATTTGCCATAGTTTTTGTCAGGGATCGTTATGAAATTTTGAGTTAATTTACAGGCAAGATAGGGAAGCCAACTGTGGTAAATAGAACTGGACTACTCTGTGACTCTGTTATTCAGCGAGGTCATTGATGTAAATCATCTCATAGGATTCAAATTAATTAATCTTATATCTAAAATAAATTACTTTCCGGGTCGTATGCCGAGGATTTCTAAATGTAAAAAGGGTTATTTCTCAGAACATAAAAACAATAGGACAATTTGCATTAGTCAGAGGTAAAAAAATAAGCAGAGAATTATTTAAACAATAGAACCGAAGGAAGCACTCAGCACTAATGGCTTTTCAATATCATTATGTTTATTTAAGGTTTCAGTGTGTGCTTCACAGAAAAACCTCACTTTGCATTCATTTACTACTCCGATATTTTAATCAATTAATATGGAAAAGACATTATTACATTGTGTGATGGGTAATTGCTTCAAATAAAGTAATTCTTCAGCAACAGAACTGACGAAGAACTGTTAGCATAAAGTCTGACACTTAACATTTCGAACCATATGTAGTGCTTTATAGTTTTCAATAGTAAACGAACCGCTTATCATTCGGAATGTGACTGACATTAGGCATATTGTACCACTTTCATTAGGCATATCCCTCTGTGAGTTAATGGAGACAGCAGTGTCATTTTACTATGAATAAATAGAGACAAAGGCAATTCTTTAAAGATAAACCATCAAGAGCATAGCTACTCTTTTGTTAATTGCAAAACATATCTGGAAAATGTTAGGTCAGTGGTAATCCATTAACCTTTCACAATTGAAGTTTGGGATTAATGCCTTCGTCAAAATACAAAACGAAGGATCAATAAGTAATATGGGTGAAGCGTGTGTTGTGTTTCTTTTTGTGCACTAAACCATTAATGGGTGCGATAGTTTCTTATTCAATAGCATCAGTCTTATACAAGGGGATAGATAATATATGTAAAAAGTCGTGTCCATCTTCTTACAAGCATAAACCTGATTGGATTCGAAAGATATACACTAACACGTATTCATTCTGCTACAATTAAAAATATTAAAAAAGAAAAAAGTAAGAAAGCACTATTAATATTATACTTTTTAGCAACGACACATTGTTCACAATAACAATTAGTTTGTGACCAGCAACAAGTTTACCCTTCTGGAATATATTCTGCCTTTATGCCAAATATAATATGCAATTAAAAATGCTTCGTTTTTTCTGATCAAATTGCCATTGAATTTTACTTTCGCTACGTATAGAGGAACGGCCACTAAATATAATACCAAGCGTACCACTTCTGAGCTATTTTGCTCGTCACTTGATACAACAATGTCTAAACAACAACTACCATAACCAAGAATAACAGCAACAGAAAAAAATAACACTAGCATGAAACAATTATGAAATGAGATTTTTGTTTAGCGTACTGTAACGAAGTCTTGACCAAAACCGTCATTTTGTCTAGCAGCCAGGACCCACCCAAGAAGAGAAATGGCTTAACACTTAACATTTTCTTACAACACATTACAATTTTTTATTACATATTCTCCTTCTCCGATCAGGTTTTAGAATTGTTACAGATGTTAGGGAATATATGTTGCAATCAATAGGAAATAGAGAAATGTATATTTTCTGTGTGAGATTTGATCTAACGTATTTAATGGCTAGAAAATATTTATGTGGACGAAGTAGCAATGTAAGTTTGGCTCGCCATTTTCCAGTTAACAGGTGGCAACTAACACGCTTGTCGATGCTTCTAAACAGCACAATAAATGCAAACGGCAGCCTTCCACTTAATAATACCATATACCTACGGGTGTCCAGTAGATCGATAAATGTAGATAAATAATTATACTTTTATCTATTTTGTAATTTCATACATATACGATCATTAGGTTTATATGAATCGGAACACAAATAAATCGTTTGCGTCTGATTTAATTACATGCGATTTACGCATATTGAAATAAAGTAATCTGCCCATTTCTATGTTAACCTATTTCCTCTATATTTATCTGTCAATAAATCTATCTTTCTCTTTAATGTATAAAATATTCCGACATTAACATTTCGCAAACCCACTAAAACTGAATTCGTGACATGATACATTCTGTAACTGAACAGTATATAAAATAATTAGCATGTTAGCAAAGGAAATGTCTAAATGTATGCATGCATTATGTCCTTCATATACTGAAGGTGGGCACTTCAAAGGTAAAGTACAATACAAATATATGGTACTCGGTGCTGGTTATTCGACATTTATGCATCCATTTTAATAAATCAGAATACAATATTTAATAACTACTATTCTACTTTGCATCAAGAGACTTTAGGCGCAGTAAGGAACGAAACCAAGCTGTTTTGATTACAGTAATTGGTACTCAAGTCGACGGCAATAAACCAGTTGCACAAAAGCAGAAAATAACGCTTTCGGGTTATCTCGCAAATTCTCTAAATTCCGAAAGGAGGCGGTCACTGCTGGGAGATTTAAAACAATTAGACTGTCAGAAAGTGAGACGTATATGCATAATTCAGAGTTTCACTGTTGCACGGAGTTACTGATTGTAGCACCTAAAATTACCTCCTTTAATTCCAATGTGCGTGCCCACAAAGAACTTTCCAGTTCCGGATAGTTCAGAAGGAATCAGTACACAATTAATTATTCCGGTTCAGTACCCAAGAATGTAGTCCTGTCTATTTTTAGATCATTTTTTCTGTCTCCGTTTGGTGGCGATACCAGAGTTAGATTTTGGCATTTTTCTTAAGGATTTGAAAGCATTTGTTTATTCTTTAGAATGTGAGCTTATGGTGTGGTTGTCTGTGTATTTCGGCGACAGTGCACAGTGAGTAATAAGACCACGGTGATGATTCGGCAGTGAAATCTATGTTCCG
This sequence comes from Potamilus streckersoni, assembly GCA_016746295.1. Taxonomy (NCBI): domain Eukaryota; kingdom Metazoa; phylum Mollusca; class Bivalvia; order Unionida; family Unionidae; genus Potamilus; species Potamilus streckersoni. The sequence continues at coordinate 92,952 of JAEAOA010001541.1, forward strand.
TTACATGGTGTTTTGTTTACAATTCAGCATCTCAAAAAAATGCAGGTCAATCCTTGACAAGAACTTCACCATAAAGTCATCTTTGAATTTATTTTAGATTAACATATAATTTGTTTTGATTGTCAAACAGTTGAAAGTTCAGTACTGAGAAACAAATGTAGAGACTATATAATAAAATTGGTTGTGTTCTATGGTCTGAATTTCGCACCGCTTTAGCAGTACTAAAGATCCTTATAGTTAAATCAATGAATAAATTATATATGTCTAACATCTTTTGTTCATACTAGAAGAATAATTATAGACATTAGATCAGATAATTAGATTTGGTGTCCATAATTACATTATATAAGATAATTAATTTTTACTGTCCATACTTAAATGAGATCAAATAATTTAATTAAATACACTGTCCTTATTTATATTATACCAGATTATATATATATATATATATATATATATATATATATATATATATATATATATATATATATATATATATATATATATATATATATATTCCATAAATTCAGATACCTTTGTTGAAATATTTCATTTTGCTCTCCATTTTAAACATTTATTGTACATTTTTGGCTGCATAACTTTAACGAAAACCATTTCAATAATTTGCATTTGTCATGCATTGATATGTCCTTCTCTTTGTTAGTTTTTCAAGTCTAATGGTTCGTGTATAACAAGAGCTAAGAAAGTTATAAATAAAACGAATAATAAGAAAAGAAAATAAGATAAGAAAATTATAACACGACTTTGATACGTCAACTAATCTGTATTGCTGAATATTTTAGACCAGAAAAATTTGTCTTTTTTAAAAAAATGGAACACGGTATATTAATGTATTAGAGGAATTTAAGAAAGCGATAAATATATTAGCTATTATAAAGATAAAGGAGTGTAATCAATGCATACAGAATATTTATTCATATTTGGATCTAAATCTCGTACCATATTCAGATTAATTAACATGAACAAGCTCAATGATGGGTTTTTGGTTCATTTTCTTTTTGGTGGTGGGGAGAAGGATTCTCCCATCTTTAAACAATCAAAAAAGTATTTCTTTATATATACGTATTTTTTCTTACCTTGTACAGTCATATATAGTCATGCATTTATTCAGCCTATTATTTATTTATTTACATTCTTCTCTGGTTTTCTTAAAACTTGAAACATCAAGCATCGGACGGTGCGAGCAATAATTTCCAGGATGATTTTTCTTTGCTTATGATGACACGTCGTAATAACTCTCAAATTTGCTGGGGTCTTTAAACAATATTTCTGATTGCCACCAGCAAATTATTCTGGTACAGACTTCTTAAAGTTAGTTTTAATTCTGTTCGACTGTCCATGCATCAAATATGTAAGTTTAAAAGATTCAATTATTTAGACAGACGTAAAGACGTACAGGCAGATAGGTGTGCGCCACAAATGTCATATACATGCATAGTGTGTCTAATATCGATATTTCTCCAAAATGTGTACTCTAAAAATTCCAATGGTTCAAGTAAATAATATTAAAATAATCGTCAAGGAGACTCGTACGTGCGCCTGTCTGGTCGAGCGTGGATGGCATTTGTGCTGTTTGAAAAAGAAAATTCTTCCTAGATATAATTCAAGCTATTTCATGAAAAATATAATGAACATTAACATAAATGCAACAGTCTAAATAGATAATAAAAGAACCTTAAGAAGTTTTAAAAAATTCTCGTCGTTCAACCGCTAGTAACTCCAATAATTAAAGCTGTAAAAATAAACATATCTAAATTTTTCTTCAAGCGAAAAAAATTGCAATAACAGTCATTTTACGCGGATATACAAATTCGCACAGTCAAATAATACAAACTAGAGCATGAGGGAGTAATGGAAAGATAATGAAGTTTTGAAATGGGCAGAGAACATTTATTTGAAAGAGGGGAACAGCGCAAGTTACTGAAAAAAGATGAAAAAACAATTGATCAAATATTGATAGAATTTCTTTTAAAGATAGTGAGATATCGATCTTGCTTGCGGAATGTGAGCGGTCTGTCACATTTTTTTATCTACATCTGCCATCTTTAGGGATTGAACTATCCGGAAGTGAATTGCACCGAGACGCCCTCTGGTGTTTTCAAGGGGAGATCATAACCGTGAAAAGCCCTATAGCCTATAAGATTTACAGTACTTAACTGACAAACAATTAAAATAAATGTTATTACTGAACAATGACAGTTTCAGTGGACAAACATCCATACTATTATCGCGTACCTACGTCATAATATGCATGAAAAATGACTCTTCGCAATTAATAAAAATGTTTAAGTGTCATGTTGACATCCAACATTTATGACTGTTATGACTCTCCGAAAAAAGAAATGGATGGAGATTTAGTTTAAAAATTATGGGAAACAAATTACCATCAGATTTATGACTATTTAGAAGGAAAAAAAACAAAAAGGTGATGAAAGGAACGAGTTTTGAAAGAAGAATTGCATTCATATTTTTGGCTGAAAGGCATGTCATTTAAATTCAAGTTTCAACGAATAGAGACCTTATTTGTTTATGTGAAATCCATGAAAAATAAAACAATAAAACCAATGAAAAATGTAATTAAAATTAAAAAACTAAAACTGTGGAATAATGTTGTTTTAATTAAAATACCAAAAGCTATACAATAATGTTATTTTAATTTTAAAACCACAATAAAGAATAATGTTATTTTAATTAAAATACCAAACTGCACAATAATGCTGTCACTTTACCAAAATATAAAATAATGCTGATTTAATTCAAATACCAAAATAATAGAACACTTGTTATTTTAAATTAAAATTGCTTGGATAATTGTCTGACATAGATCCAGGATTCTGAAAATGGGTCCATATAGGCATTTTAAGAGTCTAAAACTTTCATTAGTCCGCTAGTCAGAGACTACAATCTGAACATTTTAGTAATAGTCTAAGGGGACTAAGGAAAATTTTGTTTTAAATTTAACTTCGGCAGAAAGGATTGTGGGGGAGTTGCTGCGTTGTGAATTTGCAAGAATATTGATTATTTTTTTTACTGATTGTAGTTGCAGTTTATTTACACCTAAACATGCTTTGATAGCTATTCTGTACACATAAACATGATTTGACAAATATTAATAAAACCTAAAAAAGAATTTGCTTAAATTGGTTTAGTGCAAAGTAAGAGAAAATACATTCTAAAACAAACTTATAAAATAAAACCAATTTCTAAGAGATGATCTTTATTTCTTCTATATTAAAGCATTTTGCGGGTCTCCCTGAATTTATGCGCATGGCCCACTGTAAGCTTGGTATTTGGAACTAAACTTTTAAACAAGTTTTATATGATAGTGAACTTAAAACTGTTTATTGTGTACAACATAATCAATGCATGTACATGACATCGTGGTATTATTCAGTTTCCAAATTCTAAATTAATGTTAAGAACGTTCATCCAGAGGTGTTAGCCTCGTTTTGATTTTTACCAATCGATATCAGATAATACAACTCAGCCGAATCGCGTATTGTGAAAGAAGTTTTTGAAAAATATAAAAAAAAAATTAAAAAAACAAGATTCGAACAGGCACGTTGAATGAACGTTTCATCTAAAAATCCTCAGAAACTGATGGAAGTGTAATTGTGTTATAATGTATTAATTTCTATTTGGCTCCCATCGGTGACGAAATATCATGAAACGATCACTGGAATCTTTGCTGAACGTGTTTGCATTTGACCTTAGTTATAAAATCCTCGACATTTAAGTAACTAGGAACTTATAAAACTAAGATAACTGGAACTGGAAACATTATACTACAGTGATCTTAATGCAACCACAAGATACGGCGTGATTACTATATTGTCTTGGATCAAGTGTATTTATAATTAGCAATAATCAGTGTAATAAATACACGAAGGTCGTTTACTACTCTTTGTGGGAGATAAACATCTGGAATCGACAACCTTTTCCTCCAGATCTCTGGATCAAGCGCAGTTTTTATTTGCTAACGTTTTCTTATCAATTACAATCGGAAGTTAATGACTGCGAAACTGTCAACTTTACACTTCAGATTGGAATGTAAATGCTTTATGATCATTGACTACACAACTGTCAAGTGTTCATCACAAATAAGAGATTTAGTTAAGAATACTTTGGAAGACTAAAATAAAGGGTAGAAATTTCCCAAAGACTTTTTGATCACTTTAGTAGGCTGTTTATCAGCCTCTTAATTGATGTTAACACATGTTCGCAAATACATTGGGTAACAAAAATTTACTAATTTCTTTCTGCTCCCACATTCACCCCTCCCCCCCCAAAAAAAAAAAAAGAAGAATGCAATTATTAGCAGTTTCGGCCAACTAGATCGTCAACATTTAAACCCTATGAGGACAATTAATAAGTTGATCCGTTTTAACTATGCTGTAATTGAAAAGTTATCAATTCGTTCCGATTCTCAAATGGTCTAGTCACATTAAGTCAGCACCAGTCGGAGTTAATGCTCTTTTCACAAAATAAACAATATTGTTCTTCAACTGGCGGTGTATCTAAATTGGAACTATTGTCACAGTTTCGCCACTGTGTCAAGGCCGGATCGAGGAGGGGAGGTCCCGGGTTTGACCCTTTTCCGCTAAAAAGTTTCATACACACAAACGTAGAATCACTTGTAACCTGAAATTTGATCATCGCTTGATTCTTGCGCACGTTCTTGGGGTATTACGCACACTTAGAGTAAATACACACATAAACTTTTGCTTTCTTGCCCTCTTTAAGGTGCTTGAATGTTTTGTTTCTGAAGCTTATTAGTGCACAGTCTAGCGATTAGCAAAATTTTCACTCAGAAGTTTTAACCCATATACTTACAATAGTTCATGTGGCTGGTTCGAAGCGTACACAAAATGTGAACAATCTATTGATAGGATTAAGAAAGACGACTAACCAGGCAACCAATCAGTGAATTTGCCTGATTTTTAGTAAGCCTTGTTTTGAACTTTATCATCGTTTGTGTAGACGTTTATAATATCCTCATAATGTGAACGCGACGGAGTTACTCAAAAGGTCTCTTAGAACGCAACCAACAAATGGATAATCTAAACAAAAGCACGAGCACAAAAGCTCACATTTACATTATTTATCAATATATTATATTCAAAAGCTAATATTAACGTCATTGAGTGTTTAATTTGTAATAACATTGCCATTAAACTGTATCATTTGGGTTTTCGAGACAATTTTATTTTAGTGCAAACCTATAAATAACGACCCTGGTGTGCCATTAAAATTGATCTGTAGAAACTGTAGTTCTATTGGAAAGAAAAGGTTTATAACAATAGAAGAGAATGTACGTTCTTGTATAAGTCATGCACGTAATTTTATAGAAAAAGACTGCAAACATAAAAAAGTTAAAATTTAACGGATCTATATAAAGACTGCAGACTGGCAATCCTTGTGGACAATGCTCATCAGTAAATGTAAAATAAATTTACAAATATATCGATAAATCAAGCTCTTTGATACTGTAATTTAGCTTAGCATAATGGACACGATCTTAAAGGTACAATTTAGTTCAGACTTATTGACACGCTCTTGGCAGTAGAATTTATCTCATTCTTACAGACAAGCTCTTGATGGTAGAATCAAGTACATCCTTTATGGACAAGCTCTTGGCAGTAGAATTTAACTCAACCTTACATTCAAGCTCTTGATGGTAGAATCAAGTACATCCATTAGGGACAATCGCTTGGCAGTAGAATTTAACTTGATGGTAGAATCTAGAACATCCATTAGGGACAAGCGCTTAGCGGTAGAATTTAACTCATCATTACAGACAAGTTCTTGATGGTAGAATCAAGTACATCCATTAGGGACAAGCGCTTGGCAGTAGAATTTAACTTGATTGTAGAATCTAGTACATCCATTAGGGACAAGCGCTTGGCGGTAGAATTTAAATCATCATTACAGACAAGCTCTTGATGGTAGAATCAAATACATCCATTATGGACAAGCGCTTGGCAGTAGAATTTAGCTCAGTCTAATGGGTATTATATGCGGTTTATGACAACTAAAAGGAAGCACAACGTCAGCTCAAACTTGATACATGTTGTTGAGCACCTCTATAACAAAGCCACAAGTACTATCCTCATCTATGGCAGAGAAGGAGATTAATTTCGAACAACAGTTGGGGGTCAGACAGGAAAGTATACTGTATACTTTCTTGAAAAGTATCATGGAGGATGCAATGCATAACCACAAGGGCACTGTCAGCATTGGAGGAAGAACACTCACCAATCTTCGCTTCGCAGATGATATTGCTGGTTTAGCAGGCGATGAAAAAGAACTAGCTGACTTGGTTGAGCGCCTCGACTCAACCTCCACAGCATACGGTATGGAGATTAGCGCCGAAGAAAAGAAATTAATGACAAAGAACGCCAATAGCATCAGTGCAGAAATAAATGTTAGTAAAAAGAAACTGGAAAGAGTCAAAACAAGTACTTGGGATCAATTATATGAGGGCTCCAAACCAGAACTACTTTGCAGGATTGCCCAGAAAACAGCAGCAATAACGATGTTGAGAACAACATTGATTTTGGTTCCAAAATAAGTCTGAAGAGCTCGATTGCCATATCCATCTTTATGTATGCTTGTGAAACATGGACGCTCACATCAGAGCGTCAAAGTATGGGATGCCAAATGAGATGCTACTGGAAGATCTTTGGCATCCCATACATTGACCACGTCACCAGTAAGGAAGTCCACAACATGATCCAACGAGCCACCGATTCCTATGAAGACCTCTTCATCACTGTAAAAAAGCGCAACTGGAGGGGTACAGTCATGAGAGAGAATTTCGTGGTCGGTAGTAATTTTAATTAAAGCAGAATAATGACTTAGATCAGCTGCATATATATTGCAATATTTTAATTACCCCTTGTTGTATGTTATTTCGCTTAGCTTATATGTCACGTTTATTTCCATGTGCCGGTAGGTAAATAACTGAGTGTTAAGTGTGTTTTAGAAGTTATCCACGTCTTTGTAGTGCTCTAACCTCTTATTTATCACCTTCTTTCATGTCCAAATAATAAGTGCTTCTTATATTGATTTAATCAATGTGAATAAAATAAATACTGAAAAAGAGAACAATCAATTTATCAACATGCAAAAATAATTCTGAAAAGTCATAAATGGCATACAATTACATTTTGTAGCGGACACTGCAAGTATTTCAGTTCATTCCATCGGTATATGGACAGTTACAAATAGTCAATCTTAACTCCATTCAAAGGGCAAATATGTATATTTGGATGTGATATAAATAAAATATATTTATAGTATGTATGCTGTATCAATTATATACTATTCGTTGTATAGATTTTTCATTACAAGTAAATGAGTAAAGCCTCGTTTCCTTTAAACACACACATACATACATACATACATACATACATACATACATACATACATACATACATACATACATACATACATACATACATACATACATACATGCATGCATGCATGCATGCATGCATGCATGCATGCATGCATGCATGCATATATATATATATATATATATATATATATATATATATATATATATATATATATATATATATATATATATATATATATATACTTTTAATTTTGGTGAGTGCTTGTAAACTGCATACGATTTGTAAATAGGTGTTAAGGATCCCAAGATTAGTGTTGTTATTTACCACTGGATGGGTCAGCCATTGGGTTCTTAAGAGAAATAACGTATCTTCTGTTAGACGGGATGGTCAGGTCGGTTCTTTTACGACTTCGGTTTTATTGCGAAAGAAATCACATAACGACTAAGAAAAAACTGAATTTAAGAGCCATAATGATGCATATAAGAACGAAGAGATGGAAAAAAATCATTTCTATTTCATATATTCTTGTGTTAATGTCAGTCTGCAAATATGTTTAATATTGTTTTAAGATTAAGTTTGATAAGAACTAATCATTTAAATTATTTATTCGAATTATAAAGTGATGATATAACAATTCTTTTGGTGTTGGAGAGTTTGGAACTGTAGTGAATTAATTCAAGAACGTTGTGGACAATGATGTATTAATACATCAAAACTCTTGGTATGTTAACAGATTCGAGGACCCGAAAATCGTTGAAACACTCGATTCGTTTGGACTCGTGTTCAAGTTGTTTGAAATGGGGGTGTTAGTTAATAATAATGTAAGTTCCTCTTAAAGTTTTCGTTTTTATAACTTAGATAATAATTTATCAAGTTTTACAAAACTCGTCGGGTTTGTTTTTTCTGTTACCTTATGACTAATGAGTTTTGATAATAATAATACATGAGAGAGAGAGAGAGAGAGAGAGAGAGAGAGAGAGAGAGAGAGAGAGAGAGAGAGAGAGAGAGAGAGAGAGAGAGAGAGAGATGGTATCGATTGAAGGCTGGTCAGCAATCATCTCTTAATTATATATAAAAATTCAATGAAAAGGAAATTAAAGATCCTCCAGAACACTGAGTCTTATAAATAAGGCCTCATATAGCAAAATAAAGCTTTAAAGAACATTTTAACAGCAAACATCCTCGAAGCATTCTGAAATTCGCACGCCCACATGGATTAACATTGTTAGTGATATTCCATGCCAATAGTGCTTCCTGAGAAAGCATGAGAAAATAATAATAAGGTATAAAATGAAATCCTGTCTGTCATTGAGTGTCAACATTATAATAATTAATTTTTCTTAATGTTAAATAAAACTTATCTTCATCGCATTATATGATCTGTCGAACGTTATGAATAGATCAAAATGTATATTTCGTTCTGTGTTAAATATGGACCTCAGAGTTGAATTAATGTGTCCCTCACCCTGTCTTAAATATGGGCTCGGAGGTGAATTAATGCATCCCTCTCCCTGTGTTAATATGGGTTGCAAAGTTGAATTAATGTATCCCTCGCCCTGTGTTAATATGGGGTTCAGAGTTGAACAAGTGTATCCCTCGCCCTGTGTTAATATGGGATTCAGATTTGAATAAGTGTATCCCTCGCCTTGTGTTAATATGGGGCTCAGAGTTGAATTAATGTATCCCTCGCCCTGTGTTAATATGGGATTCAGATTTGAATAAGTGTATCCCTCGCCTTGTGTTAATATGGGGCTCAGAGTTGAATTAATGTATCCCTCGCCCTGTGTTAATATGGGGTTCAGAGTTGAATAAGTGTATCCCTCGCCCTGTGTTAATATGGGGTTCAGAGCTGAATTAATGTATCCTTCAATCTGTCTTAAATATTTGTCTTAAAGTCGCCTTTGTACCTCACTCTTTGTGAAGATATATTAATTATAATGACGTAATATCGAATTGCACTTGATAGCTTTCATCAAGTAACAAAGAAATATTCATTATTGTGAGTAATTAATCCCATTGGTTCTATTGACTGAATATCAAAGATCATCGGTACAGTCTTAAAACTTTGATCTTGGGTAACTCCAAACTATTAATTGTACTGAGCTAAATTTATAAGGTATTATTTTTAAAGCAAGAAGTATTGAGATTTTTTTACAGTTATTGTTTAATTAGTGAGGATTTACTAATGCACCCGAGGGTGCATATCTTATGAAAATATTATACCTTTTGCAACCGTAAAATTGTCACATAAGCGTGAGATACCACAAAACATTAATTTACATAATTACTGATACATTTCCTATACTATGCATTTACAGCATAGTTCTACCCTTTGACTAAACTTCGATCACCAGAACGAAATCTATGTTTCCTAATCGGGTCCAAATCAATATATATATATATATATATATATATATATATATATATATATATATATATATATATATATATATATATATATATATATATATATATTGCTGTCGGGTATTTCTATGCACGTAAGGTTTCCGTCTCCAATATTGAAGTAAAACGTATAGCGAGTTCGACCGATGGACGAAATAAAATACTGCAATGCTTACCATTTGAAAAGAGACAATTTTCACCAGAATATTCTGCTCATAATAATAATAATTTTGGACACACGGGATACCACCCCCGTGTTTTCATGACTCGCAATATCTCGGCCTATTATGCGCACAGCTTTAAAAAGATGTGATGATTGCCATCGGACTAGAGAAATAAAATACATTATTCTGGATCGTTTCTATACGCGTTCAGTCTAGTAATTAGGTCAGGTTTATACCTATCTTTACAAAATTTAAGGTAACTATGCCAAAATGGCAAGAGATATTAAGCAAACTAAACCGATCGTGTAAAAAAAATTAGTAAAGTTCAACATTTGATAAAAAAAATAAGCTATCATGTTGAAGAGAAACAACAATGAATAGGACGTAATGTGTTTACATCGTCTTTTTTATAGGGGAATAAATCACTAAAGAACTTAGAAACAAGATTATACGCCGGTTAATTTTTTTTTTTAGAATCCCGTTCTAACCAAGTTGAAATGTTGGGCAGCAGACGATATTTTACGTGTTGGACAACTTCTTAAAAAATTGCAAACTTGGATTAATGTGCAGATTTTTTTAAGGTAAACATTTTCATCTTTTATATAATGTATTTATTTGTATGATTCTAAAAGATAAATAGTAAGTAAGATGTTCTGGGTTACAGAATAAAGAAGGTCATGAAGTGGGTCTTCATGTAGACATTTAGAAATCACATTTTCACATGCATTTGAGTCGAAATGTGGGACATTTTTGAAAACTTTATGAATTTAACTTTAATTAACTAAATTACGATCGTTCTTTCTTGATACAAAATGGATTTTTGACCTCAAATAACACGTTATCAAAAATTTACAGAAGTGAAGTATCGTCGCGCAGAATTACCCGATGTACAGAATTGGCTGACATGGTGGCATATATATATATATATATATATATATATATATATATATATATATATATATATATATATATATATATATATATATATATATATATATATATATATATATATATATATACATACATACATATATATATGACATGGTGACATGGTGGCATATATATATATACATACATACATACATACACACACACATACATACATACATACATACATACATACATACATACATACATACATACATACATACATACATACATACATACATACATACATACATACATACATACATACATACATACATACATACATACATACATACATACATACATATAGTTTTTATGCTGAGTATAATTGATTACATCTTATTGCCTATCATTAACAAAATATAAAAAAAGCACGTTATCAAAAATATACAGAAGTGAAGTATCGTCGCGCAGAATTACCTGATGTACAGAACTGGCCGACATGGTGGCATATATATATATATATATATATATATATATATATATATATATATATATATATATATATATATATATATATATATATATATATATATTTGTTATGCTGAGAATAATTGATTGCATTTTATTGCCTATCATTAACAAAACTTAAAAGTCAGTTCATAAACATTTTATAGCTGTCTGTAGATTGAAATAAAACCTCTCGATATTGATGGTCGCGTTATTTTCTTTCAAGGAGTTCCAGGTTATAATTCAGAACGTACTTAAACAGTATATCAGTTTCGGAGTTGAATGTATTAAAAAATATAAACGTAATTTGACAATTGCCTCGGTCCTATTCACAGCCTCATAATTAAAATAATAAATACAGATGTTGTACTGAATCTTTGCTAACTCCGCCAGATACATAAATGTGTTTCCTTGTCGGAATACCACATTATTCAGTCTCTAATGAAGCGATCACGGATAAATAGGTCATAATGCGTTCCGGTACACGAGTGGCGTTACTTTATAAAGAAAATTATGCAGGTATACAAGTGATATGAAAAAGATAAAACTACATTTAGCTGACAGGAAATACATGCAGTTTGACTTATTTTAATTTAAATCTTCGCACCCTCACATGCCTTTGCAGTACTATGAATGGAGATTGGAAAGGCTTAAATGGATAAAGAGGAATACAGAGATGTGTCAGAGAGAGAGAGAGAGAGAGAGAGAGAGAGAGAGAGAGAGAGAGAGAGAGAGAGAGAGAGAGAGAGAGAGAGAGAGAGAGAGAGAGAGAGAGAGTAGCAGGCATACAGTCAGATAGACAAATGAAAGAAATACATATATTTAAAGTATGCTGTTCAGATAATTCGTAAATTATTTGGCACCTACTGTCTTTAAACAAGGGAAGAATGCTCACCATACCGTTATCAATGTTATCATTCATGAGTCAGTTCTAGCACGAAATCATTACGAGTAAGACTAGGGACACGGGTAACATGGAACATTAATTTACCCAGCAATAAACACTCAACTTAGGCCCACTAATTACTTTTTAAACAATCGATATTCTTACCTTAATGACGTGGAAAGGGCTCTCTGTCACTAAACATACAAGACTCTGCGTGTCCAAATTAGCAGCGTTTGATAATATTCTTTTCGGTTTCTTATTCCTAAAAGCTGACAATGCTCGTACAAAATATGAAACCGAAGACACGTGCCGTGCGTCATCATCTTGATGCAACATGCTCTGTAAGGTCGGGTCCCCTAAACCACAATCCTCACCACAGTGTCTTTTAGAAACCATTGTAGAAATGAACACACGCTCAGTGCGTTACCTGTTGCGTTTTGTTTGAACCGAAGCTCTTCTTTTAAAAACAAGTGTTATATAGCATACAAACAAATGGCGACATCAACGGTCTGGCGGTAATGACTGTATAAAAAAGCCGGTGATATGTAGCGACCATTCACTTTAGTGTCTACTTCTCTAAAATACAACTATGGTTAATAGCTGATATGTAACTAAAATGTTACTACATAGTTCAGTGAAACTGCATGGCAACATGTCACTCTAAGTTTTGCCACTAATTATAATTTAGAGGTATTTCTGTTGCATTATAAACGGCCTCTTGTCCTCACAGAAATGAACTCTATTATTTACTTTTGATGATTTAGCACTTAGTACATATACGTTAACGTAAATATTACTGCTGTTATTACAGACACAAATTTAGCTTTGAAATCTTATCGGCGCTTCGAATCGTGAAATTAAATAACATGGCGTTATTTAGTTCTCTGTTAAAACCAATAGGGAGTAAGGTCGTAGGCTGGGTCAATATAAGCTTGTGTCGATAAAGCACTGCCGTTATGCTTTATAATAACGGTCATTTTTCAGAACTAAACAATTTTAAGACGAAGATCTTATTTCTGATGCAATCCTATACTTGTTTTGAAGAAACAACGGTACGGGGAAATATTAGTTGATAATGCGTAATTCAGCAATCAAGAAATGTTACTTTTAGAATCAATAGCGCGAATCCCCAACTGTCTCGTCCATTTATATCTCAACAGATCTCTTATTCCTCCGGATCAATATAAATTAAGCATTATGTCTTCTATTTGAATGGCAACTATTTAGTCACCCTGAGTACTAATGAATCAGTCAATCAAAATCTTTAGTAACAAAGACTTCACCGCCCATCGTCGATATTACAAAGTGGCTGTGTTAGGAAACAAACCAAAATAACTCATTTGTTACATATGCCAAATATTTTAAGTCCTCGTACTATAAAGCAAAATGAATTACTTTTTATTATAGGATGGACAATATCATCAGTTTTGCCATTATTTCAGGTCATATTAGTATTACATCAGAGAATATTTATTTCTGTCTAGGAAAGATGATAAATATTGTTATTGATAACTTTCCTACGGAATTAATATAAAAAAGTATATTATAATAAGGTACAATTCATATCTACCATTTGCCTCGTCGAACGTATTTCACAGGTTTTCATATACCCTCTTTCTATTCCATCGTATTCAATTGTTTCTAGTTTGTACGTAAGTTGAAACACGCATAATAACGTTTCTTTTTAATTCAGCCACAATAGTTGTCAAATTCTGGACATGTTTAATTTCCTTATAAACTAAGAGTATTTTTAAAAGCAGTTGGCCATTAATGATTTAATCAAACAAATTTTCTTTCAATGCTTTTTATAACAGAAAAAGTAAACATTTACTGAGGTGAGATTTCACAAAATATACCCCGAAATCATACTCTTATAACATTCATTTGAGATTTAATGCCAGAATGTAATATTCCTGTTGCCGAAGTCAAATGAAATATCATCGGCTGTTTTCAAAATACCAGTTATAACCCGTTGTTCGTCACCTATGAGTGTATGGCCCTCAGCCTTGGGAATAATGCCGGGTGTAAAACAACCAAGGAAGATAGATTTATCTCTCCATAATTCACTGACCTGCCGCATTATATCCCTGCTGTTTAGCCAAGAGTTTACGGACTAAGTTTGGACAAAGGTCCCACCACACACACACACACACACTCACACACACACACAAAAAAGCTTTGTGACAAAAGAATAAATAAAAGTAAAACAAAACTATGCAAGTTATTAAACCTTAAAATGGCCAATAAAATAAGTCTTTAGAAAAGAGAACTTTCAAAACAAACAAACGTGAATGTACAAACGAAGATAAATATTAAAGGACATGACCACATTGGTATAAAAGTGAGACTGAATAGTTTTACAATAAACCTCAACATTACTACCTCCTTTGTCAGCGGACAACAATTACAAATATTTTGCACTGAATATTTACCAAAATTGTTCACAAAATAAGTGTGTACAGCATAAAAGGTCAAACGGCAGACGTCATAAATTTAATCACAAATATTAAACAATTATATTGTGTTTTTTGGAAATATAAATTACTGATGTAATAAACACGGACAAGAGTATTTATAACCCCCACCCCGCACCTTATTTAATGGTCCTGTATGGAAGACTGGTAGGGCATGGTTGACTTAATGGTCCCAATGGTTAGGATTGCTGGTTAAGGCATTTTCTAAAACTCCTGTGCATAAACCAATATGTCTTAACAGACTTGCAACAACCTCTGATCTCTATACCCCTATACGTAGCTTTGTCACCATGAGTACAAGCTATCCATAGTGTTTGGGGAAAGAACTAACTCTAAAATAAAAGTTATTTTTCAAATCCATTTTGCTTTGAGCCAGAATGACGCTCAACGTTGATCCTTTGAACCATATATGAAGAAATGCCTTCCCGAGCTTAAGTGCAAGCCCATCTCAGAATCTAAAACAAACTTTATTATGCAAACATCATTGGTCTTATATTAGTCACGGTGATCTCGTCCACTGACCCGTTGATCCCAAAATCAACTTGCTTATTCCATGTTTCAAGTGCTGTCAATGCAAAAGGCTTTGTACATGTCTGTGATGGAGAACTCAAGTTATTGTGTAGAACCACTTTCCCGTTTAAAGTGACATTGACCGTTAACAGTGTGAGCACAAATTCTTTCCTATCTTTCCTATCATCCGAAAACATTGCTAAAGAGAAATTGCCTACATCTGAAATTCTTATGCAGTAATCATTTGTTCTTTAAGTCAAAGTGACCTATATCTTTGACCTTCATACACCAATATCGAAAGGATTCTACTTCATTCCATGTGCAAGGGAATCCACATCAGTTGTTCTAGGTTTGTTATGTAAAACTAATTTGTGAGAAAATTACTTATATTTTCGTTTAGTTACAGTGCCCTTAGCTTCTAATATTTTACTTCTACCATTTGAATCCCCAGATCAATAAACTTATTCCTTACCAAAAAGGGTAAGTATCAGGTAAAAACAAATTATTTTCGTGCGAAAATTACTTTCTTTTTCCATTATAATCACTTTGACTTTATCTGACGCCGAAATAAACACGCTGATGCTTCATCAAAGTCCAAGCTATCATCAATGTTTGGTTATGGCCAGCGATGAAAAACTAAAGTTATTGGACCAGGTTCATCTACAACATCCCAGAACTCGAAATTACGCCGATTCATACACCATACTTACATGCATGTTTTTATTACAAAAGGAGACTCTGATAAAATTGTGTGCTTTAGATAAACCAGTTTCTCTCAAAAAAGAGCAAATCTAATGGTAAGAATGTGCTGAGTGTTTGCTCAGATCCAAACAGTAACATAAGCAATGCAAAATGACAAACACACAGTTCACAACCCTGAACAATGAGACCTTGTCTTGTTCGAGTTAGTACAGATTCGTCCCATAATAAAATTAGAAGTTGATCGTCGGTCAAAGTCAATGTTGAAAGACCTGGCAATACAAAGGCCAGGTCAAATTCTGTACGTGTAGGAAGCAATGATGTAAATTACTGCAATGACATTGAATCATTGAGATTTCAATAAAAAATCACTATTTAAATTTGGACATCACACTTCCTTATTAGTGTTACTGTGTTTCCACCAAATAAAGATAAATGCAAATATTAAATTATTTGATTTAATTCAAGCGGCACATTGCACCGACCCTGGTGTAAATAGTGTCCCAAACTACAAATAATTTCTTTGTTTTTGAACTTTCTCACATCCTCTTGCACGCAGACCGTAGATATTTGCAGGAGAAAGGCACTGCAAATCGACTTTCAAACATTAATAAAATCTGTTCATTTTCAAAACCTAGAGAGATACTCTCTCTCTCTCTCTCTCTCTCTCTCTCTCTCTCTCTCTCTCTCTCTCTCTCTCTCTCTCTCTCTCTCTCTCTCTCTCTCTCTCTCTCTCTCTCTCTCTCTCTCTCTCTCTCTCTCTCTGCTTGCTGGTTTCCACAATTATCAGAACGAAAAACACCACTAAAGAACTATATAGTCTGTCATCGTGTAAAATAGATCACGCAAACAGCAAGAACCCATTCACCTACCTACCTCTTTGTGATTTCCGACCAAACTATACAATCACCAGATTAAGATCACCCCTTAAAAGTTCAACTAATGTAATCACACATACCTTCCTGCACTCCAACACTCATCACATACCTTCCTGCACTCCAACACTCATCACATACCTTCCTGCTCTCCAGCACTCATCACATACCTTCCTGCACTCCAACACTCATCACATACCTTCCTGCACTCCAACACTCATCACATACCTTCCTGCACTCCAACACTCATCACATACCTTCGTGCACTCCAACACTCATCACATACCTTCGTGCACTCCAACACTCATCACATACCTTCCCGCACTCCAACACTCATCACATACCTTCGTGCACTCCAACACTCATCACATACCTTCCTGCACTCCAACACTCATCACATACCTTCCTGCACTCCAACACTCATCACATACCTTCCCGCACTCCAACACTCATCACATACCTTCCTGCACTCCAACACTCATCACATACCTTCCTGCACTCCAACACTCATCACATACCTTCCTGCACTCCAACACTCATCACATACCTTCGTGCACTCCAACACTCATCACATACCTTCCTGCACTCCAACACTCACCCGTTTTGCCAAAGAAAGCAGAATTTACAAGCCAATCATCAGGCATTATTGTATTTCGCTTAAACAACATGTTTCACCTGCTATTCTTAAAGGTTAAGGTGATACGACGGCCAAGAGATCACAATAAAATGTCACAATTTTGTAATGAACGATCGAAATGCATAGAAAGCAAGATCAACGAATGCTAAAGAACACGTGCCATACGCAATCGCCATGTTGGAGTAAAGGAACACCCTGGTTTAAACAAGGCGCGCATGCGTGTGTGTTTGTCTATCTTTAACAATTTGAATCATATGGATATTATGTCTGCATTGTGGCAGTATATAAAGTAATGTTTAACACTGAGACATCATGTCTCACCCATTAACCAGAACTGACTGACCAGTCCTAATTTGTGCAATGATTTCTTACGTTTGTTTCATCTTCATGTTTCTTCTGGGATAGACGATGCATGTAGTGCTAAAATTAACCTCATAAACAACACGTTCCTTCATGAAGAACATCATAATGTTGACACCTTGGTGAGACTAGTTATTATTATTATTATTATTATTATTATTATTATTATTATTATTATTATTATTATTATTATTATTATAACAAAAAGGAAAGGGTTATTATTATTATTGGAACAAAAAGTTACAGATAGTTCTAATTACACCTTTCGTGTAATATAATTATATTAACACCAGTGATATTAAAGGTTTAATAAAGATGACCTGATTGTAGCTAGATATTTGAGGTGGGTTCTATTTATATAAAAAGCGACCTTGACTTGGTTGGTAATTAGTTTCTAAAGCATGGAACTGTTTACATACTCCTCTCTTGCGCTCGAATCTGGTTAAAATCCTATCTCAAAAACCAGAAGATGGTTTTCAACAACATTAGTTCTGATGATTAGACTGTGACATGTGGTGTTGCTCATGGTTCTGCTTGAAACAAAATTTGTTTCTGCTATTCATTATTGACAAACTACTTTATGTAGAATCATGCACCTTTAATTCACAAGTACGAATCAAAGCAACGGCTCCGGTGGTCTAGTGGTTAGAGCGTCCGCCTCGGACGCAGGAGACCTTCGGTTCGAAACCAGGTCAAGTCATACCAAACATCATAAAAACGGTCCTAAGAGCTGCCTTGCTAAGCGCTCAGTATTAAAAGGTTAGTGTTAGGACTGGTCGGCCTGGTGCGATGATAATTTGACTGGGTGGGACATCATGCTAAATGTCTGTAGCATGATGTCCCAGTGCTAGATGTCATCACTATCAACTCGTAGTGATCGTAGTGATTTGACTGAATTTTAAAAGATCCAAATAACTCTCTCTCTCTCTCTCTCTCTCTCTCTCTCTCTCTCTCTCTCTCTCTCTCTCTCTCTCTCTCTCTCTCTCTCTCTCTCTCTCTCTCTCTCTCTCTCTCTCTCTCTCTCTCTCTCTCACACACACACACACACACACACACACAAGAGAAGCAGGGACAATAATTGATGATTACCTGCATAAATATAAAGGTGAAGAACATCAATTTGTAGAAGAAAATCTTGCTTTACTACAGAACTTTAAAGATAATAAAGGAGATCTACAACCGATGTACAAAGTTTGAAATTAACTAAATGCATAAAAAACAGATTATGAAATAAAAAGGCATTAGTAAGAAAAACTACCCTAACAAAATTATAATTTTAACAACGGAAAATTAATTAATTAAACTGGCCTAAAAAGTCTAACGATTGGAAAACTCAATTTAAAAATGAGGATACAATATTCTTAAGTTGAAAAGATGAAACAACTTTTCAAATAAAAGTGTTTAATAAGAGTATAAATTGTTCAAACGACTGCAATAACAATGGTAACAGCTGCACCGTTTATAGTAAATTAAGTAAGATGTATTGTTCTACTTCCTCCTACATACCCCTCCCATCCTAACAATGTTTACTCATTTTTAAATCATCAAAGCCGACTTGAAAGATTAGGTCATTATTTTATTTGGTTCAGCTAAAGGAGAAATAGCAGGATAATGGTAGTTAAAACATGAACTGAACGGTGAATCTTAAAGAATTCGTTGCTTGGCTATGGAGGCGATGCATATTGTACCATTTGTGTTTTGAACATCAGAGAATCTCACAAAATTCGTAGCTGTGCCATGGAAGCAATGCATTTCGTATCATTTTTGTTTCTGAACAACATAAAAATCTAACAGAATTTGTAGCTGCATGAATTAGGGGACACATTTCGGACCATTTTGTAGGAAACATCAAAGAATCCCAAAGAAGTTATGCGAATGGAGGCGATACATTTCGTACCACGTGTTTTGAGCATTTGAGAATCTTAAAGAATTCGTAACTGTGACATGGAGGCGATGCATTCCAAAGAAATATTATCATTATGGTCCTTTCTCTCTTCCTAATTATCTTAACTTCATGTTTTTCCTCTATAGTATTTTGAACTTACTGTAACGGGTTGTTTCCAGCTTTTGGAATGCTTTCTTCGTTACTTCGACGTTAATGGTTGTATTTTGCTCCATTTTAAACAAGTTACTGGATTTATACAAATTGTTATTGCATCCTTGTCAACTGCTTATTTTCATAAGGATTCTACTTGACAACAAGATAGGGTCTCCTTAAAAGCATTGTCCAATTTCACCATTAAATTTGTTATCTATTGCCATAATTGTATTTTGATGTTTTAATGCATAGAACCCATCTTAGAATTAGTAACTCAGTCAGCTTCTGAACGCTGTCCGATATATTCGTAATGGGTTGAGTAATAGGTTTATGTTGTGAACTTTGAAGCCAAAAGGAAGATCATATATAGTTTGATACTGCAATCCTATCTAGATATTATCTGTTCTGTCAGGACATTATTTATAGATGCACGAAAGACTGAAAAAAAATCTATCTATATTGAAAGTCGAAATGTCAAGTTTTCTTTCCTGAGCACAATTCATATAGCATTTCAAAACAAAACAGGTTCAAATTGTAAATACATTCCAATACAAACTTAACACCTTCCCCGTTTGCCCTCCTCACATCCATGTTAAGATAATAAATAATCTGTCACGATAAACATTTATTATCCATGTACATTTCACCAAATACCCTAGTGTGTATCTTTGTCGAAATGTCTCGTTCCTCAGGAAAAGATAATAAATAATGTAATAGACATAAAAGGCATAATATGTTTGTGTGCGCTATATGCCATATTTGGTAAATGAGTGACTCTGCTATTTTGTGATTTATTATCCAATTATAGATATTTTCCTACGCCATAAAGTTCTGAGGATACGACTGTACTCTAAGAGTAACAAAATAGTTCCAAACACTTGGCCCTAATAAATCTTTTTTTTTTCCACGCCCTACTAAGGTCATCCCAATTTATTCTTGATTATCATTTAAACTAAGTTGTTGTTCTGGTTCTTAACGACATTTTTCACCATACGATTGGCTATACATGGCCGCCAGTATTACTAGTGGAGGAAGAAACCGGGAAATCCGCGGAAAGAAACACCGACCCACGAGAAGATGCTGGCAAGCTTTCTCACATATCCACATTCGCCGCATCTTAGACTAAATCCACGCAGACTGAGGTGAGATGGCAGCGATCCGAAACGGAGAGCGCTTTAGACCACTCGGCCACTCGAGGCCCCTTTAAACTAAGTAAAATTCTAATCATAAATATGTTAGCAAAGGGTTTTCCAAAATTTAATATTATTTGTGCTTTTCGGAGCACGTCCGTTGTCAAATCTTATGTTTAGTAGGTGCTTAGATTTATATATTGTCAAGCTCTTCAATATAGGAGGAAAGAAAATCACGCATGCAAACCACAATCCCATAATAACAAGATAGAAGTGATCGATTTTGAAAAACACGGGAACTTGTGACGCTCGGTTTATGTGTACATTAAAACTATTAACACATAAAGAAAACCGTGTCGGTGAATAATGCATACGAACAATAAAGCACTATATTTAGATGAATCTAATGAATAAAACACAGGAAATAAGTTTTTTTGTATTTGATATAACTATTCTACACCTTTGCATGTCTTTTCAATATATGGATATTTAAAAACCAGTATTTGCTATTCAGTCGCTTACGCATGAGCATTATATTATAAAACGACAAGAGATGTTAGAATGTCATTCAATCAGCAAATTTCGATTTGTGTTTAGGAGAGAGAGAGAGAGAGAGAGAGAGAGAGAGAGAGAGAGAGAGAGAGAGAGAGAGAGAGAGAGAGAGAGAGAGAATGGATACAGAAGCAGGTAATGTTCCATACTTTACCAAAGAGAACAGATTTTGTCAGTTGCCAGCTTCCATTCTTCCACCCACCACCCCACCCTACCCCAATCTGAATATAACTTTTGTGAAGAAATGCTCCCTTTAAATTAAAGTAAGGTGTAATGCTATGAAAATGTTAGCTGTAATGATAAGCTCCCTAAGTGCCCACCAACCTATTTGCCAACCGCCCAGCCCTATCCCCCTCCCGCTTCCACTGAATGGATGTTTGTGTAGATTTAAAGGGGAGATTTTTCAACTACCAACACAAAATAGCTACACAGACAAGCAGATACAAAGACGGTCGGACAGGCTGAATTGAAGAAATAAAAATTATACAAGCACCTGTCTATAAATTCTACTTGACAGATTCTTAGTACTTTCTAAATTTTACAAATCTGCTCACGATACTATTATAAATGATATCATCTGTGAACAGCCGTTAAGATCATGTCAGTACGAAGGGTAGCGTACTATAGGAACATAGTCACATGTTACGATAACATGAAACACATGTTTATCCAGTAATAAGCTTGCACTCATCATATTAACTACGTAATTAGCAAGCACTTGGTAATCTTACCTTAAGAATGCGGAAAGGGCTCTCCGTCACCATGCATACTAGACTCTGTGTATTTAATTTACAAGCAGCAGATACTGTTTTTGAAGACTTTAAAGTTGACCATGATCGCATTAAAGATGAAAACGATGACACTGGCTTCGACCTTTCATTCTGATTTAATATATTCTCTATGGCCGGGTCTTCTAAACCGCAATCGTCATCGCTGTATCGCTTTGATACCATTGTAGCTGCGGACATCAATTATTTACTCGCTCGTGTTAGCACCCGTTTAGTTTGCTATGTTGAGCGTTTATCGAGGCTCTTATATACATTAAACGTTACAAAACAGATGAAAATTGAGAAACATCCCTGTCCGGGGAGCAATGACTGCCTCACAAAGCAATTAAATTACATCTTACAATTGCAGCGATAATTACTTCAGATACGATCATATAACGTCAGTTCATCTAAAACGCATCAGTTGTTAATTGAGCACAAATAGCTTTCACTCTTTTACAAGGTCTATCAAAGGGATTAGTGCACCTCGCTAGTGTTACCAAGGTATATTTTTAATTAATCTAACTCAGAGGTGTTGTTGTTGTTGTTGTTATTGTTGTTGTTGTTAGGTTTAACGCTATTTTTCAGCACAACTTAGGCTATACATGGCGGCCAGTATTAATGGTGGAGGAAAAACCCTGGAAAACCCCGGGGAAGAACAACCGACCAACGAGAAGCTACTGGCAGGCTTTCTCACTTACCCACGTTAGCCGAGTCTGGACTCGAACTCACGCAGACAAAGGTGAGATGGCAGTGATCAGTAACGAACAGCGCTTTAGATACTAGAACACTCGGTGCCCCCACTCAGAGTTTTAGATGCGAAACTACGATTTTCTGTCTTCATTGTAGACCATCTCTACTAACCGTCATTTTAAGCTCTTAAAACAAATTCAATAGTTAAGCCACTGTCAATGCTATTCATGACACACCAATTAAGATTTGAACCCTATCAATGGTTCAAACAAGGGAATCCAATAACACATTTCTTTCATTTATTTACTTCTCTGTTGAAAACAAAAACGACTATGTCAACAATAGCTACCATTCAAACAATGAGGATATGTAGCTAACGGATTGCAATTAAGAACGCTTTTCAGAAGCAGAAAATTGTGTGCAGAATGGTAGTGGAACTTCCGAAGCCAGCCCACTCTGATAACTAAAAAATCCAATTTTATATATATATATATATATATATATATATATATATATATATATATATATATATATATATATGTTAAGAAAATGTTTAATTCTTGCTTTTCGGAGATTCAAACCGGGTCCTTGGGTAAACAGCACCAATCGCCTTGCCCGTAAACACAAAACAGTCCATATTCCTTCACGACTTAAGCACATATCACCAAAAATTTGTGCTGCCGAGTTGATGTTATATGCACTCGTGTGTAGCAGAGACACTCTCATGTCGACCTATCTAGTAATTAAAGGAATTTATCAAATAAGAATCCTGAAACCAGATTGGCTCACATGAATACCTTATGATTCTATTGGTTTTAAATAAAAATGTTATTACAAAATGGCATATCCTATGGCTGTGTAAATAAAAATGTTTTTACAGAATGGCATATACTAGGGTTGTATAAGTAAAAATGTTATTACAAAATGGCATATACTAGTGTTGTATAAATAAAAATGTTATTACAAAATGACATATCCTAGGGTTGTATAAATAAAGAATATTATTACAAAATGGTGTGTCTTAGGGTTGTATAAATAAAAATGTTAATACAAAATGGCATATAGTAGGGTTGTATAAATAAAAATGTTATTACAAAACGACATATGCTAGAGTTATACAATGATATACAGTGAAGGCAGTTTGAATGTCTGACATATTTACCATGAAAAACTAATTTCAAGTCGATTAGTCAAAATCCGAGTTCTTGGTTTGTCAGAGCATTTTTAACTGTTATTTATTATATAACGAAAAATAACGGACCATATGCAGTCATTTCATGAATATGGATTTCTTCATGTTGTGGTGTTCAAAGTGAATACACGAATGTTTCTAAAACTTCTTGCATCGTGGTGTTTGATATTCTGCGCAGTAGCAAGAAATGTGTGTTATGAAGCGTCGTTACGATTGGGGCATAAATTTGTTTCCAAGGATACAACATGGCTGCCCAGCCAAGCTGCCTCCCACCCTCTCGGTCGCAATTCTGGCACACTGAAAGCTGAGCAATCGTGGCCCCATCAGTCGCCTCTTACCACCTGAGGGAATCTCATAATGCCTGTTTTTAAGAGGATGAATATGCATAACCTAGCCGAAGCTCAAAGCATACTAAATTAATGTTTTCGTATATGTACACTTCTAAAAATACATTCTGCATTTTATACAAGATCTTCAGTTATTTAAACAAATTATTTTAAAATATTGTTTATATTGCAAAAGTAAAAAGCTGACAATATAAAGGTATGATCATGTTCATTTTACCTAATGTATTTATAAATTTTAGCTACTCATCAACTGAATCATGACTCATGATGAAAATGATTAATTAAGAGATTGATGAATCTATGAGGAAAATCTTTCAGGAAATTGAAACTAGAAATTGCATTTAATGTAATGTATTATATTTACTAAATTGGAAATTCTCTTTTTATGGAATATCCCCGTGGACTCTAACGGACGCTCTAATCAATCTCTATGCACACCGATAAACAAAGTACTATGTATGTGTTTTGTACAAATATTCCAATGAAACAATCGTATGGGGAAAAGTGTCAGGTCGATTGATAGATGATACAAAATCTATTTCAGAAATGCTATTGCTTCAATGATACTGGGCAAAGAGCAATCTTTTATGATGAATTGTAACGAGGTATAAGAATACAATGGCTTAAATTTTTCACATTCATTGCAAATGTAAGTGTCGAAATCATTTGAGCGATTAAGAAGTAAGGGTTTATCTGCAATATTCCCTGATTGTAGTACTCCATCAAAAGCGTAAGTATGTGGAAGCAGTATCACTTACGTACAGACACATCAAAAGCGTACGTGTGTTGAAGGAAAATCACTTATTTACAGACACGTCATAAGCATATGTTGAAGCGTACGTGTGTTTAAAGAGAATTACTTCTATACAGACACGTTATAAGCATTTGTTGAAGCGTACGTGTGTTTAAAGAGAATTACTTCTATACAGACACGTTATAAGCATTTGTTGAAGCGTACGTGTGTTTAAAGAGAATTACTTCTATACAGACACGTTATAAGCATATGTTGAAGCGTACGTGTGTTTAAAGAGAATTACTTATATACAGACACGTTATAAGCATTTGTTGAAGCGTACGTGTGTTTAAAGAGAATTACTTCTATACAGACACGTTATAAGCATATGTTGAAGCGTACGTGTGTTTAAAGAGAATTACTTCTATACAGACACGTTATAAGCATTTGTTAAAGGATATCACTTATACAGACATATCAAGGCGCAAGTATGATGAAATAGTATCACTTATGTAAAGAAACATCGAAAGCATATTGTGGCAATATCACATGTATAATGACACATTTAGAAGCGATATCTCTTATGCAAAGACACGTTAAAAGCGTAAGAATTTTGAAGTAATATCACATTAAAAGTGTAAGTATGTACATGTAGCATCACTTATACGAAGACACATACAATCCATTTCTGGACTCTGAAGAGAACTTATAATATAAGGTAACTATAATATATAAATAAGGTAACACAAAAATTGATAAAACACATAGCTAGAGTGATCATACGAAATTTAAGTATTCAGAAATACTATCACTCGACTATATATTTACGATGGCATAGCATCATCTATCAGCCTTAAGACAACGACTTAATATATTAGGCAGAAAAAGTCTCTAGGTACTTTATTATACGACGTTATTCTGAATTCAGACAGATCTTACTTGAAACAAAACCAATTCTGTTCACGCAGTAAGGTTGTATAAGGAATTGTACATATATTACAATACTTTTGACAACAATGTAATATCATATATATATATATATATATATATATATATATATATATATATATATGTATATATATATATATATATATATATATATATATATATATATATATATATATATATATATATAAAATTGGGATTTTTAAAAAAAACAACACAAACGCCGATAATTCCGTGCAACTAGTTTCGCATATAATATATGCTTCTTCAGGCACAAAATGTTTTGAAAAAAAGTGATTCCTATTTAGATTTTTATATTGACGCAATCACGAAAGAGATATTACATCAGAATCATCGAAAGCGATATTATATTAATATTTCTAAGGACGAAATTAAGTCTTTATATAGTCTAATGAATGACGACAGTATAGTGATTAAAAAGGCTGATAAATCAAACAATATTATTATTATGAATCAAGAAGATTATGTTAAAGAAGTTGAACGTCAATTAAATGAAGAAAAATACTACCAACATATTAAAGAAGACCCGTCAATGGAAATTAAATCAAAAATTTCAACATGCATTAATGAGATCGCTAAAACTAATAATTGCATATAAGAAGAATTTGATACTTTCCCTCTTAACATACGCACACCTCAATTCTACATATTACCCAAAACTCATAAAAATCCTGATCATAATTTCCCTTTAAATTATCCAGGGCGACCAATTATATCAGGTTGTAATTCATATACTGAAAATATATCCAAATTTATTGATAGTGTTTTACAACCTTTGATGAAATCACTTCCTTCATACATTAAAGATACCACTGATTTCATCAACAAGTTGAAGTCTATTCCACAGCTATCTGATAACTCAATGTTGGTATCATTAGATGTAGCATCACTGTATACCAACATTCCGCATACAGATGGTATTGAAGCGTGTAAATATTTTCTTGATAACAATCATAATAACAGCCCACTGTCTAGTGAAGATACTTGTAAAATAATAAAACTTATCCTGGAAAATAATTATTTTCAATTTAATAATAAAAATTACATCCAAGTAATGGGTACAGCAATGGGTAGTCCTATGGCTCCTTCATACGCTTCTCTTTTCATGGGTAAATTAGAAAAAGATTTCCTTAACAAAGAAAAGTTTAATCCATCAGTCTGGTTTAGATATTTAGATGACATATTTATGATCTGGAACCATTCAACTGAAGAACTGTAGAAATTCATTCATCGCCTAAATCATTTTCATCCGACAATTAAATTTACTTATACTGCATCAAATACGCATGTTTCATTTTTAGATGTAAATGTAATTAAACATATTGATAACACTATTTCTACGAATATTCATGACAAAGAAACTAATATCCACCAGTATGTAGAATATTCTTCATGCCATCCAATGTCATGTAAAAACGGTATACCATATAGCCAGGCTAAAAGATACCGACGCATTATTTCAGATGATTGTCAATTACAAAATTCGTTGAATGATTTAAAAACATATTTCCAAAACAGAAATTATCCAGTACATATCATTGATTCTGCGCTGAACAAAACCCGTAATCTTTCTCAAAATGAGGCTTTAAATACAGCAAATTGTAAAATCGAGAAAAATATAGTTCCTTTTACAATACAAAACAATCCTTCATTACCTAATATAGGTCTTATAATTAATAAATATTGGAGTCTCATAAACTTATCAAATAAAACAGCGTAAAATCCCTTTACAACAATAAGCCTATTGTTGCTTATAAGAGACCCAAGAATTTGCAAGATTTTTTAATTAGAACTAAACATACAGAAAAAAAATAAAAAAGGACAATTCTCGTCATCTAACTGTAATAGACATCGATGCTCTCAATGTGCAAACATAAGAGAAAGTAATTTTTTAGTAGCGCTAACACAAAAGAGACATTTTCCCTACGTTTTAACACTAACTACATATCCACTAACGTGATTTATTGGATAACCTGTCAAAAATGTAACATGCAATATGTTGGACAAACACTCCAACAAGTTTCTAAAAGAATGAATAGTCATCGCTTTCATATTAAAAATTATAAAGATCCTCAGTTTTCATCTAATATTTCTACACATTTTAACACCCATAATCACTGTCTACTCGATTTTTCTTTCATGCCAATAGATATTGTGCATGGAGACATGAACAGACTTATAAAAGAGACTTATTGGATACATAAATTAGATACTTTGTATCCTAATGGCCTTAATACCAATGTATTATATAAAATTGTATAATTTTCTTTTCAATTGTGAAATTGTATATCTTTTATAACACTATAATTGTATGTATGACTGTTTTTCTCTATTATATTTTATTATTATTATATATATATATATATATATATATATATATATATATATATAAAACACATTCAAATCAGATTTCTTTTAGTTAAAGAATGAAAATTATATATATATATATATATATATATATATATATATATATATATATATATATATATATATATATATATATATATATTAAATGATTTTGAAGAAAAAAACTATATTTTACAATGCAATCACTATGTCTAGCATTATTTAAAGGTATTTTACAGGGATATTGTACTGATCATTATTCTTTACTATGTTTTCTTTGGGAACATTTTGATTACATTTTGATATTTTGCTGTGTGTAAAGTATTTTCACATTTCGCGCTTGTTAGACTTAAATTGGTTATACATGTATAGTCTTAGGTCTTCTAATTCTCTGTCACAATGTGAGTAGATGACACTTAATACTTTTATTTATTAACGAATTCAATTTTTTTTTTAAAAAAATGGATTTTGCCAAATTTAATTAGGCGCTTGGCATTAATAAAGGATTCACTGTAAAACGTTGACATTTCCAGCTTATGAGTAATAATGCAATTCGTATTGTAAATTCCCCTTTCCCCTCTCTCTTTCTCCTTACCTTGACAATATGAAATGGACTGTATAAAATGTAACAAACTTGTCCGTCAGACTTCAGCTGTCCCTGTTCCTCCTTATCTATCCGCTCGTTAGAAATTTTCGAGTTGGGGTTTGTCTTGTTAATTCTTTTCATATTAAACGGACAGACACTAATAAATACTGAAAATCGTTTCATTACAAACAGGATAAATCAAAGCTATAAAATAGTGAAGAAATGTTCGTTCCCGCTGTGGATGATATCCAAGAATAAGACTGACGGGTACCAGCTTTGCGTAAACTTATAAATGGTTCAGGCCAATGTGACAACTTTATTGGGATACTAAACAGTCAATACTTCACCTTCATGGATGAGTGCTTAATATATTAAATAATTGATCCCATCAACACAATTGATACGAAATATAGCCTGACAAATAGTGTCATTAATTAGTATTTCTACTATCGTCTGAACATTAGTCACGTGAGTGATTAACATTTATATATCATACACGTAACCAGTATCAATAACACTCTGGAAGCAGTAACTTCCTTCAGTCTTTGTTTAACCATTTGAGAATAATCTATCGATGTATGGAATGTGGAATGAATAAAAATTTATATACAGTACCAATGGTGTATATCCAGATCTCAAAGTAGCTGTACAACAATAAAAGCAACTAGACGTTCTAATTTGGTTCCACGCTGCATTGCAGACACTATATAGTTTTTATGGGGTTTAAAAGATTTCTGGGTCTGTTTAATTTTTTTGGTGTACTATTTGTTTAAGTTTTGGTGTAGTGGTTTGTTTAAATTTTGGTGTGCTTGTTTGTTTAAATTTTGTTGTGCTGGTTTGTTTAAAGTTTGGGATCATGCTTTATAAACATACCGAGAACATTCTACTTTAGCATAAAAAGTCAGATTACTCATTTAGCTATAAAAATCTTAACAGATACAGGTTTCTGTAAAACACACTTGAATGGGAGACTGATTTGGAAACGTGGCTAGACGTCTTAAAGGAAGATTTGCGGAGCTATATTTGCTTCATCCCTATCGCGTTAGCATACACACACGCGCACACGTAACATATATATGAAACACTTCCATCGTTACATATGAATTCTACTCAAATGTAATACCCTAGATTGTTAACTTTAACATAGGCACTCTAAGTTAAACATAATACACTAGAATGTTTACAACTACGTACAAACTCTATTAAGTTAAATATATTACCCTACATTGCTTAAACTTATTACTTTAGAATCTTTGCTATTAAATATAAAGTCTAGTTAAACGTTAAATACTAGATTCTTTAATATTGCATATACCATAACTGATATTTTGACTACGCTCCTTCACCTACTTTTGAAATCAACTTCTTGAACGTCAAACATTTTCTTGAAAAAATTTAATACATAGATCAAGGTAGCCGTTTAGAATTTACTGAAAAACAAAACTAAAAATGGACACATATGAAATTTTAGATTTCAACTGCACGTTTTACACATTACACATAATGAGGAAATGTGAACTCAAAACCTTCATGAAAGATATGTTGACGTAGCTGAGCTGGGATGGTATAGTGTGTGGGGTGGGATGGGTATCAAACCCACGATCCTTGGATAAGACTAAGAAATTCTAGTAACCGAGCTAAGCTGCTTTCTTAGATAAAGATGACTTTAAATATACTATAAAACTATATATGTTTTAGATTAATATCAGAAGGGGCTTAAACAAAGTACTGCAGTAATATTGACAGTGATGCTAGAAACATGATTGGTAAGCCAGATGGATCACTGAAAAGTAAAGATTGACTGTGTTTGATAGGTCAGTAGGTTGCCTAATTTTATATGTATCTAAAATATGTGTATTGGGTGGGTTATTTGTTCAATATATTTTAAATACTAATGTTTCCAATTATCGTTGTGCTTAAAAGATGTCATGTATCAAGTAAATTGATTCATTCATGGGTTTCAAGCTTGAGTTATACTATTGTTGAGGTAAATATGTACATGTGCTTTTAATCCCAAGGTCGTATGTTTTCTTGAAAGACCAGACTGATCTACTTCTTGACTGTCTGGCTGGTAAAGTGCTGGACATTATAAACAAGTTTTAATGCAATGTAACTGAGTCACAGAATCTCTTTCTCATTGAAACACTACATCTTAGCAGTCTATATACGAGAAATATTGCATAGAATTAGGCATTGGCTTAAGTAAACACCAGTCTTGGACGTTATTCATTGAGAGGAATTTATTTATTTAATTTAATCATTCATTGTAATTACAGTATTCTCAATATTTCACATTAATTGGAGCAATAAATATATGAAATTACTGCGATTACATCTAAGCACATTTGGATTTATAGCTGTATTGGGAGTACTATAAATTCATGTAAGTATATTTTGGGATTATGTCATAGAGATTTATTTTGTGCTGTTGATACATTATTACATTACTATCATTAGGAATACCTTGGAACTCATTCGGATTACTCGATACTTCTGGAATCAATAGTGTGTGTGTGCGTGTGTGCGTGTGCGTGTATGCGTGTGTGTATGATTTGGATTTTTAATGAAGCTTTAACAGTTAAGCCATACCACTACGATGTCTGCAGTGTGGCAGTTTATAGTGATGTCTAGCACTCATTACGCAGACATTTAGCATGATGTCCCATCCAGTCACATTATTCTGACAATAGGCCGACCAATCCTTAACACAAACCCCTTAATGCGGAGCGCCCGCGACCTCCCGTATCCGGGGCGGACGCTCTAACCACTAGGAAACCGGAGCGGTCTTTGGAATCAATAGAACATTGAGGATTTTATGATTTCATTCACCATAATGTATGTTATTTTTTTTTTTGTTGGTTTTTTTTTTTAAACTTTTTTCATTTTTGTATTTTATTGAAATAAATTATATTATCATTTATACAAAATTTGGGGGTTTTGCTCTTTCTTGTTTCGTAGTTTAAGACCAAGAGTGGTAGCACTAACTCATCTCTCCAAGTAAAATATAAAAATAATATATGCTAATTTTTAGTCTCTAATGACACATATATCTATTGTATTATATATTTTACAAGCAATACCCTCAACAACAACGCATATGTGTTCTACGTTTATAATAATACGCACAAGACAGTACTATATCACGATTATAATATTATTGATTACAATGTCAATGGCATATATTGATTAAAAAAACAGAGAAGGCATGCAGAATAATACAAACGCATATCAACCCGGTTCCAAAGTCCGTTACAAAGGAGCGCATCTTGTGTTTAAGTCCAACAGATCTCTGACTTTTTAAGATTTTGCAGTATTGTTTAACAAATATTTAATTTTGACCACATTGATCCAATTTAGATACATTTAGAATACTGTATCCTTATAAAGATAAAAATTAAAAATCCTATATTTTTTAAAACAAACTTTATTACCGTAATCCTTGCAAATAAGGATTTATATTGAACGATTGTAAAGATTCAACCATTTCAATTTCGTTTATTAATCGTGCAGACTTTGCTCAAAGGTTTAACGCCCATCTGTTCATGTCGTTACGTCACTACAAAGGGTTTAAGGATAAAACCATGTGATCTTAAAAACTCTTTCCATGGAAAGATCAAGGACCTCACCATTGGTTCCATCCCTTATACATCTTGTCTGCATGTTTAGTGCCCCCTTCCCCATTTCTCCATTGGATTTAGTTTACATGAAACATCCTACCTATATTTACCAATCAAAATTAGGCCATTCATACTTTAGCATAAAAATCATTTAGGTTATGATCGATGTGTCCTCAAATTGACTTTTATCGTACTTATTTGTTCATGAATTTTGCCAATACAATGTAGGTTTGCTGGGATTTGAATTTGTTTACTTGACGCTATTAGTTAACAAAGATGCCATTCAGTCGCATCAG
Source organism: Potamilus streckersoni (assembly GCA_016746295.1). NCBI lineage: Eukaryota > Metazoa > Mollusca > Bivalvia > Unionida > Unionidae > Potamilus > Potamilus streckersoni. The sequence goes on from JAEAOA010001541.1 coordinate 125,982, forward strand.
ATAAATAAAGACTTTAAACAAAACACACTCATCTCCCGCAAAAAAAGAATTAAAAACATTCATCATATGCTGCGAGGCTTTTTCTACGATAGATATGCTGTTGGTAATTTCCATTTACTTCAATGATATGTAGAAATTTTGATTTAAAAAAAAAACAACCCAAACGCCGATAATTCCGTACAACTAGTTTCACATATAATACATGCTTCTTCGGGCACAAAATATTTTGAAATAAATAGATGATGTCTTTATAGGCTAAAATAACAATTACGTCATTGTGGAACGTCATATAAACAATGCATAATTACAACAATTATATATATGAAAGGATCTAAATGATACACGAGTCTCTAATGAAACCTGAATCAGTAAAATAATAAAGTAATATAGAGACAAACAATCATACATGCAATTATATTGTTATCAAGATATACAATTTAACAATTTAAAAGAAAATTATACAGCTTCATATAGTACATTGATATTAAGGCCATTAGGATACAAAGCATCTAATTTATGATTCCAATAAGTTTCTTTTATGAGTCTGTTCATGTCTCCATGCACAGTATTAATTGGCAAAAAAGAAAAATCGAGTAAACAGTGATTATTGGTATTAAAATGTGTAGAAATGAAAGAGGAAACTGGGGATTCCTAAAAAAAATTATATGAAAGCGATTATTATTCATTATATATATATATATATATATATATATATATATATATATATATATATATATATATATATATATATATATATATATATATATATATATATATATATATTATTTTAATGATATGTAGGGTAAAGCATCGTCTTTGTCAGTTCTTTAGCAAAGATAAAGTTTACACTATAGGGTAAAACATGGTCATTGTCAGTTCTTTAACGAAGAGGTTTTTGGTGGTGTTTATGATTTTTAACGTAGCTTTAACAATTTTTCATTCATATTGCGTCTGCAGTGTTGCAGTTTATAGTGATGTATGTCCCACCCAGTCACATTATCCTGACACCAGGCCGACTAGTCCTAACACTAACCTCTTAATGCTGAGCGTCAAGCGATGCAGCTGTTATTAAAACTTTTGTAAGTCTTTGGTATGACTCGACCGAGGATCAAACCCACGACCTTTCGCATCCACTAGGCCCCCGGAGAGGATCTCTTTAACAAAGAGAAAGTCTACACTATAGGATAAAACATAGTCCTTGTCAGTTCTTTAACGAGGAGAAAGTTTACACTATTGGGTAAAACATCGTCCTTGTCTGTTCTTTAACAAATATAAAGTATGCACTACTTCTTGCGTTACACTCCAAGGCCCGTTACCTTGAATCCTATAGGGAAAATGAATAACATCATTTGATTACTTTAAACAGTTTTTTTTACGTCAATATTTGAATAATATTGGATCTGAAAAACTTTAACTGTTTAATTAATTGGATAATATTGGATCTAAAACGAGTTTACTGATTGACTCATCGGTGGCTAATGTTATTTCAATATATGACGCGCTATATCGATCCAAGCCAACTGGAGTAAACACATACAAAACACAAGGAATACTCTTTGTAGCGTGTAGTAGGTTTAAAAGCCGTGCCATTTCTATTTGCGACTCCAGCAAGCTAATCAGTAAAACCCTGCTAATTGTGTTAACTTTTGATATGCTATCCCAAAGCATACCAAACGCTCGCAAACTAAAGGCAACTAATAAAGACTTTAAAATTAATGAAATTTTAAAATGTATAAATTAAATATTAAGCAATTCAAATTTATCATTATGGAGTTACATAAAAATTAGGCTCATGAAAGACAGACAGAAAAAGGGAGATAACGTATTTTGCATAAAAGACTTGGAGGGCATGAATAACATGTTCTTTTCCCATTTCTTTACGTTAGAACCATTTACACTATAATACTAAAAGTTATCTTATTTTTACTAATTTTGGAAAATCATTCATCTAATCATTAAAAACTGGAGTTAAAATTACTTGTCAATACGTAATTAAAACATCGTGCTTAAGGCAGAACAAGCATATTCTAAAACTGTTTAAACATTTGATGAGACCATTTTTACATGTAATTAGTGGCCTCACTAACTATTACGACTACATATGTGAAAACAATTTTAGAAAAGATTAAACGGCCTTACACTCCAAAAATATATTCACATATGCGTTATAACTGAAACATTACCTGAAACACGTCTTGTTGATTTTTTTTATGTTACTTTAGTAAATTATTTTGATATATTCATCTAAATGCCCGATGGGTTATCTCCCTTACTACACTAACCATCCCTTACATATAAAGTATAATTGAACATAAACGCACATGCCACAAAGCATGATAGAACCAATAACAAAATGAGAAAATCATCTTGAAGAGTTAAATGCGTTATTGTAATTCAATACGGACCTACAGACACAACTACACTAGTGTTTGAAATGAATTATCGCAATACGATATAGCCCTGCAGAGCGAATGAGCGAAGTATTAATGTGGCTTCAATAGTTTGCCATCGAGAATTTAGTGATTATTTTTCCCGTCTTCTGTTCGCTGGAACAATGAGTAATAATTTCATAATCTTGTTATATTAGTTGTTTATATGGCAATCATGTGCGATAGGAGTATAATTTTTCGATATTTTCCCCTAGTGACCCTGGTAAGCAGTCGATACAAACTCCAGTGTTTTGAAATTTTAAGTATGCCTAAAATTTGTACAGCTTCGTCTCTTTCTCTAAAACCAAACTTGATATATGTCATCATATGAAGAATGCACATCATATATGCAACGGATGTGCAACAGATCTAAGTCTAAGATAACTCTTAAATAGTCCATCTGGGGTGGAAATGTATAGGTCAAAAATGGTACTGTACCAAATCAGTCAATATGTGATTAAAACATATGCATTATAATTACCACACAAATGGCAATGAATTTATGATGATTGTAAACTCATATAATCAATTACCCTTAAGGTAATACTTTGTCAAAGAATGATGACTATAACCACACACAATATAATTATTATTTCATCATAGACACGAAATGCTTAAACAAAACTTTTAAGGAAAAAGTCGATCCCACATGACAGCTCAAATCAATATACTTGTCTGTAACAATTTAGGAGTGAATAATGTCTTTCTTTGGCTCAATAATACATTGAAATTATTCAGAGTTAAATAAAGTTTTCTTAAAAGAGAATACATATTTATGCTGCAAGTTTGGAAATAAGTACAGTAGAAATATAATTACTTAACTAATATCAGATGCATTTGATGATTGGGCTGTTGTTGTTTTTTTTTTAGAAAAAGCCAGTATGATTCTAAAATAGGCACTAGCTGATCATACATAATATGGTTCTAATTATGGTTAATTTAGAAGTAATGGTTAATACGACAGGTCAAGGTCAATGGTGGTCGATAATACGATAGTTCAAGGTCATTCATTATGTATCTGGGTTTTGATCATTCATACAGATCATGCATACAGCATTTCATGACAGAAAGTTTTGCATGCAAACAGGAAACAATTATGACCATGTGATAACATGAAGACTGATCTTGAGTTGTACTAAGAGCATCTATGTCGGACACTAACTACAGAAACACACAGTAAACTCATTCCACAATAAATGGATTTATCACCATTACAAAACGAGCACTGATCGCAAAAGGGCATAGCTGTAGGCACCCATACAAAGCACTTTGAGAATTGAAAAGAAATATTTTATCATCCAATGCAATTTTCAGTTATATGCTTGGATGGAATTGAAACTGATGAACATAAATAGAGTGACACTGTTTGGTCAGGAAACATAATTAATAACATTTTTACCGAAAATAATACAATTCAAGACAAATGCTAACAACTAGTCGAAATCGTCTATAAACTCGTGAATAATTCTCTGTCGACAAAGAGACAGAAACTACACGGGTGAGAACCAAAGTTAAAATGTGTGCTGATGGAGGCAAACAACGATCAGATACTAGAAAGATTTATCATTGGAAAGGAAACACTACTAGATGAAGAATTGGTGTTTGTTAGTTTGAAGACCAGAAGAATTCAACCTACCTTCGTCGGCTTTATTGTGCTTAAATAATCCAAGCTGTTGATTTATTCATTCAAATTAAAACAAACTCAAAATCAATTGCAACGATAGCATAAGGATTTTTAATGACAACACCGCCTTCACATTCTAATAGGATATAGGTTCTGGTAAAGAGTGTATAAAAAAGCATTTGATAAAAAAATATTACTAGTTCCTCTTTTAGATCAGTCTATGGGAATCCATTGTAGTCAGAGTTTCCAGCTGTGTTGTTAAAATCAAAGATGATTCTAAAATAATTATGTGTGTAAAAATATATCAACATCTATTTATATCTGCATACATCAATTATCCACCTACGGGCGCTATAAAAAACGAGGTCGTCAATTACTTATCGTCCTATTTCATAAATTTTTTATTTAAAGTGAATATTTAGATACCACAAAAAATATTCTTAATTAGAGTTATTATTTTCTTAAGTACAATATAATGAAATTCTTATTTCAGTTGACAATTTCATTTTGTTTAGAATGGCCTATCAAATTAGAAACTAGTGAGTTCGGCAAGACTGAAACTAACTCCCTCATCCTCTACAGCCCATTGATGTAACGAAAAACAAAGCAATGCAAAATGTAACCTGCACTCAACACATAAAATACTGTCCTGTTTCAGTGGTAAAAATGCCGTAGGTAGACATGAAAAATCAAGATTATTATCATATCTTAATCATTCGTTCACACCAGGAAATATTCCTCATAACAAGTGAGAAGTACGTAGAGATGGATGTCCCTAAATTTCAATTCGGGTCGAAATACAACTTTGTCACAAATTAAAGCTAAAACCAGGTACACACATTATTAATGCGACAGAGGAAGTTTGGCGGACTGGAACTAAAAATGTGCAAGTTTATTTGCGTGCCGTTAACGCCGAGCAAAGGAGGTAAAATATATTTATCATTATACAAGCTTACCGAAAAATCTTAATTCATAAAGTAAAGTATTGCAAGCGAAAGGCATTAAACGACACGAATAATAAGTAACACATACAGCTCACACAATACGTGCAGTAAGATATTTAATTTTGAAATAAAAGTTTGTCTCACATTTCCTAGTTGTATTATGTATTGTATTAAATCCAATTAACTAAAACATATTTAATGTTAATATTCAAACATATTACTAGTAATAAGTAGCTGTTTCTCAAGCAAGAGGTATCCTTTTCGCGCCCATTCACCCCAAAAATAAAAGATACGACCTATTTTAAACAAGAGACATCCCATCCACTCAAACATGAGAGAGAGAGAGAGAGCTTTCCTAAGTTTAACAGCAAATATATGCAAGAAATCTTAGTTTACATTTTAGAAAATATTTAATTTATGTTGTTGAATTAGAATTTATAAAAGTGTACAAATGTACATTGCAATAACTGTCTTCAACAAATATTTATTTGAATATTGTTGCAATTAATGACACGAAACCCAATTTATAATGATATTGACAAATATTGCATGTTAAAGGGTTCAGTATATGAATTCAGAACTTCCATAATTTATATGAATATAATTCACATTATTGTCTCATATTACGCCACATCTTATTAAAATTATTAACAAATATATTTCAATCAATTTGCTATTTAATATTTGTTACAAATATAAAACAAAAAAGAGCTGATAAAACCTATAACAAAAAATATGAAACAAAATAAACAAATGACATAATTTTAAACCAACTATCTGGATCATGTGACATTTTGCCCGTGCCGCTTGCTGCCTGTTGAGAATCTCAGACATAAATTCGTTTTTGTCCTTGCATGTCAGCAACAAGTGAAGGTAATCAATTCTGTCTTCATTGAACCAAGTAGAGTTAGTTCCCCTACCTCGAAGCCCGTCTCTTACTGTGGATTGGGCAGAGAGCGGAAGAATGAAGAGCAACAGAATGGGATAATTGATGTTAAATGTGGAGAAGCAATACGTACAGTGCGTATAGGTCTGAAGAAACATGCTGGCACACAAAAGTTCTACCAAAACAAAAATGTGTCATCAAACCATGGAATCGTCCAGAAAAGGAACGTATCACTACTGTCAGCTATAAGATTTTAGCTGATTGTGTATTTGTAGACATGAGAGAGAGAGAGAGAGAGAGTGTGTGTGTGTGTGTGTGTGTGTGTGTGTGTGTGTGTGTGTGTGTGTGTGTGTGTGTGTGTGTGTGTGTGTGTGTTTGTGTGTGTGTTGTGGAAATGTACTAACTACTGAAAGATAAGTCGAAAGAAATTTTGAGAAAAAAAAATTATATAATTTGGAATTAGGATTCTGCCTGCACCTAATCATAGTGTGAATCTTCAGGCTCGCAATCCCGATCGGGTTAGCGAGCATTTCACTTAAACCAGCGATCGTTGCCAAAGGATCTGTGTGTGTCCAATCTATGCTAAAGACCATTTCACGGTTATGATCTCCCGTTGAAAACACCAGAAGGTGTATTGGCGCAACTCACTTCCGGATAGTTCAATCAATAAAGATGACAGATGTAGATCAAGAAAATGTGACAGACCGCTCACATTCCGCAAGCAAGATCGATATATCACTATGTTAAAAAGAAATTTTATCAATATTTGATCAACTGTTTTTTCATCTTTTTTTCAGTAACTTGCGCTGTTCCCAGCTTTCAAATAAATGTTCTCTGCCCATTTCAAGCTTCATTATCTTTCCACTACTACCTTATGCTCTAGTTTGTATTATTTGATTGTGTGAAAGTGTATCGCCGCGTAAAATGATTGTTACAGCAAATGGTCTCGCTTGAAGAATAATGAAAATATGTTTATTTCTTTTAAACCACTACAACAGTACTTTAGTAAAAATAAAATATAAAAATAAAATTGTCACCAATTAGCTTAAATCCCATAAATGATTTCTGTGAATGCTGTGTAATTTTCTCTACAAACAAAATCGCATCTCCATTTCTGACATTTTTCTACCGTATATGTAAAGTTTTACTACCATGATTAAATTAAAAGAAGGAATAAAACAATAAATACCATGCAGTGCATATATATTTATTATCGATTTAGACTGTTGCATTTCTATTAATGTTCATTATATTTTTCATGAAATAACTTGAGTTATATCGAGGACGGATATATTTCATTTCATCTGGTGCATGGGTATCTATATGTATTTATATGTTTGAATGAATGTATTCGCATACATATATGACATAAACATACTTCTAGTTTTAAAAAAAAAAACGGGTATATAATGGTGCTAAGACAGAAAGAGTCACTGATAGATAAAGACAACAAATATTATTATTTGTGACTATCCATTTATTATTGACTTGAAGAGCATGTTCTTGCAAACAAAATGTCTGCAATTTTACATCCGATCACGTGGGTCAATATTGATTTAAAAGGCGAACCAAAGTTATAGGACGGAATCTGTGAAATAATTGGATCTTCTAAACGTACATATTTGATGCATGGAAAGATAAATGGAATTAAACTAAATTTAAGAATGTTGTTTCATATGAATTTGTTGGTGGCAATCAGAAATGTTGTCTAAAGACGCCAGCAAATTTGAGTTATCACAACGTGTCAGCATAGGCAAAGAAAAATCATGCTGAAAGTTATTGCATGCACCGTCCGATGATTGATATTTCAAGTTTTGAGAAAACCAGCGAGAAATGTAAATAATAAAATATTAGACTGGATAAATGCATGGCTATATTTGACTTGACAAGGCAAGAAAAAAAAATACGTATATGAGGAAATACGTTTTTGATTGTTTAAAGATGCGAGAAACCTTCTCCTCACCACCACCAAAAAGAAAATGAAACAAAACAACGTCATTAATTAATCCAAATATTGTACGATATTTACACCCAAATATAAATAAATATTCCATCTTCATTAATTACATTACTTTATCTTTATAATAGCGAATGTAGTTATTGCTTTGTTAAGTTCCTCTGATTATATTAATATACTGTGTTCCATTTTAAAAATCTTTTCTGGTCTAAAATATTCATCATTACAGATCAGCTGACGTATCGAACTCGTGTTATAATTTTCTTATCAAACTCGTGTTATAGCTGTTTTAACTCGTGTTATAAACGAACTATTAGCCTTGAGAAAATAACTGAGAAAGAAGGACATATCAAAGTATGAAAAATGCAAATTATTGAGATGATTTTCCTTAAAGTTATGTAGCCAGAAATGTGCTATAAATGTTTAAAATCGAAGAGCAAAATGAAATGCTCCTGCAAATGTATCTGAAATTATGGATTATGAATATATATTATCTGGTATAATATAAATACGGACAGCATATTTAAATTAATTATTTTATATAATTTAAGTTTGGACAGTAGTTATAATTTAATTATCAGATATAATGAAAGTATAGAGACAGAATCTAATATCTTATATAATATCTATAATTATTCTTCTAATATGAACAAAAGATGTTAGACATATATAATTTATTCATTGGTTTTACCATAATGATCTGTAGTACAGCTATGATTCTGTTCTATCCGGAAGTGGAAAGTTTTGGTGGGCACGCGCATTGGAACTAAGGGAGGTAATTTTAAATGCTACGATCAGTAACTCCATTGCAACCGTGAAATGCCCTATATGTTTAATGCTATTTTATATAGTATTGTCTCCCATTGGGGTTTTTTTGTATTGAGAGGCTCGAAAAGTCAAATCATACTAATAGGTCTGTCTTTATTTATATAATGTCCTATCTAATAGAAATGAAACTAAATTCGGATAAGGCGGTATTAACATCCGCTTGGTCAAAGAGACTGGTCCCTTCTTACCCATGCCATTTGTTTCACTATCTATATTTTCTGGTGTTCTAGGAATAAAGAAATGAAAAAAAAGACAAAAACAAAAAAAAGTAAAGAAGGATATTTTGTGGTGTTACTGTATGTAGTACATGTAGTTACACTATTGCATAGTTGTTAGTGCTGTCTTGATGTACCCCCGTGTTTATGGTTTTAGTGATGTATTATGGCCGTCCCTTTTTGAGATGCTCAAGGAACGCTATAATTGTTTATCGCAACATGCCCTAATTTGACTCTACCGTTTTTGACGGAGTGTCACAAATATATTATCAAAAATGGGTAATGATCTAGTAATGAATTTATTAAACGATTTGAATCATGACCAGCTTTAGTGAGACTTGGCAAGCAAAAGCTAGACATTATTCAACGGGTTTCACAAATATGAAAATAAACCGTTACCCATTTGAGATTTTGTTTATCATGAATTGTTTAGTTTAACGGAAATAGAAATGAAAGAAGAATAAATAATTTCACTCATTCTGACAAATGTGCTACATCTTTCATTTGTTGTGCGTGAAAGATAGTCTCTGGCATTTATGGAGTAAAATTTATTAGTTTTAGTTTTAATAATTATAATCCAAACACCAACCATCCTTCCGAATGAACAGAATATTTGAATCAAACAACATATTTTTTCATCACAGAATGTATATGCAAGTTCAGTATGATGTCACACAGTTAACATAATTCGGTTAGAGAAATTTTTAAGAGCGAGAGCGTGTCACTATCAGTTTCGCTTCTATGTTCAAAGCATTCAAATTGTTGGATATGTGAAGGAATTATTGTTGATGTAGGTATTTCAAGTTTACAACCATGTCTTTGTGACTGGATATTTACAATTTTCGATTTGAAATTGTAGACAATATTGGGCATGGACAAATTTGGAATTGCCTTACATAATAAGAGCTATTTTCTATGGTTATAACTTATATATGGTGCAACGAGCATATTCAGAAAGAAGTGACTTTTTTCTCCACAATTCCATTCCCTCTGGGCAGTCGATTCGTAAAAGATGGCAGCCAAAATGGTAGTAGTAATAGTAAACACAAAAATGTTCCAATGGGTTGCTTTCACGTGACGTCACAAAACTTGTGCTTACCTATGTCGGCCATTTTGATTCCATTGGAAACACACACCGGCATCTCGAAACTATATAATGCAAATTTGTGGTGATTTTGGGTGTTCGAACCGCCATGATGTGAAGAAAAATCTTTTTTGTTTTGTTTCTATAAAACGTCTAAAATTTTCACCGGTCAAGGAGAAGAAACTCGAAAACTGTAGGAAGAAAGGCGCAAATTATGGAAAGCATCTGTCGGCAGAATCAAACCGGAGGAAAAGTGGGAATAGAATACACTATTTTTAGTGTATTCTATTCTGGGCCGATAAGGGGGAGGGGAAGGCAACCGAGATATATACCCGTGTCCCGGTCCAATAAGGGGACCCGGTCCGAACAACACTTTTAATTTTATAAAAGCAAAAGTTTGTTTGAATAAGAACTAGGAGAGGCCCGAGTGTTTCTTATCCGAAGGGCAGTGCTCGCTCTCTACGGCCCTGATGCTATCTTCTGATGTATCAAATGATAATGGCAATACAAATGTTTGGTCATTTAAAAAAAAGAACGCAGGTTTGAGGTAACATTATACCTCACCCACTCCACTTCAAATATGTCGCCGCGCTTGCATTGAATTAATTGCAGAAGAAGGTTTTGTTCATCAGAGTCATTTAGATGTAATTTTATTAGATTTATAAATATTCATTCATCTTGTCAAATTGATAGACACTCCACCCTTTTCCACATATTATTTATTTTGCAGGTGTAAAAGCCTACTTGTAAGACAAGACAAACCCATCATGGCTGCCATCGCTGCATCTAGGAAAACATTGATTTCTTCCCCTGTTCCAAATGAACATCTAGCCAATGAGATTTATTTGTGCTAGTCAACGCAAACATAAAAAGGCAACATCAGATGCAGCTGCCTCACTCCTATCATTAAAAAAGAGGTACATTGATTTCATCAAAAGTACAGTTGAAGAACATTCAGCATCTCCTGAGTGCAATGTAACATTTCTACTGTGTGATGCTGGAAGTAGTGAATCAGTTCTTAAGCTACCGACAGTAGATGAATCACAATCGCAGCAGAAAGTTTCTCACAATCACAGCCAATCTGTAAAGAGAACGCTCCATATATAGTTACGATCATGTAGTTGAATCACTTGTGTGTTTAAAATTTGAATTCTTTCTATTTCATTTTTGTATCATTACATATAACTATTATTGTGATGATGCTTGTTAAGACGCGGTCTGCCGTTTTGACAGAAACATCGTGTTTATTTAGAACGTAGATATGACTCAGCATTTTGTGAGCAATTTTTGTAGATGACTGGTTTGATAAACAAGCTAGATAAACGATTCATTGTAACCAAGGTCATTTCTACTTATACTTGTTGACATTCTATACTGCGATGGTGAGATTTAAAAATCACCACGCGTCCCTGTAGTTTCTTGTAAATGTAAACATGAATCATATGTGTAGCTATCTCAATAAAGGCGTTCAAGGTCATTAATAGCTATTTTCAGTAATTTTAGATAATGAGGTTCAGTTGCTATAAACAAGTCACCGTTTTTGAATTTTAAGTATTTCACCAAAGTCACAAAAAATTTGCTTGAGAAATCCGTTTTCTATTAATCTGATCCACTGTTAATATATCATTCCAAATAGATGCTGATATAAATATAGTTCCCGACCGTAGTGACAATTAATAACCTTCCTGCAAACTAATACTAAAAAATAATAATTAGAAATAAATTAATTGGTCTTTAGGAGCTACAATAATACAAATTGCAGCACACATTTTAGAAATAGAAAAGGCCAGGCGCTGGATGTGATACGCAAGCTAAACAAATACACATGAGGCTGAACTGAATTTGAAACTAAACGTTAGATGACCAATGGGAAGGCAAATCCTTTAGTCTAAACATAGAAGAAATGTATAAATAATATTTTTCATATAAAAAGATCCATTTTCATTTATAGTTGCCATAATTGCCTAAGCATATTTGTTAAGCAAACAATGAATGTGATAGCAAATATGCACATGAATGCCAACCCCAACGCCACCCCCCAATTCGATGGGATCTTTTAACTCATAACAGTGAATAGGATATATAAACCAACTGATTCCAGTTACCTTTGCATTTATGATACAGTAAGTAAAGCTGCGAACTTAGTGTATGCAGAATTAGCACCTAAAGTATAAGAAATGTAAGAAAACCAAATTTAAAATATCAATGCAACAAAATGATCAAATCGTTGGGGTACAGGGGTCTGGGTTTCGAAGGCTGCCCATGACTATGACCATGGCATTAGCAATCGTCCAGGTTCTCTTAATAATAAATGCAAGTTAAATTCTAATATTACTACTTTACACTATTTATAGCTGGTCTATGTCAGGAACCTATATAGCAAGAAAAGACAAAGATCAGCAATCGTACCAAACAACGATGAGAAATACATATAATTCTACGATGATTGAAATGCAGACAAGTTCGATGGTTGGAACATAATGTTAAAGAACATTTGGTTTCGCAGAGAGCTCTAGATTAATAGGACAATCGTTGTAACAATTAGCAGAAAGCTATCCAAGGAATGTTACCAGAAACATGGAAACATTCTACATTGCTGGAGCCTAAATACGTGAGACTTTTACCTATAAAAATACATGGACATGTTTGTGAGTTTCACTGAAATGTTATATCACCCATAATTACGTTTTATTTAGGCTACTCGTGTTATTAAAATGGCTGTATCACACATAGACAAATTTTATTGAAAAGTCTATATCACCCACAGACAAATTTTATTGAAACGTTTATATCATGCATAGACAAATTTTATTGAAACGTCTATATCACCCACAGACAAATTTTATTGAAACGTTTATATCACCCATAGACAAATTTTATTGAAACGTTTATATCACCCATAGACAAGTTTTAATAAAGTGGATATATTAACCATAGACAAGTTTTAATGAATTAGGTATCACCTATGAACAAATTTTAACGAAGTGGATATATCACCCGTAAACAAGTTTTACTGAAATGGCTATATCACTAATACACACATTTAACTGTAACGGTTTTGTATTACCAATATCCAAGTTTTAACAATTATTATTCCGATCAAATATATCCAAAGGCGATTATCAATATATCCAGTCTGATATTAAACAGTTTGATCTAAAAACACTTGGTTATCTTCACATCTGTTACGTTCTATACGTCAGTGTTGTATGACGGTATTGAAGAGCTTAGAACTGTATGAATGAAACATTGTAAACTTGATTATGGTTCCTATTGACTAACTTATGATGGGAGTTAAAATCTTACTGGCACTGGGTAGAATTGATTACAGTATATTTCTAATAATTAAGATTGAAGTAACAGGTCTACAATTGTCATACTATAGATTAAGCGAAGGTCACACACCACAAAGAACAAAAAGATGACAGAAGTCTTTAAAATGAACTAAATGGCGAAATTTGAAACTAATTTTGTGGAGTAAAGTAACAAATCCATTCGCGTAGGACGTGTCGCGATTTAGAGAATGGCAGCTAAAAAATAACTAAACAATTTTTGGTAATATATACATTGATCAGAACGTTCAATAAATGTAGTTGACCACGTCTCATCGTCATCGTATGTAAATAAAATCAATTGTCTCACGATGATAGCTTATATTCATGTGAAATCGAACACAGCATCTTATGGTTATTTGATGGGAGATATTTTAAATTATAAATTACTTTTAAATACAAGAAATCAAAATGTTTGAAGCTATTTAAATATTTAGTTTATTTTATTATTTGTCTTTGACTGTCATGTGATTGATCAAATATGTTAAACACGTCAGAAAATATAAAAGATTATCTTTATTGTTTATTGTTTATTCACAACTAGAGTAAGTTAAGAATATAAAGAGACCTAATAAATGCCGGTGTAGTGCATTATTATTAATTACAAATAATAAATAAGTTTTGATTTACTATCTCCATATAAGTACCTCAATAAATAAAGTAATAATTCTACCCTTGATAAGACAACACATGGCGGAAGTCAAAATGCAACCATCAAAGAAGAAAAGGAATGAAAAGCAAGTTGAGATAGAGAGTGAAGTACTATGTTGGAGTGAAGTGAATATTGAAATAGAGAGTGAAGTACTATGTTGGAGTGAAGTGAATATTGAAATAGAGATTGAAGTACTTTGTTGGAGTGAAGTGAATATTGAAATAGAGAGTGAAGTACTATGTTGGAGTGAAGTGAATATTGAAATAAAGAGTGAAGTACTATGTTGGAGTGAAGTGAATATTGAAATAGAGAGTGAAGTACTATGTTGGAGTGAAGTGAATATTCAAATAGAGAATGAAGTACTCTGTTGGAAAAAAGTGAATATTGAAATAGAGAGTAAAGTACTATGTAGGAGTGAAGTGAATATTGAAATAGAGAGTGAAGTAATATGTTGGAGTGAAGTGAATATTGAAATAGAGAGTGAAGTACTATGTTGGAGTGAAGTGAATATTGAAATAGAGAGTGAAGTACTATGTTGGAGTGAAGTGAAGAATGAAGTACTATGTTGGAGTGAAGTGAATATTTAAATAGAGAGTGAAGTACTATGTTGGAGTGAAGTGAATATTGAAATAGAGGGTGAAGTACTATGTTGGAGTGAAGTGAATATTGAAATAGAGAGTGAAGTACTCTGTTGGAGGAAAGTGAATATTGAAATAGAGAGTGAAGTACTATGTTGGAATGAAGTAAATATTGAAATAGAGAGTGAAGTACTATGCTGGAATGAAGTGAATATTGAAATAGAGATTGAAGTACTTTGTTGGAGTGAAGTGAATATTGAAATAGAGAGTGAAGTACTATGTTGGAGTGAAGTGAATATTGAAATAGAGAGTGAAGTACTATGTTGGAGTGAAGTGAATGTTGAACATATTACAAAACAAGAGCAGAAACTTTTTAACCGACTTTCATGACAAAATAAAATCTACAGCTTTCCTTTATGCTGTTGAAGAGATTTGCGGTAGACATTGAGTATATTAAATTAGTTAGGTTCTAAGAAATTTTTGAAGGATGTACAAGAATCGCGTCCGCTCAATATATTTATTTGATCCAATCACAAAACTGAAAACGTACCTTTTATTGCCAACAAAGCATCAGCTTATAAACAATGGGCGGGGCATTATAAAACTAGAAGAAAAGAAGTGGACAATCTTGAACATAAAAATCACGAAATAGACACAATTAATTAATCATATCGATTAAATTATTTTTAAAGAATGCAAAATGATTATTTATCGTAATATCAAATACAAAAAGGAACCAGCGAACATGATATGGCATAGATAGTTAGGAAGCTATGTGAAACAATGTAAACAGCAAAATAAGCATCTATAAATAAATTTAAATAAACTGATTTATATTATTTTTTTTCAATCCAAATGTGAAGTAAACCAATTCAATTATTAGTTGACGGTCAGTTATTTAAGTTCTTTAGATTGTCTGTATAGTATAAACTTTGAGAATTTCTGGAAAAGTGAAGTTGAGGTTTGTAATCTTTGAGAAATAAACAAAAATACGTCAAATTTATCGTACCATTTCTCTTCAGAACATTTACAGACTATGCTACATATGTTTATTGGACGGAACGAGATTTTCATAGTCTATGCTATATATCTTTAAATTTAGTTCATTCACCTTCCTATATTTGTCCTTCAATTAGTCAAGTACCGGTGTTAACATAATGACATTGTTACTCATAGTAGAGAAGGAGAAAGACATATGCCTTTGCTTGTAAGTTTATAATAACAAATTACTACTGATTGCATTTATGAAACAACATTAGTACAGCTAGAGTTTATTTTATAGACGACTGGTTATGCTTGTCATGTATATTTTGGATTGACCGATGGTTATCATTATTTATAAATTAAATGGATCGCTTGAACAGTATCTATTGACAGTTTCCTTGAACAGCCATTCCAGTGTCAATGACATTGACGTGTACTCCAGAGTAATGTCTTGGGTCACAATTATAATGGGTTGTACTTTTAACTCGCAATCAAGATACAACCCAGATTATTACGACTATAGAAGTAAGGAAATAATGCAAGAAAAAAATAGGTACTTCTTGCTCTCAAGGGACTCCTATAACTTAACTTACAAACTTCTTAATGAGTTGTGAACTACCGTCTAAATGTGGAATAGTATGAGGAACGTTTTTGTATATAGTTAAACAACAAAAAAACAAATTCCATTAAAAAGAGAAAGTTGAACAAGTTTGTATTGAAAGCCTTTCATGTCAGCAGGCCTAATTTCAAATTCAAAACAACATTTGATAAAGATAAATTAAGACTTGAGAATTTAAAAAAGACAATTTTCTTTCTAGAAATTGAAGCATACTGAGTATCTCTTCACAAAACGATGTGTCTCAGTATTTTACAATAACATGGATGTAATGACTCAATAAATATAAAATAAAACGAATGGCGTTAGGGTTGTGTTGTGATTATAGTATACAATCCTGCATAATCACTATATTTAGCACGGAATTCATTATATGACCTAATATAATCTCCATACTTTGCGATGATGCCAGTGACAGTCATACATAATATTTATACTGGGCACTGGTTTCATTGAACTATCGTATATATTCTCTAAAGTGAACACTGATTGCAATATACAATCCTATTTATTATCGGCAGAGATTCCAGTAATTGATCCTACATAATCTCCATACATGGCGCTGATTTCAGTATACAATCCTACATAATCTCTATACTGGACACTGGTCACAATACACAGTCCTACATAATTTCTATACTGGCCACTAGTATCAATATATAATTGTACATAATCTCCATACTTGGCACTGATTTCAGTATACAATTCTACATAATCTCTATGTTGTGCATTGGTTATAATACACAATCCTACATAATATCAATGCTGGGCACTGGTGCCAATACACAATCCTACATAATCTCTATAATGAGCATTGGTTCCAATACACAATCCTACATAATCTCTATAATGAGCATTGGTTCCAATACACAATCCTACATAATCTCTATAATGAGCATTGGTTCCAATACACAATTTTACATAATCGCTATACTGGGCACTGATTCCAATACACAACCCTACATAGTTTATATACTGGGCATTGGTTACAATACACAATCCTAATAATCTCTATATTATGTTTTATGTTTACAATGTTTTACTCTATATCCGTATTTTAATTTAGATGTATGGACTATGCAGTCTGAAATAAAGAATTCTTATCTTATACTGGGCATTGACTCCAATACACAATCCTACAATATCTCTCTACTGGGCACTGGTGCCAATATACAATCCTACATATTCTCTATAATGAGCATTGGTTCCAATACACAATCCTACATAATCTCTATACTTGGCACTGGTTCGAATACACAGTCCTACATAATCTCTATACTGAGCATTAGTTTGAATACACAATACTACAATATACAATCCTACAAAATCTCTATAGTGGGCACTAGTTCGAATACACAATCATACATAATCTTTATACAGGGCACTGATTCCAATATACAATCCTACATAGTCTCTATACTGGGACTGGTTTCTTTACAAAATTCTATATAATCTCTTTACGGGGCACTGGTTACATATACAATCCTGTATAATCTCTAAATTGGGCACTGATTTCAATACACTTTACTACAAAATCCTATTTATAGATACCTAATCTTCTCAGCCCTTTTATTTTTCCATTCACTTTTTTATTTTTCTGTTAATAGACTTTTGAACTGCATAACTATTGCGCATAATTGTGGCATAAAGTATCACAAGTCTAAGGCATCATCAAACTAACGTTTAATTTTGCTTGATATACCATCAAATCAACAAATATTGAAATTATTTTAAGTTTTAAATTTACTGCATAATCTACGAAAAGTATACAGAATTCGTTAGAAAGAATTCATTCACCAACCTTAAACGTTTTATATGGCTTGGCAATCTCTTGCAGTCTTCCAACAAGATGTTTCTTCGGAACAAAAGTATCTGGTGTCCTGGATTCTAGCATTGGTTTCTGAATTTCTCCATCCGAAGAGATATGGAGAGAAGAGAAGGACGTCAAATTTCTAATTTTCTTGTCATTCATGGAAGTAATATTCCAGGAATATCTCCACTTCAGTCATGTTAAAACTTCAAAATGTCCATAAAGAATTTAACTAAATCATGAATTTGGACAAGAGTTATACTAGCATTGACTTCCCTCAGCGTCAACTCCTTTTTTTCTACGTTGCAAATTGACGGGTTCGTAGCAAGGATAATTGAATGCAAATGATCTTTTAAAGTGGGCACTTTTAATGCAAATAACTTTCTCCGAGATAATTCTTCGCGGTCAAATTACGGTCAATTTCATTCGTAAACGGACTATTGTTCCCGATTAAGAATATGCATAACTAATAGTTTCGATTTTTATTATCTGATACACATATCATACAATGAGTGGTCAGTATACACGTGCTAAAAGGTTTAATTAGCTATCATAAGATTATCATAAGAGAAAATTATAGGAAATATTATTGAGTACACCATAAAATTTAAATAACAACAAAAACAAAATGAACAGCTAAAGCAACTACTACAAATAAATAAATATAAAGAAGTAAAACATTTTCACTAAATAAAATTTTTATGTTGTTTTAAACAAAAACAGAAGCAGAATTTGTTCTAAAAAACTAAACTTTACAATTAAGCTTTAAAGATGGCAACATTTATTTTTATCATCAAAATAACACATTTCATTTTCGTTGTTTGAATTCTCTTTTAGCTCTACATGCATAAAACGTTGATAAGATCTACACACGTAGTTTAAAAGTTCTGAATATTTTGTTACAACGTATTAATTTTTTAAACCTGTCTATAAATTTAACGCCGACAAATTAACGTTCTACAAAATAGTTTGCATCAGCTCTTGCACCACGTCCGACATCTGCTACTATATGCAAGTGACACAACCTAGGTAAATGACAATCGACACAAATAATTTTGAGAAAGAAAACAATTCTGTTACTTAGAAAGGACCATACTATTGACCTTGAGCACTCTAAAGGGTACACTGACTAGTATCAAAACCCATATGGACTCAGTTTGTGGATGTAATTCATTGTCGTATCTAACAATTGTGAGGTTACTTCATCGTATTAAAGAGGGTCGCTAATCCATGGAAAATCATCCACTTTCTCGACGACCATTGTCTGCGGATGATGAGCTTATCGTGGCTCCTGTGGAAGGGCAATTGCTGAAGATGCTAGATACACAGAGAAATTTGTTTTTATTATGATGGTCAATGGTCAGCTGTTTTAAATAACTCGAAGAAAGATATGAACCTCCAAGATCTGTGTGCAAGATAGGTCCCATATTTGTGAACAGATAACCCTAAAACACATTCGAGATGAAATCGACAACTAGCTACAAATACGAAAAGATGCTTTTCAACGTATTCAAAAGTAGATTCCTAATGTTTGAATCAAATTCATGAGAACAAAAAAAATTAGGAGCTGAGAAAATAAGCAAAGACCATAAATCTTTGGATGAGTCGGATTGTCAAGATACATCTCTTCTCATTCTTGCTTGATGCAAGATACCCAGTCGTGCAGATAGCTGCTCCTACCTATGCTAGTGTTATTGTCCATTTATATACCTCTAAGGTGTGGCATAATACAAAAAAAGCCCGTCCGTGGATGGGTATCTGAGGTATCCATCTACTCCATGACTGCATACTGGCGCATACATCTTCCTTTGAGACAGACTTTCTGAAGGAGCATAACATCTAAGATTTGGCACATCCTCCATACGAACATGATTTGGCTGAATCCCATTATCAGAGATTTGCTGAAATGTAGACGATTTCAAAGCTGCCATGCGGTTGGAAGTGTTGCTTTCTAAAGGTCTTATAATTTCAGCTAGTCTAGCTTAAAAATTAAAGACCAATAATTGCAAATTATTTTCTAAATATTGTAATTTTCTGAGTTATGTAATATGAAGGAAAGTTGTCTATATATACTAATATACTATATATATATATATATATATATATATATATATATATATATATATATATATATATATATATATATATATATATATATATATATATATATATATATATATATATATATATATATATATATATATATATATATATATATACTGTAACCAAACTGCAGTTATCTTGAAACGGAAAACGCGAACATTGATTATGCTCTTATAACCAGCACTGAATCTCTACTTTGCCAATTTGAGCATGCCAAAACAAATTATTAGATAATTGCAACCTTTCAAAAGGGAATAAGAGTGTCAATACTCCATGAAAGACCTTATTTGCGGCACAAGTACTCACAAATCCAGTCTTAGGAAAGAGAATATAATTCAATACGTCAGCAAAAGCTCTGCAAAGCAGAACTCATACTTTGCGAGAAGAAATCAAAACCTGTCAGCAGTATTTTTCATACAGTATTACTGGCATAAAATCAGGAATCTAAACTTTGCAGGTCGGGTAGATCATAGCCCAGTAAGATGGTTTTAAGAAGCCGTAATGAATATGATGGACTAAATAAAATGTTGTTTTATCTTATTTCAAAGCTTGATTTCACAGCTCAAAGTAGACTCGAAAAAGCACTGATTATTTAAATAGCTTACTGCTGACAATATGGTTCAAGAGACCCTAGTGAGAATGCAACCTTACGCGGAAAATAATCTGAAAATGTGGCAGTTAATTTCTTGTCTAAATAGAACAAAAAACCAAGAGATAAATTACCGCTAAAGCACTGAATCATGATACCGAACTACACTGGTGAAAGTTTGGGCCATGATCTGTAAGAAACCAGTCTGGTAGGAAGCGAATGGCAAAGGCTATGAAATTTCAGCAGGCGCAGGATCTAAGATAAATGTGTTCCGAACATGATCTTCTCTTCCGAGAAAATGCAAAAATTAAGGATGGATTTTGCAGAAGTATCCATTCCGAAGTCAGCACCATTTGGATAATTGGTCTAAAACAACACCGTTAATGAAATTGGCCCAAATCAACACCGTCTATATAATTGGTTCAAATCAACGCCGTGTATAGAACTGGTCCAACTCAGCACCGTATATTTAATGATCCAATTCAATACGGTGTATATAATTAGTCAAAATGAAATTAGACTTTCATTTTCAGATAATGGGATTACTGGATTCTAGAAATTAGGTCAGCTTTGTGTAGAGCTAGAGATAGCCCGCCCTAAAGCTTGGCATTTAACAGATCAAATTTGTTCTTTCGTAAATTAACGTAAGATCATTTATTTTGGTACTTAACACATTATTCAAATCTTTTAAAGACGGGCTAAAATTCTATTTATTTTTCAATGGATGTAGGGTCATTTATTTTGTGGCATTAGCATGTTACGTAAATGGCGGCTTGCTTGTTTAGCGTAAGTATTTTGTATCTAAAATGATTATGCTGTCATTTTATAATTTATTGTAAAACCTTGATTTCTCCTGATTCTTTTGAATTTATGACGAGTGTTTGATTGATGTGTGAATTCAGTTGTGCTCTGACAAGGATGTCTTCTCAATGTTTTGGTTTCTACTAACCAACAGCTGGTTTGCCAGAGAATATCAGCCTGCGACTTTCCCGTAATTCAGTGGCGGAGTATTGGAGATGAATTATGTGAATTTTATGACCTAGACGTGGGCAGTCTGGAAGGCATTTTAGAACAATCCTGTTCGCAGAATAGTTTCTGTTTCTTTGTACTCTAAAACTTCTGATCAACTTATTTGCTTAGCTATTAGTACCGCCACTGCAAGAACTTCCTGTTGTAAGTGTTGAAACATTTCTTTTCATCTACTTCCAAAAGTGTCGTCGTCACAGCAGATTCTATGTATTTTTCAGTTTGAAGCTCATCTGGACATTTTGAATACTTTGTCTGAGGTCACACCAAATACAAAATGTTAAGATATATTGGCGTTTATCGGTTGGCATCGAATATATGTCTGTCTGGATTTTTTCCAACAAGTTTTGAAGTAGGACTTTCACGTGTAAACTTAATGGATTGAAGAATATTGCTAGCTATAGTGATGAATTCATCAAGTCTTCAAGTTTTTGGTATTATTTGGACTTTTGATCTCAGTAAGGTTCGTTAAACATTTCATTAAAGGATTTCAAAGAAATTCTGACACAAGTAAGTGTTAAATTCTGACGCAAGCGTTGATCTTTTTCTTTGTAGAAGTCGCTGAATTACCTATTAGCTTCCTATATGCAATCTTCCCTGTCCATGAATGGCATTGGTAAATGGGTCTTTGTCTGCAGGCGTGATAATAATATCAGACCTTCTGTTTTCATGGTTGAAGTGTCTTGACATTTCATTGCCCATGGATATTGAGCTACTTAGTTGCTTCAGTCACTTCATTTGAAATAAAGTTTTTTAAGGCCTTAATTTTTTCTGATTCTGTTAGGAACTATAATGCAGAATGTTCCTTAAGCTTCAGTCTACGGTATAGTTCTTAAGAGTCTTTTAAAACCTTACATCTGTCGTCTTTGGATGGGGAAAGAAATTTAGACCTCTAGATATATTTTAATTTTTTAGTTTTGTGTTCTTGTCTCTTCTGCATTCAATGGAGCTGTTTCGTGATTCACTTATGAATAGGATTCATATGTGAATTTTCCTCAAAGATGTGTGCGTGTGTGTGCATGCGTGCATGCTTTTGTGCATTTAATGGCATCTTTTCTTGTTGGGTATAATTTAGTAATTTGGGGTTCTGATACCGTACGACTTGGCTGGTTGCAAGCTTTGCATATGAAATTTTACCTCATTAGCATTTTGTATTTTTACTAACAGTCTTTGTGCATTCTGTTCAACTTGCAATTGAAGACTTTTGATTTTTTTTTTTTTGCTTCCGTAAGACAGGAGCTAGCTTCTCATAATTGTCAGTACAGTAAATTTGACAAAGTATTTCTAAAATCTGTAAGAGCAGGGCTGTGATAATCCGGAGGTTAGGATAATCCCGAGGCTGTAATAATCCAGAGGTTTCGGTGATCCAGAGGCGGTGATAACCAAGAGGATATGTCATTTATTAAGCTATTATGGCCTTTATTTTTTAAATAGTTCAGATGTCGAAGATTCTTAGAGATAAATTTAGACTTTATATATCACCTTTTTCAAAACGGGGTCAGGATCAATTTTATTTAAACATATTATTTGATTTCAGATTTGACGTTTAGTTTAAACTTACCACTTTTGTAAAGTTAATGCCAGGACTAAACTTGTAAGTGAGAAATTAGCTATAGGTGTTTATTGTCTGTGACGGTCTCCGGAGAATCTTTATGAATAATCATTAAGTTTGTCAGTAAGATTCCAGCATTATCACCTTCAGCCTTCAGTGATACATTTTGCCTGCGAATGATCTGTCGTGATGGCAAATGAATACAAAGTAGGGCTAGAAAATGAAGGAAAAACTTTCCTAGGTTAATTAGTTGTATGTTTATGAATTTTGTACTAAACTACGTAATAGAAAAGCGAAACCAACAAGTCTAGTAAATTTCGATAAATAATTTAGTTCAATAGAATATAAATTTAAATTACAACAAACACCATTGTGAATTGAATCCTAAATGATCCTAAAAATTATATTGCAAGTCCAAAAACAGAGTGTTCTTAATTAATTCAGGTGGTGTTCTGAATGAATTCAACTCGTGATGTACCAATAGACGTTAATGTGCCGATTTATTAGTCTTGTTGTATAACAATGATATAACATAATGTCTTGAATGAGTTCCCAACAATTCCCGGTATTTTTAGAACAAACATGAATGGGCAAGTGTACTTCCAATGAATAATTTACAAAAAAAACTTTTAAATTATAAATGAGCAGAAGTAAAATCAACTATCATAGATTCCGAAAGACTGACATAAAAACTGAATAAATAATTTTGTTTACTTCATTGACCATTTCTAAAAAAGAACTACCAGTCATCTTAATAGAAACTTCTTAGACTAAACCATAAACAAGATCAGACCTTAACCTTAAATTCAAGTGGTCTAAAGCGCTCTCCGTTATGGATCACTTCCATCTCACCTCTGTCTGCGTGGGTTTGAGTCTAAGATTCGGTGAATGTGGATATGTGAGAAAACTTGTCAGTATCTTCTCGTAGGTCGATGGTTCTTTCCGCGGATTTCCCGATTTCTTCTTCTACCATTAATACTGACCGCGATGTATAGCCTATTTTGTGCTGAAAAATGGCGTTAAGCCCCAGAACAACAACAACAACAAAATTTCGAATTGAATTCCCAAGGGAAAAATCATGTTCATGAACCTAAATTCAAGCAAATATATTTGTAAAAATTACTTTATTCAGGTATGTCCAAACTCCAGCTCTCAATTACGGACGAAGACCAAACACAGAATGCAACTTAAATATCCATATTGGAGCTATACTCCCAAATTATACATCAAGTATATTAATTGATGAACTCTAAGCTGCAGATGACTTTATACAGAGAGTCAGTTTTAATCGGAAACTATTACCGTTTTGTTTTTCTTTTCAGTATATACCTTCATTGGCATGC
Source organism: Potamilus streckersoni (assembly GCA_016746295.1). Lineage (NCBI taxonomy): Eukaryota > Metazoa > Mollusca > Bivalvia > Unionida > Unionidae > Potamilus > Potamilus streckersoni. The sequence goes on from JAEAOA010001541.1 coordinate 150,534, forward strand.
CTATAAATGTGTCTTTCCAATCGCACGCTAGTCTTCTTTCTTTTCTTGTAAATTGTTTATCAATAGTCCTGCATAATAGAAACAAAAGGATGTTTGGGTTATCAACAAATGAGTTATTCTTTCTCCTTACCACCATATTCATAGGTTCTATTCGGTATGTAATTCTGCTCTAGGATTGCAAATTATTCACTAAACAGCTGGATTCTTGCATCGTGTGTTGCATCTAAAGCTTGACCTTAGCGATTGGGAAGCATTTGCTTCTGAGTTCTAAAATATTTTCCAAACACTTTCTTTCTGGTAAAATACAATCTGAAAAATGTCAAAAGCTTATACAATTGTAGTGATCATGTAAAAAAAAGTTTTGTAAGTAATAGTTGCTGACCGAGGAAGATATATGCATGCATATAAACAGGTAAAAAAAACTGTTTTGCCTTTCGCTTCATAATGCAATATATAAAAAACAATCGCGTGATATAAAGCAAAGTACAGTAAAACAGTATGGGATATCCGCACATATGTTAAGACACGCGTAAGAACATATATATATATATATATATATATATATATATATATATATATATATATATATATATATATATATATATATATATATATATTTATATATATATATATTTATATATATATATATACATATATATATATATATATATATATATATATATATATATATATATATATATATATGTGAATTTTTATATTAGACTTTGCAAAACCAAATTAGACTAATCATATAGTCAAATAAATAGAAAATCAAGCATACGGATAATTCAAAGCATCTATTTTTCAGTTGCAACTAGTATTCTTGCATAAAATACAAATTTCATTTATTCCTTGTGTATGTCAAATTGCAATGAAATAACATGTCATTATTATACTAAATACTGATTTAATTTAATTTATTTTAATTATTTCTGCAAAATTTCACATTAAGCAGATTGTAATTAGGGCATTGCAAAAGAAAGTGTCCATCTTCAACCAAATCATGGAACTTCAATTAGATTTAAACGTGTTTACACTAATCCTTATCTTATTTAAGAAGTTTACTTTCAGCATCTATAATTTGATAGTTTTCGAAAGCAACGTTTTGTCTCATATCGGAGTAAACAAAATAACTTACTTCCGCTATATATATATATATATATATATATATATATATATATATATATATATATATATATATATATATATATATATATATATATATATATATTAGATCACCATCACTATAAACATAGTAGATTTCCACCACTACTAGATATATCAAATCTCAATCATTAATAGATATATCAAATCTCCACCACTACTAGATATATCAAATCTCCATCACTACTAGATATATCACATCTCCATCAATAATATATATATCAAATCTCCACCACTACTAGATATATCAAATCTCCACCACTAATAGATATTTCAAATCTCCATAACTACTAGATATATCAAATCTCCGTCACTACTAGATATATCCAATCTACAATATCCAGTATCCAATCTCCACCACTATTAGATATATCCAATTTCCAATATCAAATATCCAATCTCCACCACTACTAGATATATTAAATCGTCACCACTACTAGATATATCAAATCTCCACCACTACTAGATATATCAAATCTCCAACAATACTAGATATATCATATCTCCATCATTAATAGATATATCAAATCTCAACCACTGCTAGATATATCAAATCTCCACCACTACTAGATATTTCAAATCTCCATCACTACTAAATATATCAAATATCCATCACTACTAGATATATCCAATCTCCAATATCCAGTATCCAATCTCCACCACTATTAGATATATCCAATTTCCAATATCAAATATCCAATCTCCACCACTACCAGATATATTAAATCTTCACCACTACTAGATATATCAAATCTCCATCATTACTAGATATATCAAATCACCATCACTTCTAGATACATCCAATCTCTAATATCCAATATCCAATCTCCACCACTACAAGGTATATCAAATCTCAATCACTACTTGATGTGCGAGATCTCCGTAACTGCAAGACATACTAGATCTCCGTTGCTTTTGGAAATATTGAACCTCCATTTCTATTAGATATACTATATCTCTAACACTATTAAACATTAGATTTACATCACTGCTAGATATACTTGATATCCACCTGCTATATATATTAAATCTCAGTTACTAATAAATTGAGATATTTGATCTCCATCAATGCTAGATCAGATCTCCATCACTACTAAATGTATTAGATCTCAACAGATACCACATCTACTTTACTACTAGTTATCAGATATCAATCACTACTAGATATAGATCACAAATAAATATATTGCATCTCAACCACTAGATATGTTAAATCTCCATCACTGTTAGATATACTAGGCCTCCATCATTATAATAGATCTCTCTACTACATATGCCTTATCTCCTATTAAAATATATATTAGATTTTCACCACTGCTACATAGATCAGATTTCCATTGCTACTAGATCACCTGATCTCCACTAGGTATATAAAAGCTCCGTCACTACTATATCTACTGGACTTATAGTGCCAATAAATACATCAAATCTCCATTACTCCTAGATATATTAGACCTCCATTATTACTGTGTATGACTGACATAAAAAGAGGTAAGAATACAATATTAAGGAGTGGATAGGCATGAGATTTGGAGAGTCCCAAAGGGCAGTAGAGAACAGGGAAATATGGAGATTATTGGTTGTAAAGTCAGCTGTGGTGCTTCAACGACCTCTTAGGTTAAGGAATTGATGATGATGATAACTATGGATATATTGGATCTCCATTCTATTTGTGTCACATTTAGATATAATAATATAGTACATATCACATCTAAATATATTATATCTCCACTCTAGTACATATGTTCTAAGGTGGCGTATCCAGTAAGATTCCTTTTCCTTCCTGGTTTCGGAACTTAGAACATTGAAACCAAGCGGGCTAAACCAAGAAGACTAGAAAAAGAAAACTATGCACTAGTAGAATTAGTCTTTGTAGCCGACACTGTTTCTTTTCAACCTTTTTCTAAATATTCTTAGTATTCTTTAATTATCACTATAAGAATAACATATCCGGTATCGAAACAGATATCAGGGATATAATCTGCGTTACATAAATGTACAAAAAAGTAATAGATGTCGCTTTGGCTCGTAGCCTTTTAGGGAATTATACACATTTTTCAGTATTCCAGACAAGTCTATACAGGCTGGTTGAGACAATGTATCTATAGGTTTAACTCATATGGACACAGCCATGTAGAGTTTTACAAACACAACGTTTTTGTGTTTATTTGTTTGTTTTGTATATGTTTTGAATTTGCCTTTGAAAAAGACTCATTAAGAGTCGAAAGCGCTCAGGCTAGTTAGTTACTAGTTTTGCACTGTTCGTCGTCAGTTTATTGCATATATCAGATCTCCATTACTGCCAGATATATTAGATCTCCACCAGCAAAAAATACTAATATATATATATATATATATATATATATATATATATATATATATATATATATAGAGAGAGAGAGAGAGAGAGAGAGAGAGAGAGAGAGAGAGAGAGAGAGACAGACAGACAGACAGACAGACAGACAGACAGACAGACAGAGACTTGTTTCCTAGATATCTTCATCACTGCTTAGTAAGTGACTATATTTTGCTACATTAACTTTACGTATGAAACCACTCTGTTTCCAATGAAGAGTAAATACCTATCAGAATAGATTATCCTGGAGTAGGTCTGACGTCAGTTGAATGATAACTTTCTTGCTTATTACGTGCACTTTAAATAGTAGATGTCGTGTGCATCTTATATATTCATACAGCTGTTTTCTCCCAGGGACTATATATCAAGTGAATGAGCGAGAAGAAGTGATTATACCTCCTGCACAAATGGTTACCATAGAGACAAAAAAAAACTAAACAACCCCAAATTTGGTGAAATCCCAGCCAGCGTTATAAGAAGATTTACGGTTAAAGATATACAGAGGGAGTTTGGAACAAAATATTCATATATAAAGCATTGCGAAAAATTTCCTCTCATATTTTCAATTTCTGTGTATTTATGCTAATATAGAATACGTAAATTGTAGAATTTCTCTCACGTTACGTAAAATACAATTTTTAAACAATATGACAAGATATCGGATGATTGAAATATTAGTTGAGTATACATTGAAACATATAGTGGATATCATTATTAAACACGCGCTCTTTACTTAATTTATAGTTTTCTGCTTCATGTAAATATTGTCAATATATGATATGTACAACTTTTCAAAGATTCTTTAATTATTAACTCGAATTTGCTCCAATTTTCATTTGTTAATGTAAGTTTCATCAGAAGTGAAATTTGTAAAATTTGCATAATTTGCATAATCCTTACTTCTCAATATTCTCTATTTATTGTGAACTTCTTTCCGGTCGCCAAAAGATAGGTAATAAGTTTTCTAGCTATGCACATGTTAAAGTATTAAATTCAAAGACCATGAAGCCGGAATCACGAAATAAAACCAGCAACTCAAATCACGAAAATAAAACCCGCTAGACCGAGTTGTGAAATAAACCAGGCAATCTAAGTCTCAAAAATTAAACCATCTAACTTGAGTCCCTAAATAAACCCGGCAACCCAAGTCACGGAATAAAACTTGACAATCCAAGAAACGAAAAATAGTCAGGCAATTCAAGTCACAAAAACAAACTAGCAAACTCAAGTAAGAAAAACAAAGCAGGCAACCTAAGTTACAGAATAAAACGAGACATCCCGAGTGACCGAGTAAAGCCAGGCAAATCGAGTCCTGGAATAATTTACATTTATGCACGAGTGCAAGTGCTTAAGTAGATAATAATTTCTGTTTGAGTAGGTAGATCAAAATTTCTGCCTCACACAAAGATGGTCAAGAGAGATGAGGACTTAACACATTTGGTTTGTATGCTGTGACCGAATAATAAGATACGTTATCTATATAGACTATCGCACTTGTATATACAATTTCTGTAGTTACCGGTATTGTACAAAAATATTTTCTTTATTTCTTCAGTTTTCAATTGTTTTTATTAAGTAAACATACTGAGCTACTTCACCCATTCGTTGAATGCTAAAACTAGTAAAAGACAAAAAAGGCCTCTTTACGAAACCTTATTATTGAAGTTGAATCAAGGACTAGCCCCTTACATAGTCTTTTTCATTGAGTTAAATCCAGGACTAGCCCATCGCGGAGTCTTAAATCGAGGACTAGCATGCACATGAAATCGTTTGATTTGTTTGTTAGTCGTTTATTAGGGTTGAGTGGATTAATATATCTACTAAACTGAAGAAATTCTGACATTAGGTAGTTAATGGCGCTGAAGAATACGAGGACGAGAACAATTTTTATACACAAACAGTTTTCTTTTATATTTGGCACATGGAAGCTATTTTTGGAGACAAATGTTTTAAAGACAAAGCTAAACCTAATGTTTAATTCTTAATGTGTAATATAAACATTTTATAATGGTAGTTTAACTTATTCATAAGAGCGCATATATAGTAAAATTTTCCATGTCACATTGAAATTTACAGCGATTTACATCGGTGTGTTTGTCAAGTTTATACTGAAACACAACTATTATTATTAAAGTTCTTGCTGTACTTTTTATTTTTTAGTATGTTTTCTACTTTATACCTTCTTCATTTTTAAAATCCTAATAGTTGTTGCATCGCTATTTCACTTTATTTGTCTTTAGTTGAAGGAGTAAGGTGCAGGGCCTTTCGGAGAAGGAAAACATACTTTTCATACACCTAATGACACATTATAAGGATATAAGAGCGGAGGGATAGTTTTGTTGTGGTCACCTTTGCAATTTAATATTTTAACTGTAGTCTTAATACAATAAAAAGCAATAAAATATAATATTATGTCTGTGAATATTTCGCCTCTATACTAAATTAATTCATTTCCCTTTTACAGCAATTTTTTCTGCTGTTTAAAGTTCATTGACAAATAAAAATATATCAGAATCAAATATTAATGTCTGTTACCAATAATCTGCCATAAACTGATTGCTTGCATTTTTATATAATCTGCGTTCAAAAGTATTTATATCGGAGATCCACAAGAACAGAAAGAATTGGCAAGAATATAAATAAACCATAATTCAGCAAACTGCATTTGTGTCTCAACCGACTTAAAAACACAGAAACTGGCCTATTACGAATGACAAATAACTTGAAGCAGAAATTCTGCGTCCGGTAAATTCTTCTTTTGAAGGTTAGTATTAATATAGCATTTCTTGTTGATTGTGGTGGATTGTTCTATTAGGCGATACGTTTTGCTATGTACGATTTAAAAAAAAACAAATCGGTTCTACATTGACACTGAATAATATTATTCAAGTTTCTCAATTATAAGGCAAGGTGGGAGTAACTCCTGGGACTGATTCGTAATAATTGTAAAAATAAATTTAGAATGAGCTTTTGTTTTTCCTTCCTGCTTGAGTGGGCCATTCAGTTTCAAAATAAAGTACATCCTTGATAACAAGTTTTAATACTCCAGAAACTCTTATGGTAACTCAAACTGTAATTTTTCAAGTTTTTCAGAATCTATGTTTTTAAAGAAAAGCCCTGTTTCAGGTGCATTTACCAGAATGAAATGAATATATGTTTACGCTCGCGTAAGGACATTTATGGGAAGTGTGTTTGGGTCTACAATTTCCCGCCATTTTTGGCGGGTAACGCGCTAAGTTCCAGTATATTTAAAGATTTTAATCACGTGTTCTGCCCAGCCAATCGCAATGCTTTGCACGAACTGCGCCCAGAGGGATTCTCTCTGCTAAGGAACATGGCGTGAGTTGAACAAATTTCCTTCTCGGGTGCGGACGTAATTTCTTTTTCTGTAGAAATTTTTCCCATCTCCAATCCATCGTACCTCCCTGTATATATTTATTATATTACATCTTGTTGTTAATAATATGTTTGCTTTTTGTTTTTGTTTGTTTTATCCATATATTCGGTTTTTAGGCGGCTACATCTTTTACAAAGTTATTCGGCTCTATAGGTTCGTTCTTTTGTACGCACCTTTGCTTTGATATATTTTGTTCAAACAGCTGTATTGCTGTAAATACATAGTTTAGGTTGAGTAAGCTCAGTGTATAGCATTCATGTTTACGGCGGTTGCAGCCTCAAAAAATATTTTATATTGTACGATATGTCTCATTGTTCATTTTCTTAGCACGCTTACTCTAAATACTTTTCCAATCAGTTATGTTATGCTGTAAATACAAAGTAGATGTTTGGTTGACTAATATCATTTATGTTCGACAATAGCGCCAGGATCTTGTCCAGTCTCCTCTCTAAAACATTCAAAGTTGTCAGCAAGCTTAGGATTTTCCAAGTGAAAAACTAGTACCCTACTTTTAGATAGAAGTAAACATTTTACTTCTATACTTCTATTGTTAATCATCTGAATATATAATCTATAATCATACAGAAACATTATATATGTAGTATGCTGTTTCCAAAATAAATACCACTGGTCAGGTACACGATTTACCTGATTTTGGACAAAGGTCAGTTACAAATTTGCTGAAAGTGGCCAACATCAAACACAACGCTTGTCTTTGTTTTTATTATGTACTAATATGCCGACTTCGTCACATTTACACAACAGATCCTAGGAAATTCTGTCTTTTCACTCTCTATCTTAATTTCAACTCTATCGATGTCGGAAAAAAATTTGACTGGTGTATGCACATTTAATTTTACAATTAAGTTATCCAAGTTCATCCAACAAAGTTAATAACATAGAACCCTGTGCTTTTAGTAACTTATTTCTGACGACAACTTGCACCCCTCCTTGACATATCTATGAATACATCACATACATTTTATTCAGGTTATGTTTCGATAATACGAGTTTAAACCTTCTCAGTCGTCCGATTAGCACAGATTCAGAATGTATTATAGATTCTATTTTGTCGCTCCAAGATCAAGTGGATGATGAAATAATTTGCAGATGTCAATGTGGTGTAACCAAAAGGAACCTTTCTCCAGAGTTCAATGACTGGTGTGTATTCTAGTTCCCTACTGAAAACCACGTACTCTGTTATTGAATGATAAAAGTAAGACGCATAGAGTTACCCAATCAGATAATTTTCGAAAGATCATCGTATAATAAAGGTGAACGAAATGATGATCAGACGATGTGCATTGTAAATAAGAATAGTTTGTAAATAATCTAATAAGTGATTTTAAACTTTCGACTATATCGATAATCTATATAAAAATAAAGGGAACTAATCCCTGTAGTGTTCATGTAGTAAGTTTTCCAAAGGTTGAAAATACATTTCCAATTTCATTGCTAATTATTAATTATCTAGCTGATTGACCGGATATAAAACAGGACTGATTTTTGTGACGAAAATTAATTTCACAGAAATAGTTATGCATGTATTTAAAGACCAATCTTTCGATCGTTTTACTAATGTTAAACAAAATTGATATGGGTCTGCAATTTGAAAAAAACAAATGTGTCATCTTTTTTTAATGCTGACACCACATAAGCCATTTGCCAATAATTGGGAAATTTTAGTAAATTTAGTGACATAAAAAGTAGCAATGGTGGTAAAAAATGTTAATTTCGTTTTCTTAAGCCGAAAGAGCCAAAACACTAAGTAAGTTTAATTAACAATAATTCAGTTGAATATTTAATGTGTAAGTATCAATAATTCTATTGAATAATTCATGATTGCTTTCCGGACGTTTCGTTTAAGTTAATTAATTCTGGGATAATCTGGCTTTATGCTGACAGATGTCTTCTTGTGATCATTGATATTCAACATTATGTGTTCAAGATTCAGTCATATCCTAGCATCTTGATAAGACACTTGAATCAAACAAGGTTGCTGTGTCTGGAGAATTGAGTTGGTTTATTTATTATATTAATCAGATTGCTTTGCATCAGAAAATCAGCAGTGTGCTGTTCATTAGTCTAAGAAGATCGGCACATAGATCATCTGCAGTAGTTATGTACGGATATAATTCGCCCGCAGCATCACCACTGCTCGAAAGGTCTTCCAAAATCAAGGATGGATTTGTTGGCTTGTATATTAAAACTGATTTTGTTGTAAGAGATAGTTGCAACTAAATCATCTCAATATGTATATTCAATAGCATGCTTTCTTTTGCAGTATACGCTTTCATTTACTAAAACTGACAAACACCTAACTGATTTTTATCCGTCAGAAATGTGCGAAGCGCTCCAACTCAAAATTTCTCCGAAATAATATCACCTAGGCCAATATCAGTAAAGTGTATCAAATTCGTATAGTTGAGATGCAATATCAACAAATTTAATTATAATGCTTCTGCCATTTAGATTAAATATTGAGATCTCGATTGTTTCAAAAGACAGGAGTTAAAGGAAGTTGGTAATGTGAGTAGGCTTCCTAAGGTGGGTGATTGTGTCACTGCTCATATTGCGTATGCACATAGTAAATGGAAATTACAAATGATTACCGTAACAAGCCGTTCTTTAAATTTGTTGGCACAATTTTTTTAAGACAAAGGTGTTTTATTAGCTAAAAAAAGGTAGTTTTATATTGAACTTCATGCGCACTGTATCACATAATTAAAATAGTATTGATCTATTGAATTGCAATTATCTTAATCATGACGTCTAGGCAAGATGTTAGGCCAGTACATTTTGTGTGTTACAATACGATGCTAATGGGAGCTGACATATCGGTCTTCTTGCAGTCAACTTAGGCCCATCACTAACAGTCATATTACACGCATATATGTAACGCAATGGCTATCCAACTTTCCATATAAAAAGAATAGATGTGATCAGTACTGTTTATAGAGAAAACCATTGTAAAACATTCATTAAATACACACACTATGAAATAACTTATTATTGTAGATGTATTAAGGTTTCAGCTAGTGTCTGTGTGTGTGAGCAGCTGTATACTGTAGAAAAAAATGTTAGAAAACACTGTTTAGTTCTGTTGGATATTACGATTGCCACTTATCTTGATGGATAAACTAAGTAGAAAGCAACACGCTCAATGACGATGACTATATACATGCACGTATGTAGTTTTTCTACAGTGGACTCGATGGTGTCGCCACGCGTACGGAAAGAGTTAACACTTGTGCATATCATTTGTGATTTAGTGAAATGTTATTGTACTTGTAATAAATAGTAATTGATTTTATTTTTGAAACCGGGGAAATTATATGTAATCGTCGCATATTGTACTGATTTGCAAAGACACGAGGTACTCTAGAAAACAGGGCAAAAGGAGAAATTTAATATTACTGGGGATCTACATGAGCCATCATGTCGAATATTGACCTATTAATATTATACAGGTAGTGTGTTATAAATGACATAGAAACTATAATAATATGTATGTTTATATGCTACTTTACGGTAATTGCATGAAATGTCACATGTCCAAAAGTGATATATATGGATTCAGGCTAGTTGGGCGTGGTCAAAGTCATCTCCTGTCGAGTACCTTCTATAGTACATATGTCATAGTGTGGTCATTTCAGTGGAAATACACTACGGTAACATCAGATATTAAAAGATCATGGATGGGTCACCACTGTACTCTTCTTCTCTGTGGAGCCTGGAATGGAACCAATGAAACAAATACGTGAAGTAGGAGTACTGCCGCTATTCCATTAGACCTGACTATATTTTGCTATTCATTTATATTAGAGGCTCCTGTTATTTACAAATTAATGTAAGTTGGCCAAACACCATATAGTTACATTGGATAACACGGATAATATTATTACTGGCTCAACATTTTATTGTAATGTTCAGTATACATATATATGTGGTATAATATGATGGCAATTGCAAAAGTTTTCAAATTTAGAATTATGGCTATGTCCCAGGGAAGGGCTGAGATACAGATTTCAGATTATAATCTGTAGCTATGTGCCAGGGAAGGGCTGAGATAATTTAAAAATTATAGACTTCACCTATGTCCCATGGAAGGGCTGAAATAGTTTCCAAATAATAGACTGGACCTATGTTCTAAGAATGGGCTGAAATACAGTTTCCAGAATTATGGATTGGACCTATGTTCTAAGAATGGGCTGAAATACAGTTTCCAGAATTATGGACTTGACCTATGTTCTAAGAATGGGCTGAAATACAGTTTCCAGATTTATAGACTGGACCTATGTTCTAAGAATGGGCTGAGATAGAGTTTCCAAATTATGGACTGGTTCTATGTTCTAAGAATGGGTTGAGACAGAGTTGCTAAATTAAGGAATGACCTTTGTCCCATCAAAAGGACGATACACAGATACACTGCAATGGCCAATTTTAGCTACATGTTTAATTTGGTATTATCAGGGTCAATCAATGTTTACATAGATCGGTCATCTAAATTATTTATATAGTATGACTTAAAGGGTGTTCCCAACTCTGTAGGATTGAAGATAGTACACATTGTTTGTTGCGCATTGTAGTGTATGTATTCCTGGTAACTGATTACTCACTATCAAAAATCCAATTCACTGAATCAAAGTCTGTGATAAACAGTTTATAAGATATTTCTATTATAAGTTATTCTTTCACACATTTAATGCAATATGTTACATGATAATGAATTGAAGGGACTGAGATTCTTTTATATTAATTTTTGTCATTTCTTCACAGCGTATCATCACCACCACCCACTGAATTGTACATTACCAATGTTCTGCGTATTTAATTTATAATGTGTGCTTGATTTTTATCCCTGATTTAGGGTTATGGATAGAGTTTTTGTATACCTGAATTTTCTCGTGATTTTTATTGAGGATTTTGAGAGGAGTTTTACCTACTGTTGTCATGATTTGAAGTAACAAACAATATGTGTATAGAATGTGTGTTCTTGAATTAGTGGAATTCTCCATCAAACATTTTACTTCACACAGCAATATATTGCGTCGTAGTCAAGTTGGTTTCTATATACATAGGGGATTTGGTAAACACTTATTCATTCCTGTTTTATGATCAGTTTATGGAATCATTTACAGTTGAGCTCAGGCATAATTTGGGAGGAATCATTTATATAAATTATTCACTGGAATTACAAAGCGATAGTTTGTACTAAAGTATTACTTTGGGATTATTGAAAACTCATTTAAAGATATTCCGGATTGTATCATTATGTATCATTATTGCACATCAGGACATTCAAAACTATTAGAGCTCATTCTAAACATTCTATGCTTTTTAGACTTGCGATAGGACACAAGGGATTTTTTGGAATTTGATTAACAATACTGTACGTGTCTCTTAAATTTTCACATTGTAACACAGAGCAATGATTTATTGGTTGATATTACTAAACTAGTTGATTTTTATTTCTTTTAGTTACATTGTTAAAGACTTAGAAATAGGTATAAAAGAAGGAAAAGGAAAGATAAATATATGCATAAATCAGGACAAAATTATTATATAATAGTAAGGTGATACTTCGTTTCATGTAGGAAAATAATTTTAAACGGAGAAAAATAATAAGAATAATAATAATAATAACAATAATAATAATAATAATAATAATAATAATAATAATAATAATAATAATAATAATAATAATAAGAAGAAGAAGAAGAAGAAGAAGAAGAAGAAGAAGATTATTATTATTATTATTATTATTATTATTATTCTGCTTAACATGGTAAATAGCAAGAATATGTATACATTGACATGCACAGACACACAGACAAACATATACATACATACATACATACATACATACATACATACATACATACATACATACATACATACATACATACATACATACATACATACATACATACATATATGGATGCCCACTATCATTATATTATGATAAAAGAGGTTTCCGGATATAACTTGAAGCAAGCAGACGACTTTTCTATATTGGTGTGTTACGAAATGCTGTATATAATTAGTGTTGTTCTCCAGACTGTACAGATATTTACATAAACATTAACATATCATTCTATTTATTAATGCATATAAGTTACACCATTCTACAGTCAGTGTCTAATATTTGTTTCAATATTACAGCCATTGTATAGAGTTATACCAGATTACAGCCCTTCTCCATGACTTTTGCTATATTACAGCCCTTGTTTGAGTTATACCATATTACCGCCACTGTCTAAGATTTGTTTCATATTACAGCCATTACCTAAGAGTTATACTATATTACAGCCCTTGTCTATGAGTTATACCATATGCAACTCTTGTTGGAGAGTTACGAGAACGCTATGTATGATATTGAAATAGCATTAGCACAGCGTGATTGAATTTAGGTATGCTTATAGTGTGGTAGTGATGCCAGTGCATAGTTTATTGATGCTAAACCTCTACTTAATTTGGAAATTTTTAGTGTCAAAGTGCTTTTTAGAACGCACACTTTCTTCATTCCTCTCATTTCATTATATTTATGTATGTTAGCTGTCTTTACTTTCGTACGGGATAAATTTTATTTTTTTTAGAAATGTAGGTTATTAATATAGGTAAGGGATAAAGTAAACATTCACCCCTTCACATATCTTTCCATTCAATATATGGGTCCACTTGACTGAAAATTAGTTTACACCAGCTGTTCTGAGCAGGTGGTCACTGTATGCAGGTAAGCTGTATATGAGATTTCGTGGAGAGTTAATAATGATCATCTCTGTTTTGACTGATAAATAACGTGATTCATACGAAAACCCGAAGAAACAAAATCGTTGATTGTAAATTTGATTTTTAAAACCGATTGGGACTCAACTTTCCGGTAAGAAAGACCTATATTTTCTTAGATCTTGTTCTTTACAACGACATTGTCATTCCGGTAAGAAAGACCTTTATTTTCTTTAGATCTTGTTCTTTACAACGGCATTGTCATTTCTTCACATTTAACTTAGATTTGAAATGTGTCGAATGATAATATCTGCACGTATTATTCCTTAAAATATTCAAATTTCTAATAGAGGGCAATATGCATGAGATTAAACTTAATAATGAAAATATACAAGATATATATTTTTATGTTTCTGATAAATTCTTGTTATTGACATATGCTGACAATGAAAAGAGAAGGACTATAACTTCCAGTTACAGCTAATGTAGAAGCCTTTTGCTGCTACAACAAAATGGGTGGAAAAGTGTTTATTCGTTGTCAAGAGGATTAATGTAGTGCTTCACGATTTTACCACTGAGGTATAATCTTCAATGACAAATAAAATATGGTATTCTCTAGTGACAAATAATATTATGTCTTGTGACCAATTCAAGTAACAAAAGGTATAATCTCTAGTGACAAAGGGTATTTTATAGCGACAATCGGTATGCTCTAATAACAAACGGTGTAATCTCTATTGACAAACGGCATTAATCTTTCGTGACAAAAAGTATAATACCTAGTGACAAACGGTATGCTCTAGCGATAAACGATATAATTTCCATTGAAAAACGGTATACTCTAGTGACAAAAGGTATAATGTTTAACGATAAACTCGATACTGTAATGACAAACGGCATACTGTCTAGTAACAAAAAGTATGATCTCTTGTTACAAATGGTATACTCCAGTGACAAACAGTATACTCTAGGGACAAACAAATACTCGAGTGACAAACGGTTTAATCTCTAGTGACAAACGGAATAAATAATTTCAAGTATCAATTTGAATCTTATCTGAAAAAGGTTGCTGCTATCGTTCCCGTAATGATTTGACCAGAGAAGCAAAAATAAAAAATCCGTTGGAAAAATCCAACAGCATGATGTAATGTATGTTCTTCTCCACTAATATTCATCACTGGTTAGATCATGTCAAGACGTAAATTATCTGGTATCTATATTTAATCTAGTTCGTGGTTAGATCCCCTCAAGATTGTTTTATCCGGTACAAAACATATAATTTTGTCAGTGAAAAGTCTGAAAATACTTTGTACTGGCAAAGTAAAATGAGATGCTCTTAAGCGGAAACATTTTAAAACGAAATTTCGATTTTAACACATTAACGTTGTTGACTCTCTGTGGCTACTGGGACGATGGGTGATTTCAATTTGCATTTTGACATCGTGTTTGATCTAGTTTTCGTTAAAATGTTGGCAATATTAATTCAGGGTATGTCGCATCGATTTTTGACGTTGATCTACATGAATTTATCATAAATACTGATGTAAATATAAACAATTACTAGTGTATATAGTTACCATAGTAAAATATTAAAATACATATAATTAACATATTTAAAGTCAAGCAAATCTGACTAATTCCATGCACACTGCCTTTCGCCCATCGAATCACATATCCTTCTTACCAAACATGCAAATTTGTAATTTTTATCGACAATGATTTGACAAGTATATCATCAAGCATGAGACCACATGAGGCTCAATAATTGCAGCTAAGTCCATTGATACAGGCAGACACAAACTCTGCCAGTTACAGGTGAAATCCTTTATCACAGGCGGACATATATTCAAAAGCTTAAATTCAGTCTCAGTTTTTTTAATTTCCCGAAATTATCACTCTGAAACCTAAAACGAATTTCTATTTTCAAGAAACATATCCGCCTAATAATTCCTAAGAAGTTAAAGTAAGATATATATGTATTTTAACACTGATTGCATATTATTATATAAATTAATATGAAGTGATTACCTTTGTAAGTTTGGAAGCTGATATCTTCTGACCTCCTTGAAATTTACTTCGCTTGATCGCAGCAGAATCCTGTCTATATTCCTGCGAAAAAGATTGCACCTGGGCGTTACTTTGCGCCTGGCCATTTGACTGAATTTGGCTTAGAGGTTGAATTTCCGATGTTTCAAAGCTCCTGTTTAGAGTTTTCCTTGGAAACACTCTAGGAAACGGAATCATTCCTATAAATGATTCTTTTGTTATTGAGTGTTGATGTCTTTATAGATGTTGTTATGGTAATTTTGCTCTGCAGCCGTTACTTTTTTACTATTGCACTATAATGACCGCCGAGAAAAAGTCACTGGCAATGTTCAAACCAGTCTGATCAGTGGACTAATATATGTTCTAATACCAGTCTGATCAGTTGACTAATGCGTTCTAATACCAGTCTGATCAGTGAACTAATATGTGTTCTAATTTGCTGTTTTGTTCAAGTAATCAAGCCTATGTAGATTTTACTGAAATAGTCTCGAGTAGCTGTTAAATCATGGAAAGCTATTTCATAATAAATAGTTCTCTCGTGTCCTAAAACGTGAAGCACAATAGCATTACCCTCATGACCTTTCTCAGTAGAAAGACAGTAGCAAGCTTTATTAGACTTTGCGACTAATAGCTAATCTGATGTATTTTTACTCAAGTCCCGAGTGGCAGCCAATTACCACCTCTGTGTACACTGAAAATATGGAATCCCTCCTGTCTCCAAGAATAACACTCAATAAATCTTCTCAGTCCAGTTCTCAGAAACTGAAGTGCATAACATTATGATCGATTGCAGGATTGTTTCTACAATAGCTATAAGTTATATTTCTTCAAAACTCTGTAAAATATAGATATGTGCTTACATGCAACCCATTGCGACTAGCTGAATATTCGTGTTTAGTTAATCTACCTTTGTATAAGTTCACTCACATATCTGTATGCCTCATTCTCATTTCTCTATAATGAACATGCATAAAAGTGACGATATTTTAAGTATAGCTATGAAGTAGATTCAATCAGTGATAGAATTCTACACACACAAGATATTTAATATTTTGCCAATTGTTATTAGCTTAAAATACATTTCGTTCTAATACCAATCAATTATCTCAATTGTTAGAACATTGGTATTGAGATAGCAAAAACCGATTTAAGGTGTATATAATATTTCCTGTGAGACAAAAGAATGACATGGAAAGATCCTTTGGGTAGCGAGGAATTCTCTGGTGTAGTATCTACATATAATTATAACTGTCACTGCCATGATAATACGGCAAGATTTGTAGTACAAGCAGGAGGGACAACTAATTTCAGATATTGCAGTCTTTAGTCAATGTTATAAGGATAGGATATCCAATTCTGCCTTGTTCAAAATAATGTATGTATTTTCCATTACATCCATTCCAGAAGAGTTTGGAGACGATATCAGTGATAATGGATTTTGTCACCACCATCCATCATAATTGTACAAAACACGAATAAATGTCCATCTTGTTCTCCCCTTATGTTCTGTTAATAACATAATACAAGAACTAAAATGAAAGATGGATAAAACTTCAATATCAATAGCAAATCAGAAGGGACAAAAGGTACACGTGGAAAAATTAAGTTCATTGTGACTATGAATTCTGAAACAAATATGCATAATTTAAAAATAAGGAAGTTTTAAACATTTACAAAGTCACTAACATAATTTAAAATATTGTACCACAAACTAAAGTATGTTTATATATATATATATATAAGTTTTTCTGTTTAATTTGTTTGCCTTGTCTGTTTTGTACTTGCCCTTGAACAAAACTCATTCGGAGTCGAAAGCGTTCATGCTAGTTTGATACTAGTTTTTCACTGTTCGTTGTCACTTTATTGCATTTATCTTAATCAATCCATGAGACGTGATCATTTACTGGATACAGTACACTTGAAAGGGCTGTTAATGGCAATATGGTTTATATTGAATGTGTGTGTATGTCTGTATATATATATATATATATATATATATATATATATATATATATATATATATATATATATATATATATATATATACCACGAGATGTATGAATATTTAATTAAAAGGAAAAAAGGCAAGCCTCGTTTGCTTTTAATGAAAAATCATACAACGAGTGGTATTTTAAAGAGACAGCATAAATACAATATATACATTTTATTTATATCACATACAAAAATACACTTACTTGCCATATGAATACAGGCACCTATGTTATTGACCGAGTGAATGAACTCTTCAGGTTCTTTACGTTTTGGGGCTATTATGAAGCAACTATGCAAATTGGTAGGTTGTTTATTTTCTTTTTTGAAATTATATTTTAATTCTTTATTTATTGAATAAATATAAGACACACTTATGACTTAAACATGAAAGATTGATTTAATGAAAAAGTTAAAGAACTTCAAACAGCGGGTTAACCTCTCTCTCTCTCTCTCTCTCTCTCTCTCTCTCTCTCTCTCTCTCTCTCTCTCTCTCTCTCTCTCTCTCTCTCTCTCTCTCTCTCTCTCTCAAATGTGACAGTTTTATTCAACTTTTACCATCATTCATAGGTTAAGAGACTTCGTCGTATGACATATGCATAAATTCTACACGTCTTTTTCCATATGGTGTCTGCCCGTATCTTGCTATAATGGTCCAGAGACCAACCAACGGCGTGAGAGAAGGGGTAGGGCGGGCGGCCGTCTTACCCTTTTATATCTAATTAATAATAGTAGATGTATTAAAAATTATTACAGATTTAATTAACAAAACAGCAACTACAATAACAATAAAAGAATTCTGAATAAATTGCAGTATGTGTGCCTTTTAAGCAAGAAATGTACCGTATAGTGTCGACAGAAATTGAAACTATGCGTCATTGATAACATGACCGCTGTAGATATATTCCAGGGAAAGTGTACATATATCGTTATCATGTATCATATATTTCTATGTTACTTGACGTAAATTCTGTTTCAAGGCTTTCATCCAGTCCAAATTCATTTTCTCTCTCTCACTCTGAATTTCTGCTTTTTTATCCCTATGCAGGAGAAATATTAGTGGTGAATGTGGGGGAAGCAGTAAAGATTAAGGTAGAATTGTATACCATGTTATATTCATTTAGAAAACTGGCATTATTAGCAATTTTGTCGTTTGTGTTTGTATACATCAGTAATTAGTAATCAGTGGAAATTCATCATTGCTCTATGGAATGGATAGCACACAATTGCAACAGTCTATATATTCGTATTATTGAGCCATGGGCGTATCAAAATTTGATATACCAATTTTCTAGGTATATTAATTTTCTTTATGCCATCACTTTAAAAGCTTCGCATCTTTAAGTCATAATTTGAATTTTGAATTCAAAGGAACTCGGCAAACCTAGTTAATTTTTGATGATTTTTTTTATGTTTTATAGGGTTTTTTAAAAATTGAACAGGGGCGATGGCACGGTACTGGACTCTGGAAAACAATGGTAAAAATGTTGCTAGTGGCTGACCACAATCGCGAGGAACAGAAGTGCAATGGGGGTGACCTGGATAAACGCTACAAAGACACTGAGATGTGGTTAAAGCAGAGTTAGAAACATAGACACAGATATAGACATACATAGATTTATGGTCATAAATCTATCAGACACAACAATCAATTGACAAAAACTCATTTCAGCAAGGGAGAATATTTATCTTTTAGAGGCAATGGAGTGGCACTGAAAACGACCTTTTTTGGTCTTGTTTTTGCTAACACCATTCCGTTAACATAGATTACATCGCATTGATCTTCTTATCTTCCTCAAACTCCAACTGACATCTGAACCGTATAATAGGGCAGCCTTGTCTCTCCACATAGATCCTTCGTTTTCAAAGAGCCGTCTCAGTGATCCTGGTGATATCTGGTGATGATTTTACATACATGAGATAGTCACAGTTGAACAGCATCGACGATATGTGGATAGATTATTTTAAGTTAGTCCACATTTTGTGACGAGAACAGGTAAATTTAATAAAGTTGACCGTGTTTATTTATAGTGGAAGAGCATATTGAAAATGATTGAGTTGTTCACCAATCCTATCACACGTTACAAAATTCAGACATAGTGTTGGTTGCTCTTCCAATCCGAAGAGAGCTACCTCAACGTTACATTATCTATATAGGTTCTCAAGCGTCTGTGTGCAGTGAATCAATGAGACTGAGTTGGTACATGACGGAAATGACTTAGGATACAAAGGCTGTGGAGATGATGAATGATGATCTATGAATGGCTACTAAAACAACCACAATCATACTTCCAGAAAAGAACAATTTTGATTGGGATTTACCGGATTTTCTCTCTTCACGAAAATTTTGTCCGGTACCAGTACGTTCTCCGCTTTCTCCTTCCTTACCGTACGTCGAGGACTTTGAATAGAGGCTCTTAGAAGAATTAGAGAAATTTTTGCAGCAGCAGAAAGAAGCAAAACAAGACTTTCTTATTTAGCAGCAACAGCGAAAAGAACATGAGGTAAGAATAAAACGAAAAGAAGAAGTATAAGCAGAGAAGTACTTGTAGACATTTTGGTAGAGTCAAGAGTCTGAAACAGTTGTATCAGACTTCTTTTTATCAGACCCAAGAAAAATAAAACTCTTTCTGGTGCAAATACTCCAACCTGTTAACGCTGCCACTACGCCTACGATACCATCCCTATTGATTTCTACCAAATCATCGATATAAACTTTGTCCAGACCATAATTGAGACAACGGGACATGGTTAAAGTTCATTACTTTACTTTTCCGAGTTTGTTTTGTTTCTCTAAAAAAACCAAAACTTCTTCAACACTCCCAAAACAACAAACAACCAACGGTCCTTTTCAGGGCCACTAAATTCTCTCGAAAAGAGACTACTCAAGATTTGCCAAAATTAAATAAATCTCAAGTCCCTTTTTCCCCATTATGGAAGTGTGTGAGTGCGTGAGTGTTGTTCCTTATTATGATTATAAATAATCAAAACCAAGATATACATTTTTGTTTCTGTTATATTCTCTGTAAAACTTTACAATCCAGTTTCACAACACAACACTTTTAAACATTCATATACTTCTTTGTCTTTTCACTCACTCACTCACTCTCTCTCTCTCTCTCTCTCTCTCTCTCTCTCTCTCTCTCTCTCTCTCTCTCTCTCTCTCTCTCTCTCTCTCTCTCTTTTTTTTTAATTTCTTTATTGTCACAGGCTTTTCCTCTTCTTCCGTCTCGTCTTCTTTCCTTCTCTTTTTGAACGTGTCCAGATTCTTCCTTTTGGAAGGGTACCTCTTCCTTTTCGGAACCTCTCTTCTCCTCCTGTTCATGTTGTTTCTTAGGGCAGTCTGAAGACCAATGTGCCTTCTTTTGACAATAATAACAGGTATCTTGACCTTTGGACCTCTTGATGCCTGGCTTGCTTTAATGTTGTTGACATTCTGAAGACCAATGTTTTTACTTCTGACAGATATAGCAAGTATCTTGACTTTTATCTCGAAAAGAGGGGGAGTAGTCCGTTTGCTTCTCTGAACAAAACGCCTGGAAAAATTCTGATCTATGTGGTTCTTCAATTTTTCTGGTAGGATTGAGAGTGAAATGGATGCTCTGGGGATG
Source organism: Potamilus streckersoni (assembly GCA_016746295.1). Lineage (NCBI taxonomy): Eukaryota > Metazoa > Mollusca > Bivalvia > Unionida > Unionidae > Potamilus > Potamilus streckersoni. The sequence goes on from JAEAOA010001541.1 coordinate 171,826, forward strand.
ACACCGTTTATGTAGGAAGACACTGGCTTTACACTAATATATAGGGGACCATGACGTTTAAAATTTAGTAATTTGACCATTTGCAATGAAGATAAAACGATTGCATCATTTCGTGAAGAAATAAGAAGAAAGAAAGACACAGAAACGCTAAAGTCTTGTCTCAAATTCCTGCCTTTGATTTTGAGGATAACATGAGTGAGCTAGAATCCAGACCCAGAGATCTACATCAAACCAAACTCCAACACCAGTAACACATACAAATTACTACCACATTCCAGAGACGGGTAAACGCTCCTCTAGAAAAATTAGAATCACGGCCTAGTTTAAAGATTTTAAGTCACTCTTACCATTGGAGAAAGCAGAGGGGTTCAACACAGATTTATGGGATTCCTTGTTGACCACACTGTGAAGAAAGCACAAATATTGCCTTCGACAAAAAGAAGCATAAAAACTTGTTACCATACCACTACCTTTATCACTAGTAACACAACAACTGACTTGGAAGGAAATCTCCGACACTTTTTAGACTGTGGCCGATTACCAACACTTATCCAATGAATTAGGGTCATCGTTTGGTGTGTGTCTCAGTGACTTTCTTTTTGGGATTTTGTTTATCAACTGATTGCTTGTGGGATCTTTATAATCTGTACCTGACAGTACCAACAAAAGCATGAAGAGTTTACAGTTAAATACACACAAGAGATCTATTCTGTTAAAAGTCTTGCGCTTTCATCTTCACACATTACTACCCCTACTGAAAGAAAGATTCGTCAACTTGTAGGCACTGACGATATTTACGAAGACGTATGTGTAGTTTTTGACTTACACACTCACTGGCAAGATGTGACTGGAAACGTATAGGTTTCGAGGCTTGAACAAAAGAAGCGGCAAACTATGCCCGAGATATGTGATAAAAAATTAAAATGTTCAGTCAAACAAGTAATGTTTACACTTGTGTTGGCCAGAGCGTCCGAATAATAACCCGAAACCGAGGAAAACAACACCATTAAGGACAGGATTATCACTGACATGGACACCCACCAAGAGGCTATTCTGAGAGGACTCCTGTGTGACTGTGTCAAGTGTAGAGACTCTAGAAATATTACCCATTGTCCCTTGAAAACCACACCTTCGTCCCCAAAAACGTTGTACAGCGACTTGCTTACATTCCACTTTCATCGTTTTGATGCGTATTTTATCTATGTACTTAAACATTTGGCTTTATGTGTTTTTGTCTTTGGTGTTCAATTTTAAATTTATTTTAAATAAATGTATTCTGGAAAGTATAAAAACTCCTCTCTTGTATGTGCTTGTTTCAAAAGTGTACACCTCTGTTCTGAGGTGTACCTCTGTTGTCTCAGATCCCTCTTCCTCCACTTCCAAAGTCATCAACGAAAACTTAGATCTATCTGGTTGGAATGGTCTTTATCTTCGTCATTTCTTTAAAATGTTAATTGCTGGACTAACGATTCAGGAAAAACAGATAATATCAAACGTATAATGGAACATAAAAATTATTTGGTCGATGGTACACCTCAACGTATCGTGTGTTGTTACCAAGAGTGGCACTCGGCGTAGAGTCTATTGCTATAAAGTCAAGGAGATTCCATCGTGTTTGTGGAAGGAATCCATAGAGAAGACGACGGGATCGTGTCTTACCCGAGTCAAAAGCATCAGATCGTCTTCGACGACATGTTAGGAAAAGACGAAAAATAAATTAAACTGTGTTTTATGCGCATAGGTAATGCCAGTATCATTTACATCACCTAAAAGTTGTTACAACAAAGTAAAGAGCATTACACCATCGGTATCAATGCTCATTACGTAGTCTTGTTTAAATGTCCCAGAGATAAAATGCAAGCGCAAATCGTATAGAAACAGTTAGTAACGCGTGGCTGACTCAAGCGTGCGGCGATGCCACTCAAACCCTTCACGCCTACTTACGCCTGCCTTTAAAATCCACTACCATCGATTATTTGTAATTTCATGCCCATTTGTTTCACTATGGATATTACTAAAGAGAAAAATATGTAAAACTCGAACATAAAAGTATGAGATCTGCCGATTTGAGAAGGAATGTATATCAAATCGCTAATAATACTCCACAAATGAGATCTCATGAAGATATTATTGATTATAATATTTTAATCAGGCAGTAGATGAGCATATTGAAAAAGTAAACAAGAAATGAAACAAAAAGAAGAAATGAAGTTGTAACTTCAAGAAGCTAGACAATTAAATAAACAAAAAGAAAAATAATATCGAAACTTAAAGAGGTCGAACAAGCAAGGAAACAAAATGAAGATTTGGAATATGAAGAAATTAGACGAAGGATGAGGGAATCACGTTCACCAAGTAAGAATGAAACAACTGGACGTGGTCTGAGTGATTGGGTCACTCGAGGAAGTGGACTTATTACTCCATGTCCAATAATGTCAATACCGATGTTGACAGACTAAAAAAAAATTGATTGGCGGAAAACGAGCCAGCAATATTTCCCCAGAAATCATTAACCATGCTATTTGTCAGAGATTATTTACAGGCGGTATTATGGATATTACTGTTTATCGGTCCCTCATCGATGAAATTACCAATGACTACCACAGTAATTAAGGGTATACAATTATATCAGTGACAAAGAAAATAAGATGATCATACATACGTAATGCTCACCGTGGACCGATCAAGGTCAGGTAATAAATTCGCAATTACCTGCATATAAAGCGATATACGGAGATGGACTCAGTAATGTTGATCAGATTCTATTCAGAAGGATAGCCCCAAAAGCAATACTGATTGCAAAGCAACTGGGAATGAAAGCTATTGACGTTGTTTGTGAAAACGTTATCTGTGCTGTTGGTGATATTATTACCGGTAAAGCATTATCAGCAATCAAGGACAGACTAGCACAATTAATATCCAGACCACAGGCGGTCCATCCTCAACCAGTAATTACTCATCACCGACGTTATGCCTGCAAATGTTAGTAAAATAATAAATCAAGCTGCAAATTAAAAATTAGCAGAGTTGGTTGGTGTACCACTATAAAAAAGACAAATAATATAACTGTTTGTATGATAACAGGACTTTGTATTGATGTTAAACGATAGCAAGTATAATAAATCTGTTCAAACGTATATCTGATCCCGCATTTGACATGGACGCACCAGTTCTCAAGGATAATTCGGTGTGTGATTATCAGTATTATTTTTATGAAGCACGTGTACCTGACGACCGAGGGTACAAGCAGATATTTCTTACCCGCTGAAGCATTCATTCAAGTAGAAGGTGACATTTTAATATCAGATTATACCGAATATAGAGTTGATGTAATGTTTGTTTTTGTTAAAAATGGCTTATGGCGTTATTTAGCAGTGCCACAAATATAACTGACGAAAGAAAAATTTAATCGATTCAGGAGGACGTCGACGTTGCCACGACATACTTGGCCTTGCAAGATACAGTGACGATTATTCAAGATCAGCTGGTCTGTCGATGCTATTTATGTAGGATCCTTCTGACCACCCTGACAACAGGCAGCATATTTTTGTACAATTAACACGAGAGAGTTGGTTGATCCACAACCAGCTGGAAAGATGCCCAGATACAGCGCTGAATTTTCAAAGTTACAGAGCACCAATCCAGAATTCAAATGAGGAATCTCAGCGCATCGATCAATGCTGAAAGGTGGAAGTAGAATATTTTCATGTGCAATTCCACTATCACATATTTTTGGATTTTGCAGAAATGTCAGAAACTTTATTTTCGAAGCCAAGCATACATTTCAACTTGTAAGATAAGGCAACAACGAAGATACAATCTGGCGACCTGCAGGTGATGTTGGTAGAGTAATATTAACAAAACTTTCGTTGTGGATACCAGTAATATCATAAGAAAAATATGGAAGATGTTGTTAGTACATACATAATTATGGGAACCACCTAATAAATCCATCGAACATCGCGATAATTTTTCCGGCAAATAAAGATTTTCAGTAATCAGCAGCCCTAAAACAACAACAATATCCTCCAAACTTACATCTCAGGAACATAATTTTCCATTTACTAGATATCCTGGATCAGCTTGCAGTATTGCAGCAAGAAGACGAGGAAACATTCGTGGTGCAACCAGAAAAACATGAACTAGGCTTGTTTTACTATTGGTGTCTTGAATTCGTTGCCAAGCTATCATTTTATTGAAGAGTTAACAATTTATATAATGAGCCAATCAATTGACTTTGTTGCAGCGCAACATTATAGATATAAACAAGTGTGTTTTTTACAGAGCCAACTGAAAAATAAAATTGAATAGTATACATTAAAGCTTAAAAAATACCGTAGACATATATTTGTTACCGATATATTATGCATCTGCCGCAGTCGCTGAAACAGCAGGTATAATCGGACCATTATTAGCGTCATACATAATAGCACCAGCAGCGATGACAGCGCTGGGAATTTGTGTAGCAATTGTAGCCGGCGTTGCTGGTATTTTTAATATCATCGCAAAAAAAATTATACGCGAGCGGCTGATAAATTACATGAATATACAACAATGCTATCAGCGGCAGCACACGCACACGCCAATTATCATCGTAGATATCATCAAGAATCAATGATGGAATAAAATCAGATCAGGAATTCGCAGAAATGATTAAGGTTTACCACGACACCTTGGGTTTGGCAACTGGAAACCAAAACCTAAAACCGATGGTGTCGTTGACATGAGTCACCTTAATTTAAATCAGGAGATAAATAATGATAATGTCATCAAACTATCAAAGATTCTTACAGTTCCTACAACAAATCGTCGCCAATACAACAGCGTCAACAACCACAATGATATCAACGAGCTCAACTAATCCTGAATTCGACGTTATCTTTCCAGTGACAATTTCGGTAAAGAAATAGCGTTAGCACAATTGATGGTATATTACAGTTGGCCAAATATTAGCTCAAAGTAATTCAGTGGGTTGCCCGTAAATATCTCGTTAGTGTTTTCTTATTAAACAAATAAACCCGATGGAACTCCAGATTGGCAAGTTTGTGGTATTCCTACGGGTAGTTATCAGATAAATCCGATCAATAATAAATTCCAACGCAGGATTAAATCTGTCACAGGAAAAGAATCCAAAATCGCTATTACAGTTCATGAGCCCACATTATCAGCTGCGATATAAATATCGACACCCGACTACGCTGTAGATATACGTCAATCATCGATCAGAACCGTGATCGGATGGCCAGATTTAGCACCTATTCATCAAGGACCACCAGACTTTCAATGATCCGGACCAAAAGATATTTTTAAAGTATCCAGAATATCGAAAATGTTATTCATGGATTCAGGGAGACACGAGTATAATACACTTTTATCGCGTCTGATGGTACTAAGCTTCTTAAACTTATCCTATATTTTTCCTGACGGTGATAAAAAAAATCTGATCTTCAACATAAACAAGTAAGCGATAATGTGAGAAATCTGTTTTCTTCTAATACACAATATTACAACGACGATCTAAAACAACATGGCATTGAAACGATACATCTAAACCAGGTTGCATCAAACCTCCAATTTGTCAACAAAATCAACGTCAACACATTGATTATCCGAAGTGCAGATTATACTATTTCAGTCTTTCCCTACGAAAAAAAAATAAATTTAAACAATTATCTCTCGAACATTATAAAATAACCTAAGCAGGATTACCAAGGCTTGTATTACCAGGATTTAACGACGATGAGCTGGAAGGAGTGAAAAAAACCGTTAATGATATTATCAATGAATACTTTCCTAAGATCATAGACTCGTGGAGAAAAATATCCCCTCCAGCTATTATTCTCAGATATAACAATGACCAACTAATTGCACTAATATCTTTTTCTTTTTAATGCTTTTGAAAATTGACGATACAATATTCCCTCCATATAGTAACATGGTGCTTGTAAAATAAAAATAAATTGTCCATGAAATATACATGTACTACTTACAGAGTAAATTTTGTTACCGATATACCTAAGTGTGTGAGGTATTCCAAATAAAAAAGAATTCATGGCACATAACTTAGGCCTATCTGCTACACTTCTCCCCTATTCTGTAATACGGGTGTGCACAATCTTTTTCGGTCAAGGTCAGATTACATTTTCTAAGACCACTCGAGAGCCGCAAATACTAATTTCTTTAATATAATTACTATTCACGGGCTAGATTTTTATGTTTTAATTTGCCATGAAGGCTGGACGTTTGCGGACCGGATCCGGCCCGGGGACCATGGATTGTGCACCATTGCTATAATACAATAATCTCCGAGGAGTTTTCTCCCATAGCATATACTGCTACTATCGGTTAAAGCCTGAACGAATACCAAATGTTCTTATTACAATAAATGCTGAATAGCTTCTAATGTTCGTCGATGTTATAAAGGTATCAAATTGATCCTGTTTTTCGTGAATGCCTACATTTGTATTTATTGATACTTACCACTCGAAGCCAAACCGCGTAGATAACACTGTCATCTAAATTTTGTTAAATGGCAGTGTATGTGTCTTGGGTAAAACAAAATAAATTAAGATTCAAACGAAAATTTAAATGAATGTGGGTGTTACTAGCCTTGTTTACATCCCAACACGGTGCAAGCATAAACGTTCCTTAAGTGCTGCAGACGGATAGCAAAGGCCAGAAACTGAATTACCTGTTCAGTTAAATGCGGGGACTATCAGAAATATCTCTTTGAGGTGCTTTTCTCTTAATCAGATCGACACACAGACATGTCGCCAAATTAATTTCCCTAAATTTCCAGGGGTGGACCTCCGTCCCCCAACTACCCCACACACAATGATTTTGAAAAAACCGGAACATTTTCTTTACATGAAATTTGGGACTAAGCTTAGTCAGTTTCATAAATAACTTCTTTAACTGAAACCTATACATCTGATCTTGCATGTAAGATGCACATTGTGGTGGGCGTGAAATGGCCTTGTGGCTTCTATAATCAGTATAGTGTAACCTCTACCAGGGCCAGCTGTATGAGAAGTAGTTCCCTCGTCAACCAAGCTTGGAATTTCGCAAGTTATTTTCAACGAAACAAAGAAAATATAAAGAAAAATATTTTTTTATAAACATTGCAATATATCCTAATAAATATGGCTTTTTGCTATTACAAAGAAAAGACAAAAATTAGCAGCCATCAAAACAAGGTCTCGACCTCTAGTCTCAACCTTTACAGCCTTTTTTGTAACATCATAACAACAAGGTCTCGACCTCTACAGCCTTTGTTGTAACATCAAAACAAAAAGGTCTCGACCTATACAGTTTAGGGGACAAATCGTTTGATGGGGAGAGAGACCTGAATTTCTTTCAATCTGCGATATTTATTTATTTTTTTATTTATTTATTTTGTTTTACCTCTAAATAGATATTTATAGGTTACTGTTCTACAAATTAGACGAAGAATCTTTGTTTTCAAGCTTACCGCCCCTACCTCAAAAAAAACCCACAAAAACAGATGGTCGGTATCTAAATGATTCTGTTCCAAGCTCTTCAGTCATGTTGACTGCTCCATGTGCATCGTAAGAAGAAACTGACACCTGTATTGCTGGTTGTTAATAAAATAGACGAAAAGTGTCCGACTTTATATATATTGATAATTGCATAGATGTGTTCTGAGTACGATAATCAGGGATGGGGACTGGTAATGGTTTCTGTACTAACAATAATTGATCCAGAAAGAACGATTCTCTCAGTTTACATAATGTTCTGGTTGATTGATTTGTAAGGGCTATTTTAACTTTGACATGACCAATAATCTGTATCGTGTATTAAATCAACTTGTCATATTTCATGTTATCTGTTTAAAAATATAATGAATACAAATTGGAACAATGGAATCAATGGGACTATTCAGAATACAAATGGAATCAATGGGACTATTCAGAATAAATATGGAATCAATGGGACTATTCAGAATAACAATGGAATATGGCTATGGGGATTAGAAATAGCAATGATGGGAACAATGTGACTATTCTAAATTAAAATATGATGAATACCTTCCGAGTGGGAGTTTAAACTTTAGGTTATTTAACATGCTTTAAGTTGTTCCCTTGCAAACCAAGTCAATGTTACATCGTTTACATGCCATACTTGTTTTATTTTACAAAATGCTGTCAAACCCTCTGGTTAAACAACCTAATGCCGGAATACCAATTATCCATTCCAATATTCTCAACAAATGTTCTAATTTGAATGTTCTCAACAGCAGTTCTAATTCGAATGTTCTCAACAAATGTTTTAATTCGAATGTTCTCAACAACAGTTCTAATTTGAACTTTGGGATGTACTGTTCAGCTATTCTGTCTACTCAAAAAGACAAACGACGTCTTTTCCATCTGTAGCAAATACCAGGGATACAACTTGGACCTGCTCTGCACAAAAAAAATTAAGGTTTCCCATAAGGTCTTTATTTTCACAAAATAGCAAACTTGGATTTGTGAGGCTTCCGTTTCGCTAACACCTCTCTGAAACAAACAGCAGATCTCAAGATCTTGTTTCTATTCGAGTACGAGTGATTTGTATTGTGTCGTCTTCACTGGGCTACAGCCAAAATGCTACCGAAATAAATGTAGTAAAACTTTATTAGTCCTAGGTCAATGAGAACGAAAATGATGCTTAAAATTGTTGATAGCTCTAGTTTTAAAGATACGATACTGTATCAGTATATATGAACCTTGACTTGGGTAGTGAATTATAAAGGAATTGATCTCAATTTAAACCAGAAATGACTAAAATACATCTTTGACTGGGTGTATGAATATATCTATGACTGGGTTTGGACAGTAGTTGCTTTTAAGGCAAACCAATGAATGATGCAAAAGCTGGCATTGCGTCATACATGATATGAATTGCATCATATCATTCATATAATCATGGATGATGTAATCATAACTTACATCACTCTGCTGAACAAATTCCCCTACATCAGCTTTTGATATCATACAGTGTTGTGCTCCCTTTTGTGTCAATGTTTGATGTCCCATAGGAACACATTTCTGTTTGCCAAAAGTGAGCAGAGATGCCTCGTATTTGTGTGATAAATGCATATAACGTCTTCTACGTTTGTGGTGAAGTGACGTTTGCATCAAAAAAAGCGCAGTATAACCACTTTGGTTAGGAAATCCAATCACTTTTTTGGCTGCAAACTTGGAGATCAGAACAAGAGATGAGCTCCACACATATGCTTCAACATTTGTTGAAAAAAATATATGCCTTTGTGGTGTTCATGATTTAGAGGAAGCCGTCAGATCATATCACAAATTGTTACTTCTGCATGGTGCCTCCAGATGAGATAGGTGTTTCAAAGAACAAAAAGTGGACTGTGCATTATCTAAACATTCCATCAGCAATACTCCGATTACTCCACGGAGAAGGACTGCCGGTTCCTCATGTACCTGAATCATTCTCACTTGAGTCAGACGAGAAAGAGAATGAACATTCTAGTCCTGAACCATCGATGTCACATGACTCATATTTTCTCCCATCCTCCTTCCCTGAACCACACCTCATAACACAAGTTGAAATGAATGACCTTGTCAGGGATTTAGAACTATGCATGATCAAGGCAGAGCTGTTGGGCTCCTGACAGGTGATGTTAGGGTTTCCATGCTCCATGACAGTCAAAAGGCTTATGCCCCATTCTTCAAGGAAGGTGATATTGTATCCTGAAGGAAACACGAAACATCTTTTGAGGTGCATAAGCTATGACCAACATCAGTGGCAGCTTTGTGGTGATTTGAAGGTTCTTGCTCTCTTGCTTGGTCTGCAGACAGGATACACAAAGTACTGCTGTTTTATCCGCGAATGGGATAGTCCTGCTAGACATTCCTACTACACCAAAAGAGATTGGCCATTCCGACAGTCATTGGAGCCTGGGAGGAAAACAGTTTCGCATCCACCACTTGTTGAATCAAGGAATATTTTGTTACCACCCTTGCACATCAAGCTGGATCTTGTGAAGAACTTTGTCAAAGCCATAAAAAAAACGCAAGCAGCTTTCAGGTATCTCTGGGGAAAATTCCCATGGTTAAGTGAAGCAAAGATAAAGAAAGGTTTGTCCTCAGATTGGTTTACTTCTTCGAGATGATACATTTGACCGTGCACTGCGTGGCAAGGAAAAGACGGCATGGAAAGCTTTCCAGTTAGTGGCAACAAATTTTCTTGGAAACATCAAGGCAGACAGCTACAGGGAGTTGGTGGAAAACCTCCTCAAGGCATACAAAAGCCTTGGTTGCAACATGTCAATAAAGATACATTTTTGTACTCCTATCAAGATTTTCTCCCACCGAACTGCGATGACCACGGCGAGCGATTTCACCAGGACAATGTAACAATGGAGAAGCGCTGTCAGGGTAAATGGAGCACGTCAATGATTGCAGACTGTTGCTGGATAGTGATAAGAGATGCTCCATTTAATGAACACAAGAGACAAGTCAAGAAGCACCGAGTAGACACTGAATAAGGACTAAACAATGTACTTATATACATAATTGTTTGCCTTTTGTTTCATAATATCTTGTATTTATATTTTGCTCTTTTCAAAGTGTTATATAAATAGGACAGGTGAAATGTTATCATGTAAAGCAATCATAAGCAGATGAAAAGACCTAGGTTTACAATTTATAATTAAACTCTATTAGCTACACAATGTATATAGAAATAAATGTAAAGAACTAACTATCTTGGAAACAGTAGCCAATCACTTCTTTTACTCGTCATATTTGGATTCAGAACACCAAACTCCATACCTTTGTCACATTTATCTCTAAAGCAGGCGACTTGAAAAATTTGCAGATCAGTGGCGTGAGTAGTAAAAAGAAAAACATCCTTATTGATATCTAAGGGCAAGCTCGACCTCATCATTAACGTGATTAATAAGTCTGTCAGCTAAAGGAATAATTTCCTGATTAGCATTATTCTCTGGTAACAACTTCCAACTCTTGAAGATGTATTCATTACCCACATCATAGTAAGCACTCTGTTATACTGACAGTAAAATTTAAATATCGCTAGCTCTGCCAAAAAGCACATTTCATAATAAGAGAGTGCAATGCTCTCTTGTTCGAATCAAATTTACAGCAGTTTTAATAGACTGAATATAATATTTAGCTACGTCTTTGTTTGTAAAAGGGATACAAACTCAATATTTATAACACTGAAATTTTAATTTGTGTGTAAAAGAGAAGAGTGCATTCAGCATGCCAGTTCTATTTTTTTTAACAAAATTACATCTCTCTCTCTCTCTCTCTCTCTCTCTCTCTCTCTCTCTCTCTCTCTCTCTCTCTCTCTCTCTCTCTCTCTCTCTCTCTCTCTCTCTCTCTCTCTCTCTCTCTCTCTCTCTCTCTCTCGTTGATTTTGGATTTCCATCATTTCCTTCTGAAGCTAAACCTTTCTTACCTCTGTCTTTGTATGTATTTTTTAACTTATAATTCTTTTAATTTCCTATCTGAACCAGTTACCAACTTATTGATTTATCCAAAACATTTCTGTCCACTAAATGTTGAACCAAAAATGTTTTATCTTTTGCTTTCATGACATTGTTAAAGCTTGTTGGTCTCACAAAATATTTGTCAAATATATGAAATTTAAATGCCGGGGAGTAAAACATTCAAAAACAAAATGACTTTAAATTTTTTTATAAACAATTGTTATTTTCTCTGAAGCTATTTTTTTAAATTGATTTTTAAAAAAAAATTCGTATCACGGACGATTTCAACCAATTTTCTGTTACTAATCTCTGATCTTAATCTAAATAACAAAAAGGCTAAATAAAATTAACAAGTTTAGCAACATTAAAACAATAATTTACTTCCTTAGAACGCAAATTGAAAATTTTAAAGGAACTTACATTATTGTGAATTGAATCCCAAGTAGTCTTATAAGTTTTATCACATATCCAAAACTATCGAGTATTCAGAATGAAATCCAGGTGTGTTCCGAGTTAATTATAATCTTGAATATATGGATTTGACAATAATCTTAAATGTGTTGATGTGGTAACAATCCTAATGTATCACAAACACATAATCCATAATGTTCATCAATTTTTTCACAATAATTCCAAAATAGCCATATAGTCCAAAAGTCAATGAGTACTCAGTAATTTTAATTATTTACTTTAAATACATAAATCATCTCAAATTGTAACTCAGTACAAGTAAAAGACTGATTTCACTACAGTTGTTAAGACAATAATGAATAAATTGTATGTAACCAACAACATATAGATCCCCACTTGACCTATGCTACAATAAACATTTTCTGAAAATACTCTGTCATCTTAATGGAAATTAAGATCAGATTCGTATACAGGGTCCGCTCTGTGTACTTAAAGTCTAGCAGCTGATTTGTCAGAGATAATGTAGACCATACAATTTCCAAAGGGAAAACCAATGTCCTCAACTCAAATCCAAGTAAACATGTTTAAAAATATTACCTTAAAATTCAATCTACAATAATGGGCAAACTTGAGCTCTGTAATATATTGTTTACAAAATGGCCCTTGCAATCTATAATCATGGACATACATTAAATATATAATATAGATATACATCGGAATGGTAATGACGAAGCAGTACAATGACGGAAAAATAAACGTATGTACTTGTTTAATTCTGTAATCAACAATATCATAATTGTTAAGATAAACAGAGATAAAATTTATCGAAAATAAAGTTTATACCATTACGTGGTGACTGTCGATGACGTAGCTTTTTCACATTCAATAACAGGAATATGAAATTCTGGCTTAAATCTGAAATCACTTATACAATTGGAAAAGACAAATGAAACGTTGCAACTGTTAAAAATTAAAGTACACGTTAATGGATATATTATCAGCTTGTTTGTTATGTGCAAGACAATTTCTCAATCACTGTCTATATGTTTTAATACCGTTAAAATGGCTAACATTGAACACTTTACAACAATATCAGAAACATTTTTAAGACATCTATACTACAAGCCTAATAGCCAGTTGCTTCGACAATATGAAATAATTATGGAAACAAATTAAACCGGTGGGGGAATGGAATAACTAAATTCCAAGAATGGTTATACAAACACTCTACCTACACATCATGCGAGCAAGGGAGAGAAAAAAAATCCATATACCTGGAGATCTGGTACCGACAGGGTAAACAAGGAAGAGACATACATTTAGCATGCACGATGAATATCAGCACATTGTTACAGTGATAGATATTTTCTCCAAATACTCTTTGGCTAAAAGGTAAAACTATTAAAGACAGATGACAAGAGATCAAAGAAATATTTCAGACACAGTGCAATTTAAGTAACACAACAAAGAAATGACAATCCTTGATTCTAATTCCATTATCTCCGATTTCAATCCCATGTGAATGAAAGAGCCTAATTTGTGTAACTATTATTTAAGAATAAAAAGAAATAAACATAAATAACATTAAAATGGCTGTTCATTTGCCTCTCAAATATTTCCCACAGAGCAATGTTTTCATCCGGGTCCTTGTGCGCATTGTCCAAATACTACATTCCTCAAATAACTTTGCATACACATGATCAAGGTAATTCTTTTTTTATCAACAAAATTGTCCTGACTTAAAACTCCACTTGCGCAGGAAGGACATATTTTTCATTATTACCTTAAGGCGCCTACTTTGTCGAGAAAATTTAAATGTTCGGTCCCTTAATCTGTATTATTGGTCAATGAACCCTCATTCACATTCGGCTGAGGAGGGGGTCACAATCAACGAGGTTTTAAACAATCTTATACTTTCTGCAAGTTCATTATGTCAGTTCTGAATAATTGTGGGTTAAAACTCCAATAAAATGTGTAACATGTCTTTTACATTTTTCATAAGAGAGGTTAGGCAAGTATCATTATTAGTGAAAAAGATGAAGATGAAGATATGGCCGGAGAGACCGTTACCGAGCAAAAATTTCTTGTTTACATGCACGTTCAAGCAAAATTACCTATCTTACCTCATGTGATTTTTATTCGTTTGGATTTCCTTCTTTCTTTACAGATGAAAACGAGGAAGATCATGGATATATGACTGGATCTCCTTCCTGACACTAGCGCTGAAACAAATAATTGGAAGTAGGTACATTCGAAATCGATGTGTAAATGGACATGTCGTAAGTATAATTAAGCTAAGGTGTTCCTAGTTGTATGGCCTACACTTGAACTGGAGATTTATCCCTTGGACATTTAAACAACACCTCCATAAAGTGCATTAAGACTGATGGTACGATTCGCCTGAAATGTTATGTGTATCGATATGCGTGCTTAATTTTTGTCCGTGATTAAGGGTTGTACCTACCTAATAGTTTTCCAGATTTGAACAAGTAATCAACATGTTTCTCTAATCTTTCTCCAATCGACATCAATTCTCCTTTACTTTCTTTCAAAAACAAGGTAAGCCATTTTCTTCTCTTTAAAACATATTGCGAAACTTTATTGAGGAAAATCTAATGAACAAGTGATATGAGTGCGATCACGTGTTTGAAGTAATCTGTAATGCCTGAACCACTTGGTCATGCAATCAACATATTAAATGGATGGTGACGATACAGCACCTCCCAACTTTGATGATCTTTCTTTTCGTCAGTCACGATGAGAAGGGAGGAGACAGCTTTTATGATTATGTTTGGAATTCTGAAATTCCACCAGTGACACAAGATATTTTATGCAGTTTAATATGATATTGAGTAAATGTTATGTGTATCGATATTGCGTGCTTAGTTTTTGTCCGTGATTGAGGGTTGTACCTACCTAATAGTTTTCCAGATTTGAACAAGTAATCAACATGTTTACTTGAATCTTAGTACAGGACCTTGTCTTGTTTATAAGTTAGTCCGATTTTTCGGTAGAAATATTATTAAGTCGCAGGTCAAGTAAAATATGTTTATACAGCGACTTGGTAAACAAGTATTCATTTCTGTTTCATATCAGTCTTTGCGAATCTATATCAGAGTTTATAGTTATGTATAGATATAATTTTAGAGACATTATTTAAGTTATTCATTGGAATTACAAAGTTTTCATTGACGTTTCTAATTAAAACAATACTTTTTTGAGATTATTGAGAATATATCCAACATAAGTCCGAAAAATATTATCGTGTCAATTTGTCTTAAGTTGTTGTTAGTATAAATGAAATAACTGATGCAAATCATGATCACGGGACTTGAGGGCTTTTTTGAATTGGCAATAATCGAGGTATCTTCATAATGTTGGATTAAACAACCGTCAAAATTAATTATACAAAAGCCGCATCTTAGAACGGATGAGTTGACTGCAGTTGGACATATACTTGCAAGACAAGTATTTATTGAGTAGATGTATACCTAAAATTAAAATAGTTCCGTGTTCCGTTTGATGAATAATGCAAACGAAAATGCAACTATCATCGAGAAAAAAGATCTATTTTACGTGCGCCGTTTGAATGTCTAACCTATAAAATTAAACATCAATCAAACTTTGAGATAAACGACATCCATATATTTAATAGGACGAGTGGATGTAAAACTTTTACCATTGCCTCTGTACTCATATCTAAGATTAAAGAGCATGTGTTCCAAGGACAATTACCAAAATGTTTTCTATTGGCATCTTTGGTAATTCATACCGCAACGGAGACACCGATCAAATTCCTTTGGAGTTCCAACACTTCAACACGTCCAAATCGAGAAGTTATTTGAGACAGCCAGACATTGTGTCCAGGAACCTTAGAACCTAAATTTTGCCAGAAACATTACTGGAGTTATTTGATAATGTTTGAAGATTAGCTGGAATTTAATTTCAAGCCACCAACAAGTAGCGGCGAAAGACATTTCTGCCTTATTACATCGGTTTTCAGTTTGCAGTAGCTCTGGCCAACATATGTTAAAGATGAAACACTCATCGTAAACCTAAGATGTTTAAGCTACGTCACCAACAAACGGCATTCAACGACCAGGAAGCAACCGGATGACCGTCTACTTCCCAACGATAACAGTGTGAAATATTTTGGTTCATAAGGGCTTCAGTTTGCAGTAAGTCTCTGGCCAACACGGTGAACGTCCTCTTCTATGCAAAATTTGACATTGCTCTGAAAATCAACACTTTGAGAGAAAAAATTTCGACTTTAAGAAGAAAAGCTGGAACAAGCAGAACATGAAGAGATAAGTGATGAGAAGATCTTAAAATCCAGAACAAGAAGACAAAATAAAGTGATGATGTCAAGATGGCCTGAGCAAGAACACTATTTAGTCTCCTCATTTTCTCTTGACTTGGCTGAAAGATTTACAGGTCTGACCAGAGATCACTGTAGCGGATATAAAAGTCAAAAAGAAAAGTTGGAAGTGTTCAAAAGAGATATGGACATATGGACTCTCATTTCAGAAGATAAGAAAACTGAGCAAGTAGCATTAAGACTTGCGTGGCCATTCCATTCTTCCACTGACGTATCTGAAGAGAAAACTCAAAGCGATATTGGAACAGTGCAGAGACTATCCGTTGTTCATTGATCTATTGAACAGAATGTCTCTAGGATAAAGTCATTTGTGAATTCATGACTTACCTTTACCTGTGAGCAAAAGAAAGAAGCACAGGAAAAAGTATGAATATTTTAGTACCTCATTATCTTCTGACTAATTATTTATGCATAGTTTTTTGGCAATAAATGGTGTGTGCTTAAGATGAAAAAATCATCGTAAACCTAAGAAGTTCAAACATATGCCGCCAACAAAAGATATTCTTCGCATAGGAAACAAATCGGTGGCCATCTACTTTCCCAACCAAAACAGTGTGGAATATATTAATTCATATGGACTGCGTCCTCTGGAAGAATAACGTCGTTGACTTTTTGTAACGAAATGCTTATTGACTTGATTCAATAATGCAAGATTAGAAGGATTTTATCTATGGTGTATGGGCAATATTGTGTATATTTTCTTTATCAACACATATCTCGCAAACGTACACTTTCAAGTTTGGTTGTAGCGGCACGATACAAATTTTGAACTCCCCTTAAACAGCGGCATGCATAGGATTGAAGTAAATACCTTCTTGAAGTGTCTCCATAACGGAGTTAACTATGGTTATTTCTGTTCAATAAACTACACACTATTAAATACTGCGCATAGATTCACGTGGTGTTTTGTGGAATTTCGATAATGCATGCCGCGTTTGACGAACAATTTTAGTAGGTGCCGGTTATGGGGTTGGAACTTCATTCTTAATGTGTTCTTGCACTTCTGTCTTCCATTCTTTCTTTATTTATTTATATATTTATTTCTTCTGCTAAAGAAGGTATTGACATCAACGAACTGTCCCAAGTTTTTACGTCTTCCCGTTTGGAAATAGAGGATGATGTCACCAAGGAAGCTAAAACCTTACTAAGTGAAGACGGAGTTTAAAACACTCTTTGTGTCATCTTCTTCTTCCATCCCCGTGACCATGACTGTCTTAGTGATTTGGTTCTATTTGCATGGCCATTTTCAAATCTCTCAGAGTAGGTTTAACTGTTGCGCATAAAGCTTTCTGGTGAAAGAATTGACGACAATGCGATAGTTGACCATGCCGTTGCGATTTTTGTTTCTGACAAATCGGTTCAATCCATCAATGCTTATAATTTTGAAAATATTACATGAAGGTGACATTAGAATTCTGAAGAAAATGAGGTGTCCGTTGTTCGTACGAACGATATATTTTCATTCATCGATTGTATGGAATAATAGGAAGTTTTCGTCCCTTCATAACATGTTTCAAGCAAAGGGTTTTGTATTTCTCTTCATTTTCCTTCTTATATCAGGACTCTCCCAAAGTTGGTCCAGCAATCGATCCTGACAATTGAGCAACCACTTTTGACACCAGTTCTATCAGCACGAGTAGAAATCCTCTTTGTTGAAAAGACGTTTTCATTTTGACTGATGGTTATTTTCCTTTTCAGCAATTGGCAAGGAAAGTTTCAATGTTTTCGTACTCGTTGTTCCTGTATCTTTTACAAAGGTACCGTTTGTTTCAAATCATTCAAACAATCACACACAGTATTGATGATTTGTTGGGGTTATTTTCGAGTGATTTGTTTTCGCATCGGAGAATCAGACAAATCATTACTGACACACACACTCATATATATATATATATATATATATATATATATATATATATATATATATATATATATATATATATATATATAGCTAAACCAGTATTGATTCCGCTTTTTTGCCATTTTGAGGAGGTAGATTGTATCTTGGGACGACGGCGAAGGTGTTGCTGTACACTTCTTGGTGACATCATTTGCTTCATGAATCGTATCACACACTTGTTTTCATGTTGGAATTCGTCTCCACCGATTGACAGCAAGTCACACCAGCTTCATTATAGGTAGAATTCTTTAGATTCAACTAACTCTTGCCATGTTTTGTTTGGATAAGTCTAGTAAACTTTAGAATACACCTGTGTTCTATCGTGTAGCTTTATTACATAAATATTTCCCAAGGATTTTACTGGTAAATTAAATCCGAGAAAGGTAGTCACAAACACACACTCACACACGTACACATCCACACTTCATTTAAACTTCAATGTAATCCTATGTGGAAGGAGTTATTGTAAAAGAACTTGGCAGTCCCCTAATTTCTGACCATTGTCACTGACTTCCTTCCATTAAATTTGTAACAACACTGAGGACAAAAGTAGTGACATTCACGTAGCGTGTTGTGTTACCGTTTTAGCCTTCGCCAAAAATCAATTTTCTTATGCTGTGGAATTTGCAATAGTTTGAAATGGAAACTTATTTTTAGTTTACATATCATTTATATCTTGACAAAGTTTCTAAGCGTACATTAGATATAATGTCTTTCTTTTATCTACTGATTAATAGCGGAAAATATTTTTAATCACTATCAGACGTCTCATGTCTTAAAAGGTCATGTCTTGAGGTGACACTTTTGTAAATGCTTTCTATAATACCGTAAGTCATCATCTTCTGGAATATTTTTATATAGTATTCCGATGTTGCGGGTAGAAGTCTTTGCATCGAAATTTTCTGAGTTCAGGGTAAAAGTCGTGGCATCGAAAGTCTGGGTCTAGGGTAGTTTTTCAATGTTTGGCCATTCAAAGTAATGAACCCTCTTACAACATTTAGATAACAATGACTTGAAAAGCTTGTGTCGTAAGGGATTCAATTGCTCTATGCGTTTCACTTGAATTCCAGGTTAAGCAATCCTGATCGGAAAACACAAACGCGTTATTCGAGGGAAGATTCCTAAAGGTCGTGCCATCTGCGATACACGCGTAAAGACGCTGATGAAATCTCGAGTATGCGGGATTTCCCCTGGCTATTGGTGTGAAGAAAGTCACATAAAAAATTCTGATTATATTAGCTTCATTGTGATAATTGAGATAATACAATAACTCTCTACATAACAACATAGATTTCGTGCAAACGAAGTGTTTAAATAGAAAGCGTTTCAGAACTCATCATTGGTGTCTAAATATACATCACTGATATTTTGAACGCGTTTGTGAATCAACGCGCGAGGCGTCACCTGGTCCATGAGTGTCCTTGGTGAGAAACCACTGACAAATAGATGCGGAGTTATTTTTTACTTCTGGTGCGATGTTGCCCTCGTCGAACTGACTGTAACAGTATTTTCAACCGATCCACGAGTTTATTTGTATAATGTTGATCCACAAATAAGCACTACAACCCTACTGTTGAACCTTTGGTTGTCATTCATCCTGGGTTGTCATACCAAATTTTTCTGAACAATCACCAAGACATTTTGCAAGTATAAGTGCCTCTTAAGAGAGTTCCTGCGGTGGGGAAGAACATTTTTCCCCTCCTCATTTGAAGCCACTCCTTCCCCCACCAACCTCATAGATTTGTTGCCAACATATTTTGAATGTCTGTTTAGAAGTATTTACTTGTATTTCTGAGTTTATTTTCTCACCTATGATTTGACGGTCGCATAGTATCTTGACTGCTTTTTCTCGGCGTTCGAGTCCACTCCCTCAATACCCTGTGTGCTAATGCTTAGCACGAAAAGAAGGGCCGTATGCGAGGGAAATTTAGACTCTAACATATATTTGTTTTAAGTCTTTGGCATTAGTTATTATAATGGCAAACATTCAGTGATATTTAAAAACTACTTGCCGTGCGTATTCAAGAGTGGCTGTTCTTGAGGAGCACGCGCAAGTATTTATCCAGTTCCTCTGTTTTTAAATTTCTGTAAATTGTACGGATGCACACCTGATCCGACCAGGTTATCGTTGCGTTTCCATTATTAAAGAAGCGACTATTTTTATTTGTTCCGAAGTTTTGACTACAATAACTTTTGTTGGTTTCATTAGTGATGCAAATATTTGTGGAAAAACCGCTGTGATGTCTGCCTGTGCAGTCTGCCGTGACTGTAGCATATTTTTAACAAGTTTGCGTCACAGATGAAGTTCGCAAGGATTGAATTAAACTATCCATTCAGCTTCATTGTAAATGATGTTCTAGTAGCGCGACGTAAGGAATTTTATTCTAAGCCCATTGACGATTGAGAATTAATTGTTGTTGCAATTATCCCTTATCAAATGATGATCTTTCAAATATTCTTTGCATATGTTTTAGCTGACAAAACGGTAAAAGAAAAATCTTAGTTTACCAGCTACTCACGAATGTTATGATGCTAAAAGCATCTAATTAATTTGTTCATTACTGTCTTCACTGTAAACCCTGCTCATTATAATATCTTCCTCACCATGTTTCCTCACTGACAACTTGGTTAACGTTAGCGATTTTAACTTTTCTTGAACAATATCATGCAATTAGTTTTGAACTTTTGTCTTAATATAAACCGAGCTTTCCCAGTTTTGGTTTCAATGTAATTATTAAATCGATTTATCAAGATTCTGCGTAGTTGAAAATTTTGCAACATATGTTGATCCTCTTTCGGAAATCTGTATGAAACATTTAAGCAAAATAGAGATGTATTCTTTTCTGTGACGTTACAAATAAACCATAGTTCGGGCATTATGACTTTTGTGTTAGATACCCTCATAAATCGTTTCAAAATACTATATGCATCAGTCGGTGAAGTTTTTGTCATTGATTTATTATGTTTATAGGTAATGCATATTTCGGGTCAAATGTGAATGATTTTATTTGGATAGATACTGCACGACCTGTGAACAAATGAAATAGTTTAACAAACATTTTTGCAAGATGCCATATCTTCAGTTAACATGATGCCCAGATACTATGGTTTCAAAGAATGGGAAGCTTAACTTGCCTTTCATGCTGCCTGTAAAACGAGTTCATTTTTCCCATACAAATGCAGTAACATTTTTGTTTTGTACTCCTTATTCTACATCAGGATTGATTACATTAAACAATACACTACAAGAAATAAAGTAATTGAATTTATACTCTATTCCAAAATAAATACACAATAACAGATTCATTGATACACAACAACAATATTAGTACGCAAAATTCTCACCCACTCACCCAGCGAAATTTGAACTTACTCGCGCGCTCGACATTACTTTCAAAAAGATTGTCACTTTGGTCGACTTAAAATTGAAATTTAGAGCCATACTGTGAATTAATGCGCGTTGCAACAGCTTTTCCAGTTGGTCTGAAATTAATGGATTTTGGGTTTAAAAAAATAATTTCGATTATACTCAATTCCGCTGATTATTTGAGCAGGGAGGGACGTGTCTTAACTCAGCTGCATGTGTGTTTCTCTCTGTCGCTGAATGTTTTTGAATTATATTCGAGAAAATATGAACTCTTTCAATTGTAATTATCTAAAAGACGCTATGGAATATCGCGTACATTTCATTTTGAGTGTAGTAAAGAGAATGCTATTGCTTTGGAACTAGCCGAAAATACAGTATATTTTCGAAATGTGTAATCAAGCTTTAGAACCGGTGACATGGCTCGTGTAGTTCGGATTGGCAGAACTAAGAATGTACATTTTGAGGAAATTTAAGATGCAAAATTTTAGTATATTTTTGGCCACACTTATTACCAGCTAAAGTAGACAATGTTTATGCCTGGCCATTTTCTTTCTTGCAACCTGTATGGCGTCTATAGCCAGCCAAAATTTGAAACATTGTATCAAAAAAAAAGGTGGAAAATTGCAAAAGCAGTTGGTGTGTCACAATCCATTCAGCCATCCCACAAAGGGGTGAGTTTGGATGATAATCAAAATGCGGATGTTGCATTATGACAGTGAGGTCGGGTGGGGTGATTAAAAAGCGAGTGCTTTTGTGTAGCGGTATATATTTTAAGAATATTTATAAAGCAGGTGCTGGATCGTAGTGGTGAGTATTTTGATTGCAGTATATAAGAAAAACGGATGAGGGATCGTAGTGAGTGTTTATATAGCAATTAAAACGTTAGTGCTGGATTGAAGCAAGGTGTATTTGGATATTACATTTTTAAACGTGCGTGACGGATTCCAGACAAAATTTTAACATTAATATTCCTTTTTGACCGCATAAACTTTCGACCTTATTTTACACAATCAATTTAACATTCTCCACATAAACACCTTTGTCCACATAAACACTTTCATCCGTATAAACACTTTCGTTCCCATAACGCCCATTCCCATTTCTAACCTGTAGATTACTTTAACATAGGAGTCCAACTGCCTACCGCATATTAACCTACGACGTATCAATTTCCGTACGTCCCATATCTCCTCATACAACTTCTCTCATTATGCCAAAGATCTAGGAAACTTAGTATATCACAGATTTGTCGTTGCTTGCGACTGGCTACATAATTCTTGGCTACCTCCTTCAACAAATGCATCCAGTGGACATCGTTTGATTGGGTTTTAAAGTTGCAGGTAAGACTTTGGTCGGCTTTCCAGAAGTTGTTTTAGCTCTTGCCAGTGCCAGATCTGGTATTAAAAACAAAATAGGTGGCTTGAAACGTGCATGTGATATATTAATTAATTAAACCCGAGATGTTACTGGAAAGGAAAAGAGGCTGTTCATTTGCTATCAACGGTAGCACACTTAACAACGGAAGCTGTTTTGAAGAGGCTAAAAATAATTTATAAAAAATACAAACAGGTACTATGGCAGATATTCCCGCAAGCGGAACGTATTATTCCAAGTCTACGTACACGGTAAGCACATCGTCGCCATCACCATTAAATAAACTAGAACCTTTTCTATAGTAAGGTTTCGTTATAAAATTAAACCCCGAAACTTAAAATGCATGAAATTATGGGAGACTCTTCCCAAGGGTCAACACATGGTATTTCGATGCACAGACCCCTCGCCTGTTTGTTTACATTCTCACTAAACGACAGTAAAAGACATTCCTTGACACATACATGCATGCATGCATCCATCCATACGTATATATAATTAAGACTGCTTTATTCGGTAATTTAGGCAATCCATCCATATTACAAAATTCAAGTAAATACGTTAGTGTTGTTCCGATTACTGATTATAACCGATCATCAGTTGGTTGAGCAAACCCACAAGATATCGATTGTGAAACTTAATAATCGATTGTATGTAAAGGGAGACTACTTCTTTTTAGTTGCATGAGAATCAAAGAATTAGTAAAGCTCCTGTTAAAATAGTAAACTAAATTGGGCTTCCAATCGACTAAAGTTAATCTAATATATGTATTCCCTTCACAACTTACAAATATAAAACAATATCATATTCTGTTGGTAGATTCAAATTAATGGACGAGATAGTCACGATTACATGATTAAGCAGTTGAATTGCTGAGTTAATAAATCTAAACACATTTTCATGATTTGTTTCAATGTAAAAAATTTTGTAGTATTTGTAAATAATCACAAAAAACGTGTCCTTCTATACTTTAAATTACTGATACATCACATGAATGAAAGGATTTGGTGGATTGCAACAGTATTTCAGTTATATAAGACTGATCAGACATAAAAATTGCTGTCCTTTAGCAAAATTGTAGAACAAAATTAACTCAAAGCAATAAAAAAACAAGGTAATATTTTTATCAAGTTAAAGTACACATATCATTAAAAGAGATTACGCCTGTACATTTATTACCATTTGAACCCTCGAGCAAAGATATAACTAATAACAAAAAAAAACTGAAATTTGCTCTTAGTAACTGATTATACTTGATTATAAATTGATTAAATGTAGCCGATTATCGATTATGAAATTCTGATCGATTCCCATCACTAAAATACAGTGTGCACCATGGCATACAGAACTTAAATGTGGTTTTCAACATGTGTGTACATAACAAATTTCTTTTAAAGAATCAATATATAATATTGTAAAATGGTTTTACTTCCATTACGTGTATATTCGTGTAAGTCATCAATAATTGTTTCAAAAAACGAAAATCCATATATATATATATATATATATATATATATATATATATATATATATATATATATATATATATATATATATATATATATATATATATATATAAACTGTTGAGGGATATAAAATTTTCTACAAATGCATAAAGATAACAGATTTATTAAAGTATTTCTTTCTCTGATGATCATCAACTAGGGAAACAAGAGTAAGATGAATTCATCTTCTTCCAAAGCATCATTGTATTTTCCGACATACATTCAATGTAGCTATTATTTCTCAGTCCTATTGTGTCTGCCTGTCTCTAATCATATGCCTTGAGCACCTGAATCTAATAAGAAAAGAATGATAATCAACAAGAATTTTATATATTTACTGTCCTATTTCGGTTTTATAATAATTTAATACAGACATTGATCTTTTGTTAGTACCGCATCGCCAGTTTTGAATTGGAGAATCGTCAATTATTTGCGAAAATAGTGAGAAAAACTGTCTCCAACATCTTGATTTAGCAATATATACCTAAAACAAAAGCTGCCTTTTCCTTTGAGAGGTATATTTTTTAGCTACACCCCCTCACCACCACCGCCACCATATTGTCGTAAGTGGGGTTTTTTTTGTGTTCTAAAAACTGCCCGTGTTTCGTCAATCAGACGATTGTATTCAACCTATGTGTTTGGATCTTTCTTGTCACCGATCTTGTCTATAGGCCAGATAATTTCCTTCTCCTACTGTTTAGGAAGATAGCCAGATTCAAAGTTTTTGTAAAATAAATCATTAATGAATGGAAAGAGTGTTTTTGTCGTGGAATCAAAAAACGATTAGGCATTATATGAAGAAAGTGGGTTTTAAGTACACATCTGATAGTTCCATCATTTGCAATAGGATTCTTGAATTCATGATCATGTAAGCTAATTCTTCACCAACAACATATGTATGTATGTATGTATGTATGTATGTATGTATGTATGTATGTATGTATGTATGTATGTATGTATGTATGTATGTATGTGTGTGTGTGTGTGTGCGTGCGTGCGTGCGTGCGTGCGTGCGTGCGTGCGTGCATGCATGCATGCATGCATGCATGCATGCATGCATGCATGCATGCATGCATGTATGTATGTATGTATGTATGTATGTATGTATGTATGTATGTATGTATGTATGTATTGTTAATTAAAGAAGAATAATGACTTAGATCTACTGTAAATATATTAAAATATTTTAATTACCTCTTTTTTGGTCCGTCATTTCGCTCAGTTTGTATTCCACGCTAATTTCTATACACCAGTACGTGAATGCATGAGCGTTCAGTGTGTACAATAGCAAACGTGTTTGTAGTGCTCTACTTTCTAAATAAAAACAATGTTTCATGTTTAAATAGTATGTGTGCCTTATTTTTATGTAATCAATGTGAAAAAAAATATCAACCATTCAATTTGCAGATGTGATTGTGAACAAGAAGAAAAGGAATGTAACTAAATTTTGTCGCGGACACACTCGCAGACATGTGAGGAGTACATTCACTCGGTAAATACACAGTTGCCCGGAGCATATGTTAACTCTTTTCAAAGGTCAAATATGTGTATTTTTATGTGATATATATATATATATATATATATATATATATATATATATATATATATATATATATATATATATATATATATATATATATATATATATATATATATATATATATATGTGTGTGTGTGTGTGTGTGTGTGTGTGTAATTGTGTGTGCGTGCGTGTGTGTGTGCGCGCGATTTTGGGGGTCCACAGGAACTTTTGTCAGTCAGATATATTCTCGAAATACTAAAATGTAAAATCCTGTTTAATTCTTCTAGTCAAATGGTATCAAGATTATCTTAATTACTAATTAAACAGGCAGTATATAAAGCCTGCATTAGTTCATTGAGAAACTATTTTAACAAACGTTCTTATAAAATATTACCAGTAAGAGTTATTTCCCTTATATTAATATTGACTTTATTGCCACTGTTCACAAACAGGTGTCGGTATATATCAAGTCATTGGCTCTTTTCGTTCGTTATATATCAATATTTCATTCTGATGTAGACTTTATTGTTGTATTTGTTAAAATTTTATAAATATTGCATTTCGTATTTCGTGCATAAATCTCAATAGAATAATACAAACAGGTATTCACAAACTTGGGGAATCCTTATTTTACCCATAATGCCACTAAGTGGGATTTTCCCATACATCAGAAACGAGACTCAAGAGGTCATAGTTATATGTGAGTATTTAACTTTTTATCCATTTGAATTCATAACCATCGTCTCCATGAATAATTTTAATTTTACTATGTAAAATTAATGAACGTTCCATTAAACTAACTGTGCATTTATTTTTTGATAACTAGTCTTTAATTAGCGGATTAAGTTGGCTCGATTTCTATTACTGTAGGCAAGAACTGCGCTTTCAAGCTAGCCGCTCGATTTGTTTACAAATCTTCGCTATTGCAAGTCTCCTTTAACCGCCCTACTTGTCACAACATCCGCCTAAAATTTTACACCCTTGCTGTCTCAGTTAATGCAATTGTGCAATGTTTGCCTCATCAAAACACTTAATTGCTACATATTTGGATACTAATTTGTCATCTACTGCTTATTTTCAAAGAAACCTCGTTCATCTTCCTTATAAGGAAAGCCACACCACGCTGCGCAGGTCCGGGGATTCCGCCGTCACAGGTGGGTTAGACCCAACACAGAAGTGGGTGGGCCCAAGATTTGACAGAACGTTTACAACTGTCTGTAAATACAATGAACAAGCCAGAACTTTTGTGTGATGCAGACTTATTGAAAGAAACATAAAAAATAGTTAACACATGTTTTTCAGTATAGGAAGGTGGTTGGATGATATTTTAAATAGTGTTATTATTTGTGCAGATGCTGACATTTAATAATATTGAAATGAGTTATTTAAGTTAAAAGGAAAAATAATTTCCATATTTTTTAATTTAGGATTTAAACTTCAATACTTCAGTGGTACCTTGGATGTTTTAACTGGAAATTCTGAACTGGTGCTAAAATTTGATTTTTTAAAGTTGTAATCATTCCTGCAAGCCTTTTGGATTCAAAAATGCAGAATATTCACGATTTTGCCATGTTTCGTTTTAATTTTTGGCCAAAACCATTTTTCTCTCCTCCAGCAGCACACCAACCCCTTATTCAAGGGATGGAGAATTCTTCATTTGTACCTAATCATTTAGGGACACCAGCCCTTATGGTACTGGCATCGACTGCAGAGAATCATGATGGGGCACGAATGCCAGGTCCCCACAATTTCCCAGGACAGGATAAGGATGTGCCCACATTTTCAAATGCCTTTGCAATGTATCGCCCTGGTGACCATTTTCCTCCACCACTGTACACGAATGTGCCCCCATTTGTACGTCCCGGTCTGGAGAGGAGTGTTGGGTTTCTGAATCCTGTGGGAAACAGTGCATTTCGACCAGTATCCACTGAAAGTGCTGAAAACTACCACTCTGCATTTTCTCCTGCAAAACGAAGCAAAAATGATGACCCTGGAAAAAACGCATACCATGAAAAATCTGAAAATGCTGATCATACTCAAGAAGTTCTGAATGAAAGGGATTTTCATGATAAAGCCATGAAAGATGAGAGACCATCCAGTCTTAGTTCAGCTTTATATGAAAGTAATTCTGAAACTCACTCTGACTCAGGGGAATTTGATAGAACTACACCAGACGCTGAAGGACGCAACCTCCGAAGTAAGTAGAGATTTTTTGTTTTAAACATTTTTTAGTGCCACATTTAAAAAAAATGTTATTGGGCTATCGGGAAATTAAACTGATACCTCAACTTAAAATTTAGTAGCCTGAAAAGATACTTGATTATAATCATAACTTGAAACTATTGGTTTATCCTCTTAGGTGTGATTCAGTTATCTTTTGTAAAGAATTATTTGAGGTCTGTTTTGAAGAGGATAAGACAACTTACATTTCATGTTATATGGCAGCTCACTAGGATACCTGGTGTTTAGACAACAAGCTGTTCTTCATCTCCTGTTTATTTGTTTTGACACTGTTAATATTTGATAAATAAAAAGAGTAAGATAATGATATGTAGACAGACTTAGTGATCTGGTAGCTCATGGGCTCACAAAGCAGGATTGGACATCAGACCCTGAAGGAGTTCAATTTTAAGTCCCTCCTGTTTTATTGATCCTTTCTTTTATTCTTCATGTCCTCATTGCCATCACAAATGCCTGTTTGACTTGATATACGGCATCATCTTTTTCCCAGCATGATATTTGGATTTTTGTATGAAATTTGTTGGATTTGAATGGTTATTAATTCAGATGTACAGGAAAATACAATTGTACATGTCTAATGAAGAATCAGGGTAAATTTTGTCTCTCCTATTTGAAAAATGGACATCTTTCACATTGTGGTGGGCGGGTGTGAATTTTTTTTGTAAAGAAAGACATGATTTGCTAGTATTTTTTATTTTGTGCATATTCTCTTAATTTTGTGCATTGTTAAGAAATTTGCATCTTTATTGAAGTTGTGCATCCTGGAATAGACAAAAATTATTTTATGAGCATTTTGAAACAAATGTTATCATTCTGACACCCATAGAAAATGCTAATATCACAGACATTCTGACACCCATAAGAAATGCTAATATCACAGACAGACATTCGGACACCCATTGGAAATACTAATATCACATTCTGACACCTATAGGAAATGCTAATATCACAGACATTCTGACACCGCTAGGAAATGCTAATATCACAGACATTCTGACAGCCATAGGAAATGCTAATATCACAGACATTCTGACACCCATAAGAAATGCTAATATCACAGACAGACATTCTGACACCCATTGGAAATGCTAATATCACAGACATTCTGACACCTATAGGAAATGCTAATATCACAGACAGACATTCTGACAGCCATAGGAAATGCTAATATCACAGACAGACATTCTGACAACCATAGGAAATGCTAATATCACAGACAGACATTCTGACAACCATAGGAAATGCTAATATCACAGACAGACATTCTGACAACCATAGGAAATGCTAATATCACAGACATTCTGACATGCATAGGAAATGCTAATATCACAGACAGAAAAGTGCAAGAAATGGCAAAGGACTCAAACTTTTGAATGCTTGATGTGGATAAATAACTTGGTACTGGGATTCCACAAAAAGTAAAAACTAAAGATAAAAACAGGAAAATATGCTCTCAGTATTTTTTGTTAAAAAAATGTTTATTTTCTTACAAATCATGCATGAAAGATAGGAAGCATTTTGACATACCATAAAAGAACAGGACGATTTTGTTTATGGTAAAGGCAAGAAATTGACATGATTGATAGGAGAAAAGGAGTGTTTGATGTGCTTGACAAACCATAGAAGTTAAACTTGTTTGTTTGACTGTCAGCTAAATCTCAGGAATATCTTAGAAGATTACTTGCCTTCAAACTGGCTACATTGATGTAGTAAAAAAAATGAATAAAGATGTGAAATGCTCATAGTATTTCACTAATTAAAAAAGAGAAATGTGATTGCTGATTCTGTTGCTGGTAAATAAATATTTTTAATGGTTACATCAATTCCATTTATTGAATATGGTCAAAAGTGGTCTTTAAGCAGTTTAGAGGACTTAACTAAAAAATTGAATCAACTTTCTGTTACTCTCAGTACAAGATTTCTGTGGAAAGAATTGAATTATTGTCAAACCCAGCTTGGCAGAAGCACATGATAACAACCATTTTGGCATTGTATGTACATCTCATACTGGTGTATGTTTGTTTGTCTGTCCATGCCCTAGATTAATCTTAGTGTTCAAGGTTTTTGATGTGGTCAGTTTTTGGAGGACTGTTGACCAGAGTCATGTGAAATGGCCATCTCATATTAAAATAAGATTATGGATAGAATACATTACCACTAGGACTCTGACCCAAATTAAACCACTATAATTTGAATTAGTGTTGAATGTGAGATAATATGAAAAGTCAGGGAAAAAATGTGAAGCTTAAAGTTTTAATTTCCTTTGTTGTTATGGATTTGACACCATTTTTTCATCAAATGAGAAGTAATACATGGCAACCAGTGCATCTGCTAGAGGAAGAAGGTCTTGGACCACTTAGACGCCTAAAACATGAAAAAATTAAATGGGCAAACACTGTGAAGTGAAAAAAATTTAATTAAGATGAGGTGATATTATCACTGACTGGCATTTTATTTATTCATCCACTGCAACCTTGATGTACAGTAATAAAATGTTTCTTAGTAATTATTTACCCCAATAACAAGGAAAAGTCTTTTGTGGAATTATGTTGATAGGTGCAGTATTAAGTCACCAAAAGCTCAGGAGTGGCTTAAGAAACAGCCAGTTTATTATTTTATTTCATAATTTTTTCAGTGTTTCCCTACACTGTTATTATTCATAAATGACCCCTGACATTAAGAAGAAAAGACATACATACCTTGGAGCCTGTTCCAAAACTGAAAATTTGAGGTTAGGAATTCTTCCATTAATTAAGTTGAGTGTGTGTGTGTGTGTGTGTGTGTGTGTGTGTGTGTGTGTGTGTGTGTGTGTGTGTGTGTGTGTATGTGTGTGTGTGTGAAGAATTTAATGATATAAGGCAGGGTATGAAAGTAATGTATGCTGCATTTTTTGCACATTCAATTGATTTGTCAATGTGATTTTTACACCACTTAGTATGAATACTGCAACTGTGCATGCAAACAACAGCCCAGGATGTTGAGGTGGAGAGATTTTATTCAGTGCCCACTTCAGGGTCTTTTATAGGATACATGATTGTGAGATTCACAGTCTTTAAAAAGTTATACTGAAAAGATATCAACAAAAAGCATGTACTATATTTTCATGCCCCATATTGATTTCTTCATTAAATCTATCCTACTTGTATAATAAATATTTCCACCTTTGTTTGCAAAATAAATGGGATAATTTGTCATTTCTAAAATAGACCATGCCACTTACATTTCTTGATCATTTGTATGCACGTCTGTTGGTGAATTCCTTATTTTGTCAGACACCTTTGCTACATGAAGCATCTTCAAAAAAGGCATGTTCATTAGGGTTTCTTTCATTAGAAAAAAGGAGATATGTCATTAAGCAGAAATCAGTTTTATGTTGTATTTTCTTAAAATTCTAGTGCATGTAACAGAAAACTCATTGAATATTTTTCAATTATCACAAAATGCAGCCGTGAAATGTATGGATCACACACACACAAGGTTTTTAAAAAAAAGCTGTCACCGAATAGCGATAGCTTCTCATTCCTATCTTAACTATGCTTGGGACAGTACACTTTCCCACTAGTGTTACACTTGTACAAAGGAATCACATGAAAGCTTGATACTAAGATACAGATGGGTCAAAACGATGAATATGTTCTAATACATGGCTCTTAAGATAAACATATAATGACACAATGTTTGTAATGTGAGAACTTGCAGTTGCACACAATCCCCTTGATTTCTTATTAGTACTGGCATTTATAGGGAGACCTTTCATTGTGTTCATGATGTCAGGTTGTGAATTAGATATGGGGGAAATTAAGAGACAGAGAATGCCAATATCTTGTAATTGTTAGAGAGAGAGAGAGAGAGAGAGAGAGAGAGAGAGAGAGAGAGAGAGAGAGAGAGAGAGAGAGAGAGAGAGAGAGAGAGAGAGAGAGAGAGAGAGAGAGAGAGAGAGAGAGAGAGAGAGAGAGAGAGAGAGATAGAGAGAGAGAGAGAGAGAGAGAGAGAGAGAGAGAGAGAGAGAGAGAGAGAGAGAGAGAGAGAGAGAGAGAGAGAGAGAGAGAGAGAGAGAGAGAGAGAGAGAGAGAGAGAGAGAGAGAGAGAGAGAGAGAGAGAGAAAGAGAGAGAGAGAGAGAGAGAGAGAGAGAGAGAGAGAGAGAGAGAGAGAGAGAGAGAGAGAGAGAAGCTTGACCACTGGAAAATTGATCTTGCAGTTGTGAAATATGAGCTTGCCCCAAACATAATATCCCAATATGAGTATAAAAATTGAGATAAAACAAACTATGGGATAATTTAATGAACTTGTGTTATATTTATTTTAACTTTTGGGTTTTTTTCTATCTTTTTTGGCACAATAAAACCATATGACTATAATTAAAGGTATAAAAATATATATGCAAATAATACAGGTAGATAATTCTTGTAGAGGAGAAATGGTTAGAATGTAGAAATAGTTATAATAACAAAACTGACATATACAGACAGATAAATGGATAAATAGCAAAATAGTTTCTTGTATCTTACTTTCTTGCAGTTTTTATTACTTGTCTGCAGGCATGTGCCTTGCAAACTTGAGCTTGCCTGAGTTGAATTTGAGCTTGTTATAGAGTCTGGAGATATATATATATATATATATATATATATATATATATATAAATATATATATATATATATATATATATATATATATATATATATATATATATATATAAGAAAAATGTATGTAACTTGCATTTGAAAGAATTCCAATCATCCCTTTTCCTCCAATGTTATACTAAATGATCCATTTTGATCAAACTTCTATTCTAGAGAACTACACACAGATGCTATGAAAACAAAATTTGCCAATTGCCAAAAAGAGTTGGAACATTTCTTGGTTAATATTATCTCAACTAGATTTTAGTCAATCAGCTATTGGGTTAACATTATCTTCATTATAAATATCTTTTGTGATGTTTGTCAGAATTGGTGGATACACATAATACTTGTTTCAAATGTTAAGTTGACAAAAAATAATTTTGCGAAAGTAAGTACCTGTAGAAATATCTGCAGACATCTTTCCTTTTGCATGACAGTGTATCAGCAAAGCTTAAATCTTGAAATTATGGTCTACCTGAGGCAACTGTAACCTTGCATGACCAGCAGAAAAATATCTGACTTGTAATGATAGCTTGTTGAAAGGAAGACTTTCTCCTGATCAGAATGATGCTTAAATTACTAAAAGGTGCTGTGGTGAATAAGACCTGTAAAGATGTCAAGGGATTGTGTGAAACTGCAACATAATTAACATAATATCTATCCATTTAACATGAATCTTTCATTGAGAAGTATGTAGAAAGAGAAAAGCAAAGTCGTTTACTTTGCTAGATATTTTCTACTGGCAATAACTAGACAAATTCGGCAAAGGTTATTTACAATTGTTGCACCTCATTGTTAAGGGATGTGGAACTTTGATGATTGTTCATGGTAAAAAATGCACTCAGATTCTCAGATTTATTCTCAAAATGTGAATCTGGATATACTTGTCACAGGGACGAGTATGTAGTAAAAGTTTTGCTTGGCCTGTCCAATTTTTTTCCCAATCCAGATGAATGGTTTTCCTAAGCTTGGGTGGGGGTGGGGGCAGGTACAAAATTGAGCAATAATAAAGTTGCAAAACAGATTTCCAATGTTTTAGCTGATTAGGCACAAATTAGATAGGAGACAGATTACTTCCACATCATAAACACAAAACACAAAAAAATGGACTTGTTAACATTTGAAAAGCAGGAGTCTTCAAACAAGAGACAAATACACTAGTGGAAAAAATGAATGGAGAGTCAGTAAAAAAAAAACATTTTTTTAAAAAAAATCAATACATGTAAAATTGTATTATTGTGAGTATAAAAGAAATTATAAAAGTAATCAAAAAAGTGGGTGATTAATGTAATTACATATTTTGTGTGGACAATCAAAATTTTGACATGCTTTTAGGCTGAGGACAAAGAACAGAAAACATGTCATCTTATACATGTTACTTCAATATGTACTAAATATATTATATGATATCCCTGTAAAGTTGTGTATGTGGGAGGTAGTACAGGAAATATATGAGAATGCTGTAGCTGCATACTGATCAATAGCTAGCATTAATAGAATATTCGACATGTGAAAATATTATTTGAAGTATTGTGTGCAACTGATAAACTCGTTCCTGACTGCAAATCTGACAGGATTACACTCATGTTATATTTTGATTTACACCAAATTTCCATAATGAATTTTCAGCTACAGTATCCAGTATCATTTCTTACATATGTGTTCTACATGTCCACTCTGGGTTAGATTCAATGGCAGCATGTTTAGGAATTCTGCTGAATGTCCATTGGTTGCTGAGTTTCACTTGGAATTTGTTGCTAGTGTGGCAGTTCTTTTTCAGAAATAAGCAGTTTGGCCAGATTTTGCATGTGAGGAGTTAGATTACATTTTTGGTAGGTAGCATGTCTCTGCAACAGTATGTGTCAAAATTTACCTTGGCACATACCAGATATATGTATATGGTCACAGCAGAATAGACCTTTGGGCAATTCATATAGCATCAGTACCATATATATTCACTATATAGTTGAGTCATCTGCAAATTGCACAAATCCATCTGTTGTATCTTAATGTAACAACAATTGACTCAAAGTAAATAATGCAGATGAAGCCAATAAATTTATATAAATCCACAACCCATGCACCTGAGATAATTATCAGCTTCTGCCATACTTTGAGTTGAATTCCTTGTGCACAAGTAATCTTCCCCCCCCCCAATAGTCAGCATTTGTATCACTTTGTACAACACTTTGGAAATAAATTTAGCTGTGTTTTATTTAAGATTTCATCTTTTCTTCTTTACAAGTCCTTTCAATGATCTTGGATTATGGCTTTTGATTTTGCATCAGAGATAATCAAGCTCAATAAGACAATTCTGTAAACCAATGAAATTTATTGTCTTATGATTCTTTGCCACACTCTATTCTCTAAGCTTGGGATACACTCACTTATTCTGAAATCAGCTGTAATGATATTTTTATTTTCTTGGATCTTTTTATGAGTCCTTTTATGAATGCTGTGGGTGAAATGTGGGGAGTGAAAAATAAGGATTAGTGGCATAAGGGTGTGGCCTAGTGTCTATAAAGCTGTAAGTTTAAAAGGGTAAGGAGCATGGTCATGTTTTAAACTCAATCTATTGTATTCATTGTTAATGGAACTGAATTCTACAGCATAGTCACTTCACTTTTTCTATCAGTAATATTTTCTGTGCAAACTCTGAAAATCTATTTTTAGTTCCAGTATATAAATATTTTTGACCTGAAACAAAAATTGAAGCCATTAGGAAGAATTGTTTGAGACAACTAGGTAATGTGTATATATATATATATATATATATATATATATATATATATATATATATATATATACATATATATATATATATATATATATATATATATATATATATATAATGGAAAGAACTATCCCAAGATCTTTCTGGAGGTTGTATGATATGAAGTGAAATTAAAGTCAAACCTGTCCTGATGGTCATTATTACCCACCCACCCCTAGCAAACTTATATATAAATGTTCTGGGCAAAGGTCACCTGCCTTTGGTGGGCAGTGGACAGGTGTTTCCAAACTAAACTGGTTTCTCTGTGCCCTAAGTGGTCAGTATTGTATATCTAAATTGACAGTTGAGTCTATGCAAACTGAATATTAGATCTTGAGGAGGCATTGTTTAGATAAAGGAATATCACGTGAGTTGACATGCATTTCTTGTCATGCTTGCACTTGTAAGGCCAGTCACTCTGACCATGTAATTTAAAATTGTCAATATGTCATATTTAAAAGTGAGGCAGATTTTATCATTTGGAATAGAGGGTCAAAGCAATTTGTTTGCTAGATGGTGGGAAAAGTAGTAGTGTTTTCACAGCATTGTGACAGGTATAGTTAGACATCATATATTTATCCATGAATTAAAGCTGTTGATGAAGGAAACAGTCACCCAGTAGAGATTCCAGTTGCATCCCTTTTCATGCAGGTTAGGGGTCATGGTCATTCAGTATTCAAAATGTATCTGTAAAGGTAATTGAAGTGTTGGCTCATGGTTGAGTATGATATAGTAATTTTACATAAAATGTAAATGTAGGAGGGAACACATATACCCAAAATTAAAATTAAATTGTTCAGTGGACTTAATAAAAATCTTGACAGTAATAATAATAATAATAATAATAATAATAATAATAATAATAATAATAATAATAATAATAATAATAATAATAATAAAATTTGGTGCATAGTATTTGTTCAAAAACAAATTTTGAAAGGTAAACCTGTGTACTGCAGTCACCTGTGTATAATTCCCCTCATGAGTTGATGCTAGTGACAGGTTTGACTGTATACAAGAAAAAGAAATAGAGTCCCTTTTGATAATTTTTAATTTGTCATTTTCTGTGAACCAGGGTTCATGTATTGCATCAGTTATGGCCTTGCCAGCATGAACCAATCCCAATACCGCCCTCTTGATTAAGTGCACATACCAAAATAAAGATGAAGAAACACATTCATACTCAACTTATGAGTTTTTGACTGCAAACTGCACACACCCAGATCTGCCTTCATATAATGTGCTGGCAGATCTGGGTCTATGCAGTTTGCTGGGCGTAATCTGTAGAACACACAGCATAGACCCTGATCTGCAGGCATATCATGCTATGGCATATATGGATCTTTGTTGTTTGCAGTTTGACTCAAGTTATAAGTGAGTTTATTCAGTATTTGGGATATTAGCATTTGTCCATGGCAAACATGTTTGCATACAGTTCTTGCTTCCTTTAAATTCTACAATTAACAATTACTGACCATTTTTATAAAGAAATTTTTGTCTTGCCTATATTACAGTACTGGCATTCCCACAGGACATTTTTCGGGGGGGGGAGGGGTGAATTTTTTAACATAGCTTTAGCAATTTTAGTCATATATCTACAGTGTCTGCAGTATGTCAGTTTACAGCATGTTTGGCACTAGGACATCATGCTGCAGATATATAGCATGATGTCCCAACCAGTCACATTATCCTGACACCAGGCCAACCAGTCCCAACACTAACATCTTGATGCTGAATGCCAGACAAGGCAGCTGCTAGTACCATTTTTAGAAGTCTTTGGTATGACTTGGCCAGGGTTCAAACCCTCAAACTCCCACATCCAAGGTGGACAGTGTAATAACTTAAGCCACCTGAGTGGTCATATTTGTTGTTGTGTTGCTTAACACCATTTTTCAGCACATGATAGGTTATACATGGCAAGCAGCATTAATGATGGAGGCAGAAACCGGGAAATCACTGGAAAGAACCACCGACCCACGAGAAGCTACTGGCAAGCTTTCTCACATATCCACATTCCCCGAATCCTAGTCTCGAACCCACGAAGACAGAGGTGAGATGGCAGTGATCCATAATGGACAGTGCTTTAGACCACTAGGCC
This sequence comes from Potamilus streckersoni, assembly GCA_016746295.1. NCBI lineage: Eukaryota > Metazoa > Mollusca > Bivalvia > Unionida > Unionidae > Potamilus > Potamilus streckersoni. The sequence continues at coordinate 209,494 of JAEAOA010001541.1, forward strand.
ACTAGGGCCCTGGTCTTTTTTTTAACAGTACAGTTAAGGAAATTTGTCTGCCTATTGTTCAGTACCTGGATTTTTTTAAAGACTTTTCTGTAATATGTAGTTAAGGAAATTTTGCCTTGATGTATTTTGGTCCTGGCGTTCTTGTAACAATACAGTTAATGAAGTTCTTCATAATTGATATTAATATTTGGAATATCAGAAGTGAAAAATTATACCAGATTTCATGTATGTTAATACATAAGAAACTTAATTATATAATGCAAAGCTACTCACAGTATATAATTTATCAGAAAGATCCAGATACATTGTCTTTGTTTATGGCTTATATCAAGTTTAAAGGTAAAACCATCTGTGTAGAAGCAGCATCCATTAAAGTTATATATATATATATATATATATATATATATATATATATATATATATATATATATATATACACATACACACACATTTGGGGTTAGTGCACTCATTGGGCACAGTGCAGAAACTTTTAAATCAAAACTTGTTAATCTGTATTAAGCAAATGACATAAGGTGTTTATACAAAAATAAGTTCTTAAATACATTTAAACTTTGTTATTTTTTTGTTATTAGTTTTTGTCCCATAGTTAACATTTAAAATGAAACTTAAGAACCTTAAAATAGTTAATCATTTTATAAAAGATGAATTGTAGCTGACACTCCATTCATTTCTCTAAAGGAATAGATTTTGCACTTGATAGTCGTATGCCAGCTGACAGTGGTTTTCTTTATGTATTGATGATTATGTTGGATAATTAAATCGGGGAGTATAGCTAAGTCCCAGTGAGTGTCAGAACTTGTAGATATTTATCTTGGCTATCAAATTCTCAAATTATTTTGGAAAGTTTATAAATGTTACCTGTAAATTCATTAACTTTACACACTAGCTTTTGTTGAAGAAAGTTGATTAATTAGTGAATTTAGTCTTACAGTTTAATGGATTTGGCTCTCATTGGTGTTATGACCTTGTTCATAAAACTCAAGAACATTACATATTTTTTCCTGGCAATCCAGCTATTGCATCAAGAAGAATGTCATTGAAAATACCTAATTATACATACATTGTATCTAATAAATTAATAAATTTAAACTAACCTCAGTATCACGAATTGGCACATGGTCTTAAAATTACTAATTTGCTGATATATTTGAGATTAGTTTAAGGAAGAAAACCTGCTGATGATAAACTTTTTTTCGAGTTAGATCCTTGAAATTTTTTATTTTTTGTGCTAGATAAAAGAATATCATGTTACGTGAAAAAAATGTCTGGATTCTATATGATTTAAATCTTATGACATTTTCAATCTGCAAGGAAAGAAAGAATTTCTAGTGATATCCTGAAAATGTCCAGCATAATTTTCAAGGTGTTATTTCTATTTTTCTTATCAGCACAACTAAGCCTTGATAGTAGATGTGATTTCATGCATTTTACCCCAAATTTTATGTTTGTCCATAGTACTGTTGAATTGCTTTAATCTGGTGTATTTAATGTGTCCAAAATCCTCATGACTTGCGTCATACAATGGCCAGAATGGCTTCATCAGATAACAAAAGTAAGTTTTTATTTGCAATCTTTATTTTTTGAAAATCAGCACTTATCTGTGCCACTAATTTAGTGGTGATTTGCAAGATAAAAATAAACAATTTTGCATTATTGTCCAAGGTTCAAAAATAAATTTTTAATTCTTCAGCAAAAACAGAGGCAAAGATATACCTTCAAAATTAAGCTAAGTTACTTTAGCAGTAGAAAGCTAAAAATACAGAGCACAGCAGCAGAGCCGAACTTCAGATTCTTAAAAAAAGAAAAGCTTTATCTTCCAACAATTGGCCTTGTTTACTGCCTCAAAGATTAAAGACTTTTAGATCTTCTGTTTGTCTGTCTTTCTTTAAGATTAAAAGGCAGTTTGATATTCTGGTTTGTTTGGCATAGGAAATGTAATTCCATGTTTCATTATTTCCTTCCACATAGTGTTATGACTTTAGTTACCCTGATTTTATGATGGAGTTTTTTTAAACTTACATAAATGAAAGATATATGCTTCATATTAGAAATATATGGACAATAAATAACATTTCATTTTATGGTTAATAAGTATCTTTAATTAGATAATAAAATGATTTAAGGAAATTAGAATCTTTTAAAATTTCATTCATACAGTAACTTATTATTCCCTTTGTTTCAATCAAAGGGCAGCTGTTTTACTGCAAAATTGAATTTATCCACCAAGATCATTGAATTCCCTGTGTATCGTGAGTTTGGGAGGGTTGGGGTAATATCAGTTTTTAAAAGTCTCATTTAATTCTACAAAATGCTTGTTTTGCCTTTTCAAGTTGTAACATTGTATAAAAATTTTAAGAATTTAAAAGTTATATCTATATAATGCTGCCACCACAGCTATGAGTTGGCAGGATTTGGCTCCTTGTCTCCCTTCTTTTTCCAAAAAAGGTAAGACAAAAGTGCTATTCTTGAGCTTTTAATTCTTTAGGTTAGTTGGACCAAACATTTTAATGTACGCTTTTCTGTTCACTTGACATATTGTTTTCTTTGGTAAAAAGGTTTGTTGAATTCTGTAATCATTGAAACCTTGTTTTATAACACTGAGTACAGTTACATTTTTTAACATCTTTGAATTTCATATTTTTACTTTTTGGGAGATTTATGACAGACACCATGTATAAAGTAATAAAATTCCAATTGTATGCAACAAGTGATTTCTTTTGTTGGGGTTACAGTTGTCTGGTTTTGATATATTTAAATCACAGAGCTAAAACTAAAATAAAAAATCTTTTGCAAAGTATTACATGTAAATTATGGTAATTAAATAGTATCATTTTATCCAAATAAGGAATTTATTAAATTATATTTAAAAAATTGATCAAAACAGGAGAATAAGCAATATCAAATAATTCTTTCAGACCACATGTTCTTGCCTTTCAATAACATTGAATCTAAATTTTAAAGTTGATGCTTTTGGTGTTTTATTTGTCTCTACTTGGCTGTCTAATCAAGGAGAATTTACTTAATTTGATTTCTTTCATAAATGTTTCTATTTGTAATGAAGAAATGCATGCACCTAAGTTGTATTGCAAATTGTTCAAGCTTGAATAAGTGTGTAATTGATCTACTCAAGAAAATGCCTGCCCAAGAGGTTTTGAACTATCAGATTTTCCTAATTGGTCCCCAAATTAAATTGCCCCCTTAACCTGTCAAAATCTGGGAGGGCCAACTGTTTCCCTAAAGATTAAATTACACTAAAATGGCCCATCATTTAGAAGTCATTTGAAATAATAGTACCAGTTGAAAACTAGACAACTGAACACAAAGTTACACTGGTCACTTGTTTTCTACTTGATTGGCTGTTTATGGACTGCTGCACCTTATGTAATTGTGGGAAAATCTATTGTGTCAGTGAAACAGTCTCTAATTGGCTTATTTTATTGGCACATTCAGTATGGCGGACTCCTTATCTCTGTAAACAATAATCATTGACACTCCTCACTGAGGCAGGTGATAGCCAACCAATTTTCACACTCAATTAAACCAGAATGTCAGTTTAGCAAGTTTCAAATGGAAATGTTTCCATTTTTATGTTGAACAGGTTGACCAGACAGAATGGGCATGTGGATGTGTGCTGACTCAATCCTGTAATGTAGCATCTGGTTAAGTGATCATAAACAGTTGTTTTGGGGTTTTTCTAAATTTTTTGTTCTAATTTAGTTGAACTGAAATTTTAATATTTTTAAATTGTGAGCATATTTTTAGTAATAAATGTGAAAGTAAGGTCACCTTATTTTAAAATTATTATTAAAGATTATAAAATGCCAGATTGCGCTTAATCCATTAAAATTAGCTTCAGATGAAAATGGCTTGTGTTTAACACAAAGTAAAAATTAAAATTAGTTTCAGATAAAAATGGCTTGTGTTTAACACAAAATAAGAAAAACATAAAGCAATGGATGAAATATTTTTAGTTTTTCAAAAAGGCAGTAAAGTTCTCTTTTTAGTCATGTTCTCACGTATTCATCAGCAAAACTGTCATGTGCATATTTAAAAAATCAATAAATTCTGCATTTTAAAATATGCAGAAATAATTAGCGTGTTGATCACATGCAGTCAGATCACAAAATTCATTATAATAATTAATTGATAAAGATACTTTTAAAATATTAATTGATATAGATGACTTAAAAATTAACTAATTGATAAAAATGACTTAAAATATTAACATGACTTTTTGCTCTAAAGGAAATGTTAAAGTCAAAACTGAAGGGCTCAATTGAGCAACAGACTATTTAGTTTCTAATTGCATTTTATCTTTAAAAAAAATCATGTATCTACCAGTAGATTATTATCCAAAATTTCTAGTTTGACAATTTGCTGACATTAAGTAGGGATGCTAATTTATAATTCAAAGTGTATAATTTTTCAGTTTCATGGGACAGATATATACAGGTTAACCATGTCCATGCAATGTTGTGACCTTGCTTCAGTGACCCTTAATTTTCATTGTTGGCAGCTTAAGTTTTCTTGATTGAGCCCAAATGGTATATAAAATGAAACAAGAAAAGAAAGATAAAATATGGATACAAGTTGAGTAAGCAATATACTTTATAGACTGGACTCATTGCCAAAGAATTGCAAGACAGGATTGTCATTATGATTTTCATTAGATTGAGCACCAGTCAAGAGCACATGGTGAATCATTGATAGAAAATGTAGATCTTGGCAAAAACAGCTTTGTTTATTGCCATCATGGTAAACAGGGAAGCAGACTTGAATTAAAGGAGGAAACTGTTGCTTAATAATGAGAAGGTCAAATCCCAGTGTGGAAGGCTCATGACACCAGAGGCTGATATTATCATAGGTTCTCAAGTAATGGACTTTTACTTTCAGCAAAAATATTCACTAGTCCAGCAATAAATACTTTGAAAAAGTCATTGTTAAGTCATGCTATATAGCACAGTTTGCTACAGTGTCTTTGTCAACTAAATTGATATCCTAAACATTGACTAAGGTTTTTTTAGCAGACAAAGCCATAATAGAAAACCAGTCTGTTGTTTAACTATACAAAGATGATTCAGAACATGTCATGCTGGAAAAGTTAGTATTTATCGCTAGAATTAATGAATCCATGATGCAAGTGCACGTGAACATAGTATGTGTGAATTACTTTAATAAACAAGAATCTAGGTTTGTATATTGCCAGTTCCTTGAATTTGTTTTTGTTTTTTTCTTGTGTAGGGACCATTGGGCTTTATCCATTTCATTTCTGGAATAATTATTGATACATCCTTTCTGAAAGTAATATAAAATTGGAGGTTTAATGAATCATAATTAGCAAGTTTTTTCTCAAATTAAAAAAATGTTTCATATGTGCAATTCAGTCATTTAATTTTCAAACAATATTTTTGGCTCATACTCCTGTCATCCTAAATTAGGGAGCCATCATAGCTCAGTTGATAGAGTGTCAGAATGATAATCCAACAGCTGCAGTTTCAGTATTGACTAGGCCAGCCCTGACCTTGATGTGTCCTTGGGCAAGGCCCATAACTCCTTTTTCCTTGGCATCATATTTCCAGTCAGGTGTTAAAACAAACTGCTAGATATATGGCATGATATAGCCAGTCATGTCTTAAAACAAACTGTTAGATATATGATGTGGCAAACTGTGTCATCAATTTTTAATCAAATTCATTGTTATTTTGGGTTTTTTTAGTTAATGGATGTATTTTCTTTTTCAAAAATAACACTTTAATATTTTTCGTGCACACTTAATTTATAATCTAAGCCATATATTATAGTAAAACTGATAATGCTTACTAATACCTGTGAAGGTTTATAAGGTTGCAAAAGATGAGACATTTGATAATATTTGAGATGTGAAAGTTCACACTTTGTTAGAATTATATTTAAATTTTGAGTGAACATGAATTTTTTTTTAAGTAGGTAATATTTAGATTCTTAGTTTAAGCATTTTCCAGTTGAATAATACTTTTGTATGTCTCTTTCTTATGGGTAAAGATAAATTTCCAAATAAAGATATCTACCTACAAGCTCTACAAAGAGCTACCTTTCTTTTTTTGAAGAACACTGCAGTGTTGCTCATAGGACAATCTTCAACCAAAACTGCAGTGTTCCACAAAATAAACAAATACCCATGTCTTGATTAATAGGTGATGACAGAGACATAAAATGACAGCCTTGGTGTTATACTGTAGTATATTTTTTCATAACACCATTTAAAAAAGGTGACATGAAGGGTATCAATTAGTAGGTATCACTATGATGTCTGTAGTTTGACAGTTTATAGTGATGTCTAGCACTGGAGCATCATGCTGCATACATGTGACATGATCTCCCACCCAGTCACATTATCCTGACACCAAGCCTACCAATCCTAACACTGACCTCTTAATGCTGAGCACCAAGCGAGGCAGCTGTTAGTACCATTTTGTAAGGTCTTTGGTATGACTCAGCCTGGGATCGATCCTGCGACCTCCCACATCTGAGGCAGATGCTCTGACCATTATGCCACCAGAGTGGTTTCCAGACTTTGTAAATGGTTTGTATTTGAGTTTTTTTATAAGATTTATTTGGGGTTGGACAAAGGTCAAGGTTGCAGTGGTTCTGAGAAAAGTGTTTCTTTATAATGTCTAAAGTTCTTTATAACCTGCATTGACACAACTTTGTGAAAGACATGCATTTGAGATCAGGAAGACACCTATTGATGTTAGGTCAAAAGGTCAAAGATATGAAACTAGGAAAAATGATTGCTACTAGACTATTTTTCTTTTGTACCAAACACCTTGACAAAATTTGTAGATGGCATATATTTGAAACAAGAAAGACCCTTTACATGGTTGTTGACATAATTTAAAGGTCAGAGGTCTAGGTTAGAATGTCTCCATGAAGGTAAGTGGTTTCCATAAAAAAGTGAAGTCCAGTGCCATAAACTATTGCCAGACTTTGTGAATGGTTTGCGTTTGAGGTCAAAGGTGAGACTGAAAGAAGAATACTGATTTCTGAATACAAATTTAAGTTCTGTTAACCTTCACCAAAATTTTGTGGAGATCTTGCATTAAAGGCTAGGGCATGCATTGACTTAAAATTCAAAGGTCAAATCTCTGACCAGAGTTTTACATATAAAAATAAAATAATAGTAGGTGTAAATACCATTTACAATACTCTTGTTTGGGAGAGTTATCATAGAAATAAGTAGTTAAATTTTCAGTTGTGTGACAAAAATCTTTTTTCTGTATACAATTATTAAATATGTTATTAAATTTGAAGAGATCTTTGACTTTTTAAACACAAATTCAGAAAGAGACTCTTCTCAGTACAATTTTAACTTTGGGATACTTGTCTGTGACTGGAACAAATATTATTTCAAAACAGTAAAGTTTTGTTAAATTTCATATATAAGAAGGGGTAGGGAAAGAATAATGATTTTTAAATTTGATTCAGTAAATTATTTTAAAATGTTCTATTTTGTAATGAATATAAAGCTAATGTACTTGACTATACATACTATCACATTCTAAACATTTCTTACTATAAGTGCAAGACAGACTACAATCAAGTGGCTTTTTATTTATTTATTTATTTATTTATTTATTTATTTATTTATTTATTTATTTATTTATTTATTCTTTAATTCTTACTCTGCTTATTCCTTGGTATTAGGAAATAAATGTCAGTCCCCATCTGTAGCTTACATAACACAGTAGTGATGTGACCAACTGGCCAATTTTCAAGTTTAAATAAGCAATGTTATTTACCTTGGCCATAAAACCTTTAATTCAACACCAAGTATCCAAATGTTTTCTTCCTGATAAGAATCATGGTTTAATTGCAGTTTTTAAGTGACACATGAATCTAGATCAACTCTTTGTCATAACACTGTCATTATTTGTAATGGTGTCAAGCATTTTTGACAATTAGGTTGTTTGGTTTTTTTTGTTTCATTTTTTTATTGTTGGTTTTTGTTATTATTGTTATTGTTTGGAGAAGTTTGTGGTCAGAAATGTGTAATTTAGTCTGAGATTTTTGCATACAGTCCTTGTTCTTTGGCACTTGTGTTAAATCTTCTGCTTTCTTTGTCATTGTAGACTGACTTGGGTCTTAAAGTTTGGTAAACATGGCCTACTGAGAATGGGAAAATTATATGTTCATTTACTGAGTGAGTTTGGGTTTGTATGGAATCCTTGACTACCAAGATAATTTTGACTTGGATGTTTGACAGCTGTAGACCCTCTGAGGGTCATTAATTTTTGATTTACTCCTTTGAGAGTTGCATTATGCCAAGGCAACCAGAAAGATGTGGTTAGCAATTTCATTTTCTCTGGACAACTCTAGATGCTTTATTGCTTCAGCTACATAACAAAGGAGAAGATCACTTGCAGCAAATTTATTAAAAATGTATCAATTCAAGGTCTGAGAGTGAGGCAAAAATGTTGTAGTTGTGTAGTGTGAATTAAAGAGTTGGTGGGCCAAATGCTTATTCCTCCACTATAACCAAGTAATCCCCAGCCCTTCACAGAGAATGCAATTTATCAACATCACTTTGTCAGGCTGAAAAACCCACATTTGCTGTTAAACTTCTCCATTTACAAGCCAGAAATGAGTTATTCATAAAATGATGAAAGTATTTATACTTTCCAATGAACTTGTATTTTTTGAGCCATGTAGTAATTTGAAATCATGCATTCATTATTGGCCATAAAGCATGAAATGGGCTGGATGGTTCATTTAAAATCCGAATTTATGAGTCTTAGATTTGTGAATTGTACTGGTCTTTCATTTCTGTCATTGAGCTAATGCCAGTGTGAAAGTGTGTAGATTTTCTGCATGTTGTGGGTTAATTACAAAGGAAAATGTGATTGAAAGTTTGAAGTTTGCACTAATCCTGTCTTGTCAAGCTGTCGCATGGCAGTGCTTGGTTACAGCTCTTAATCAGAGTTGAATCATTGCTACGTAACTGCTGTCTTGTTCATAGTATGTGATCAGATGTACAACATGTTACCCTAAACAAACTTTTAGATGAAGTTTACCATACATTGAATTATTTATCTTTCACATCTGAAATCCTTATAAATCTTATATTTTCAAACAGATTGATTTCTGAGTTGTGGATTACTTGCATTTTTATCAGCAATATTGAACTGAAAATGCTTTTTCTTTACTTTGTAATGTTGAGAAAGCAGCAAGCCAAGAATCAGATTATCTTTAAAAATTAAAAGGGTTTTTGTTTTAAATTTTGTTATTCTTATTTTGTTATTCTTCAAATATTCAAAAACAAACCTTTTATTGAGTGCAGTATGAATCAAAGTTCAAGATACAAAATTGTATTAAATTTTATCTACAAATTAAAAGAGGTTTTGTTTTTTATTCTATTATTCTCTCAAATATTGACAAGAAAACCCCTGATGTTTATTGGGGGTAATGTTTATTTTAATTAATATTTATGATACAAAATTTTATTGAATTTTAATGTTAAACTGATTATGCTTGATCTAGAAATTTGTTAATAAATTGTGCTTCTAATTATGATCATTTTCACATTAAATCCTGGACACTTCTTTTTTGTTTTAATTTTGGTATTTAATCAGTTTTGATACAATTACTTTTACATCTAAAACTAGTAGTTTTAAATGGTTTATCAAAATATAAAACATTACTTATTTTGAATGTGTTATGTGCTTGGTGTATTTGCTTAGATCATACACAATGCACACTATCTAAGCTACATAGAATAAATAAGAACATACAAGACAAACTTAAAACTATGCTATTTCAGAAAATTTTAATTTTGTGGAATTTTCTAAAAGTTTGTTTATGAAATATTTATTTGCCTAATTATTTACCTAAAACACAAATAAAACAAGACTGGGAAATGAGCACATTGCAGTATCATATTTTTTTAAGTCTTGTTCACCAAGACACTTTGGTGGCTATGTGAGATCTTCATCACACAAGAGTCTGTAAAAAAAAAGGTACATTGACATTGGAATCTAGTCTTGATAAACCAAACATTTGGGTGATTGTTTTAGATTTTCACTGTATAAGGGTATTGGAACATTAGAAAAGTGGCTAATAAGATGATATTACAGGTAAGCCTTATGTCAGTGTGATCTTAATGTCACATTTCTCAAAGCCTTGACAGTTCATTGGATGACCAGAATTCTTCATCAGTAGTGATGTTAAATTGTATGTTATTTAAGTTTCTGTTACTAATTTGGCTTGAAAGATTACAGAAACTTCAAAAATTTAGAGAGATGTCTATGTAGTTCTGCTTCTTCAGTTTTATGAATGTGTTTTCATTTAGTGTTTTAATAGGCTTTAATTTTTGGCATTTTCACAGATTATTTTATTTTTATTTTTACATGTTGTTAGATTGGCAGTTATGTCACTGATAGAAAGGTACATAATTGAATATGGCAGGTTACAAATTTGCCTTGTTGCTATAAATAGAATTTACCAACATGCTCTATGCTATTGCATACAGATGGAACAATACTGGAGTGTACAAATCATGATCTATATCTTAGAGTGAAGGTGAACTACTGAAGTATGTTACTTTGTTCTTGTCAATGTGTACAACAAAGCTGTAAGGTAATTTCACCATGAGAACATCATCATCAGTTATTTATTCCTATTTAAACTTAGCAACCACATTACATTGTTTTTCATAGTTTTTAAGACACTACCCATGTGGGGCTTTTTTAAGCATGAGATCAATGCACATTGTGTAACATTTGCCTAATTCATTACTTGCCCTAACAGTCAATTTGCATCTGTTGATAAGATACATGATATAAGGTACATGTTGTTAAATTGGTGCATTGATATGTGCATGTAGTTAAATTGGTGTATATACCTGTAAGAAATGTACATATACATGTTAAATTGATGGATATGCCCACTGATAAATATGGAAATGCTATTAAATTGGTGCATATGCCTGTAAGAAATGTACATATACATGTTAAATTGATGGATATGCCAACAGATAGAAGTGGATATGCTATTAAATTGGTGCATATGCCTGTAAGAAATGTACATAGACATGTTAAATTGATGGATATGCCAACAGATAGAAGTGGATATGCTATTAAATTGGTGCATATGCCTGTAAGAAATATACATATACATGTTAAATTGATGGATATGCCAACAGATAAAAGTGGATATGCTATTAAGTTGGTGCATATGCCTGTAAGAAATATACATATACATGTTAAATTGATGGATATGCCAACTGATAGAAGTGGATATGCTATTAAATTGGTGCATATGCCTGTAAGAAATATACATATACATGTTAAATTGATGGATATGCCAACTGATAGAAGTGGAGATGCTATTAAACTGGTGCATATGCCTGCCAGAAACATACATGTTAAATTGGTGGATATTTTTCAGATAGAAATGTATTTTATTTTGAGTATTAAAGAAACTTCTGAATCCACAAAAATTGGTACCCTTTAAATACAATGAAATTGATAGTGGTCAGTACATGATTGATGATCCAAGCTAATTGGGATGGTGGTGACAAGAGACTGGTTTAGAGAATCTAGTCTGCATTAATAAACAGAAATATTTTTCAGTAATGTCATCTGAGGTTTGATTGTGTATATACTTTTATAAAGGTTTGATTGTGTATATCTTTATACCTTTATAAATACATACACTCATGACCCTCATGTCATATAAAGTTTGATATTGTATATACCTTAAAAAATACATACACTCATGACCCTCATGTGATATAAGGTTTCATTGTGTATATACCTTTATAAATAAATACTCTTATGACCCTCATGTCATATAAGGCTTGATTGTGTATATACCTTTATAAATAAATACTCTCATGACCATCATATAAGGTTTGATTGTGTATATACCTTTATAAATCATGACCCTCATGTCATATAAGGTTTGATTGTGTATATACCTTTATAAATACATACATTCATGACCCTCATGTCCTATATGGTTTGATTGTGTATATACCTTAATAAATACATACACTCATGACCCTCATGTCATATAAGGATTGATTGTGTATATACCTTTATAAATAATTACTCTCATGACCATCATATAAGGATATATTGTGTATATACCTTTATAAATAAATACTCTCATGACCCTCATGTCATATAAGGTTTGATTGTGTATATACCTTTATAAATACATACACTCATGACCCTCATGTCATATAAGGATATATTGTGTATATACCTTTATAAATAATTACTCTCATGACCATCATATAAGGTTTGATTGTGTATATACCTTTATAAATACATACACTCATGACCCTCATGTCATATAAGGTTTGCTTGTGTATATACTTTTATAAATACATACACTCATGACCCTCATGTCATATAAAGTTTGATTGTGTATATACCTTTATAAATAAATACATTCATGACCTTCATATAAGGTTCGATTGTGTATATACCTTTATAAATAAATACATTCATGACCTTCATATAAGGCTTGATTGTGTATATACCTTTTATAAATAAATACATTTATGACCTTCATATAAGGTTTGATTGTGTATATACCTTTAAAAATAAATACATTCATGACCTTCATATAAGGTTTGATTGTGTATATACCTTTATAAATTATGACCTTCATGTCATATAAGGTTTGATTGTGTATATACCTTTATAAATAAATACATTCATGACCTTCATATAAGGTTTGATTGTGTATATACCTTTATAAATCATGACCCTCATGTCATATAAGGTTTGATTGTGTATATACCTTTATAAATAAATACATTCATGACCTTCATATAAGGCTTGATTGTGTATATACCTTTAAAAAATAAATACATTCATGACCTTCATATAAGGTTTGATTGTGTATATACCTTTATAAATCATGACCCTCATGTCATATAAGGTTTGATTGTGTATATACCTTTATAAATAAATACATTCATGACCTTCATATAAGGTTTGATTGTGTATATACCTTTATAAATAAATACATTCATGACCTTCATATAAGGCTTGATTGTGTATATACCTTTATAAATAAATACATTCATGACCTTCATATAAGGTTTGATTGTGTATATACCTTTATAAATAAACACATTCATGACCTTCATATAAGGTTTGATTGTGTATATACCTTTATAAATAAATACATTCATAACCTTCATATAAGGTTTGATTGTGTATATACCTTTATAAATCATGACCCTCATGTCATATAAGATTTGATTGTGTATATACCTTTATAAATAAATACATTCATGACCTTCATATAAGGTTTGATTGTGTATATACCTTTATAAATAAATACATTCATGACCTTCATATAAGGTTTGATTGTGTATATACCTTTATAAATCATGACCCTCATGTCATATAAGGTTTGATTGTGTATATACCTTTATAAATAAATACATTCATGACCTTCATATAAGGTTTGATTGTGTATATACCTTTATAAATAAATACATTCATGACCTTCATATAAGGTTTGATTGTGTATATACCTTTATAAATAAATACATTCATGACCTTCATATAAGGTTTGATTGTGTATATACCTTTATGAATAATTACTCTCATGACCATCATATAAGGTTTGATTGTGTATATACCTTTATAAATAAATACATTCATGACCTTCATATAAGGTTTGATTGTGTATATACCTTTATAAATAAATACATTCATGACCTTCATATAAGGTTTGATTGTGTATATACCTTTATAAATAAATACATTCATGACCTTCATATAAGGTTTGATTGTGTATATACCTTTATAAATCATGACCCTCATGTCATATAAGGTTTGATTGTGTATATACCTTTATAAATAAATACATGCATGACCTTCATATAAGGTTTGATTGTGTATATACCTTTATAAATAAATACATTCATGACCTTCATATAAGGTTTGATTGTGTATATACCTTTATAAATAAATACATTCATGACCTTCATATAAGGCTTGATTGTGTATATACCTTTATAAATAAATACTCTCATGACCTTCATATAAGGTTTGATTGTGTATATACCTTTATAAATCATGACCCTCATGTCATATAAGGTTTGATTGTGTATATACCTTTATAAATAAATACATTCATGACCTTCATATAATGTTTGATTGTGTATATACCTTTATAAATCATGACCCTCATGTCATATAAGGTTTGATTGTGTATATACCTTTATAAATAAATACATTCATGACCTTCATATAAGGTTTGATTGTGTATATACCTTTATAAATAAATACATTCATGACTTTCATATAAGGTTTGATTGTGTATATACCTTTATAAATAAATACATTCATGACCTTCATATAAGGCTTGATTGTGTATATACCTTTATAAATACTCTCATGACCTTCATATCAGGTTTGATTGTGTATATACCTTTATAAATAAATACATTCATGACCTTCATATAAGGCTTGATTGTGTATATACCTTTATAAATACTCTCATGACCTTCATATAAGGTTTGATTGTGTATATACCTTTATAAATAAATACATTCATGACCTTCATATAAGGTTTGATTGTGTATATACCTTTATAAATAAATACATTCATGACCTTCATAAAAGGTTTGATTGTGAATATACCTTTATAAATAAATACTCTCATGACCTTCATATAAGGATTGATTGTGTATATACCTTTATAAATAAATACATTCATGACCTTCATATAAGGTTTGATTGTGTGTATACCTTTATAAATAAATACATTCATGACCTTCATATAAGGTTTGATTGTGTATATATCTTTATAAATACATACATTCATGACCTTCATATAAGGGTTGATTGTGTATTTACCTTTATAAATACATACACTCATGACCCTTATGTCATAAGGTTTGATTGTGTATATACTTTTATAAATACATACACTCATGACCCTCATGTCATATAAGGTTTGATTGTATATATACCTTTTTAAATACATACACTCATGACCCTCATGTCATATAAGGTTTTATTGTGTATATACTTTTATAAATACATACACTCAGGACCCTCATGTCATATAAGGTTTGATTGTGTATATACCTTTATAAATACATACACTCATGACCCTTATGTCATATAAGGTTTGATTGTGTATATACCTTTATAAATACATACACTCATGACCCTTATGTCATATAAGAATTGATTGTATATATACCTTAATAAATACATACACTCAGGACCCTCATGTCATATAAGGTTTGATTGTGTATATACTTTTATAAATACATACACTCAGGACCCTCATGTCATATAAGGTTTGATTGTGTATATACCTTTATAAATACATACACTCAGGACCCTCATGTCATATAAGGTTTGATTGTGTATATACCTTTATAAATACATACACTCATGACCCTTATGTCATATAAGGTTTGATTGTGTATATACCTTTATAAATACATACACTCATGACCCTCATGTCATATAAGGTTTGATTGTGTATATACCTTTATAAATACATACACTCAGGACCCTCATGTCATATAAGGTTTGATTGTGTATATACCTTTATAAATACATACACTCAGGACACTCATGTCATATAAGGTTTGATTGTGTATATACCTTTATAAATAAATACATAAGGTTTGATTGTGTATATACCTTTATAAATAAATACATAAGGTTTGATTGTGTATATACCTTTATAAATACATATATAAGGTTTGATTGTGTATATACCTTTATAAATAAATACATAAGGTTTGATTGTGTATATACCTTTATAAATACATATATAAGGTTTGATTGTGTATATACCTTTATAAATAAATACATAAGGTTTGATTGTGTATATACCTTTATAAATACATATATAAGGTTTGATTGTGTATATACCTTTATAAATACATACACTCATGACCCTTATGTCATATAAGGTTTGATTGTGTATATACCTTTATAAATACATACACTCATGACCCTCATGTCATATAAGGTTTGATTGTGTATATACCTTTATAAATACATACACTCATGACCCTCATGTCATATAAGGTTTGATTGTGTATATACCTTTATAAATACATATATAAGGTTTGATTGTGTATATACCTTTATAAATACATACATAAGGTTTGATTGTGTATATACCTTTATAAATACATACATAAGGTTTGATTGTGTATATACCTTTATAAATACATATATAAGGTTTGATTGTGTATATACCTTTATAAATACATACACTCATGACCCTCATGTCATATAAGGTTTGATTGTGTATATACCTTTATAAATACATACATAAGGTTTGATTGTGTATATACCTTTATAAATACATATATAAGGTTTGATTGTGTTCTCCATCATATGGAGCAGTTGGAAATTATCTTCTCTTAGAAAAATGTTTTACTAATTAGGAAATATAAAATGTTAAACTTAACAAAATCAAACTTGCTATTTCACCAATTATTTATTTAATAATTAAAATCTATATAGATATAGTTACACTATAAGATTTACCAACTACAATACTCAGGCTTAGAGGTAAATCTCAAATACCTGGAGAAAGCTAAAATTTCATTCTAACCTTAGAAACTTAAATATATCCTAAATAAAAACTGAAGGAATACTAAAAAACTAAACATTTTGAAAAAAATGGCAAATGTCTACTTGACCCCACATTTTGGTTTTTTTAGGAACAAATTCATAGCATCCTTGATCATATTTGTAACATATGTTGTGCCTACCATGGAGATAATCTTGTAACTGTTGTGTCTTGAACTTTAAAATATTTTAAAACCTTGAGGAAAAAAAACCCCTAAAAATAACCTAACATTTTAAAATACAATTCCACTTCAGACCTAGGATACAGAATTATTGAATCAAGGCACTGGCACCTAAATATACCTGACTTGACTGTTTATTTATATCAAAGATGTAATACAATCTGTTTAAAATTTTGTTCTTTTAAAAGACATAAATTGAGCTTTATGCTTCCTATATTTGATAAGATCTACATTCAGGAGAATCATAGTTGGAGTAATTTTACAGTTGTTCTTTTTTGCAGACTGGCATCAAGTCCAAATCACTGTTAATTACAGTTTGTCTGTCTGCTCATTTTAATCCCTAACTGCTTGTACAATTTTTTTGTTGCTACATATATAAAATATTTAATTACCTCTCTGGTTGCTTTACACCATACAAGGATGCTTTGGGTATGAAAGAAAGTAATGGGAAAAAAATTGCAAAATTTTATATAAAATATGAATAGATTGGGTTTTTATGAAAATCAAAATCCATATCTTAAAAATATAATTTGAAGTCAAGATATCATTACAGTTGCCATTTAAGAGGAATTTAACATGTTAATAGATAGGGAGGCAAAATTAAAATGTGGTAAAGTAGACATGCACACTTATGTACACAAATGTAGTAATAATAAGAAGAAGAAGGCAAAAGGTATTTCCATCAAGCCACCATCGCTGTTTCTTATTGCTGACCTCCCCCCTTCCATGGCAAAAATATTTGGAAAAAAATTTCCCAAACCTAATTTGGGCATACTATTGAGCCAGTTTTCCCACTACTTTGAAATGCTTTTTAAATTTTATATATATATATATATATATATATATATATATATATATATATATATATATATATATATATATATATATATATATATATATATAAATATATATATATACTGTTTATTGTGTCAAAATAAACATGCCTACCTTCCCTAATTTTAAAACCAGTGCAGTAGATACATATTGTTTGTATAATAATAACAATAATAATAATAACAAAAGGACTTATTTAAGTTTTAACTAAGTTAGTTTGGTTACATGATAGATCTAATCAACCTTGAAACCTTATGAGATACTTACACACCTTTGTGGGCAGAGTCTGTCTCAGCCAATGTGGGTATGTGTGAAAGTTTGCCAGTAGCTTCCTATGAGCCTGGTTATTGCTGGGATTTTTCCATGTTTTTCCTACACCATTTATACTGTCTGCCATGTAAAGTCTTATAATGTGATGAAAAATGGTATTTATCCAAAACAACAATTCCATCTCACACACATGCACATAATACATGCAATCATTTACATGAAAAAAGTAAATGTAGTTTCTACAAATGGCCCTTAGGTATTGACATGAATGCAGGTTCTAAGTTTGTGGTCTATTAATTCCCAGTACACTGTGTTGGCTACTGTAGCTAGTTTCTTCCTGAAACTCTTACTAACAGACTTGTAGTCTCCATTCAATATACTTAGTCTGAAAAATAACTTTACCCACTGGCACCCAATTGAAGCATTACCACATCTTAACACTTTTAGGGGAACAAAAGACCTGTCCAAAATCAATTACTTGGTCTATAGGGTAGAGCCACCCCACTGATTTCTGTCAGTTTTTGTTTAACCAGAAATATAAATGGTACAAATAAGCACAGGTAAGAAAGTGGCAAAAACCTATTATCTGATCTGAAAGATCACATTGATCCACCTTTGGTTATTACTAATGGGTAATCTTCCAATAAATATCCACAGCAAATCACTCAATCCCCAAAAAGAACTTGTTAGGGGAGTATAGCTTATTATACTTTATGGTCTTATAATCACTCAATAAAGATTTATATGATAAACAAGTTCTTCCTGAGAAGAATGAAATCAATAAAGTATGGTTATTTTTGGTTAATAAGTTTCATTGTTTACTATTTGGTTTAAGGATTTAATTAATTCTGTAGACATCAAACAAAGCAGAGTATACAGAGATAATGAATGAGGAATTTTTAAAGTTTAATTAATTTTTATATATGAATTCCTCCCAAGTATTACACAGCTGAATAGTAACAATGCTCATTTGACCAAAGCAAGATATGTGTTGCAGTAATAACTCAAAACAATCTATTTGATAAAGAGGCAAAGCCACACTTTATTTGAAGAAAAAAAAAAACTTATTTGTAAGCATACTGGTGTATATATTCGATGAACCTCCTGTTTGTAGTCTTCTTTATATTTTAAAAACAAAATGTATTAAGGATAGAATAAATGTGCAGAATGGTCATTTCATTCATCAGCATAGATTTCTAATCTGATGTTGGCAGGTGGTCTCTGACACTATCACTTTGTTAACATTTCAAAGCAAATGAGAGTTTCTTTGGTAACATGATTGTTATATTTTGCATGGATTAATCTGTTTTTGTTTTAGAGTTTACTGTCTTGGATAAGTTTTGAATAATCTTGTAAATTTTTACAACTTTGGAGTTACATTCCTTTAAGTACATATGTAAAACAGTTGTACCTTTTAATTTGTAGTGTTTTTTTATTTTAAAAAAAAAGTATTAAGAGACTGCAAATAATGGATGCATATTAGGTTAGTATTACTGAAATGATACTGTTGTAGAAATTGGAAAAGGAAAGTCAGCAAACTGTTGGATTGTTTACATCAGTACAAGGGTATGACTTTTTGAACACAAAACTCGGCATTCAAGAATAATCATGCAAAATTTCATTTTTGGAATTACATACTTTAATTTATTTGTTCCGTATGGGAATAGTTTGCTACTGCATCAATAAATTAGCATAAACAATTAGTAGAAAGGTAAAGTTTTATAATTAGGTAAATAAGCTCTAAATCTAGGATTGTATCATTCCCACATATAGGGTACTGAAGTGTTCCTTCAGTTGATTTTTGTGCTGTAAGTATTTATTTATATGGGAATGAACTTGACAATTACATGTATAGTAACAAAGCACCTTATGAAATATTTAAACATCCAAATCTTGATTGGACCTAGGGAAATTTTTACCATCAAACCAGCTAACATGTTAGTATACTAATATGATAGGCTACAAAATGATGTGAGATACTGTGCATAATTATCCAATACCTATTTTGATGTCTATGGATAAATGGTGAAAGAAGATTGTTTAGCCAATAAAATGCTACACAAACAGAAATTTACTTCAATGTTACAATGA
This sequence comes from Potamilus streckersoni, assembly GCA_016746295.1. Lineage (NCBI taxonomy): Eukaryota > Metazoa > Mollusca > Bivalvia > Unionida > Unionidae > Potamilus > Potamilus streckersoni. The sequence goes on from JAEAOA010001541.1 coordinate 229,502, forward strand.
TAAATATTGTAATAGTGTTATGATCTCAATCCCTACAAATGGAGAATTTAAATAAATTAATAGAACTGGGGGTATTTTCATGATGAAAAATTATGTAGGTATTGTAGATCTGAACATTAAATAATCCATTGTAGATCTGAGCATTAAATAATCCAGTGTGCATTTGAACATTAAATAATCCAATGTGCATCTGAACATCAAATAATCCAGTGTGCATCTGAACATCAAATAATCCAGTGTGAACATGGTAAATATGATAAGCTATTTAAGCAATAATTTCTATTTTCACATTTAGAAAAACTATTTTAAACATTTAAAAAAGAATTTTACCAATGTGAAATAAAGGCTGTTTTTAGATGAAGTTTTTGTTTGTGTAATTCATTTTTACATTTTTTTTTTCTGCATAGATGTAATTCATTTTTATATGCAATTCTTTTCATACATATTTTGTTTTAATATATATTTCTTTTTTCCATATAGGTGTAATTCATTTTTACATGTATTTATTTTTTATAGATATATTTAATTCATTTTTAAAAAGGATATTTACATATGGGGATCAAAACTTTCACATTTGTGAAATAATTCTTTATTCATAAGAAAATTCTTTTTACATTATGTAAAAGTAAAAATAATTTATTTCACATATGAGAAAAAATATTTTATGTGTATTCTTTACCATATATGTATAAAATAAAGTTTATAAATTATTTAAAAAGTAATATCACATCTTGGAAAAATATTTCACATATATGACTGGTATTTTACAGATGTGAAAAAAGATTCTTACATCTGTGATATATCAGCTTTTCATCACATTTTCAATTCTTCTTAAATATTTTAAATTCTGTAATACATTTATAAAATAAAATCCTCAATTTAAGATATGTAAAAATGAATCTGAGTTTTTTATATATGTGGAATACTTTCTCTTGTAATATTCTTTTACACATGTAGAAATTCATTTAAATGTGAAAGACTATTATTATTATTATTATTATTATTATTATTATTATTATTATTATTATTATTATTATTATTATTATTATTATTATTATTATGACTTTATTTAAAGAGGGTAACTCAATTAGCTAAGAACTAATCTACCTTGAGGCCCTCATTCAAAGGAATTTATTTATTTTTGCTGCATCTCTGAAGCCATTGTATATACTGAGTTTGGAAAGAGGAAATAGAGTGGACATTTCTAATCTCAATTGGAATATTATTCCAGAGCAAAGTTCCAGAGTATTGGAAACTTTTTTAAAATAATTCCTTATTTGGTTTGGGAATTTTGTAATGTTTGGTAGACATTGATCGCAGGTGGGGAGTATTTCCAGGTAACCTATACTTGAATAGTGATTGTAAATATTCAGGAGCACTATTATTGGCTATCCTGTACATTAATTTGGCTTTTCTTAAACAGATTCGGTCTTTAATAGGTAGTATTTTTAACTTACCAGCTAAATTTTCCTTGCTTTCTTTCTGGATTGATATTAACTCAAAAGCTATTTTTTGAAGATGTGCCAGCTTTGCTAAGTTTTTATCATTTGAATTACCCCATACTGTATTACAGTAGTCTAAATAGGGTTGTATGTAACTGTTATAAAATAGTTTTCTGTGCTTTTCTGGGAGAAAGTGTCTTATCCTACTGAGAAGCCATAAACTTGAATTGACTTTTTTACTGATATGTTTGATATGTTCAGTCCATGATAGGTTATTATCTACCAAAACACCAAGTAGACTATGTGACAGACCATTTGCAACATTTTATCCTTCCATGTCAGACATAGTTCATCGCTATCAAGTTTTGTTCTTTTTTTCCTGTTGAGATAAGTAATATTTTAGTTTTACCAGTATTAACCACCATGCCATTGCATGTGCACTAGTATTCTAGTTTGTTTATGGCATTCTGTAAAGAAATTTTGAGTTCTTGTTTTGTGTTTTGGATGTCTGACAATGTTGTGTCATCTGCATAGAGATCTGTAGATGATACTGATATATGACAAATATGAAAAGAATAAAATGTTTAAACAGCTTTGAATTTGAATGTGTGGAGCATTTTTCACTCATTCAGAAGCTAATTAAACCTATGTTTGATATGTTTACCTTCACCAATTTGTAGTTAATGTTAAATATAATTTATATTTTTGTTTTAGTCTTTTATTTTTTGTTTTGTTGTTGTATTAAGTACTCTTACAAAGCAAATGTGTCACTCCATCCCACTTCACTGCCAACCACATAAAATTTCCCTTCCTCATGAAAAGTGTTACAATTTTGCATAGTTAATACATTTTTTTCTTCTACAATTTCCAGATCAATGAGATAACCAAGTCTGAATTGTCATTTTCATTTTAGCAACAACTGCTCAACTAAAGCTGTGAATATTGGTGTATGAAGTACTCATGTAAAGCTGTGAATATTGGTGTATGAAGTACTCATGTAAAGCTGTGAATATTGGTGTATGAAGTGCTCATGTAAAGCTGTGAATATTGGTGTATGAAGTACTCATGTAAAGCTGTGAATATTGGTATATGAAGTACTCATGTAAAGCTGTGAATATTGGTGTATGAAGTACTCATGTAAAGCTGTGAATATTGGTGTATGAAGTGCTCATGTAAAGCTGTGAATATTGGTGTATGAAGTACTCATGTAAAGCTGTGAACATTGGTGTATGAAGTACTCATGTAAAGCTGTGAATATTGGTGTATGAAGTGCTCATGTAAAGCTGTGAATATTGGTGCATGAAGTGCTCATGTAAAGCTGTGAATATTGGTGTATGAAGTATTCATGTAAAGCTGTGAATATTGGTGTATGAAGTACTCATGTAAAGCTGTGAATATTGGTGTATGAAGTACTCATGTAAAGCTGTGAATATTGGTGTATGAAGTGCTCATGTAAAGTTTTAAAACATTGGTGTATGATGACTGTAACTCTAACAGATGGCTTAATGATGGGTATTCAATAAAATTAATGAAAATTATGATGGGTATTCAATAAAATTAATGAAAATTATATTTAATATTTTTTTTCACATTTTTTTAAATACATTTTGTGGTAACTATATCTACATGCATTGGAGTGATTGATAACATCAGGAAAAGTCCCATAAAGCTTCATGATCACTTCAAATATTATCAGATTTTGGAAATGCAATTTTAAAACTGAATTTAACACAAGCTTCAATACCTTTTACACTTCATTTTTGTTCCATTTGTCCATGAACAGTTTGTTGATGTACTCAAGGTGTTCTGGGTAAATGACATCATTTCAGTTTATAGTTAATAAATGACTTACTGTCTTGTCTTCTTTGTCCATCAGTCCTGATGTTAAAGTGGAAAACACATTGATACAAGAAATTTATGGTTAGTATGAACTCTAGCAGAAGTGTACTACTGATATGTACATTATAGTGTTCCTGCGCTTTAAGGGAGCCATAATAGTACAACATTGTAAGGATACCTTATACAGGGGTACATTATAAATTGTATTATTGTAGTTACACCATGTAATGGGACCACTTAGTGAGGGACAACTGTAGTGGTGATATAACAAATTATATAACAAAGTAATTGAGGGGTCTACAAAAGATGCAGAGCAAATGAATTTAATGTAAAGTGAAACTTCACTAAATGACATTAAAAACTAAACAATATGTTCAATTGTAATATACAAGTGAAATTTGTTCTGTTTTGAAAAAGGAAACAATAAATGAGAAAGACATTTGGGGGGGAAGAACTAGTAATTTTAAAAAGCATTTATTTTTAAATCAATGGAATTGTATGAAGTACTCATGTAAAGCTGTGAATATTGGTGTATGAAGTGCTCATGTAAAGCTGTGAATATTGGTGTATGAAGTGCTCATGTAAAGCTGTGAATATTGGTGTATGAAGTATTCATGTAAAGATGTGAATATTGGTGTATGAAGTACTCATGTAAAGCTGTGAATATTGGTGTATGAAGTACTCATGTAAAGCTGTGAATATTGGTGTATGAAGTGCTCATGTAAAGTTTTAAAACATTGGTGTATGATGACTGTAACTCAAACAGATGGCTTAATGATGGGTATTCAATAAAATTAATGAAAATTATATTTAATATTTTTTTTCACATTTTTTTTAATACATTTTGTGGTAACTATATCTACATGCATTGGAGTGATTGATAACATCAGGAAAAGTCCCATAAAGCTTCATGATCACTTCAAATATTATCAGATTTTGGAAATGCAATTTTAAAACTGAATTTAACACAAGCTTCAATACCTTTTACACTTCATTTTTGTTCCATTTGTCCATGAACAGTTTGTTGATGTACTCAAGGTGTTCTGGGTAAATGACATCATTTCAGTTTATAGTTAATAAATGACTTACTGTCTTGTCTTCTTTGTCCATCAGTCCTGATGTTAAAGTGGAAAACACATTGATACAAGAAATTTATGGTTAGTATGAACTCTAGCAGAAGTGTACTACTGATATGTACATTATAGTGTTCCTGCGCTTTAAGGGAGCCATAATAGTACAACATTGTAAGGATACCTTATACAGGGGTACATTATAAATTGTATTATTGTAGTTACACCATGTAATGGGACCACTTAGTGAGGGACAACTGTAGTGGTGATATAACAAATTATATAACAAAGTAATTGAGGGGTCTACAAAAGATGCAGAGCAAATGAATTTAATGTAAAGTGAAACTTCACTAAATGACATTAAAACCTAAACAATATGTTCAATTGTAATATACAAGTGAAATTTGTTCTGTTTTGAAAAAGGAAACAATAAATGAGAAAGACATTTGGGGGGGAAGAACTAGTAATTTTAAAAAGCATTGATTTTTAAATCAATGGAATTATATGTACTGTAATTGTTGACCGTTTGCTGTCAGTGACCATATTCTTAATTAGAAATTTATTTTTATCTACAGTTACCACCCAAATTTGTAGATACACTGTAGGATGGTTATTTCAACTACACAAAAAAGTATATGGTTCATTTCTAGGGTCAAGTTTGACTGCATATGAAAAGACATTCTTTCATGGGGATCAATATATCAATACTTTTATTACTGATTAGTACTTGGAAATTGGTTTTAATCTATAGTTGCCATAAATAGATTTATATGTATAAAATTAGAGTGTTACTTCCAAGTTCATGCAAGCTGAAAAAAAGTACATGGTTTATATCTAGGGGCAAGTCAAACTTAAAAGCAGGTATGTAAGCAGTGTTAACACATCACAATTTGTGGCCATCACATGATGGATTTGCCTCCAACTTTAGGGTAGATCCCCGTCTCGCCCCTTATCAGTGAAACTTACCACTTCCTGCCGGACAAAGCTTGTTGTTATCTGATAAATAAGCGTTTTGCAAAATCCAACTAACATTACTGTGGTCATTTTTTGGCAATCAAACCCGGTTTTCATACAATCACTAAGCTTCTGTAAATATACTCTAACTGTTCCATAGCCCCATTTTTCAGTTTTACGACTTTGACCTATCCCACAGAAAATAGAAAGTCACAACTAAATCTTGAATAAATTCTGATTTTGACAAATTTGAGTTGATACACCGGGCTACATGTCATGGGATCTTTGCAAATTAGGTTGAAGTAAAATATTGTGAGATCGTATAAGTCGTGAGGATTTACTGGATGTTGATAAAGTGGACTAGAGTAATACGCAGTAAGAGACCCATGTTTGAAGGATTATGGTAGATTTGGTTAGCAAGAGCCTTGCAGTCTATACACTGCTCTGTGACAGTAGAGTTCATCGGATCTACGCTATTGCACTTGATTATACCCCAAATTCCTGGCCCCCTAGTTTGTTACCAGGCTTCTTGGCAGTATCAACACATCACTGCCAACAAGTACTTAAACCCATTCCAATCCAGAGTCCTATTATCAGTAGCAGTTTATATATGATCATAGGTTTGTTTAAAAGGTAAAATTTGCACAAGATTTTAATTTCTTTGAATTTATTATTTTAATTCTCAATGTTTGACATTTTGTATAATAGATAGTTTGATTGAGGATTGTTTAATTTTAAGCTTTTTGGTGAGATTGGGGGAAAAAAAACACTTCTGTTTAAACAGTTATACATAACCTTTTCTTCCAGAACAAGGAAGAGAGGGCAAAAAGAAAAGTCCAAGGTTTGATACCCAGGAAAGCAGTATCAAAACATGAAGCAAAACAAAAATGACCTAATCAAATTACTTGATATCTGGCATATAAAATGCCTCCCACATTTTGTATTCAATACAGGAATTTTAATTTTTACAAGTTTCACTTTTGAACATTTTTTGCAATAAAATTATTGTTCAGTTCAGTCAAATATCAGTTTAAGAAAACCTTTAAATGATTTCTAACAACATCATCCAATAAAATAAGGCTAAATTGGAGAGAAAGCATCCTGGTGTAATTTGCTTTGATATTTATACAAATGATATATCATTCCAATCCACTATCAGATATGACCAGCATTACTAAAAATAGGATATAAAAAGCTTAAATCTTTCCCTGCATAGAACTTACTAATGAACTATAACTTGGAATATATTTTGTTACTTTCTTCTGCTTTCTTTTTTGAGATATTTTTTTACTGTCTAAATTATTGTTGAATTCAGTGAAATCATTGGAAGTAAATTGTCATTTACTTGCTTAGACAATGAGTCCAACTACAAACTGCACAAACCCAGATCTGTCATTGTGCAACGCACCATCTTATCTTGTTCAATGTAGTTTGTTGGGAGTAATCAGTAGAAGAAACAACATAGACCCTGATCTGCAGGAGCATTATGATATGGCAGATCAAATTCTTTGTTGTTTGCAGTTTGACTTGAAAGCAAATATATACATTATTCTAAAAAAACAAAACATGAATCTCACTGAAGATTTTCTCTATATTTGATCTTAAGTGAATTCTGACATTTTGCTAACAATATCAGTATTATGAATACAGATATTAAAAAAATTGTAATTGAACTAAATTTACTCCTTCACAGAACTCAAAAATTACAATTGATTCAAGGATGCCAAGATTTTCACAGTGAATTATAATAACATTTTTACAATTCAACAACTGCAGTCTTATTATTTGTCTTTTTGGATAAAATTTCAAATTAAAATATCCAATGTGTGCATGTGTCTCTGTCTATGCATCTCTCATAGAAAAGAAAGCATTAACTTGAATACAACATCATGATTGTCTTGGAAGTTACAATGCATGGCCAATGTGGTCCCACTTTGCATGCTAATTGATCTAGTATAGGTCTTGTATTTTATTCAGGGGTGGAGACTTTAATAGGAAAGAGAATATACCAAATCAGTGATCTCAAGAAAGGCAAAAGCAGAAAACTCATCTTTCATCATTGTTGCTTATAATATGCTTCATGAAATTTAGAGAATTGTTTAAGTACATATTGCAGATTTAAATTTAATACCATATATGGGTATACTGTACTTGCTTACACATAGGTCCAACTGCGAACAACACAGACCCCAATCTACCATCATATAATATGCTTACAGATTAGGATCTGTCTCGTTCATTTTAGTACTAATAGCAATCTGCTTAGAATCCGATCTAATGGGTCACTATGTACTGGCAGGTCTGGGTCCATGCAGTTTGCACTTGGACCTGATTTAACAGAGAACATATACATACAGTATTTAACAGCATCTGTGGTTAAGATAGATGTTCTTATTTCAGAGCAGCGTAAGAAGATTTTGGACGGCCAGACTCCATGCTGTCCTATTTGTGGCCTGACACTACGACTAGGGGAAACTGAACAACACTTCACTCAGGAACTGGAAAAGCTGGAAAAACTTTCAAGGTGAGGAGACTGTCACTTTGGACTGGCTTCTACAATTAAATATCTGCTCCTTGTCTACTCATCAGGGGGTCCGGCATCTTTCAGCTTCAGATGATCATAGCTGATTTGAGTTCCTGAAAAAATTGTCCTGCTTTGTTTAGTAACTAATATATGGCCCTTACATGCAAAACAAAGATTTAGAACGAACTTTCCTTTATTTAAATTGTATATCATTACCAGTTATTCTCTTGTACAAAGTGTTGGTATCCTTTGAAGAAATGGAAAAGGATGCAGAGACAGTAATTTGAATACATGTAACTGTAATGTAGCATTCCATGTCATCCAACATGGCAACCAGAAATGTTGATGAATAAAAGGAGAGCTAATATTATCAAGAAAAAGCGAATTCAGAAGCAGGATAATGAATTCTAATCACAAGTATATACAGCTTTATTTTAGGACCACTAGTATATCCAGGCCTTATTTAAGGAGTATATAGAACTCTAAACACTAGTATATACAGGCCTTATTTATGGAATATATAACACTGTAACCACTAGTATATCCAAGCCTTATTTAAGGAGTATATAGAACTCTAAACACTAGTATATACAGGCCTTATTAATGCAATATATAACACTGTAACCACTAATATATCCAGGCCTTATTTACCGAGTATATAGAACTCTAAACACTAGTATATACAGACCTTATTTATGGAATATATAGTACGGTAACCACAAGTATGTAAAGGCCTTATTTAAGGAGTATATAAAACTGTAACCACTAGTATCTACATACATTATTATGTGAAACCTTATTTAAGGAGTTATGAACTCTAACCACAAGTATGAACAGGCCTTATTTAGGGAGTATATAGAACTAGTATGTAATACTTTATTTAAAGAGTGTATAGAATAATATTAACAAGAATGTAAAGATTTTATTTGAAATATATATATAATTATAATAAGTATGTACAGGTTTTATTTTTTAAAAAATTTAAAATTTAGAGCACATATATATGCCAACATTTTTTTAGTTGTTGTAACCCAAAAATAATCTCAGAACTCTCAACATTTGGAAGATAAAAACACCTAAATGGAAAAATCATACATGTAATTTAAAAGTACCCATCCATTATATTGCATGTTGTGATTGCATTCAACAAGCAAGGGATGTAAGATACATGATATGAATATAGTAAAATGTGATAGGATCAAGTATAACAGGCCATTATGCAGTAGAGTGTTACTGTTGAGGTGGCCACAAATACAGTTTGATTGTATGTATTTATCCTGATAGGAACTGCTGCCATCAATTACAAATCTCGGGGAAATTCACATTTTTCTAAAATGTTGTTGTTGGGCTTAACGCCATTTTTCAGCACACGATAGGCTATTCATGGCGGCCAGTATTAATGGTGGAGGAAGAAACCAGGAAATCACCGGAAAGAACCACCGACCCATGAGAAGCTACTGGCAAGCTTTCTCACATATCTACATTAGCCGAAACCTAGAAACCCTAGAAACCTAGACTCGAAACCTAGACTCGAACACACACAGAGGTGAGATGGCAGTGATCCGTAACGGACAGCGGTGGTCGGCCACTCGGAGCCCCCTTCTAAAATGTAGTAGTAATTATAAATTAAGACATTCTCTTTAAAGTAAGTAAAAAGAGTACAGCATTTTGTACCTATTCATGTATTGTGCAAGATAAAATGGCATAACTTAGATTTCTGTGAAAAAAGATGTTTCAGTGAAGTTAATTTCAGACAAATAGTAATGATATAAATTTGGGGGGGGTGGAAATATTTTCAAGATACATGTATTAAAATTGGGGTCCTCTTTATAACTGAAAGTGTTGTAGAAAAATTTGAAATTTTGAAAAGGGGAAATTTTTTTAGAATAGTGATTTAATAAAGAAATAAAGAGTTTTAAAATATGAAGGTGTGATTGTTATGGACATCAATTTGTTAGAAATTGAATATGCTAGAATCAATCATGATAAGATCAGTGACAAGATATCAATAAGTGGGTGTTAAATGAATTATAAATTAGCATAGATTTCAAAAAAATTATTATATCATTGTCTCTAGGTAGAGGTGGAATTTCAAATTGAATCTCTCACATCCTATAAGGTTTGGTATTTTTTTCCCTCATTGATTTCATTGCATTTACTTAAGATAAAACTTATGGTTCATTAATTGTTGATATTCAACTCAGTAAATTCTGGGAAAACTGCAAAGCTACCATTAGTCTTGTATCTTGTGGCATAGGGGTGGATAATTAATTTTTGGTTGATAATATAAAATTTATGACACTTTTACAATAACACAATTGATTAAAAGGCAGCAAAACTGTGTGAGTTGTCATTATCCAGTATTTGCCTGTTTGTGGAGTGTGCTTGAGATAAAAACTTTGGGGAGGGATTATTTAGTGAGAGCTGGAATAGTATCAACATTGTCATTATCAATGTTTGCCCATCTGGGGAACATGACCCTCCAGTTATCCATTTATGGATATAATTCTTTCATGTTGCCTTGCTTCAGGCTTAAATCTGAACCAGATTGAGAAGGGAGATTGGTTTACAAAGAATAATGTCTTTGCAACTTAATCATTGTGTAGCAATTTATCATAATCAAGTGTGAATTAGGTATAGAAAAGTCTGCAACACCAGTACAGAGCTTCAGAGTGGGGCCTCTTATCAGCCACTGTTGGGTTTATCTCTATATCCACTTCTTTGACTCAATTCCTTCAGTAGTTGACAACTTTATATATCAAACTGGCTACAATGAAATAAGTTTCCCTGTATCCAATTCATCATTGTAATTGTTAAGTAAGTAAGTAGCTTTACCTTGGCAACCGTCAAGTTTTTTCTTGAGCAAACTGATCCTGCTGATTGGTCTGGAAATGTTAATTCAGTTATAACATAATAATTCTTGTCCTAAAAAGAAAACTTTACAGTTATGGTAGATAATTATATAGTGAATAATGGAATATGATAAAAAGTGTCATTTTTCATTGATCATGACTTTCACAATTATTACAAGAGGAACAACTGTTTAAAGTTTCATGTCTGCATTTGCTGCAAACATGTTATAGTTCATTTAAAACTGTACTCTTGGAAAATGTTGTTACCATATAAGTATGTAAAAAAATAAGTTGAAAAGATGATGAAATCATGAAAATATATAACCATATATACTCAATCATATGTCAGATCCAACTGCAGAGATCTGGGGTTATGCTGTTTGTTAATGATTTAAAAAATGACATAGCCCATGTCATGCAAGTATATCGAACAGTGGCAGATCCATTTTGATGGGGTTTTCTTTTAGTTGGACCTGACTTATTAGCAGGTATATATTGTATGCAAATATTGTATCTTTAACGGGTAGTGTAGCTCTCATATAAAAATATATAAAGAAGTGCCTCATTAAATGGCAATAAAGCTGTCTTAAAAAGTATACAGAATTGTCCAGTGCCATCTTAACAACATTGTAGGCTCTGAGCAAAGCAATGCACTGGGCTCCCCTACTAGCCCTACTATTCATTAACAATATGGGCAGCATTATGCCCCTGGGAAAAGTGAGGCCCTGGGCAACTGCCCAGTGTACCCATGCCTTAAAACAGCACTGGAATTACCTTGTTTGTCCTGTTCATCAAGGAGTTACAACATCATGAAAGACCAAGAACACTCCCTGTGCTTTACTCAGGAGATGCAAGGTTTTGGTGATTAACTTTTTTCCTCAAAACACAATTGGTTTATAAAGCCAATCAAAAGCTAAAAAGGTAAAATTTGTCCTGCTTGCCTATTTTTATTGATTTTAAGAACATTTCTACTTGCTCATTAGCAGTTTTGACCAACTCTTTATTATTAATCCAATCAAAGGTTGTTTGATGAGGCTTGATGTACCTTGAAAATGTTTGCACTTGCAAAGTATGCAGGTACTCAGAATGTCGGCTAATCTTGTGCATGGGTTTAAAATTTATTGTGCCACATCTGTGCTATTTTTGATTCTTTAAATTTGAATAAAAATAGTTTATTTTCATGAAGTTTAGCATGCAGATTTATGGCTGAGGAAGGTGTCCTACCATCTGAATAATGTGATCATTCGTGATTAGAGGTTTATTGTAGTTTTGGTAAGAACCATAAAATCTACAAAATTAAGACTACGAAAAAAGGTGTGTTGGCAGTGTTATGTATTCATTTTTAATGTTCTATTTAATTTAATTTTTTTTTTAAAGATCCCGAAGGAATGCCAAAGATGTGACACCTCAAGGCAGAAAAGTAAGTCCCTATATTTGACCAAATCTTGAAATTAGTTAAAGTGTGCTAGATAAGGAGAAAATCTTTAAAATTTAGCAGCTATCCAACAACAAATTTTTTTGGAGACCTTTTCGTTTGAATTTTGCATAAGATTGAAAATGGATTTTTGTGATATCTATTTCAAACTTTCTGATGCTTGTATGAGTAGCAATTAACTTTGGAGTAAAACTGAAATTGCTCTGTCTACTTACATGTACATCCTTTTCCTTATGATTCTGAAATTTTTCATTTTGTAAATTTTCCCAGCAACTGAAACAATAGAACCTATCATATAAGGCGACCCATTCTGCCAACATAAAGTCATTGAAGACAGGTGGTTGCTCAGAATAGGTTTGTGCATAAAGACCAGTTTTTAAGGTAAAATGTGAATGTATTTTGTTCTTTATTAATTGTTCTTGTTAATTATTACATGCTTTCATATAAAAAAATATACAGTAGAGTGCTAAAACTGCATAAATCATAAACATAAATTTTTTTGGAGTTTGCATGCAGACTATTGGCATCAGAGATGAATTGGAAAGTTAACTATAAGGTAACACTTACTTGTCCATAAATTGTAAAATTATGCATGATACTACTTCTTCAATATGTTTATTTACAACCAGAAGCCAAATCTTGATTCATAAACATCATAATAAATTGATCAGCTTGATAAACAAAATGCTGTAACAGACATGCTAAGGTGAACATATAATGTGGTCTCTGAGCATGGCACATTTGGCTTCATGTGCAGGTTTTAATATCAGTAACATTGATAAAGCGAACAAGAAATACAGGCAATTACTTTAAAATTAACTACATGAAAAAGCAAATAACTTAAAAAGCCAAAACGCCACCCCTTTCATCATAGTAATTAAATATTATAACTCCACAGACAAACTGTTTATGGCAATACTTGTTGCACTGTAGTGAAAGCAAAGGAAGAATATTTCTCATTATGACATTATTGGCATTGTGTGAATATTTCTCATTATGACATTATTGGCATTGTGTGAATATTTCTCATTATGGCATTATTGGCATTGTGTGAATATTTCTCATTATGACATTGCATTGTGTGAATATTTCTCATTATGACATTATTGGCATTGTGTGAATATTTCTCATTATGACATTATTGGCATTGTGTGAATATTTCTCATTATGACATTATTGGCATTGTGTGAATATTTCTCATTATGACATTATTGGCATTGTGTGAATATTTCTCATTATGACATTGCATTGTGTGAATATTTCTCATTATGGCATTATTGGCATTGTGTGAATATTTCTCATTATGACATTATTGGCATTGTGTGAATATTTCTCATTATGACATTGCATTGTGTGAATATTTCTCATTATGACATTATTGGCATTGTGTGAATATTTCTCATTATGACATTGCATTGTGTGAATATTTCTCATTATGACATTATTGGCATTGTGTGAATATTTCTCATTATGGCATTATTGGCATAATGTGAATATTTCTCATTATGACATTATTGGCATTGTGTGAATATTTCTCATTATGACATTATTGGCATTGTGAATATTTCTCATTATGACATTATTGGCATTATGTGAATATTTCTCATTATGACATTATTGGCATTGTGTGAATATTTTTCATTATTACATAAATGGCATCCATGATTGTTACAGTAATGGTTTGCTTTGCAATAAAATAACCTTTGTATTTGATATCCTGCTGGTAAGCTCAAAAAATGAGTTTATTGCTAGTGACTGGATATGTTTCTTCACCACTCTGGTATCTATTTGTTTGTCATTTGGAATCATAATTGTTACAAACTGGCATTGATGTCTGCAGCGAAAGTATACTCAACATCCACTTGCTAAAATAATACTCTTTGTAACCTGTTACCCAAAGAATTGTCATTTGTACTCACAGTGAATGTACAGGTATTTTTCTAAAACATGTATTGATCTTTATTTGCAAGGTACTGTCATATATTAACCTGGATACAATACAATCTTGGTTATTTTGCACCTAACACCATGTTATGCATGAATGGCGAGTGCCTGAAAGCATTTTGTAAATGTTTCTCTCTCACTTTCTCTCGTTTATGATTTTCTTAAATCCATTTTTCAGTCATGAAAACATATTCAAACCTCTGAGTATAGCCAAACATGATTTGTTTTTCAATGTGTCATTTGTTAAATGGTATAAGTGATGCACGCTATAGTATGAATGCATACACTACATGTGATATAAGAAGTTCATATATTTTTTCTTTAATAAATTGCTCATGATGATAAAAATGAATAAATAATAACAACACCAGGTTCATTTCTTTTATTTTATTATCATTTTATTATCGATTAAGCATATTTTTATATTATTTTATTGTAACGTGCAGCGGGAGGAGATTCCAGTTAAACGCAAGAGCAAGCGATGATATTAATGGTCAAGGACATCTTAAAAATTGTTACTGGTTTTTATGAAATCGCTATCTTGGGGCCCATAGTTATGTTGATGATTTTTTTACACCCCTGAAAACTGGGTTTGACTGTATGTGGTTTATACCATTGAACTACTTATGATACATAGTCAGTCCTAAATGTAAATAATGCCAGTCAGATATCAGTATGTCTAGTTGCCACAAGAGCTGTTTTGCTGTTCCTACTGCCCCTGAATGTTGACCTGGAGTTATGATCAAAAGACTTCTTGTAATGTCTTCTTGGTCCTAAATAAATACAATAAAAATCTGATATCCAGTATGTCCACCACAGTAGCTAACTTTTAAAAAATTTTCTTGTCAAAAATAATCAGAGATGGTTACAGCTGTTAGCAATTAAAATGAAGATATGGTTTTATCAAGAATGCCTGGAAATTCTTTTCACTCAGTAGAGCATCAGTCCCTTCATGCTATATGCTTCAGAATAGTCTTCACTCTGCATGTAGATGCAACTTGATAATTTCATTAGTGTTTTAGTGTGATTCATCCATAATAGTATCAAAAACATGTTTTGCTTGAAGGTTGCAGGTCATGTTAAAGAATTGTTCATGACAGTGCATTTATATCATAAAATCTACTCCAGTAGGTCATTTGTAATCTTAAAGAACAAGTGTTCACTCATATAAGAGGTAGCTCATATCAAGTTTTACAGTATTCTTAAAATTTTATATCATTAAAAAAAAATCAGTTATAATGAGTTTAATTTGTATATTTAATTTAGTAGAAATTTATGACTTCTGTTCTTGATTGAGGAAGTTCTTGCATGGTTGCCTGATTATTTTATGACTTTTATTACACACCTATCAATTTTCTACCATTGAATGTGCCAAAATTAACTACCAAATCCCAATGGTTGGAAAATGAGTAATTTTTTTATTCCATATTGCCATCTCTAAAAGGAGGCTGGAACTGCATTTTCCTCAGGGTTTTTTGATTAAACTGAACAAGTGGAATAATTTTGCTGTAGCCTCACTTGATCTAAAATGGAAATGAGTACCATTCATTATCTTTAACAAATCTGTATAAAGTTCCAACAATCTGTTCATTCCTGCTTGTAAATAACTGTCAAAATAATGCCAAAAAATTATTCCAATGCCTTGTCCCTGGCAGAGCCTCTCACAATATCCTGCCAAAACAGCTCAAATATTGCCAGTGGTCAGACATGAATGTTCCTAGACATTCAGCTGGGAATACCTTCTGTGATGTAAAATTTGACAACTGCACAATAATTGTAAATCACACATATGGGTCTGCTACCTCCATGCATCAAAGAACTCATTATTAATAGTAGTGAATATGGGTGACATGTTATACAGTTTTTTTCATAAAACAGATATTCATGTGCATATCAGATGTTCAGAAACTTATTTTTGGTTAGAATGAAGTGGCTATCAGAAAGGTTGGAATTTTAATCAATTTCTTTCTTTCCATTTAAATTTCTGGGATTTTATTAATTTATTTTGATATTCAAGAAAATTATTGTTATTGTAGTAATTAAATCATGATCACATTTTGTTGTCAGCATGAAAACTCCTGATCATAACTCATGCTTTGCATTTCATTGTGATCATGATTATGAGATGCTGTGATAATAATATAAATGTACCTAGCTGCTAATTCATTTGATGAGTATGCCATTTGAATTCCTCAACCCAATAACTGATTGACAGATGCCTTTCAATCCTGGCAGAGGTTATCGAGGGTAACAGCATGAATGGTTCTGGAATACTTGAAAGAACAGCCAAATATCTTCAGAAAACTATTTTTATTGACTTAATTTTTCTCAGTGTACTTTCATCAACAATGTTGGTGGTCAAAAAAAGTAGACATCAGTTTTTGAAGAATCCTCAGGATAATGTATCCGCAGAAAAGCAAGAAGAATTTTGCACTAAAGCAAGAAGAATTTTGCACTTGCAGACCATTTCACACAGTCAGCTGCTGATGGAAGTCTAACAATTCAAACATTTTTTAATAGAAATTCAATCTCATTCAGGTAAAATATAAAAGTCTTCCAAAAGTTATATGTTGGGATTATTAAATTTAATTGCAATGCATGAACAGCATTGGAATAAAAATATCAATATAATTTAAGGTGTATATACTAATCCTCCATCAGTCACATACACTTCTCTTGACCCTTAATGCTCAGAATACTTTTACATTGTAAATATACTTTGTAATGGAAATTCAGAGATATAAAACAAAATGAGCAAGGTAACACTTCTTTTTTGACATTCATAAGTGTGACACTTGATTTTATGATAGCAGTATAAATCATGTATGAAAACAGTGAACAATAATCTTTCTGTGAAACAAGAGGACCATCTTCCTAAATCTAAGAATGACAGAAATGGCAGTTTTTGCAAAACCATGAAAAGAAATGAATTCAGTCCTGTTTATGACAGACAGTGTCATCTGTCATTGATATCATATAAAGTGCACTGCACCAAACCAGAGATATCCTGATAACCTACAGTAAATACATTTCACATAGAGAAAAGTGTCAAGGAATAGTTTATGTTTTTAGGGGCATGCTGTTACTTTGATAGGTGTTTTATCAAAGACACATTTACACATTTCTGTGTAAATGCTGCTATGGATATCTTGCACCCAACTGAGCATAGGTCTAAATCTGTCCACCTGGCAACAAAAAAACAAGATTTTATTGGCTCCTGTTGCATACATTCGTAATGTTAACCGCGATATTTAGTGTTGATCATAATAGAACAGGCAGCAAGTGAAAGAAGGCAATTGTAGTTTGACATTGCAACACAAAGAAGATTTTAAATTGAAATCTGTCATTTTGACTTCAAAGATTGTTATTCTGCAGCCTGGTACAGTATTTTTATGTCTCAGTTCACATTCACCATACCAGGTCTTTTATATAGCAGATAGCTTTTCAGGGATCAAGTAGATTATTTTCATGGCTAGATTTCATCCCTCAAGGTGAGTACATATTTTGGGACCTTCTCCTGCTAAGATAAGAAGTAGACTGGTTGTAAAGAAGTAGACTGGTTGTAGTTGTATGGCCACTCACCTTGTAACTTTGAACTCCTACTTTTCCATCATTTGAGGACCAGTCAGTGCAAAGATATCATTTATGTGACATTTTTAGTATCTGATGTGAAAAATGATCCTTTGAATAGATCCTATTCTTGTTCTTCGGTCAATTTTTCATAACTGTAATTTGATTTTACCTCACTTGTCAAAATAATTGGTACTAGAAGACACTGACTTGATATAGGCAATTAAAACTGAATCTTTGTATTGTATGATTAACTTTCTATTTATATGATTAATGTCAGGTAGTGAAAGCTTGTGGGGGGGGGACAAAGCTAAATGTTCTTCTTTGAGCTAATGATTAACATAGAGGCATTTGTAGTCTTGAATTATGGTTTTAAAAAAAAACAAACAATGCATACATTATGGATGGCAGAAAAAATTTTCAAGTGGGACAGCATTTTGGCAGCAGGTGGTTTCTTGTTGCTCTATTTTTCACAGCTTTTTGACATGATCTAAAAATAGTCTGTATTTTTGGATGCTCTAATCTTTAGTACAAAGTACTGTATTCAACTTTCACAAATTTTTTATACATATTTAGGAATCATTTTTGTTAATACATCATTAATACTATATTATACACTATTTTTGTAACATTTATATTTTTTAACCTGTACATATTTAAACATCAGACAATAATTGTAATAACCCTTTTATGCAAAATGTAGACATGACAGTACATGCATTTTGTCTCACATGTGCAGCATCTGTTTTAACAAAATGAATGATCCAGTTATTTTACACAGGAATTCCACATTTATTTTGTAAACAAGAATTCCACTGTTATTATGTACACAAGAATTCTACTTTGTGTACAAAAGAATTCCACTTTTATTATTTTAACAAGAATTCCACTTTTATTATATACACAAGAATTCAGGCCTGTCTTGTGTAATATCTTGTATGTACAGAAACTTGGATGGACTGCATGCCTGTCTTGTGTAATATCTTATATGTACAGAAACTTGGAGGGACTGCAAGCCTGTTTTGTTTTGTATGTATAGAAACTTGGATGGACTATAAGCCTGTCTTGTGTAATATTTTGCATGTATAGAAACTCGGAGGGACTGCCAGCCTGTCTTATGTAATATCTTGTATATATATAGAAACTCGGAGGGACTGCCAGCCTGTCTTATGTAATATCTTGTATATATATAGAAACTCGGAGGGACTGCCAGCCTGTCTTATGTAATATCTTGTATATATATAGAAACTTGGATGGACTGCAAGCCTGTCTTGTGTAATATCTTGTATGTATAGAAACTCGGAGGGACTGCCAGCCTGTCTTATGTAATATCTTGTATATATATAGAAACTCAGAGGGACTGCCAGCCTGTCTTATGTAATATCTTGTATATATATAGAAACTTGGATGGACTGCAAGCATGTCTTGTGTAATATCTTGTATGTACAGAAACTTGGATGGACTGCATGCCTGTCTTGTGTAATATCTTATATGTACAGAAACTTGGAGGGACTGCAAGCCTCTTTTGTTTTGTATGTATAGAAACTTGGATGGACTATAAGCCTGTCTTGTGTAATATCTTGCATGTATAGAAACTCGGAGGGACTGCCAGCCTGTCTTATGTAATATCTTGTATATATATAGAAACTCGGAGGGACTGCCAGCCTGTCTTATGTAATATCTTGTATATATATAGAAACTTGGATGGACTACAAGCCTGTCTTGTGTAATATCTTGTAGGTACAGAAACTTGGATGGACTGCAAGCCTGTCTTGTATAATATCTTGTATGTACAGAACCTTGGATGGACTGCAAGCCTGTCTTGTATAATATCTTGTATGTATAGAAACTTGGATGGACTACAAGCCTGTCTTGAGTAATATCTTGCATGTACAGAAACTCAGAGGGACTACAAGCCTGTCTTGTGTAATATCTTGTATGTACAGAACCTTGGATGGACTGCAAGCCTGTCTTGTGTAATATCTTGTATGTATAGAAACTTGGAGGGACTGCAAACCTATCTTAGGCAGAATCTTGCATATAAATGAATTTATGTACAGAAACTGATGGACTACAAGTCTGTTACATAAAATCTTGCATATAAATAAATTTATGTACAGTACTTGGATGGACTACCATACAAGTCTATCTTGTGTATAATCTTGCATGAAAGTAAATTTATGTGAAGAATGTTTTCATAGTATAGTAATTAGAAATTTTTATGCATTGAATCAGTAAAAGTCCAGCACATTTTCTGCTAAGGCATGATTTCTAAATTACTAACATTTGCACTTTAGAAACCCAAAGATTTAGGGGCAGAAAATATGCTTACAAGTCTTTAGATTTGACAATTTGACATAAACAAATTATTTTATAAAGCAGAGGCAGGTATTTCAGTGTAAGAACTAAATGACGAAGGTCTTTACCTTCTTTTCAGAATCACCAAATGCTGGAATAAAGCAGGAAAATGCAAGATAACAAAGAATTATTGAAATTGTGAATTGCAGTGGTGATTAGGTCAAATTAATTCAAAGACTTGAAAGTATTGCATGTGTACTATAGTGTCAAATTAGAAAGTGGAAGCAGCAATTTGCATGCATTAGAAAATCAACAGATTTTATTGGTTTTGATAAAGATAAGAAATTATCTACCTTTTCAAGCAGTAAACATAAATTTTAAAGTCATTTTATTTTTAGCATCAGGCGATGTAGTTGAATACTTTGCTGCTAATCCTTTCATTGAACTGATGTGTTGATGGTGTATGGAAATAGTTGAGATGAGTGATGTAGATATTATTGATAAACAATAATTTAAGATTTAAGTAGGATGCATGCATTTATAGTCAGTCTGAAGTTAAAATTCCATTTCAGTGTCTCCCATCCCCATCTTCAGGCCGCAGAGGAAAAGACTCCCCGTCCCTGGAAGCAGCCTCACACTCCAGATATGATGTAAGTATTAAAGGTAAAAATATATATATATATATATAAATATATATTTATATATATATGTATAATATATATATATATATTTACACACACACACCTTTGATAACTTGCTTCCTGATAATTCACAAACCGGCTTATAATGTGGGGTCAAGCATGGATTCCATTTTTTAAACAAGAAAATACCCCAAAATTGATCCCTATTTGTTGTACTTTCAGAAAATTGATCAAAAGAGAAACTTTTATATATGGCTTGTTTTATTGTCAAAAATGGTAGATTGGACCTGGAAATGTTAATCAACATTATCATTTATGAAATATCATACAATTTGTTACATTTTCTTTCTAAACGTCATTCCTAGTACACCGCAATTAACAACATGTAAGGAAATTTTGTTAATGAAAATGTCACTTATACCAGTGGAGGCAGTACTTTAATAAATAAATACAATAATAAATAAATACAAATTAAATAATTTTTTTATCAATTGAAATTTGTGTTCTAGTTCTGTCTTTTTGTTCCTTTTAAGTGTAATCATCATAAATGGAATGTATCCTCTTGTAATTAAACATAAGATGTCAATCTACTGTAACAGCTATGTCTAGGAGCATTTCTCTGAGAACCTAATTAGGTGCCTACTGTGTTTTGATAACAGACTTACAGAAGTATTTGTTGTATTGATACACTGAATTAAAAGCTGGCCTTCTTTGTATTATCATACTAATTATGTCTTTTTGAATCAAAGAAGGTGGAGCATGAAAATCCTACAAACTTAACCTTATCCCTCATAGAGTGTATAGATTTTTAGCCCTTCGATGCGCATGTAGCAAAGTTACCCAGTGCATTCCGCTACTCATAGGTCTGTTAAGCAGTGAAGTATATGTTACATTTAAAAGCAATTTTATGTTTTTGGTACACGTTTATTATGTATGGAAAGATTTTAGAGTAAAATACGGTCATTATAGCTGTATACTTATTTTTCACAAAAGAATTTTGCATGTGCTTTAAAATCTTGAGAGAACTTGTTCAGTGTCAAGTCAGTGAAGCTGCGTGATCAACCGTAGTGGCAATTTCACACTCAAAATTTTCAAGTTCTTTGCGTCTACATCACTAAATCGGCTGAATTTGATAATTTATAATTTATAAAAACTAATGGCTTCCTACATCAGTATCAGAGCCTTTACCTAAGATATTGAAGCTTTCATAGTTATGATTCTTTTTTCGAAAGTACTGAACAATATCAGCAACTGCCATTTGTCGAATGGAGAATACAGTTATGACCTACATACTTTAAATAGCAGATTTCCACCAGAGCATAAACAGTGACCACATGATCTGATGTAATGGTCATTCTCACCAATGAATGTAGTCTTTAATAGGGGGTTTTCCCCAAAGGTAGCTTTATGAAAACCAGCTCAAAATGGCTGCTGTTTACAGAGTTGGAAATAGTCGGTTGTATGGGAATCGGGTAAAGTGCCAAAATGCGCATGTATTTGACTTCAGTAGAGTGCCAAAAGGCACTAGTATGAGGTAAAAGGTTAAAATCTAGCAGCCGTGGTCATATGTCAAGAGGAACTCTCTTCATTTAATCAATCAAACACTGTTATAAATGTTATTGTGTATGTAACATAAACTACCTTAAATTAACTGACTCATTGGTGACTGTAATCAAAGATTGCAAGGCAACCAGGCGAAATGAATACTTCATAAAATAAAGAGCTTAGTTTCAGATATGGTCCATTGTGGGCAAGCAAGTTTCAGAGAATTCTCGAAGTGACACTTAGAAATATCTTTAAAGTTGATGAGAATTTTCATTATTACTTATAGTGAAATCACAACATCAATTCTGTACTAACTGAACAATACAAAAATTGAGATTCAACGTAGACAATTGTCTTTCAAAACAAATTTTGCATGTTTTTGAAAAAAGGAATCTTGTTTGGTGGTATATCCACAGTTAGTCTAGTTCCCTTCTCTTTTGACTCCAGATTTGGCAGGATACTATTACATACCACTCCAGAAACCAGACTCTTCAAGAAATCAAAAAGCAGTGACATATTACTCATTTTTGCGTACATGTGATGGTTGTTGAAACCAATTGGAATGATCTTACACATTAGATTTTTTGAAAATAAATGTTATTTAAACAGAATAAGAAACAACATTAGAAAAAGTGCGTTATTGAAAATTATTATCGCTGTGATTGTAAAATGAGAAGAAATCAGTCATTAAATAGACCAGTTCCTTACCCTCTGTGGTTTTCTCAATGTCTAAGTGAAAGTTTTCAATTTCTGGAGGTCCCTCGGTAACTTGTAACTTGCGCACATACACACACAATGGCTTTTGAAGTGTTGGCATAAAGCTGTTTGATACACAAATGCTGTTACTATGTCAGATTGTGATTTGCACATTGACATGTGAAGATGCAAATTATTTCAATGGTTTGAGCAGTAAACTATTTATTCTCAAACATCAGCGAGACATTTCCACTTATAAATCATTAACAAAAGAAGATGCAATATATACTCAAATATAAGACATTTCAAACTGCAATCCCATAATGCACTGGCATATGTGGGTCTTTTCAGATTGTTAGGAGTAATCAGTAAAACAAACAATATTGACACTGATCTGCAGGCACACTATGTTATGACAGATCAGGATCTTTGTTGTTTGATGTTTAACTTGGCTTATAAGTGAGTATATGTGGTAACCATACTTTATATATATATATATATATATATATATATATATATATATATATATATATATATATATATATATATTGTGTCATAATGGAGCTAAATATGTGACTGAAGTGAGAGAGAAAAATGAATTTGAGCTTGATAAAAACTTTGAACTGACAGCAAGTAACCTCAAGAAACCTGAGGTTTTACAATGGTTAATGTATACTTTACATATGAGATTTTTAAGTGTTACATAAGTCAATAAAATAATGAGAACAACTATTCATATTCCACATTTACTCAGCAGTTTAAAAGAGTAGTGAAATTATCTTCTACTTATCCATTGCTTTCCTTTTCAGTGACTACTAGTTCCCAGACCAAATTAATTATTCTTTCCTCCAGTTAGTATTGGAGGGCCAGAATCAAAAAACAAAAATAATCCCAGTCTGACTTTTTTAATACCATTCTCATTTTCCTTGGACAACCTACATGTTACATGTGTTGTATCACTCTTGCCTTCATTCCTGTCTTTAAGCATCTTTTTAGCACTTGGACAACCTACATGTTACGTGTGTTGTATCACTCTTGCCTTCATTCCTGTCTTTAAGCATCTTTTTAGCATTTCATTACCTTTTTGTACCATGTTGGTGTTTATCACTTTGACTTGTGAGATGGTTATGTGTTACTTGGTAACTTTTAGGGGTAGTGTAAATTCTGTCATGGGGAACTCAGATTAGTTTTCAATGGAAGCATTAGTGACAGTCTCTTCTTGATGTTCATTCATCCAAATCTTGACCCTCATTATGACTTTTCTTTCCTCATCAGCTTGCCTTCATCTCTTTCTTTTTGTAGTCTCGGAACTCATATGTGGGCATGGTTTAGCTAGAAACCTGTATTTGTGCCCTCTCCAGCTCCTGTTTCTACTAAATTTGAACCACATAAGGACCCTCTATCATTTTGGAACCCCTGGGATACAGTTTTCACCACTACCAGTGTTGGTGGCTAAATCACAATTGGCTTCTGACTGGCTTTCCAATTCACATGCTTGAACTCCACTCTTTCCTGTTCATCAACACATCAGATTTGGGATGGGGTTGAGGGGGCTCACCTGAAGCCAGGGATGAAGTGACTCTTGACATAAACAAAATTGAATGCAGGCAGTGTTCCTAGCCTTTCAGGAGAGTGTCAACCTCACAAGGTGACAACACATTATGGTCACCTCAGACAACATGCAAGTAGTTGCATACCTCTTGAATCAGGTGGTTTGGCTTGTTTGGTTTGGGAATTTACAGCATAGCAACACAAGAAGGTTTTTTACTGGCAAGACAATTGGAGTAATGTGCCTTGCCCAAGAACATGCTACAATAGTTGACCCAGGCATGTCCAATTGTAGGATTCAAACCTGCAGTCTTTTGTCCTGAGTCGTGTGTGCTAACCACTTGGCCGTTGCCACTCTGAGTCAGGAGGTACACATGCCTCTCTTTATATGGAAGTATAGGCCAGCCTTCTCTTTGTATGAAAGTATAGGCCAGCCTATACACTGTCAGCCATATTCTTGGCGGGAGGGATATCACAGTGAACAGTTTGTCCAGGGGAGGTGGGTTTGTGGTCCTTACCTAATGGTCTTTTCACCATTTGGTAGCTGTGGGTGAGACACTTGCTGGGCTTGCTTGTTACAGAATTTAACAAAATACTATTCTTTTTGTATCTCCCGATGTGTTGGCCTGGGCAGTGAATGCTTATAGTCTTCGTGTGGTCATCTGCATGTGTACACCTTACCACCTTTCAAAATAATTCCCCGGGTCCTCCCTCAAGTAAGAATCGACTGCTCCGCATATCATGGATACCCCTTACCTCAAATCCACAAATGATGATTTCGCTTTGGAAACATTACAAACCCTTTTCCCAAATCCTCAAAGGAAGGTTCAGATGTGGAAACAATATCATTGATACCCCACTCACACAATTGTGCCCTTCACACTTGGCTTATCTCAAGCAATCCATCAGCCAGGACCAGTTTTAAAGCATCATCTTTGCTAGAAAGTAGTCTGCTTTCAAGGTTTATGATGTATAATTTAGATTCTTCTATGATTGGTATTGCAGGAAACACATTTAACATAGTTGTCACCTTTAAGTGTAGCAGCTGACTTTCTTTTCTTCCTTTCACAGAAAAAGAAGGGCAGCCCTTTCTAACATTCAAGTTCTTGAAAAGTTCCACCACTGGCTTGGACCTTCATCTTTCTGAGCACATCAGATATTTTGAGCTGCATATACTGGTATCTCATTTACTAATGTCTAGATGGTAACTTCTTTATGTTCTTTGGGTGTTGTCAAAACCAGTTTATGAACCTTTGAGTGATCCTTGCTTATAATACTGTATTCCTGTTCTCCTTTGTGCCAGAAGGATTGAGCTTCAGGCATTTTCAGTGGAATGATGCTTGTTAGCAGTTAAACAGCAAATATGAATCAGTTACTCTTTCTAGCTACAATTCATCCACTTCCAGTAACTTTCTATCAAGATAACAGGTCTCAAAACATATCTGTGCTGGGAATGATCAAGATGTACTCTTTTACCAATCCACATTTGTTAAAGCCATCAGTCTCGCTCCTAACTGGTAAATTCAAAAATAATTGCAAGTCATTTATTACTGCTATTAAAATGTATTTGGAGGGGGGGTAGACAGATTTTATTTTTGTAATACTGGCTGCTTTTATAGCAAAAATTTTGTCCACCCTTCATGTTCTGATGTCTTGTAATCTAAGTTCAAGTCAAAAGAGGATTGTTTCTTGTATGTTAGCTGTGACTACCAAGTCAGACTGGGACTGTGTTCTATTCATTACTGGGCCTTCAATACTATTTGGAAGAGAAAGTAATCAGCATGGAATGGGGACTACAAATCCAGAAAAGGAAGGCAATGTAATAGTAGCAAATCAGTATTACAAAATACAATTGCATGTAGTTTTTCCCAAACAACAAATTACATTTTCTAAATGAATAAAGAAACAATTATCAATATTCCAATGACTGCTTTGGTGGTCTAGTGGTTAGAGCATCAGCCTCGGATGCAGGAGGTTGTGGGCTCAATCCCAGGCTGAGTCATACCAAAGACTTATAAAAATGGTACTAACAGCTACCTTGCTAGGCACTCAGCATTAAGAGGTTAGTGTTAGGACTGCTTTTCCTGGTGTCAGGATAATGTGACTGGGTGGGACATGATATTACATGCTGCAGCATGATGCCCCAGGGCTAGTCATCACTATAAACTGCCACACTGCAGACATCATAGTGATATGACAAATCATTAAAGCTACATTGAAAAATTCAAATCACACTCATACACACATACATACACATAAAGAACACAAATGGCAGGGCAATCTATGGTGTGAGAGAAAACAAATGGCAAGGCAATCTATGATGTGAGAGAAAACAAGAAATTTGAGCTCGATGGAAAACATGAACTTAAGCCAATTACCCAACATGACCTCAAGACATTTATAATGGCATGTATACTCTTTCCTGATATTAAGGACACAAAGTTGAAAAAGTCTAAGAGGGCTGTACTGCAAAATTCCATGACTCAAAGTACAAGACATACAGGTCATGACAGTATTTGATTATTTTAGTATGGACATCATTTTTTTTAATTTGATTACATGTACATTTAAATGGCAATTATTCATTTTATTTAGATCCTTGTGAATCAGTAGTTTTTGGATGAAGTCATCCAGGAGTTGCATTTAAAGGAGACCAGAAATAAAAATTTTCCTTTGTATGTAATTTTCTACAAATTTTTTTCGACTTTAATGTTTATAAATTACATATCATAGGCAAGTAGTAATTATATTGTGCAGAAGATACCATGATTCCGTAAATTGCCGATCTTTTCAGAGTTTTTATGAGATGACAGAAAACCTGGTCTTGTGATGCAATACTAGCTAGTCCTGAAAGAGATATAAGGCGAGTGATACAGAGAAAATCAGATTTGGGTTGCACATTAAAAAGTTGAATCTGTTTCCAAGAGCTGCTCATAACTGTATCTGTTGAAATGTGTGTTAAGAATTTAAAAAGAATATCAATGTAATTTTAACATGAATACTTATACATTGTGTGCAGTGCAAAAATGTGGTAAGGATTAAATGATTGTGTCCAATGTAAAAGTTAAAAAATTTACCACAATGCAATGAATTCATTTAAAAAGGATAAGATTCAATTGTATTATATGTAAATAACATATTCATTACCTACCCCCAACACACCACCTAATATTTTGAAAATATATAGCAAACACTGAGAGATAATACTGAATTCTGGGCGAAGATACTAGAAATGGTACCGACTTTTGTGTGAAACAAAATCCATTATGGGGGGAGGTATAAAAGTCATTGAGAACGATTTTCATCGGTCATAACTTAAGCATTAGTTTTTTTTTTAAAAAAACACAAATAAATCTGCAATGCAGAAATCATAAGTAATTAATTTAAACATTAAGAAGCTTCCTTCTTATGGTTCAATTACAGTGAATTTTACATGGAGGCTACAGTTAGCTTTTTGACAAATCTGATAATATATATATATATATATGTCAGGTATAATAATTTATGTACTCTACTGGTCAGTGCTAAAAGAAATTCTGTTTAGGCACAGGTGTCTGGCTTGTGATTTGAATGAACTCATAAACTCTGACTGAAATTCCACAAGACCAGACAGTTTATACTTAACTCTCAAGCCGGGAGAAAAACCTCCCGATTATGGGTTTTTTTCCACACCTACCTCCCGATCTAGTAATATCTCCCAGTTCTTAGGGCCTCACAGTTTGGAGGGGTCTTTAAATTTTATTTTATACCAATCAGGGCCTCTACAGCTTCCCATAGCTTAAGGCCCTTCTATGTCTAAATCCGGCACTGGACAAAATAATTAATATCACACATTTGTTTTCTTCAATAAATAGATTGTTAAGATTAAACATTATTCACATAAATTTCAGATTTTTTTAAAACCACTACAACAGTAATATTGTATTTAAAAAAAAGTAAAAAAATAAAATTGTCACCAATTAGCTTAAATTTCATGAATGATCACTGTGAATGCTGTGTAATTTTCCCTACAAATAAAATCACATCTCCATTTTCGTAAAAAAAAAAAAAATTCAGCCAGTTAAACTAATTCAGAATAAATATTTTTATTCAGTAAACAGTGTTACATGCCTTAAGACTTAAACCTAATTAAATACTGTGGGACATAAAGTGTGGAATAAACAGTTGCCATAGGTACAGTAACTTGTGACTGCAGATTTGAACTGTTAAAATGATGTACTATGTATGCTGTAATTTACAAAAAAATAGGGAATCATTTATTTGCCAATTAATTGCTGGTAATTACATACAAACAGTGGATTATAAGGTGTATGGCAGTGAGAAATGGCTTGTCCCTTGATCTCAATCATTGGGGCAAGGGGGTGGGGGTCTTCCCCAATTTCTATTGTCAGCCAGTTAATGCAAAACTTTGATTTTATACCTGGTCACTTTTCTTTTAATCACTTCTATTTAAGCTGCCCAAGGGATAGTTTATATCAGTTTCATTCACTACAGATTACGGTTTATACATATTACATGTAACCAACATAGACTGGAAGGTTCTTTTTTTTTAATTTTATTTAAGTGTTTTGAAAAAATTTTAAGATTTCTGCAACTTGTGTTTTCTCGAAACACAATTGTGTCAGGGGTTTAGAATCTTATTATTAGCTAAGCTTCCATTTCATTAAAATCACATCCCAATTACACATAGAACTATGGTGATTTGATTTAAATTGTGCTGTGTTATGACATGTATGCCAACATTCTGAAAATACATTTATTCATTTCCTTACGCAAACAATAACCTTTTTTTTTGACAATCCTGATGGGTACCTCACCTTGAATACTGGATGGGCCCAAATTAAAATAGAGGGACCCCAGGCATCGGACTACAGAACTGTTTTTAGCACTGCTGTTGTAGATACAAGATATGTAAATTGAATGTAGCATTTTGTGGTCACTTACTCGGACTTTAGCCTATTTTCCTAACACACGTTTAACACTTGTCCCAGGATTTAAAATATCTTTTATGCCGTCAACTGCCAGTCAGGATGCTGGAGTTGCTACTATGATGTCACATCATGAAAGTAACTAAACAAGCGTTGAAATTTTGCATACAAGGTCAAGGAAATTCAGCGCCTTGAAGATATGTCAATATTTATATATTGACATTATGGTAGCAGATGATACTTTAGAATAAGGTTTTCTTCTATATTGTTTTTAGTATTATTCTATATTTATATTGATTTCTGGTCTCCTTTAAGTATAAACCAGATTGGATGTTTATGAAAAATTCCAGATGCCCTGCATTGGTAATCATAAGGCCTGGCATTTATTTTGTTGACCCATTTGAATAATACCAGGAAGCCATTGTAAAAGTTTGTAGTGATCAATAATTTTCATTTGGAAGTTTTGTGATGAGAGTTAAGGTATAGCCCACTCAGCAATGAGTATATTTTTAATTGTTAGTATTGATTTTTTTAACAACAATTAACATAGTATTTAAAATCTATATATGCACCTACATGAACATGTTGACATAAGCTTGGGTGGCACACACCTGCTGTAATCTATTTCATGTTTTGTTCTGTTTGTTTTGCTTTAAATTAACAAGGGTCTAAAACAGATCATTTTGAAATATTTAAATGATTCTCTCTCTCTCTCTCTCTCTCTCTCTCTCTCTCTCTCTCTCTCTCTCTCTCTCTCTCTCTCTCTCTCTCTCTCTCTCTCTCACTCTCACAAGAAGAAGAAGAAGAAGATTGCAAACTATGGCACTTCATCTTGGCACCCTGAGACATCCATTTCAACGGCTGTGGGTAAAACTGATAGTCAAACTAAGAAAGAGAGATGGAGATGAAGAATAAATAAATTATATAGTTAATCACAATGGCAAATAATGCATAATAATGAATGGGAGTAAGTGCCGTATTTTAATTAGCTCCTGTTTCTTTTTTTTTTTTGATTGTCCTGTTCCAACTTCTTATAATTGAATGCCCTTGGTTTCTGTATTTGAGATGCTAGCCATGTAGTATTTGTAGAGTTATACTTTCTCCATTTATCGTAAGCATCTATTTATTTAGTCAATTTAATTTCGTAAACCTAGAACCAGTCTAATGTTTTTTAAGCAACACTTTTGTACCATTAGACTCTATAATGTATGTATGTATGTATGTATGTATGTATGTGTGTATGTATGTATTTATATATGTAGCTGACACACATATACACACAGTACTTCATGGAGTCTAATGTAGCCATATAGCCGCAAATCAGCCTGTAAACATCATTGTCCAGTACTGTTGGAGAGTTTACTGTTACTTGAATTATGTTTGGAGATTGGGTTGGTACTGGGAAAACTGGTCTATTTCTCTTTATTAAATTATTTATTCCCTGTCAACAGGAGTGGAGAAAAGGGATGAAAGGATATTTAGATTATCTGCTTGTCAGAGTTTGGATCTTCTTGTCTAATGAATCTAAAATCAATCATTTTCCACTGACAAGTTCAGTTTTGTTTGTTTTGTTTTGTATCTTTAATTACTACATCTGTGAAGGATTGTGGTGCTTTGCCATTCAATTGGCACTCTTTAATTAGCAAATTGGCCTTTTCTCCAACTGAGTAGAGCAAATGGTTTCTCAAGGTATTGGCACATTGCTGCCTTGTAATAGATCCCCAAGTTGAGGGCACTCTAAAAATCACTAGTGTCTTATTGACAGCCAGACATTGTTGCAAAGAAAGCAGTCTTTCACATGCACCCTTCTCCACTTTGATTAGTGGGATTAGTGCAGGACCAAATGACAAAAAGTTTACTTAAAGGGGATTACTGAACTGATAACTTCTCTTACTCTGCCATTCTCTACCAGGAGCAGGCAGAAAGTGGAACTTGATTAAATTTGAATGAAGCAAGTTGTTGACTTTTGATGTTGATATGGAGGCATTATCTTGCACAGTATCAGCTAATGTCTGATAGGAAGTGTGTAATACCCCCTGAATACAAGGCTCTTTGGGATAAGACACCAATTCAGCTCCTCATCAGCTGATTACTTTATGATTAAGGGACTTTAAGGCCTAAGGCCAGCATTTACTCATGTACCTACCCTAGTTTCCTTTTCAGGTGTTGACTGGTTCTACATATAATGTTACCATTGAATACAAGAGAGTATCCAGGAGCTGACATTATGTAATACCAATTTTATAATACCTGCAATTATGACAAAAGCATAAAACAAATTTCACACCACAAACACTTAACACAAGTCAGGCCCTTGATTGGTAGGGTAAATTTGGAGTTTAAACTCTTTTTGTTCATTATTTTGTGACATAATATAGATCCATTAAGTTTCATGGACAAGGTGCATTTTAACATTTTCAGGAATATATATATATATATATATATATATATATATATATATCTATGTGATGTGTCGAATTTTGAAAACTCTTAGAAGCTTTGGTTAAAGGAATTGTATCAAAGTCAACCTAATTAAAGTAGAAAGGGCTAGAGATAGATGATTATTTTCATTTCATCTCTGAACGTCAAAAGGGAATTCGTTCTAGCCGATGTAACATGACCGAGTCAGATGCTATGGTACAAGAGAATGACATAAGACCTTTCCCCAAAATCGGCAGGGTTAAAAGCAGCAGC
Organism: Potamilus streckersoni; assembly: GCA_016746295.1. Lineage (NCBI taxonomy): Eukaryota > Metazoa > Mollusca > Bivalvia > Unionida > Unionidae > Potamilus > Potamilus streckersoni. The sequence continues at coordinate 261,482 of JAEAOA010001541.1, forward strand.
TGGCTATAGATGATAGTTCAAAGTAATGATTAATTATGGCATGATTAGTTGTTTAGTTTTCTTGTCAATCCAAACATTCTACGAACAGGTTTAGGAAACAGTCTATTCCGATTGGTTAATATGGATTTATGGGCGTAACTCTGTAAGAAATTAAAGGTTTTACTTTAGGAAAATTCAGGAGTCCTGAATCTTTTTCGAGGAAAGCTAGTTGAGACTCTGCGAAATTGTGTGAGACGTTATCTTGTGATTTGGCAGTAAAGCGGGAGAGTTTGTCTCAGCAAGTAGGCAAACTATACATTTTGAATTCGTAAAAAGTATGTCTTCATTATTGAGTAAGGGGCCAGATAGTTGTCTCAGTTAGGAGACAGACTATATGTGAGATTCGTGGAAACGAATAAAGAAACGGCAAAAGGTACGCAATTTTAGTTTCCCGATTTTAATATGTTATTTCATTTGTTTATCTATTGCAAATGTATTCTTGATATGATATATGTATGTATGATTTCATTTTGCAGGATTTTAGTGAAATGCTAGTCATGGCATTTTATTCTTTGATTTTCTAATTATCAATTCATTTGGAGAATTGGCAAGATTGAATGTAATTAAAATTTCATTAGATTAGTTGAAAAGATTGCATGTAATTGAATCTTGAATGCATAGGAGTGATTAGGAATTTAAATGAATTAAGCTTAAGGAATGATGGGTAATGTTTCATAGTTTATGGATTAACTCTGTTTAGAATGAGTATGACCTAACATTACATGTATACCATATACTAGTTTGTAATATTTAATTGATCACTTAAGTGTATATCTATATGCTAGTTTGTAATATTTAATTGGTCGAGTAAACTATTTTAGAATAGTTAGATCTGGAGGTCTAAGCCAGAGTAACAGAGTAAGAAGTCAAGGAGGGGGTTACATACGGGTTCAGGGTTCATACTGAGGCTGAGTTGAATTTAATTGACCATCCCTAGCATGACCCAAATTAAGGTCAGGACAAGCATTGACTGACTATATAAAAAGAGAGTTAGGTAACGTTCATGCAGCAGAATTTATGCCTTTTGTTTTCTGAGCCGAATTAATGTAAAATATAGATATACTTGGGAATGTGACCTATTGTCTATTGCGAGAAATTTTTATTTATGGAAGGAAACAGCTTTCCTGGATTCACATGAGAAATCCCTGAACAATTATAGGACCAGAACAAATTCTACACAGAAATCTAAGTCCAGATACGATTGTTAAGTCAGAGTTCGACGGACAAGAGTCCAAGACGAAAAAGCTAGACAAAGATCGACAGAGCAGGGAAGTCTTGATGTCTGCATAAATTAGGTGATGAAGTCTCTCATCGTTACACTCAAAGGTCACATCTCATTGGCAATGAGGATAGCAATTTAACGTTGAAAGTAATTTTACATTTAAAGAAATTTGTATTGTCTTTTTTATTTGAGTACATGTTAGTACCATTTTCCTTCTTTTTTTGTAACCAAGTCATTGATTTCTTTTCATTTTGCATTCTGTTGATAAACTGATTAAATTTTATATTTGTTTATTGAAAGGGGGGCTCGTCGTGTTTATTTCTTCAATATACTCATTCAGTGATCTGCATTCTTCTTTCTATCTATCCACACTGGGTAAATCACACCGCGGAGGTCATTCCCTAGCAACGAACCGTAGTGAAAGAGGGTGTGTTTTGCACGCCGACAATTTGCCACAATATATATATATATATATATATATATATATATATATATATATATATATATATATTATTTGAATGTCACAAGCTGGTGATCCAGCTTTTTCTTTATTAACCTTAGATTATTATAAATGGTTTTAAAGAATAAACTATGGTTTAAAATCGACATTACAAATAAGTATCTGGCTTTTTGTTCCCATGAAAACAGATATTTTATTAAGATAGATTAACAGATAGAACTATCTTGAAAATATTTATTTGAATATTGTATTCCTATGTACTAACATGTATCTTGAAATTTATTTATTTTAATATTCTATTCCAATGTACTAACAGAAAGGACTATCTTGAAATTTATTTATTTGAATATTCAATTCCTATGTACTAACATATATAAAATCTTAGTTGTGCAGAACATCGCATATTTACATCATCAGCCTTTCTTTCTGCAGTGAAATAGCCATGAACATTGGGTTAGAAACAGTATAAGTTATGATCATATTATTTAGTAACACAGAAACCATTCTTTTGACTTGGATCATTTTTGCAAGAAGCAATTATTTTATTAAAATGTTAAATAATTAGATAATTTTTTATGCAAATGACTATATACCCTTAGAGCAAATTTTGAAGTTAGATATATCATTTGTACCAGGGTTGCAAGTTGCCTTTGTTATATCAAAAGATTGTGATTTACAAAAAGTACATAGTTTTTTTTTTATAATTCAGCTTGTTGAGTAGGTCTGCATACAAATTCAGTGTCAAAAGTAGGATTATCTTTGTAAATTGTATGCAATTGATGAAGATGATAAAATCTACTCTAGTTTAAGTTTATAGGGGATAAAGTGGAGCACAAATGACAGACAATTAAGAAAGCACTGATCAGCACTAGCAGTTTTTCAGAGATGTCCAGAGGGAGCAGTCACCCTGGAATGTGCCAGGTTTTGTTTACTTGACTTTGTTTGGCCCCACCATAGACTGACATTGATCAGATGGATAATATGTTAATTAACACCAATGGCTTTCAATAGAGGTCTGTTTAAAATACCACAAGAAATATTAAAGGCAAAAGGCCATTTAGTGACTCTTTCTGTGGTTGCTCAGTGATTACCTTGTGGTCACACCAGAAGTGTGAATTGTAAAAGGCTTGATTTGTAATGAAAAGTTAAAGTGGTGAAAGTGGTGCCATTATTGGTTACTGTCATTCTGTCATGCCAGTCAGATATTTGTTTGAAATTACTTTTCAGTTGATACTTACGCCATTTTTATTCACTTCCTAACTTCTAAGGACAGTGTAACCTTCAATGTCCTTTTTCAGAAAAGTATGTTTACACACACACACAATTAACAAATTTTGTAAGTTGCTTACATTGGAACAGAAAGAAACCTATTGACTTTTGGTTCAAAAGGGCAATGGTTAAGGTAAAAGGGATTTAAAAGAAGGTAAAACAGTCTCCACACAATAACATGACTTGTACCTTAAACAAACTGCATAGGTTGCATTTGAGATGTTGAATTTTGGCTCAAACAGTCATATTGGTAATAAGAAGATAATGCTTTATTAACTATTTTGGCCCAACTTTGTGGGATGTCTTGCATACCAGGCAAGGAAGTCTTGCTTCAATTTTGGGTTTCAAAGACAATGGTCAAAGACACAGGTAATAAAAAGAAAAAAAAATCATTGACAGAAAACTGCATAAATTCTGTTCCACATGCCATGATTAAAATGTAAATTTGAAAATTAAGCGGTCATTTTCAGAGGGACTCCATTGGAAGAAAATGGATTCCACAAAATGAAGTGCACATAAAGCTGATTGTCCATTGTGCAGGTGAAGAGTGATGTGATTGGCTGGTTTGTTTTTAATGGAACTTTTGAGCACGTCTTGGGCATTGCCATGATGAAAAAGTGGGAACAAAGTTCCTAAGGACACATCAGCACAGCCTAGGCAATTATTGAACCACACCCTTGGATTGCAAGTTGGAAGCTCTGTCAGATGCTGCTGCAGCTCCTGATTAGTAATTAGAGTATAGCTTATTCACATGTATTTGTAAGAAGTAATGTTGAGTTTTTGGCTGTGATCAGTAATGGGATTTTTTTTCGATTTGTCCTGTCCTTGTTTATAAAAAAACTGCCCTTTTAAATTGTATAACGACTTTTATGAAGAATTCTCATTATAATCAAGACAAGGTTTATGTATTTTGAAAGAGTAAATGAAAATTTGTTAAGCATCTAATACTGTATGTGAGAAAAGTTGTACTTGAAGTTTTAATATCAGTTATGAGGTATTATGCTGTTAGATTCATATATTTCCTTCATTTTTAAATTTTCTTTTATTGATCAATTAATTTAAAAGTGTTTTGTTTTAAAATTTATTTTGCAATACCAGCCATTTAGTGGCATAATTCAAGCATTTAGTTCATATGTTATTTTATTGTTTTTAATTTATTTATTTATATTTTTATGTTTTTCTTCATGGATATAAAGTGACTAATCCTTAGACATTTTCAGATGTGCATAATGCGCCTGGACTGAATGCAGTTTGCTTTTCAGAACTCATGTAATTTTATGGAACATTGTAATTTGAAATGAGATTATTACATTTTTGCTTCATCAATTTAAGAACAACAACAACAACACATTAATAAAAATAATAATCACCATCATCATTATCAGATAAATGATGATGTTACAGAATCGATGGCTACAATCGATTCCAAATTAAAAATGTTAACCACTGAGCCATTGTGGCAAAATTCAAAGACTGGAAACCTAATACATGATCACCACCACTCCTACCTTAATCAACATTACAACCACCACTGTCACCATTGTCCTAATTATCATCATTATCTTAGCATTGCATTTAGTATGCAAAGGTCTAACAAAGTTTCTGCTGTCCCTGGAGTTTTAACCACATTTCATAGTGATGTTTTTTATTTGATGGGGGTTTTTTCTCAGTCATGAGCAGACAATATGAGGAAGACCTCACACCTATTGGAGACAGTTTTTGAGACACCAGGCAGTTATTTGAGCAACTTATTTTTCAAGAAAAGATTAAGTTCTGACTCACAGACATAGAATTGAAATTGTATCTATACTTTAAAGTCGACTTTTACCTGGAAGTGAGTAACTTCAAACAAAATTATGAGAATAAGCTGTGATTATTGTTGCAACATAAGACCCAGTACAAAGGAATAGAATTTATTTAATTTAATCACTTGTAGGAAAGTGGAGACTCCTCACTTATTGCAGTCATTTATTGTTTGAAGTTTAGCAGCAGACGACACTAACCACAAGAGTGCCATATACACAAACTTTACTCATTAAGTTGAATCTAAATTGAAAAATGTTGAAGAAGTGCAGTGGATAAATCAGCATATATATTTCCAACACAATAAATGCACTGCAATCAGACAATTCTTGTCATTCTTGTAATATTTTACAAAATTTCTCCAGCATTTTGTTTCAGTCTTGGTTCAATATATACTGCTTTTTATAACATAAGATAGCATTTTCAGTGACAGTAAAGTCATTGTTTTAAATGGGCAGGTACCTTTAAGATTCAGCATTGAAAGGACGATTGATTATAAACTACAGAAAAAGTATATTTGTAATTTGTCCAAAATAAATGAAAATTTGGCCACTATAGGTCCACTGATTATACTTGAATTTTTAGCAAATGGCTGCAATCTAAATCACAAACCACACACACACACACACAAGTAATTTTATGTTCCAGAAAGCTTAATAACATTTAAAGAGCTGCAGAAAATGTATCTTTTCTTCAGTTTAACAGATTATCACATAAAAGGATGATAATCCTTTCTTAAATATTTAGTAAATGTCTGATTAAAACAATGAGAATGATTGTCAGATTTAACAAGCCTTGCAATACTATGCGTTACTTCCTGTAACTGAGGCTTATGGGTATTTGCCTATTCAAACTTTTATGGTGTATTTTCATTTTATTGTCCTCCACAAATGACATATTAAAGGCTGACTAATAGTTTTTTTTCAATAATAGTTTAAGATCCCTGCAAAATAAGAAGGAACATATTGAAATTTTACTTACATAAATAACCTTAAATGATCAGCACATAAAAAAGTTGTCATTAGATATAATAGTCCATGAATTTTTCAAGATATAATAGACCATGAATTTTTCAAGATATAATAGTCCATAAATTTTTCAAGATATAGTTGTCCATGAAATTTGCAAGATATAATAGTCCATGAAATTTTCATGTTATAATAGTCCAAGAAAATTTCACGACACAGTTATCCATGAAATTTTCAAGATATAATAGTCCATGAAATTTTTGATAGTGGTAGTAAGAGGGTTAATAATTGCAGGTTTTTTATGGGTTTTTATATTGAATGGCATTAGAAATAAATCTGCTGCAGGTTTTACCGTATTTGTCTGTGTATAATATCTACCCAGCTGATAGTAGCGTAAGCACTGGACACATATTCTCTTCACATTGTGAGCAAAAGGCGCAAACTCAGAATATTAAATTAGATTTCTCTGTATTTGATGTATACATGACATGCAAGCCAAGTAATCAGATTTTTTTTTAAAAAAAACCCTGAAAATTCCATGATTTTAATTCCATTTGTTTCAAAGTTACAGATGGTCAAAGGTTTTTAATATTGAGCATTAGTTTCTCAACCCTGAAAAAGCTAAGAGACTATGCTAACATATCTGTAATTGCATAATGTTCCAGCAAATAAGGATTTTGTTGTCTTTGATCTGCCTTGAAGTCCTGAGTATTATTGACAGTGTAGTACTTGATCTGCCAGCAACTTACTATACATTTTTTCGCTTTCATGGGCATCCATTTTATGGGTTTCTCAAGAAAGTTCATATTTGTTGGTACTTCATTTTGTGGATTGGATAAAGGGTTCCTGTTTGTTCCTACAGGAAAACCATGCTTTATGGATTTGGGTAAAGGATTTCTATTGTTTCCATTGGAGAACCATGTTTTGTGGATTTGAAAGAAAGGTTCCTGTTGTTTCCACATCTGAACCTTCATGTGTGGATTTGGGGAAATGGTTTGTAATGTTTCCAAAGCAGAACCTTCATGTGTGGATTTGAGGGATGGGTTCCTAATGTTTCAAAAGTAGAACCATCATTTGTGGATTTGGGGAAAGGGTTTATATGGTTTTCATATCATTTGATGGATCTTTCAAATTCTGATTTGTAGCAACCTTGAAATCAAAAATGAAAATTTAACACTCCATGAGAAATAACGATATGAGAGATTGTGACATCCGATCTGGGTCTGTCAGTAGTTGTATGAGTGTGTTATGTGCAACTTGATGTCATATACAGATGTTCATTCACTTGCACACAACGGTATTAGGTATCTGGGTAACCCAAGAGGAAAAAACAAACAACTATGCTTTTGATTGAATATCCTAGTTGTCACTTTTGTTCATATACACCCTTTGGTCCACCAACTGTAGTTACCATGTAAGAATGTTGGTGAATGTGTTCAGTTAAATATGAAATATGTTCTTTCATATAAAGCAATAGGTGCAGACCTGTGGCCATAATAATTGGAGACAAAAAGAAACTATTTTCTTATTCAAGGCCATAAAAACTTGGTTCATTCTTCCCTTGTGTGCTGTTCTGTTTATGCTTCAATCTATTCATATCAAACAGTCAGCCATATAATACCTGTTGTTTTTTGGGGGGGGTAGTCTTTGCTGTTTTTTTGGCATTTCTTTTCTTTTGAACTTGACTTTTTCATATTGTTAACAATCTTATATTAAACCTCATTTAAAAGTCTAACCATCAATAATACCATGGCATGTAAATTTCTTCCATCATGGCACAAGGTTTTCAATGTGGGTGCCATCTTAAGAAAATGGCCAGGTCTGTGCATCAAACTTAAGATCAAAGCATTGCTCTAAATCATGTGACCTTGACCCCAAAGTCCTAGGGGAAAAATGAGTTAAAGATTAAATTGTTTTGCTTCAAATTGATTTTCCCCAGGTATGAACAGAATCTATAAAAGAATGTAAGTAATATAAGGAAATGGCAGACTTTAACTTAAACCATTAGAAAATTATGGATGATGACACCACGATCAGGGAAGTTACTTCCTTTTCAGCTGTTTTGAGCTGATCAAAATATAGATTATAGGTGATTCTGCTGGGGTAACATTCATGGCTACATTACATGTGGGTTCTGATGGAGTGCCGTCAGTGGTTACATTACATGTTGGTTTCGATGGAGTGACATTGATGGTTATATTACATGCAGGTTCTGATGGGGTGACATTGATGGTTACATTACATTTGGGTTCTGATGGAGTGACATCGGTTGGTTACATTACATGTGGGTCCTGATGGAGTGACATTAATGGTTACATTACATTTGGGTTCTGATGGAGTGACATCATTGGTTACATTACATGTGGGTTCTGATGGAGTGACATTGTTGGTTACATTACATGTGGGTCCTGATGGAGTGACATTAATGGTTACATTACATTTGGGTTCTAATGGAGTGACATCATTGGTTACATTACATGTGGGTTCTGATGGAGTGACATTGTTGGTTACATTACATGTGGTTCCTGATGGAGTGATATTACATGCAAGTCCTGATGGGGTGACATTGATGGTTACATTACATTTGGGTTATGATGGAGTGACATCATTGGTTACATTACATGTGGGTCCTGATGGAGTGACATTAATGGTTACATAACATTTGGGTTCTGATGGAGTGACATTGTTGGTTACATTACATGTGGGTCCTGATGGAGTGACATTAATGGTTACATTACATTTGGATTCTAATGGAGTGACATCATTGGTTACATTACATGTGGGTTCTGATGGAGTGACATTGTTGGTTACATTACATGTGGTTCCTGATGGAGTGATATTACATGCAAGTCCTGATGGGGTGACATTGATGGTTACATTACATTTGGGTTATGATGGAGTGACATCATTGGTTACATTACATGTGGGTCCTGATGGAGTGACATTAATGGTTACATAACATTTGGGTTCTGATGGAGTGACATTGTTGGTTACATTACATGTGGGTCCTGATGGAGTGACATTAATGGTTACATTACATTTGGATTCTAATGGAGTGACATCATTGGTTACATTACATGTGGGTTCTGATGGAGTGACATTGTTGGTTACATTACATGTGGTTCCTGATGGAGTGATATTACATGCAAGTCCTGATGGGGTGACATTGATGGTTACATTACATTTGGGTTATGATGGAGTGACATCATTGGTTACATTACATGTGGGTCCTGATGGAGTGACATTGATGGTTACATTACATGCTGGTTTTACTGATGGCTGCATTACATGTGGGTTCTGATGGAACATCATTGATGATTACACTATATATTACATGTGAGCTTTCTTTCTTTTGTTTTTTTACTTCATGTGTGATATTACATAATCATTGTGTTTTTTTAAAGTTGTTTGTTATAATTTATATTTGAACTGTTCTGTCCAAAAGTTGTTAAAAATTCATTGTGTTGTCGGTTATTGCTGAAAGTCCTTTACATATCTTGTAAGTAACCTATTTCATGTGCAAATCAATCTAATGTAGAATAATTTTATTTGTAGTACTTGTTTAGACCAAAATTTAGTTCATGAAGAACATGTTTGACTGTGTTCAAGTGGTTTGTTATAGATGGATTCTCTTATACAGGGTAATTTAACTACACAAAAAACTTGAAAATGATAAGAGTTGTTTTGTAACATAAGTATTTTAGTAATTTATGTCTTACCCTAAATGTACTAGTTTTGTTCTGAACAGATTTTGTCTCATTTATTCAAGGTATACTATGTCATATGGACTTGGGTGACACATTTGCAGTACATTTAAATAATGATCAAGGTTACATATGAATAATGTTGGTGCTACCTTAATTGGAGCTGGATGACACCAGATTCAGTCATGATTCAATGTAAATGCATCAGTTAAATATACTAATTATTGAAGTGCTCATTACTCAGTAACTGATCTCCTCTGATGTTGTCTTGGATTTCATTACAAATGCACATCAGCTTTTTTTGAGTCATGTCTTTTGAGCTTTTGTCATTTATTTGATCAGTATTAAGCAAGAAGGATACATGATTGCTTTTTAATGAAATGGAGGCATTTAATTTATCAAGGTCATTTTTGAAAGAATATTTTGATTCTTTAAATCTGTTAAAGAAAACCACATATTTGGTTTTTGAAGATCGAACAGATAATTAGAAGAATTGTTCACTTGATCTAAATATGTGCCTTAGTTTGGTACAAGATACCTGTATTATACGTGAGGACACTACACTGAGGCAAGTTTTAACAACATTGTGTCATAATAGTGCATACAAACACAAAAGTAGATTATTGATTGATTTCAAGTCACATTGTATATTAGAATTAAATAAATTGTAATATTTTACTCTCTGATTTTGGACTAATTGCTTCATTTTGAAATTTGATTGGTATTTTTGAAAACTATGATTTTTAAACTTTCAATGCCATGGAAACCATCAAGCTGTTAAGTATGATCAAGATGGCCTTGAACTGCCAAAACTAGTTCATGATATTGTCTATTTTATGACTCATTTGTGATTTGGTATTTTCACATAAATTAAATACAGTTATTTTATATGTTCATGAAACCTCTAGACCTTATCCAATGGCTTGGTTTATATTGTTTAGATGTGACATCATATGACATACAATTCTTGTGGCAGGGTCAATACTTGGACAACTTGGTATATGACACACAAAATTAAGCTGTTAACATATTTTTATTGTATCAAAATATTCTGTATGCATTTTAGTGTATTTGTCATGTATATATGTTCTTGGCTACAGCTCTGCATTATACTAGATCCATGATCATACCACCATTATAATAACAGTAGTATAATGATCGGCATTAAAAGAGTGACATTTGCATACTAAAGGGCAATCTAAGAGGGACATTTTACCTCATTCTGAGGCACATTATAAGAGGGACATTTGCATACCGAGGCACATTATAAGAGGGACATTTGCATACTAAAGGGCAATCTAAGAGGGACATTTGCATAATGAAGGGTATTATAAGAGAAACATTTGCATAATGAAGGGTATTATAAGAGGGACATTTGCATAATGAAGGGCAATCTAAGAGAGACATTTGTATACTGATGGGCATTAAAAGAGGGACATTTGCATAATGAAGGGTATTATAAGAGGGACATTTGCATGCTAAAGGGCAATCTAATAGGGACATTTGCATACCGAGGCACATTATAAGAGGGACATTTGCATACTGATTGGCATTAAAAGAGTGACATTTGCATAATGAAGAGTATTATAAGAAGGACATTTGCATACTAAAGGGCAATCTAAGAGGGACATTTGCATACCGAGGCACATTATAAGAGGGACATTTGCATACTGATTGGCATTAAAAGAGTGACATTTGCATAATGAAAAGCATTATAAGAGGGACATTTGCATACTAAAGGGCATTAAGAGGGACATTTGCATACTGAAGGGCATTATAAGTGGGACATTTGCATACTAAGTAACATTATAAGAGGGACATTTGCATACTAAAGGGCATTAAGAGGGACATTTGCATACTGAAGGGCATTAAAAGAGTGACATTTGCATAATGAAGGGCAATCTAAGAGGGACATTTGCATACTAAGGGGCATTAAAAGAGTGACATTTGCATAATGAAGGGCATTAAAAGAGTGACATTTGCATACTAAAGGGCATTATAAGTGGGACATTTGCATACTAAAGGGCATTATAAGTAGGACATTTGCATACTAAGGGACATTATAAGAGTGACATTTGCATACTAAGGAGCATTATAAGAGAGATATTTGCATACTAAAGGGCATTATAAGGGGCACATTTCCTTACTTTAAGGCAATAAAAGGGAAACATTTGCATACTGAAGTGAAGAGGGACACTTGCACACTGAACAGCATTAAAAAGAGCACATTTGCATACTGAAGTGAAGAGGGACACTTGCACACTGAACAGCATTAAAAAGAGCACATTTGCATACTGAAGTGAAGAGGGACACTTGCACACTAAACAGCATTAAAAAGAGCACATTTGCATACTGAAGTGAAGAGGGACACTTGCACACTGAACAGCATTAAAAAGAGCACATTTGCATACTGAAGTGAAGAGGGACACTTGCACACTGAACAGCATTAAAAAGAGCATATTTGCATACTGAAGGGCATTAAATGAGTGACATTAGCATATTAAAGGTCATTCAAAGAGGCACATTTTTCATACTGAAGGTCATTGTTTGAGTTACATTAGTATACTGATTGGCATGATGAGAGGACAGTGGTATACTGAAGTGAAGAATCACTGTAATTGACCCCCAAAAAACCTTAATGAATTAGGATGATGATCCCTCACCTCCCCAGGAGTTTCAGGTAGCTAAATTGTTTAAAGCACCTGCCTTTACAGATAACTCATCTTCTTTCACATGGTGGTCTAGTCTCAGCTCAACCATTGTGGGTACGTGACAAAGCTTGCCAGTAGTCTCAGCTCAACCATTATGGGTATGTGACAGCTTAACAGTAGTCTCAGCTCAACTATTATGGATATGTGACAGCTTGCCAGTAGTCTCAGCTCAACTATTATGGATATGTGACAGAGCTTGCCAACAGTCTCAGCTCAACCATTATGGGTATGTAACAGAGCTTGCAAGTAGTCTCAGCTTGACCAGTATGGGTATGTGACAGAGTTTGCCTGTAGTCTCATCTCAACCATTATGGGTATATGACAGCTTGCCAGTAGTCTCAGCTCAACTGTTATGGATATGGGACAGAGCTTGCCAACAGTCTCAGCTCAACCATTATGGGTATGTGACAGAGCTTACCAGTAATCTCATCTTGACTAGTATGGGTATGTGACATATCTTGCCATTAGTCTCACCTCAACCAGTATGGGTATGTGACAGAGCTTGCCAGTAGCTTGCACTTATTCCTGAATTCTTTCTCTACCAAATATACTGGCCACCATATTGTGTGATAAAGCTTGCCAGTAGCTTTCCACTAATATTTAAATGGACATTCCTAATAGATTCAGTTAAAATGGCTATTCCTATTGATTACATAAAATGGAGTAATTCATGAGCAATCACTAATGCAGGGATCGGCATCCTACAGGGTAGCAAATCAAGAGGTTCTTTGTGGCACGTAAAGAGCAGTGAAAAATCTTGATTTCAACAGTGTTACTCTCTTACAGGTGGCATGCACTCATTCATTTTGTAATTAATCTGGACAAAAGTAGCATGCTAAGTCAAATAGGTTGCTGACACCAGCACTAGAGACTACAAGAAGGATATATTTGATGTCATTAATGTCTGTCAGTTTTCTGGGCATTAATTCATCTAATGCTATGAAACTAGTTACATTCGAGTTTCAAACAGTTAATTAAATTATGCATGTATATATCAAATACATAGTAAAATACATCATTATCACCCATAATTTGTTAAAATAAAAATGTCCCCATTTTGATGGTAAAAATCATGTCCCCATTTTGTAGGGTTTACAAGAATGTGTGCATGCATGCATGCACGAATGTGTATGTGTGTGTGTGTGTGTGTGAGAGAGAGAGAGAGAGAGAGAGAGAGAGAGAGAGAGAGAGAGAGAGATTTATTTGGATTTTTAATGTAGCTTTAACAAAATTTTTTAGTCACACTATGTTTATAGTGATGTCTAGTACTGGGGCATCATGCTGCAGATATGTAGCATGATGACGCACCCAATCACATTATCCTGACGCCAGGCCAACCAGTCCTTACACTAGCCTCTTAATGCTGAGTGCCTAGCAAGGCAACTGTTAGTACCATTTTTGGAAGTCTTTGGTTTGATTCAGCCAGGGTGGTAAAACAAGTCCATCCATCATTTAGTGCATGGGTGAACCTATTGTATGTCACTCAGTTTCCTTGTAAACTGAACTACCTCAATTAAAGACTAATATTCAGTATAACGTTTCCTTGTAAACTGAACTACCTTGATTAAAGACAATAATATTAAGTATAATGTTTCCTTATAAACTGAACTACCTCGATTAAAGACATTAATATTCAATATCATGATTCTTTGTAAACTGAACTACCTAGATTAAAAAAAATAATATTCAGTACGACGTTTCCGGAAGATGAGTAGATAACCATGAAGATTTGGAATTCTTGATCCCTTGGGAAGGAGAAAATTGGGGTCAAAGGTCATATTTTTAGAAGTAATATTTGGACACTTTCATGTAACTGAAGCTATAATAACACCAAATGAGGAAGTAAGATGTGTCAGGAACTCAAGCAGATGGCAAAACAGAATGGATGGGTATGAAAGAAGAAGTCCAAAAATGTCATTCATCAGAATAAGCTAAGGGTCTCAGAGATGAAAGGCCTTTTGGGAGCCCAGGGCAAACCACTGGAAGCTGCATTTTAAATATTTCAAGGGTATAATTTTAACCATCTATTTTTTAAGAAAACTTGCAATAGGAAACATTGTTTACACTCATTTTTAAGGGTTGGATGGAGGAGGACACTGCTTTAACCCCAGTGGATCCATCTCTGGAATAGAGACCAATGATTGGTAATGTGGACTCTTAGTTATAACTTGAACTCCATCTGAATCAGGTGATGAAGGGTGATCATGATTTGTACCTTGATGAAGGAGGATGAGTAAAAAATATTAGTGTGATTTTGATCCTGAGTACTGGAAAGGCTGGAGTCAAAGTCACATTTCTATAGTAAATAGGAATCTTGTAAGTGGAACTTGTTCTAATTGATTGTGAGAGGGAAGCTATATTTGGAACAGATGATGACAAAGATTTCGAATTTTGAATGCAGCCCAGAGAATTTTGGAAGGGTTGGTATAAATGAGGTAGAGAAGTATTTATAATAACTTCCAAATCTAGTGTAAATTGTTACACTGACTTGTTTTTGGTCTTCACTGAAGTCAGAAACTTGCATTCTCCTTAGGATTATTAGATTTAGGATGAGTGGAGTTAATTGTCCTGTGATAAATTATCAAGCTGGATCATTTTGTCCATCAGTATGTCTGTCTGTGTTCAGATTCAGATAGCCCACCATCCACAATTAAACTTTGTAGATGATGCTTATTTGGTGTAAGGAAGTTTCCTATGAAATTTGAACTCAAAAGGTCAGAGATCACAGAAACAGAAAGAACATATAAAGGTTTTTTCACAATAATGTTTTAGTTGTCCTGACCATCCTCAGTGACAAAACTACTTGGATGGCTTGCACTTTGGGTTTGGAAGGAGTTAATATTTTGGAGGTCAAAAGGTTAAAGGTCACAGTGAGTGAAAGTAAAATAGTTTCCAGCTGATAGCTTCATCATCTATGATTGACAGTTACATGACTTACAGGATCACTTGTACTTTGGGTAAGGAAGAGACCTATTGATTTCAAAGTTTAATGGTCAAGGTCACTGACTGGAAAAAGTAAAGGGTTTCTGTGTAATAATCTGAGTTTCCCAACATTAAATTTTACAGGTAATATGGACCTTTACTTGCAACCTGAACTCCATTAATATGTACAGGTAATATGAACCTTTACTTGCAACATGAACTCCATCAATATGTACAGGTAATGTGGACCTTTACTTGCAACATGAACTCCATCAATATGTACAGGTAATATGGACTTTACTTGCAATCTGAACTCCATTAATATGTACAGTTAATATAGACCTTTACTTGCAATCTGAACTCCATTAATATATACAGGTAATGTGGACCTTTACTTACATCCTGAACTCCATTATTATGTACAGGTAATATGGACCTTTACTTGCAACCAGAACTCCATCTATATGTACAGGTAATATGGACCTTTACTTGCAACCTGGACTCCATTAATATGTACAGGTAATATGGACTTTACTTGCAACATGATCTCAATTAATATGTACAGGTAATATGGACCTTTGCAACATAATCTCCATTAATATGTACAGTTAATATGGACCTTTACTTGAAACCTGAACTCCATTAATATGTACAGGTAATATGGACCTTTACTTGCAACATGAACTCCATTAATATGTACAGGTAATATGGACTTTTACTTGCAACCTGAACATCATTAATATGTACAGGTAATATGGACCTTTACTTGCAACATAATCTCCATTAATATGTACAGTTAATATGGACCTTTACTTGAAACCTGAACTCTATTAATATGTACAGGTAATATGGACTTTTACTTGCAACCTGAACATCATTAATATGTACAGGTAATATGGACCTTTACTTGCAACATGAACTCCATTAATATGTACAGGTAATATGGACTTTTACTTGCAACCTGAACATCATTAATATGTACAGGTAATATGGACCTTTACTTGCAACATGAACTCCATTAATATGTACAGGTAATATGGACTTTTACTTGCAACCTGAACATCATTAATATGTACAGGTAATATGGACCTTTACTTGCAATATGAACCCCATTAATATGTACATGTAATATGGACCTTAACTTGCAACCTGAACTCAATCTATACTGCATAACAGGATGTAATTAGGATTTATGTAATGTTTGCTGAGAATAAATAGATGGTGATAGTTTTCACAGCTCAGCATTTTTGAAAGAGGTGTGATGATTGTAAAAAAAAAAGGAAGATTTTTGTGATGTCTTTAATTTTTAGTGTAAATGTTTGCATTGACTTGTTTTGGTCTTGAATGGAATCAAGAGACACTTTTTATGCATAGGATGGTTAGATTGTGATGAATGACATTATATTTGAGTAGTTTATTATCATATGATTAAATTATCAAGCTGGATAATTTGCCATCTCAAACTTACATTGTTCACAGTCAGATTGGTATCCCATAACATACAGTATTAATATGCTGTCAGCCCAAGAAAGGTGTTTGCATGATGGAGTCCAATCAGTTATATGTTTATGGTGACTATCTGAAGACTAGATGGATTTAGGTTACATCCCATTGTCTGGATAGGACTGTCAGTAAGGAATGTATCTTTAACAATGCCCATGATAGACCCTTGTAGATTACAAAAGTTTTACAGTCATTAGAGTATTTAAAATTTCTCTAATGTATAATCACTTTTAGTTATGGACAGTGTTGTAAACTTGGCTAATATTTGTGCAAATATTTGGATGGCATACATTGCATTGACTAATGACACTAAAATATCTATAATCTTCGGTTTGTTTTCACTCTTGCATATTTACAAATTTAAATGATAAAGTCTGAATTTCATGCATGTAGTACTTGATCTTAGATGCAAAACCAAACTTAGTATGGCCGTCAAAATGGTGTATCAATAAAATTGCATCTTTTTATTGAGATTTCAGTAAGATGGCAGTATACATAACTGGCATGATGAAATTTGATGGGCAAAACACAGCAGGGACATCTTTATTTAGTCATCCATCTCTCATCCATCCATCATAAGTCATTTTCTTGTACATCTTTCCATCTGTCAAGTGAAGTTTGTCAACAAGAAAAGTACCTAAATGAAATTTGGCTAGACCCATTTTAGTGCACTAATGACTGCCAACTAAATGTGGTAGTTTTTTCATGCTATCAAATCTCCAGCTGTATGTATGCATTATTTGTGGAATTTGTTTCTGGCATCATTCTAACCCAAACCAGGAAAATTGGTCACATTGATTTGCCATTCCTGCACTAATGACCTTATAAACCAGTATGATTATTTTGTCCTGCAAATTTCAGCAGTAGATCATTTTGGTTTTTGCATCATTGTGGCTTGCCCCAATGTTATACCTTTCATATACCCATTTCTATGTTGTATCTGAGGCGTTCCAAGTTGCACATAACACTGGCTTGATCATTTCAGTAACAACTCCTGTTTATTTCAACAATACAAATGCAGTGACCAATGGTCAACTCATTCTCATGTTAATCATGCACATTGTGTTTATGCATAATATGGTATTTCAGATTCGTTGCTTTAGAAGTTTGGCTTATGAGCAAACTTTAAGACTTATGTTAAAGAACACCAGTCTAGAAATTCCATAGTACCAGCTATATTAGCAACAAAGAATGATTATTGGTCATATCCATTGACCATTCATGCACTCTGTGACCATCATTTTCATTACATTTTTGGTCATACCATTTTTTTAACCCTTAAGTATAAATATTGATAGTAAATGATTGATCTCAATAATTAAACTTTATACAAGAATTGCCTTAACTGAGAGAACATGCTTGTTGTAATTTAAATAACAGCCTAATGAAAGGATCATAATGCGCTTACAGATCTGGCTGTATGCAGTTTGCTTGCTTAGAACAAGATACATACACCTACATTATGCAAGGCAGTTCAGGATCTATGTTGTTTCTAGTTTGACCTATACATGAGTGTATGTGGTAGAGATTCTGTTCAATGTCCCTACAAAGACATGTTCAAAACATTGACTACATCATGCAAAATAGCTAATGAACTTTTTGGACATAATTACACAGGCATTGAACTGATTGCAGTCAAAGCAAGGTGGATTTTATTGCTGTTGTGGTAGGGTTTAACACCAATTTTCAGCACAAGATAGGCTATACATGGCAGCAAGTATTAATGGTAGAGAAAAAAGGGAGGGGCCTGAAAAGAACCACTGACCCATGAGAAGCTACTGGAAAGCTTTCTAACATACTGACATTGGCTGAATCCAAGACTGGAACCCACACAGACAGGTGAGATGGCAGTGACCTGTAATGGTGAGTGCTTTAGGCCACTTGGCCACTAGGGGCCTCACAGTGAAAAGTTCATCCATGCAAATGACACCTAGGAGGAAAAACAAAAATGAATTAGAAAAACTAATCAAAAGAATACAGTCCAATTAAATTAAAATTTTCATCAAACTTCAATCTTGTCTCAAATTAAGTGCCAATGGGATTCAGAATTTTGTTTAGTTTTTCTTCTTTTTTTCTGTACACAAGACAGTTTACATTATTTCAGTATTATATTAAAAACCATAACACATTGATTCAATGAATTGATTCAATAAGTTAGTCATGCTATAGATATGGATTTATGCATTCAGCAACATTATAGGAGTGAAATGTTATGCAAGAGTATGGTATTCCAAACAAACTGCTGACCATCACCCATCTCCCTGGTCAGCAAAAGAGGGCAGAGAGTGTTGACACTTACAATTAGAAAGACTGTTACTGAGGGCTTTTACCTTCAGGTTTGACAGCATCCATTTACATTTGAAAAATATAGTCTGACATATTTCAGGGTGAAATAGAAGTAATGGATGCAGACAATTACTGTAGAATTAGAGACTTGACAACAATTTACACCTCTATACTTGTGCTAAATTAACTTGTATACATATCAGGTTAGCTAGGTGGGAGGCAGTTGCAGTGAAATGTAATTTAAAGTAGATCATCATTCACCAAACAATGGACCAGTGGTCACCTTACAGATATTATGGGTTTGTATCAAGTTTTATATGTGATTTGTGTGTCAGGTAGTGTCAGGGTGATATGCAGTTAAGAAATATACAGTTGTATATCTCCATTTGTGTTGGATCTATTGCACTGCTTTGTCAACCTACACAGAAAAAACATTTTCCAGTGCAAAACAAGTGAATTTCTTTATGAGCCAGGAACAAATTTCATTTCACATGCTTATAAATTTATATTTGGTATGAAAGAAAGCATTAGAGGAAATAATCTAATTTTATATTTAAAAACTTACCATTTGTTATTTTTTTTTTTCAATTTCTCTCTGCTCTCAATTAAGCCTAATTTAATTTTGTTTTCTATAGACATGTAATTCAGCAGATAAAAGCAGCTCTGGTTGCCAGATATATGTAACAGTTTATATATATATATATATATATATATATATATATATATATATATATATATATATATATATATATATATATATATATATATATGTGTGTGTGTGTGTGTGTGACGGGAAGGGATATAAACATTAAAACCCTCCTCAATTTATTTGAAGCCGCTAGCTAGGGAATGATCTCCCATGTTGCAATTTGCCCAGGGTGGACGGATAGATGAAACATTACAGATAGCTGAGCAAAGTATTGAAAGAAATAAAAATGAGCCTTCTTTCAATAAATAAAAATATAAAATTTTAATCAGTTAACATATATTGAAAAGAAAAAAAATCAATTCCCATACAACCTATTTACTAAATTACATATATTCAATTAGCATAGCCAAAATTCACCTTCCAATTTGACTTTGTGTCAGTGACAGAATTTAATTACAGTATAAGACTTGCATCAGTTTTACAAGTGTTGACTTTGAGCACAATCTCCAATATTTTGACAGCATCATCTGACAACTGTCTTCTCACTTGTTTCCCATGTCAAGCCCACATACTTTGTCCTCTTCTGACCTTCGCTATTCTGACATCCTGTAGATGTAGATTTCCCCTTTAACTCATTGGGTTCCTTCTGTATTTCTCCTTTCTTTCGGAGTGCATAGAACGAAGCTGTCCCCTTAAATATATAGCATGTCTCACACTAGACAAATACCACTACACATCTCCATATAAATATTAACTATATATCTCATGCTCAGATTTAGGTGATTTACACTGCACAATTCTGACATAACATGACCTTAATCACTAACTCCTCACAGATTCCATGTTTGCAGTAAGAATGCCGTTACATTGATACAGATGACATTAGCTCAAGCCATAAATTCCCAGACAATGTGGCCATTTATGCCAGCATACATTACAATAGACTTATTTACATTTGGCTATTCAATACAGTTTAATGCTCAATTATATATGACTTAATATCCACTAAATCTAATTATCTTTAATTAACTTGCATGAGCAATTAAATATTGCAAAGTCATTTAAATATACTCTTGTCATTAACTTGCAAGAGTAAATATCATTTTTCACAGAGAAACAATTCATATGTCCTAAGAAATCTGATATATTCGTATATTTGAGTAAATTCATGTGAATCCCTATGCAATTCTACATAGCGAATATTTAATTACATGTGATCCGTCAATTCTCTCAAAGAATTGATATTTGAAAAAAATCAAGAGAATTAGACAGTATAAACTAACATATCAATAGAGTTCTACAAAATGAATATGATACATGCCTGAATTATAATATATCATATTTGCAAAAATCAACAAATTCAATAGCATATTAAAATTTTGAAAGTAAAATTGCATACCTTACTGCCATTTTTCTCTTTCCATACACAGTAAGGGGCCCCGAGTGGCCTAGTGGTCTAAATCGATGTTCGTTACAGATCACTGCCATCTCACCTCTATCTGCGTAGGTTTTGGCAAATGTGGATATGTGAGAAAGCTTGCCAGTAGCTTCTCGTGGGTCAGTGGTTCTTTCCGGTGATTTCCCAGTTTCTTCCTCCACCATTAATACTGGCCGCCATGAATAGCCTATCGTGCTGAAAAATGGCGTTAAGCCCAACAACAACAACAACAACTTCCATACACAGTGTCCTAGCCTAGTCTGTCATCTTTTCGAAAACAACTAATTGGCCCCTTTTGTAATTTCTTGAAGAACACTATTTCATTAGTGTCTACAGAGTTGACTAAAGGATTTTTCAAGAGATAGTTCCAAAAGTATTTCTCAAAGTGTACACCCTGGCCAATCAGAAAAAGCTGCTCATAAAATTTTCCCTCCAAATAGCGTGTCTGTCATTGATTTCACTAGCCTGAAACATGCTCCAATTAGCTTCCTTTGAAAAATTGATTATATGATGTGCACCCCTTTTGAACTGATACGGGTCAGATCACTATTATGTGCCATAAAAATCACCGGGTCAGATTCTACTGAAGCTTAACTTAACGTAGTTCCTTTTATGTTTAGAGGTGAAATAAAGAAGTAATCATTGAACTGTCTCCAGACCTTTCTGCTTTACTTATGTTAACTTGACAGTACAATTCATTTAACCTTGAGTTGCAACAAATTTCAAAATTTGACACATTTATGTGTATGTATATGTATATATATATATATATATATATATATATATATATATATATATATATTTATATATATATATATTTATTTATATTTATATATACACACACACACCACTCCCTCGATAACTCGCACACAATGGAGTCTACAAACACAGACCACACTATAGGCAAGGGTGCAAGTTACTGAGGAACCTCAAAAAATATCTTGGAGCAGTTGGAACTGGGCTGTTTAATGACTGAATCCTTGTTTAACAATCATGACGATACTAATTGTTAGTAACATTTATTTTCAAGATGTCCAACATGTAAAAGCACATTCAACTTGAAACAACAACTGTCACATAAGCGAATACATCTGCATATTATGTCACTGCTTTTTGTTTCATTGAGGTTTTTTTAATATACTACCAAGTCAGGAGTCCATGAAGCCAGGAACTAGACTATCTGTTGATACACCATCAAATAAGATTCCCTTTTTTCAAAACCTAGTGACATTTATTTGGTGAGATAATCTCCTAATGTCAAAACTCAATTTTTTTATTGTATGTTTATACAATATTGATGTTGTGATGTCCTTAAAGTGAAACTTCTTATCATCATGAGGATATCACTGTTCAGGAATTCCCTGAAAATCACATGCCCACAATTGTCCATACCTGTGAAACCAAAAAGGTATTCATTTCCATTGGTTGCATTGCTATCTTTGATCCTCATTATGAATGGTTCAGTTAATTTAAGGTTGTTTATGTTCAATACACAATGACATTTAAAACAAGTGTTCAATTGATCAACTGAAATGAGTTCACCTGACATTATACTAGAGCAGCTAGATTTTTAGTGTGTAGGCTTTGCATGCCTTTTGACTTTTTTTTATTCCACCTCCTTTATTTGATTCAAAAGACATAATTAATGTAATAATACAAAGGAGGCTAGCTTTTAATTCAGTACAACAGTATAACAACCTTCTGCAAATTACATGTAGTTATCAAAACATGGTCCCCAGTTAATTAGGTTCTCAGAGAAATTCTTGTGGACATAGCTGTTAGGGTAGATTGACACATTTTATGTTTAAATACACATTGCATTATAATGATTACACTTAAGAAGAACTAAAGATGAAATTAAAACACACATTTCACCCAATAAAAATTATATAATTGGCATTTAAATACTAATGTACTGCCTACACTAGGTGTAAGTGACAATTTCATTGATCAAAATTTCCTTGAATATCTTTAATTATGGTGTACTAAGAATGTCTTTTGAAAAGAAAATGTAATCAGTTATATCACTTCTTATTAAAAGTTGATCATTTCAAAATGCTAATTAAAATTTTCATGTCATATATACCGTTTTTGACCATAAAATGAGCAATATATCAACATTTCAGTTGCCAATTTTGATCCCGTTTTTTTCAAGTTCAAGAAATAGGGATCAATTGGGGGGGGGTATTTTCTGGTTTAAAAAATGGCATTCATTCATGACCCCACATTATAAGTAGGTTTATGAGTTATCTGGGTGCAAGTTATCAAAGGAGTGGTATATAAAAAAATAGGTAAACAGTTGCTTAACTCATTTCTGCTCATCAGTTTGGAAGTTGAACTGCCTTGTTTGTTTTTATCTAGTAATCTTTCAAGTCTTTAATTTGGTATTTTTTATGAATTGTACAATAATAATATTCTTTTTTTGGGAAAATATCTTGTGAACTCTGGATGGGGGTATACTACTGCAAATATAAGCAAAATTCAAACACCTGTCCAGATCAGTCATTTATACCAAGCACACAGCATCAAACAGAGCCTATGCCTTCTTCACCAAACAAAGCAGTTATTGAAGCACATAATGTTTTTGCACACAAACCACTGCCCTGAGAGTAGCACCATCAGTATGTTTCAACAGTCTTGGCATTAACACAGTGGCTATATAGTAGTAAAGTTCAAAATATGTGGGTAATGTATATCTTCATTGTATTGTGAACCAAACACATGACCAACTAGCTCAGTCTGTGACAATTTCTAACTTGTACAAAACCATACAGCAAGAAGAAGCTAGCTAGTTTTAAAGCCAATAGAATCACTCCATTGTTTGCTTTGTATGCAGGCAAACTCTGACCATTAAAATTGAATTCCACTTTTCCTGAATTGAGACCATGAGAAGAGCAAGATTTCATTGATGAAGATCAATGCACATTATATATGGACCTTCAGATGTTAATGGACAAGACCATTTAATTTGCGGGGGAGAAGCCATTCCCATACAGCTTGGAAAAAAAAGTATTTTTGCTCTGATATGAAGATAAAGAAAACAGAAAAGCTAATTATACTCATTATAAAGGTTGAAAAAACATTTGGAACTTAAAGAAAAAGAAATAGATAAATTTTAAAGATAATCCTTGCTTTTCCCTACCTCAGAAACAATGGTTGTTGCCTAAATTGTGATTCATATAGTATAAATAGTTGCACCTCATGAGGAAATGTCTGAGAGTAATCAGCTCTAATTTTCAATGGTTTTGAGAAAGTTGGACTTGTGTAATTCTGCAGTTTGGGGATCCCTTACAGTTTATATTGTAAATGTTTGTGTGTATCTGGGCACTTGCACAATGTTGTTTCGTTGGTTAAGTCCTCAAATTAGTGAAATGTGACCTTCTGTATTGTGCTGTAATTAGTGCATATCCGTAGTTTTAGTTAATGTTTATGCTTTAAGCCATTGGTTCCCAAATGTTTTTGGTTATGACACCTAAACAATATTTTTTCTGAGCCTCGCAACCCTGTATCCACAATTTCATAAGTTTTCCAAATGAAACTCCTGGTGACCCTTAACGTCCTCATGACCTGCGTGTCGGGAACAACTGCTTTAAGCAAAGGTTCTGGTATTTTACATTATTATCATTCCTTTTGTTAAAAGATATGTGCATAAAATGAAATATGCTTTTGGAAGAATTTGAATTTTAACAAGAATGTTTGCCATTAAATATTATAGTACAAGTTACACAGGTCATGTAGCCAAATTGGAACTATTTCAGTAATGGGTGTCATTTGATTGTACATAACTTTAATGGCAATTATTCAGTTCTTTTGGATCCTCCTACAGCCATGATTTTTTAGAAGCTCATTATTTATTCATCCCTCAAAATGCAAGTGAAAATCAATGCAAACTCAAGTGGACATTTTTGGACAAGGTTAACCTAAAGGTCTGATCTTGTATAAACCAGATTGAATGTTTTATGCTGTGATGTCACAGTGAAAGAAGTGCACATTGAAAACAAATACATACTACCTAGTTATTTGTTATGATGGACCTGTCATTTTCTTCTTTTTTTTTGAGCAAGTTCAGTACCTAGACAGCATTGTTAAAGTTCATAGCAATCAATAATTTTTGTCTGGAAGTTTTATGATGACATTTAAGGTGGAGAGCATTCAATGTTCATAATTGAATAGACTGGTTAAACTATTTTATTATTTAGAACAACAATTAAAATGTATTTTGAGCTAATGCACCTACCAGACTTGTGTGACTTTCACCATAGAAGTGTAAATGCTTGCATTTATCTTCACATTATGAAGTTGATTCATTCATATGGATCCTGACAGTGGATAAATGTTGTTGCTGTTGGGCTTAACGCCATTTTTCAGCACACAATAGGCTATTCATGGCGGCCAGTATTAATGGTGGAGGAAGAAACCTGGAAATCACCGGAAAGAACCACCGACCCAAGAGAAGCTAGACAGTGGATAAATAAATCTTAATTCACTGTTAATTGCAGAGAATAAATCAAGTTCAGTTGTTTTTTTTGCACAGATATTTTCAAAAACAGTTTTAAAATGAAGGAACAGTGTAAATAAGCATTGATTTTGATTTTTGTTTAACATTTTGTTATTCTTTCTTTCATTTTTAATAATGCTGGCTAAAAATACTTAACACTCTCTTTTCTCTCCATCCTTACTGATCTCACAATTAGTCAATTCATGCAGTGATTGGAATCTCCAGTTATCAGCTATTGTATTTTCATGTATGTTAACTGGTACAATGTAAAATATTTTATAATCCTTTTTTCCAAAAGAATTTTGAAAATATACACATGTTAAAGGTAATATTTTATGACATTAATTGAGTTTAGTTAACAAATAAACAACTCATATAATGTTGGAAACTAAAGTTATATAAAATTTAACCTGCATGCAAATAAAATTTCAAAAGGGTGTGCAAGAGATACATGTGTGGTTTGGATTTTTAACAATTTTTCAGTCATATTGCTGCAATATCTGCATTATGGCAGTTTATAATGATGTCTTGAAATATGCATCATGCTGCAGACATGTAGCATAATGTCCCACCCAGTCATATTATCCTGACACCAGGCCAACCAGTCCTAATACTAGCCTCCTAATGCAGAGTGCCAAGTGAGGAGCAAGTGCCATTTTTATTAGTCTTTGGTATGATTTGGCTGGGGTTCAAACCCATGACCTCCCACATCTGATGAGTATGCTCTAACCACTTAGGCCATTAGAGAAGTTGCAAGAGAGGCACTTTGTACAATTAAAGCATATTTTTGGGCAAAAAAGAGCATACCAGTACTATCATTTTGTGTATGGCTCATTCACATATTGCAGTAAATTATACTTCATCTCACACACATTCACATATTGCAATCAATTATAGTTTATCTCACACACTGTAGTAAATTGTACTTTATCTCACACACTTTCATATATTGTAGTAAATTGTACTTTATCTTACACTTTTTCACATTTTCAAGTCTCCTGCAGATAACAATTTCATGTTTCTCCTAGAAGTAACAACTGGCTGAGAAAAATAGGAAAACTATATTAATATAAAAAGTAAAACATTGAATGCCAGATACATGTTTGTTGTCCTGTTTGGCCAATGCTTGTTTAAGATTCCATGTTAAGTTGCAAGTAGATCCAGTTTGGTATGCTTTTCTGTTAGGGATATTATTTTGTCTTTGAGGCACTAGTCTAAGGAGTCACTTGTTGATGTTTGGTTACATTTTGTGCCTTTCAGATTTGTATCTTTGAGGCACTAATCTCTGGAGTCACTTGTTGATGTTTGGTTACATTTTGTGCCTTTCAGATTTGTGTCTTTGAGGCACTAATCTCTGGAGTCACTTGTTGATGTTTGGTTACATTTTGTGCCTTTCAGAGCTACCTCAGAATAAGATGTAACAGACAAGGAAGGCTTCAAGGTCAGTATGAGAATATTTGGTACTCCTTAAATCTGCCTTTATCAAGTTTTGTTTGTTACTTTTGTCTTCAAAGAATGTTGGACAGACACTTAGAGATATAAGTTTACATATAAAATAGCTAATCATTTTCATTATGTCAAGTGATGCAATATGCTGCTTGAAGAAGTAATAAGTATTTTGTGCTACCACAGAGTCTGGCTTATACCTTAGTACTGTACATGACAGTTGAGATAGACAATCCTATGGTGCTCATTAAATAAAATTTATGTTTTATCTTTTATCAAGCCTTGACAAGTAATTTTGATGACGTTGGGGTATTGTTATATATGTCATATATAGAAACATTGTGAAATAGACATAATAACCTAAATAACACAGTAATCATGTCATGAATAATGTAGTCGACTACTCAGATAAAACTTTTCTACTTATTGGCATGTTTTTATTTTTGACTCTTATAGCACGTAGTAGAAGCCGTAAGAAAAAAGCCTCAGAGGAAACCATATGTCCTGTGTGTAATGAGCGATTGGTGGGAACTCCCGAAGAATTGAATGAGCATGCAGAACTCTGTCTTAAAAAGGTAAGTATGTTATGTTTTATATGCCTGATATAAAGAAGGGACTTTTTATGATGGTATACCTCCATCCATCTTTGACTAATTTGGTTTCCACACAAGAACTTTACTTGTCCACCATCTGTACAGTTACCAAACTTTGTGGATGGTTTGTACTTGTGTTAAGAAGAACCTTTTGATTTTTGGCTGAAAAGGCCACTGTGGATGGCTTGTACTTGGATTAGAAAGCACCCTTTTGATTTTTGGCTGAAAAGGCTACTGTAACAAACGAAATTAATGAACAGAAAAATGGTTTCCACACAGTAACTTGAGCAATTTATCATCTTTGCTTAAAAACTTTGATTCAGAGGTCAGGGTCACTATTTATTTTTAGAATAACAAATAATTTATGCACAATAATATTATTTATACATGATATATGTCACCCAAACTTTAAGGATGCAAACTTATGAATGGCTTGCACTTTTGTGTAAGAATTTAAACTATTAATTTTTGGTGTCAAGGTCACTTATTGAGAATTAAATATGGTTTCCAAGATGACATTAGTTTACATCACCGATCTGTCCCAAACATTGTTGATGGTTTGCACTTGGGGTGATGAAGAAGCCTGTTGATTTTGGCAGCTACAGGTCAAAAGTTGCATTTACTTTGATTAAAAGCAGGAAAAAGGTTCATGCAAAAATGGTTATTTACATAGGAAACCATTAAATTTTGTAAAACGTGCCAATAACAGTACTCCTAATGGTGTTGTTTTAAATATTAAATGTGTTTTTATACCTTCTAGATATTTTTTCATTCATAATGCAGGTTAACCTGATTCACTTTTTTAGAAAAATATGCAAACATAATTCTCTTAGAATTGGGAACATTCTTCAATACAAGATCCATTAAAATGACAACTGTTACATGTCTAGGCTTGTTCAAAAGTAACAATGACGTTTTCTTTAACCTGTTTAGTGTTGTCGTGTCAACAGTTCCTTGTTGAATATTCAGGTTTTAGAATTCTGAATAATTTCCTATAAATGTCTTTGCCCAAGAATTTTGATGAGCACTAGATATTTCCAGGTAATTTTAATTATTTTTAAATAAAATTTTTAACTCAGATGGGTCACAACACAAAATACATTTGAACTCTGAAGGTATCAATTACAACTGACTAGATATGTCCCTTTCACTCTGCCTACAATGCAAAGTGGACCACATGATAGGGTCATGTGATCACTTACTTTCAACAGTTGTAGTAATATGTCAATTATCATGTTCACAATGGATGAATTTGATTCTACCTAAAGACTCTTACTATAAGATTCAATAATTTAAAAACATAAAAAGCAGTGTTTACAATAGGACTGACATGCAAGCCACATATGAACTTGATTATGACCAATGATTTTCATTCTAAGAAAAAAAATTTACAAAGTTGTTTACCAGTTCTGAATCAAGGTCAGAAACAAGGTCAGCTAAAAATACAATGTAGCAATACTGTTTATTTACCATGTCAAAACAGAACTGAACTGAATTTTCTGAACAAAATGTCAAATCCAGTAATTAAAGTTATCATTACAATGACATGTAATGAAATAAAAATAAAATAAAAAAGTTTAGTATTAACACAACCAAAATAAATTTGTAATATATTCATCCCCATTAGATAAATCATCTTGTTTTCCCCATATGTTAGCATGAAATGTTTTTATATCACATGTCTGTCCATCAATTGATCCATCAGTCTGGCTATTCATAATTCTTCCTCCTCTATTGAGAGAAAATTCAACTAACTCTGTACATTGGTTGTCCATTGGATGACCTTGCATGGAAGGACAGTTTTTTACCTCTTCCATTATGTGCTGGCAGGGGTCAGATATGAAAAACATGTATTCAGTTACAGTGATATTTTCGAAAAATATCAATAAATAAAAATATAAAATTTTAATCAGTTAACATATATATATATATACAGTGGAACCCTGCTATAACGCGCCTCGCCATAACGCGAATTCGGATATAACGCGATCGTAGCATGGCTCCCGAAATTTTGTATATTCATATTCATTCACACATGAAGAAAATAAAAATTGGAAAAAAGAAAAGAAAAAAAAATATAAGAAATTAACTTTGAGGCATGAGATTAGTTGTGACGTTTAAAATAACATGATCGTGGCATGGTTCCTGAAATTTAAAATTCATTTACGTGTATTTTTATCGAACCGTGAAAATATTCGTTTAAAGTACGAGAAATAGTGTGTAAAACATTTATTGCAATTTGGTGGAAGAATTCGCGTATGACTTTTGATAATAAACATAATAAACAATCAAAACTTAACAATTTATCCAGATTCTTTCAATGATTTTGGAGAAGTGATCGTGTATAAATTCTAAAATAATACGATATATATAACATACGAGAAATAGTGTGTACAACGCTTGGCTTCTGAAATTTATCAATTTGAACAGGCTGTGGTGAAGCTCCGTATTCTACTCTAAAAGAGAAAACTCGTTTCATTAGGTTTTTGAATTTTTAAGCCGAAGTAAACAATATCGGAAGTGTTACTTATGGCGGATCCTTGAGTAAAGCCAGTAAATCGTCTTTGCGATTGTCTTCCATGAATTCGGTATACAGTTGTTGCTCAAACAATAGCCGACATGGGCTTCTTATTTAACTGCAATCACAGCCAAGCAGCAGGCAAAGCTATGGTTGATACAGTTTGATAAACATCAAAGGACGAAAGCTGCCAACATGCCGTGCTTGGCGGTGTGATCAAACAACAAAGAGTTGAAAGCAATTAATATCCAACTTTATTATCTGTTAATTAAAAGGGCCTGAACTTGTACATTTGTTCAGCTTAATTTTGTTTTATATAAAAAGTGATTCGTAACCATTGCACGTCTTCATTGTGTAGTTATCGAGCTTTATCTGTGTACGTTGTTTGCTTATATAAAAAAAAAAAACTATTTTACTGTTATGGAAAAGCAAGTTCAAAAACGCAAGTTGTTTTCTACTAAAGAGAAACTGTATGCCCTAGATCAACTAAAGAAGGGAAAACAACAAACTCAGCTTGCCAGAGATCTAGGAATCAGCGAATCCACTTTGCGAGGGTGGAAAAAAGATGAAGGAAAGCTCAGTAGTCTACCCAACATTCTTGAAGAGGAAACTGGTTTACAACGTAAAAGGGTTAAGTTAGCTAATGACATTGTCCTGGATTCAGCTTTGTACCAATGGTTTGTACAAGCTCGCTCAGAAGGTGTTCCAATTTCTGGCCCAATTCTGAAAGCCCAAGCAGAGAAATTTGATCGCTGTATCAATGGAGATGATTCCAAATTTAAGGCTAGTAATGGCTGGCTAGACAGATTCAAGAAAAGGCACGCTATCAGCCAAGTTCTTGTGTCTGGGGAAATCCGCTCCTCTGACAAAGAGGCTGCCAATTCCTACCCGATTGGGCTTAAAAAGTTGTTGGAGGACAGTTGCTACACAGCTGACCAAGTTTACAACTGCGATGAGACTGGTTTATGTTATAAAATGTTACCCGATCGCACCCTTGCAACCAAGACTGACAGTCACAAACGAGAAGGTTTCAAGAAGAGGAAGGACAGAGTGACTCTCTTATTTTGTGTTAACAAGTCTGGCAGCCACAAAGTCAGACCTCTGATGATTGGAAAATCGAAAGCTCCCAGATGTTTTCATCATGTAAATATGAAGACACTTCCATTTCAGTACACTAACAGCAAGAATGCTTGGATGAATAGCTCCATATTTGAGGACTGGTTTCACAAAACATTCATTCCAGATGTTCGCGCTCATTTACGAAAACTCAAGCTGGAGGAAAAAGCTCTTCTCCTGCTGGATAATTGCCCTGCCCACCCCCCAGCGGAAAATCTTGTCAGCAGTGATGGCAAGATCAAAGTTTCGTACCTCCCGAAAAACACTACGTCAGAAATCCAGCCACTTGACCAAGGCATAATTTCCGTATTTAAACAAAATTATCACCGTGAAATGATAAAGGGAATGGTAGCAGATAATAACGCATCCGTCGACACATCATTGGCATTACTCAACTTAAAAGAAGTATGCCACCTTGGAGGTAAAGCCTGGGATGCTATCACTGCACGCTGCATTGAACGATGCTGGATAAAGGGTCTTGGGCCAGCTTTTACGCCCTCGACACAAAATGATAGTGACGATGAGCTTGAATTTACAGGATTCACTGAAGACGACGTACGTTTAGCAGAAAAAGCACTCAAAAAATACGAGCACAGTCATCATGATATCCTTAACTGGTATTCAGTAGATGACATCTGCCCTATATACGAACACATGTCAGATGACGAAATTGTTACAAATGTCAGCAGGAAGAATGAAGCTGCACAATCAGAACCTGAAAACAGCGACGATATTGATAACGATGATGATGGCACCCCAACTCCTCCACCAAAAGTGTCTGAAGCAGTAGTACATTTAGAAGCAAGATTAAGGTGGCTGGAAACACAAGATGTTGACAGCGTCCAAGTCCTTCAATTAAGAAACATTCTTGACTTTGCTAGAACCCAACAGTTCGCGGCAAAGAAGCAAACCTCATTGGATATATTTTTCAAGAAATGATGACATTTAAATTTGGAACCATACTGACTTTGCACAATGATTAATTTAGCAGTTTTCACGTGTTTCCTTTGATGTTCACAAAATCTGAAATAAAAGTTATTTGCACGCTGAAATGCGTTGATTGTTAATTATTCTTACAGTTGTCGCATATGATAAAATTTTAGCGGTATGAAATTTGTACAGACACTGTATGTAGACCCGGGAATAGCTGCAGACGGCAAGTAAATGGTTTCAATATTTTGTTCATCCTATATTTTACAAGACAAATTCGGACTATTTCAAAATTATTGAATATTTTAAATCTGTACGATTTTCAATGAAATTGCATCCATTATGGATGAACTGCATGCCACGACAGCACGGTAGCATACGGTGTTGATACACTTTTCATGATATAGCGATAGTCTGGTATTATCGGTCAATATGTAATATCGTTCAAACAAAATAAAATTGGTAAATGTTTTTAATGCACAGTAATAACTTATAAATATATTAGCCATATTATTATTTTTAATTAATGCATTCCAGTTAATATTCATCTGATGATAAGCCGACTTTTGATCATTGTACATGTACATGTATACACTTATATGTTCTCAGAAAAAAGTTAAATACTGTATTGTAAAACCCCGCATTAACGCGACCCCACTTTTAACGCGATCCGATTTCATGGACCCAGATCATCGCGTTATTGCGGGGTTCCACTGTGTATGTATGTGTATATATATATATATATATATATATATATATATATATATATATATATATATATATATATATATATATATATAATCACTTCTCCCTATTCTGTCCAAAAGAAGTCACTTCACCCTAAAATTCAAGTCTAGTTTGACCCTTGATTAATATTAATATTATTACATTATCAAGATTATTTTTTGTGCACTGCAACAAAATCCTTAGTATGGGTGTATATTGTTCTCTCCTAAATTTATGTTCTACATGAAATTACTGTATCCTGCTCAGTTTAATCTATCCTATAAGGCTATAAATGAAATCATCAGACTTAAAAATATATACCAGTCTTAGTTTGTTCATGCCTTAAAAACACTATTTAGCTAATCAGTTGCTCATCTCGCCAAGAACAGTTGACTTTTGTGAGAATCCAGTGATAAATAAAAAATTAAATGAACAGATGTAGCCATATATGGCTATTCATTGTGACTCATGAACCAAAACTTCATCTTGCATTTACTGACATATTTCAAATATTGAATTACCTCTGACCCTAATGAAAATGTAATTTATATCTTTTCTTAAAGACGATCATTTTTCCTCAGAGATAGCTTAAATTCGCAGCCAAATAGATGAAAATATATCTGTTACTCTGCTACAAAAGGTGACTTCTTCTACTGTGACAACACTACTTTACCCACCATCCAGCAAATGAATTGCATCAACCCATTGCCCTAAATATAACATTTGCATTTGAATACGACCTACTGACACCTTTCAGTTTTAATGTCAAAATGGCTGGAGTTACAAGTGAGATAAGGAATGTCAATTCACTTGATATTTCTTTCTTTAAACAATACTTTCCTCATGAAATTCAGCTTGCATAGACAGAACAGTCAATGTAATGGCTAAAGGCATGGAGAAACTATTGTTTGGTTAATAAACACCTGGCCACTGACAACAGAAGGGAAGTGGCCTTTTTATACAGGACATTGATATAGGAAATGTGCAGGGAGGGGGAATTAAAATGGCCATTGTGAACAGGTGACTACTGAATAAAGTTGATTGTTAATACAGGTTTGACTGTATATATAGGCTGAAAAGAAAATACTGCTGATTACTCAACCAGTTAGTAGACTATGTTTAGCCAATTCAGTGCATTGTTCAGTCAATCTGTTTAGTGAGTATGAGTCATACTTGACCAACCCAGTGGGTTTTTTGCCCATAGGGTGAAAGTTTTGAGAGTCAAAAAGGTCTTTTTTATGAGAATTAGTGTGGGGGATGGGCAAATTCCTTTACATTATGCACAGTACCAAAATTGCATCATATTGTTAAGACCTTTGTCTCTAAAGCACAAATATGCATAAAGGAAAGCACTTCAAACAAACTAAACCCATAGAAGAAGCTCAAAATTAAAGTCAAGTTCATCATAATTTAACGGATGAATCCTTAAACTGTAGTGCACTAAAAATTATTTAAAATCAGTTTAGAGTGTCTCAACATTTATGGTACACACAGTATGTACAGTAAATGCTGTAACTGATTTTGGGTTACAACCACAGCATACTTGCCATCTGTTTTGAATGGGTTGGAATCATATTAAGTTTTGATCCAGCTTTATGAACTCAAAATTTGACATAAATTCTCTGATTTTGATGCATATAAAGACCATTTGGAACAAAAAAGTCAAAATGAAACACACACCACTTATAGAATGGTGTTTATTTTCATAAGCCCTGCCATATTTTCTAGTTTATTTTGTGCTTGGACCAATATGGATGTCATTTATAATTGTTTTACTTACCATCAAAGGCAGTAATTAGGTCCAAGATTGAGATAAAACATGACTTCAGAAGAGCAAAGGTTTTGAGGGCCAGGTTAAGAAAGAAGAAAGGGATTAGTAAATTAC
The DNA here is from genome assembly GCA_016746295.1 of Potamilus streckersoni. Taxonomy (NCBI): domain Eukaryota; kingdom Metazoa; phylum Mollusca; class Bivalvia; order Unionida; family Unionidae; genus Potamilus; species Potamilus streckersoni. The sequence continues at coordinate 296,168 of JAEAOA010001541.1, forward strand.
TGTGTTTCTGGATGTTATAGACAATTAATGAGGGTAGGGGTTAAGGTTTGTAGGATGGATATAGGTGTTGCCTTTGGATGAATAACAAGTGGAACATTTTAACTCCAAGAAACAAATACTTATTTAAAAGCAGTATATAGCAATTAGATAAGGTCATTTTATTTTGGCTGGACACACCCACACACACAATGCCCTGAGTCAAGGTCCAGAGGTTGGCTAGTATGCCCCTGGGTCACAGTCCACAGTTGGCAGGTATGCCCCTGGGTAACAGTTCACATTTGGATGTGTAATATAAAGGATGGTAATTTTTTTTATGTCAGTAGCTTAGTTTTCATTTTTCTTGTCTTAGTTTTAAAAACAATTGCAATAGAGACTTCAAATGGAGACCACTAAAGGTGACGTGATTTGGTTTTGGAATTCAGTTTAACCACCAAGTGTTTGGTTTTACATAAAAATAAGACACTACCAAATGTTGTTGTTACAGGAACACACTTGTTTGAATATGGTTTTAATATATTTCAGCTCAGTTAGTTTAGAGTTGAGTCTATTTTCTAATTTATTTTAAGCAAATAGGGATTTTGACTGCGTTTTATTTTTGTATTTTTTCAGCAGCGTGAGGGAGAAGAAAATGACCCTGTTGATGTAGATGGTGACACTGAGCAATATGAAGAATACACCTGGGCAGGACAGACAAGGATACGAGTTACATCTCTCCTAGATGGAGGCTTCTCAGGTATAATACTTAAGTGTTCTCAACTTTCTGTTGTAATGGCATATTTGATGCAAAATAATTTGATCTGACCGCTACTGCATGATTCATATTTTAAAATATTAATATCTGTCCATGTCACACATATTTAGTAACAGCTTGCTATGTATCAAATCATTAAATGATGTATAATCTTATTAGAAAAAGTCATAATATCAAGCCATCCAATCACATTTCAAAGTTAATATTATGCTGTTTTGCTACTTTATTGAATAAAATCAATTTTTAATATTAATGTGATAAACAAAATTGATATCACAAGACTTGAAAAGATTAAATTATGTAAATTGTTTCTAAAGATGATTTCTAATGAACCCATAATATCATTGGTACTTTTAGCAATAAGATGTCATTAAGAAGAAAATCTACAGAAGCAGAAAAATCTGTGTGATTTGGAATTGAATATTTATGCATGTTATACAACAGACTTAATTTGACTTTTTGAGGTTTTTTGAATAATGCCATGATGGAGCTGGTCAGAGATGAAGCATTCTGGAGGAGTCTTATTAAAAAAATGTTTTTATTCTACAAGGTTGAATAGGTTATTACCTAGGCTGGTGCCTAGGTAATAAAATTCACAACTCTTCAATCATGCAGAAATGTCTAGTGTATACAGGAAAGAGTAACTATAGAAAATTGCGATCACTTTCAGGTTCAGGGTTCCAGACAGCCTGTAAAAGGAGCTTGCAAGAAGAAGATGTAGATCTCAATGTAGATGGCGATGACTCTGTGGAGTATGGGAAACCACAGTATCCTTTGTTGTCTACAAGTGAGTTCAGAATAAATGGACCATGAGCTGAATGTATTGCCAGTCAGTTCATATCACAGTGATCCATTGAAATCCCATTTATCTTGTGTCCTATAATGTTTAATTCAGGCGATTTCTTTTAAATTAAAACATCACAAATTGTCAGCACTTATGAAATTTCTAATTGCTGTTTGCCTATAATTTGCTTTTCCAACAAACAAATAATAATTGTATGAAATAACACAAACTGCAGTATAATATTAGCAGTGTATTAATAGCAATGCAGTATTAGAATGCCTGTGAAGTAATACTAACTGTAGTGATATCAGTGAAGTATAATACTAACTGTAGTGATATCAGTGAAATATAATACTGACTGTAGTGATAACAGTGAAATATAATACTGACTGTAGTGATAACAGTGAAGTATAATATTTACTGTAGTAATAACAATGAGCTGTTAACAGCAGTAGTTACAACAGTGAAGTATAGTAACAACTCTAGTGATAACAATGAAGTATAATAATAACTAGTAGTAACAATTAAGACAGTGAATCATAATAATTACTGTAGTGATAAAAACAATGAATTATAATAATAACTAGAGATAACAATGAAGTATAATAATTACAGTAGAGATAACAATAAAGTATTATAATTACTGAAGTGATAACTATGAAGTATAATAATTACTGTAGTGATAACAATGAAGTAGAATAATTACTGTAGTGATAACAGTGAAGTATAGTAATAACTAGAGATATCAATGCCTGATGATAATATCTGCAGTATAAACAATGAAGTATAAAAACAACTACAGTGATAACAATGGTATAATAATTGTAGTGATAACAATGTATTATCAACTGTGGTGATAACAATTCAGTATAAAGGTGTATAACAATAACTGTCCAGTGATAATAATAATGTTTACTTATAACCTGTGATAATTATGCAGTAACATAATAACTAGTTATAATAAAGAAGTATTAATATACATATGTAGTGATAACAATGCAGTATGATAACATGTAATGAAAACATTTTTGTATAATAATAATAATAATATTGATAACAATAAAATATAATAATACCTTGGTATTGATAACACTAAAATATAATAATACCTGTGTATTGATAACAATAAAATATAATAATACCTGTGTATTGATAACACTGATACGTAATAATACCTGTGTATTGATAACAATAAAGCATAATAATACCACTATTGATAACAATGAAAAATAATATCTGAATATTGATAACACTAAAATATAATATCTGTGTATTGATAGCAATGTAATGTAATAATACCTGTGTAATAATAACACTAAAGTGTAATAATACCTCTGTATTGATAAGAATGAAATATAATAATACCTGTGTATTGATAACAATAGAGTATAATAATATATGTGTATTGATAACACTAAAATATAATAATGCATGTGTATTCATAACAATGTAATGTAATAATACATGTATATTAATAACATTAAATAGAGCAATACCTGTGTAATGATAACAATAAAGTGTAATAATACCTCTGTATTGATAACAATGAAATTTAATAATACCTGTGTATTGATATTTACTGTAGTAATAACAATGAGCTGTTAACAGCAGTAGTTACAACAGTGAAGTATAGTAACAACTCTAGTGATAACAATGAAGTATAATAATAACTAGTAGTAACAATTAAGACAGTGAATCATAATAATTACTGTAGTGATAAAAACAATGAATTATAATAATAACTAGAGATAACAATGAAGTATAATAATTACTGAAGTGATAACTATGAAGTATAATATTAATTGTAGTAATAACAATGAAGTAGAATAATTACTGTAGTGATTACACTGAAGTATAATAATTACTGTAGTGATAACAGTGAAGTATAGTAATAACTAGAGATATCAATGCCTGATGATAATAACTGCAGTATAAACAATGAAGTATAAAAACAACTGCAGTGATAACAATGGTATAATAATTGTAGTGATAACAATGTATTATCAACTGTGGTGATAACAATTCAGTATAAAGGTGTATAACAATAACTGTCCAGTGATAATAATAATGCTTACTTATAACCTATGATAATAATGCAGTAAAATAATAACTAGTTATAAAAAAGAAGTATTAATATACATATGTAGTGATAACAATGCAGTATGATAACATGTAATGAAAACATTTTTGTATAATAATAATAATAATAATAATATTGATAACAATAAAGTATAACAATACCTTGGTATTGATAACACTAAAATATAATAATACCTGTGTATTGATAACAATAAAATATAATAATACCTGTGTATTGATAACACTGATATGTAATAATACCTGTGTATTGATAACAATAAAGTATAATAATACCACTATTGATAACAATGAAAAATAATATCTGTGTATTGATAACACTAAAATATAATAATACCTGTGTATTGATAGCAATGTAATGTAATAATACTTGTGTATTAATAACACTAAAGTGTAATAATACCTCTGTATTGATAACAATGAAATATAATAATACCTGTGTATTGATAACAATAAAGTATAATAATACCTGTGTATTGATAACACTAAAATATAATAATGCATGTGTATTCATAACAATGTAATGTAATAATACATGTGTATTAATAACATTAAATAGAGCAATACCTGTGTAATGATAACAATAAAGTGTAATAATACCTCTGTATTGATAACAATGAAATATAATAATACCTGTGTATTGATATTAAACAATGAAATATAATAATATATGTGTATTGATACCAATAAAATATAATAATACCTGTGTAATTATAACACTGATATGTAATGATACCTGTTTATTGATAACAGTAAAGTATAATAATACATGTTTATTGATAACAACAAAATATAATACCTGTATATTGATAACAATAAAGTTTAATAATACCTCTATATTAATAACAATAAAATATAATAATACTTGTGTATTGATAACAATAATGTATAATAATACCTGTGTATTGATAACACTAAAATATTAATAGCAGTTTAGTGTAATAATAATTGTGTGTTGATAACAACGAAATATAATAATTATTGTGTATTGATAACAATAATATATAATAATACATGTGTATTGATAACACTAAAATATAATAATTCATGTGTATTGATAACAATAAAGTATAATTATACCTGTGTATTGATAATACTAAAGTATAATATGTGTATTGATAACAGTATAGTATAATAATACCTGTGTATTGATAACAATAAAGTATAATTATACCTGTGTATTGATAACAATGAAATATAATAATGCCTGTGCATTGATAACAATGAAATATAATAATGCCTGTGCATTGATAACAATAAAATATAATAATACCTACATATTGATAGCAGTGAAAAATAATAATACCTTTGTATTGATAACAATGAAGTATAATACCTAGGTATTAGTAACAGTTTAGTATAATAATACTTGTGTATTATTAACAGTTTTGTATAATAATACTTCTGTGTTGATAACAATGAAATATAATAACACCTGTGTATTGGTAACAGTGCAGTATAATATATAATACTACCTGTTTATTGATACCAATGCACCATAATAATAATTGTAGTTACAAAAATGCAGTATAATAATGTGCAATGATAACAATGCAGTATAATATTGACTAATGATAAAATATGAAGTATGTGTGGTGATAATATTAACTAGTGATAATTATGCAGTATAATAATGATACTACCACTACTGCTAATAATAATAATAATTAATAATAATAATAATAATAATAACTTTGTGGTGATAACATTGCAGAGTAATGTGCAGTGATTTCAGTGCAGTATAAAATTGTGTAATGATTTCAAAAATGTGCAGTGAAAATGCAGTTTAATAATGGGAAATGATAACAGTACAGTAAAATTATGTGCAGTGGTAACAATACAGTATAATAATAACTGTAGTGATAACAGTGAAATATGTGTAGTGATGTCAGTGCAGTATAATAATTAGTGGTAACAATGCAATATAATAATGGGTAGTGATATTAATGCATTCAAATAATAACTAGTGATAACAATGCAGTATACTAATAGCTATGTAGTGCTAACTGCTGGATAATATTAACTATTTAGTGTTTATTAAATTTTAGTTTATGCGCAACTTGATGATCTTGAGTTATTCTAGATACATATATTGCTTGTTGTGCAATGGGGTTTCTCTGATAATGACAATGGAAGGAGGAATTGGTGGTCTGGTAATATGATTTAATGTCAGTTATAAGGCTTAGTAAGTGGCTAACACTTGGATAGGGGTGTTGTACCTTGAAATTGAAAGGCAGACAGAGAATTAGGCTGGAGACTATTATTAACCTCGTACTTACTGTCCACATGGTGCTTGTTCAAGGAGTACATTCGGGGTGACAGGAACACATTTATTCCTATTGGTTGTAATTGCCAGCCGAATTCAAAGAACAAACCACATTAGATAATCTTATGTAACATTGTTTGGCCATATAGAGTACCATGTGACCAGTCACTTCTCTGGTTTTAAAGGTACATTGAATAAATGTACAATTTCACTGCACTCACTGGTTTTTCAAAGCTACATACAAGGGATTTATGCTAACCCACCACCACCTCAGTCACCACCATTATTGAATATTTTGTGGGTTATGTTCTTACATTATTCATGAACATAGGGCTGCCATGAGTTAGAATCATTTTCCCCCAATCGGACGCTCATAAGATATAATAATAATGTAAATGTCATGCCCATTAAATAAACTTCATTTTACAGTTTTCTGTGTAGTGATGACATTGCAATATAAATTTTGCTTTGTTGTGATAACAGTAATGTACAAATAATAAATTTAATGGTTATTATACAGTATAATATTAACAGAGTATCATAACAGTATGATAATAGCTGATAATAATGCAATATAATATTAATTCTTGCAATAACAAAGCAGTATAATAATAGCAGTAATGATAATAATGCATAATGCGTAGTGTTAACACAATCACCATAGTCTGTCACATTCATGTGGGAAATTCATTATTATTAGGCACTGCCTTCATGTGACAGCAAGCATCAACAGTTGAAATTTTTATAGAAATCAGATCCACTCATCAAAGAAACCAATCAAGAGAGACTGGTATTACATCATTGCCTTTGCTGAGCTAAATCATTTTGATGAAATGTAGATTATGGTAAAAATCTCTGCAACCATCTTGGACAATTTGTTGTATTCAAAGTACATTTTTGCTTCTAATTTTGTTATAGGCAATGTTTTGTGAAAATGATCTAAACACAAAAGACAAAAAAAGTAGATGCTACTTGTCCCAGTTGGTCTTCTAGTCAGTGGCTCATATTTTTCAAACACTTGGACAAGATTTTTTGAACCAGTTGTGTATGACTAATTCAAGCCTGAATGATGCCTGTGACAAGATGGCGAGATTTGATAACTGTACCTTCTTGCATGTCAAAATGATATGTTTCAGGATTATTGGTTTATTTGCATTAGTGTGGCTTTGCTGTTTTTGTAATGTTTAATTTCATCATATATTTAGAGGATTTGAAGGTAGCAAGAAAAAGTTATTTTTTGAATAAATATTGCTTGAGCTGTTTTGTGATAAATTTTGATCAGAAGTAAGACATTATTGACTAGGAATGACTTTTAATCATAAAAAGAAAAAAAGCATATATGAATTAATGAATCCAATATAAATAATATTTTAAAATATAGAAGAATAAAATAACGTTTGAAAATTATTAGCTATCAGTATCTTGTTTATAAATTTGAAATATTGAATTTGTTTAGAGGAAAGTCAGGCACTTATGGTACATCAGGTTACCCAATAGTTATTCCCCTTGATGACAGTGCTATAATGCAACCTTTTATATGGACTATTATTGTTCTTGACTTCGACTTAGATATGGTGAAGCTGATATCATTCCCTGTTCATTAGATGAACCAAGTGAGGACAAAGAGAGACAAGCCCTTAGAGGAGCAGTTCTCAGGTATGCAGCTTACTCAGATAGTGAGGACAAATAGAGGCAAGTTCTTAGTAGGGTTGTTCACAGGTAAAGAGCCACAGAAAATAGTGATGACAAAGAGAAACAATCTTTTTCATGGTTTTTTTTTATTATGGAGTCTCAAAGAAAAATGAGTTCAGAGGTAGGCAAGCCTGTAGATGAGCAATTCTCTGATACAGAGTCACTGAATGATGAGGACAAAGAGTGGCAAGTCCTTAGTGGTGTAGTTCTCAGGAAAAGAGCTTGACACAATAGTAGGGACAGAGATAGGAAAGTCCCTAGAGGTGTAGTTCTCAGGTAAAGAGCCTGACAAAATAGTAGGGACTGAGATAGGCAAGTCCCTAGTGGTGTAGTTCTCAAGTAAAGAGCGTGACAAAATAGTAGGGACAAACATAGGAAAGTCCCTAGTGGTGTAGTTCTCAGATAAAGAGCCTGACAAAATAGTAGGGACAAAGATAGGCAAGTCCCTAATGGTGTAGTTGTCAGGTAAAGAGCCTGACAAAATAGTAGGGACAGAGAGAGACATGCTCATAGCAGAGCATTTTTCAGGTGTGTAGTCTCTCAAAATTGTGAGGACATAGAGGAGCAGTTCTCATATACACAGTCTCATAGAATTGTGGGGACAAAGAGGCAAGCCCTCAGATGAGCAGATCTTGGGTATAGAGCTTCAGTGAATAGTGACAACAAAGAGTAAAGTCTTTTGTGGAGTAGTTCTGAGGTACTTACCCTCACAAAAAAGTGAGGACAAAGAGAAGTAAGCCCTTAGTTGAGCAATTCTTGGAATGTAGTCTACTAAATAGTGAGGATGAAGAAAGGGAAATCATTTGTGAAGTAGTTCTCTTTTACAAACCCCCACAAAAAAATGTCAATTTGGTTCCATGGATAATAAATTTAATTGGGTTTTTTTGATTGGTACTTGAAATCAGTGTTATGATGAAGTCACTCATACCAAGCAACTGGTAGTCCTGTTATTAGTAATATGTAATTAGAGCTATTTGATAGTTCTAAATGACTTTGTGGTATTATCATTTTATGATTTTGCCAGAATTGGAATTTAGCAACTTACTTTAAATTTGTATGCTTCAATATGAAACTGATTCTTGTTGATGTGGGAGTTCTACTTTGCAAATAAGATTTAAGATTCAGTCCATTTCTAATCACCAATGATTTTGCTTTATGATTTGAAAAAGCAAAGTTGATTAAGTTTTATTTATACTTATCTTAGAAATCTCTGCAGTAATATTTGTTATAGCCTGCATCTAGTGTTACAGAGGGAAATTTTGTATTTGAGTGATGGAAAGATTGATTGTTTTGAATAAAGTGTCTTACCCATAGACCAACATGTTGGCTGATGTGGTTTGATATGGTCTGGTCTGAACAAGATTCTGACCTGTACCCTTAGCCACAAAGCCACTGACTGTTTCTTTTTATTGGAGGAGGGGGCATAATGGGTATAAAACTAAGTGATTTGGGGACTTTAAAATGACATAGAAAGTGAATGAGTACTATCAGTCCTGTACATAATAACCTCTGAAGAAACCATCAAGAAGAAATCTTTATGAGCAGTATGTCTTTCAGTACAGGTAAATATTTATTGTTTACTTCCTAAATTGGAACTTTGTAATGTGGACTTCATATGCCTTTTGTTATTTTATAAAGGTTGTCTGCATGTTGACTGCTCAGTGTTTACCTCTTTTTCATGCTATATAACAATGATTTATTTTTCAGCAGTTCAATCACAGATGCCCCAGTACCTATCAGTAACTTGCAGCATGGTAAGTGTATATTTAGACTCTGAACTCAGCAGAATAAGGCAATGTATTGATATTTTTTATTTTGCCCCATAATGTTAAAGCTATTATCCATCCATTTTTTGAGTCTTTCCATCCAGTTAAGTTTTGAATATAGGTAAATTTTTCCATAAAAACTTGCATTGTTTGTATTAAAAGTTGTCTTGGGCTGTCTGGAAATATTTTGATTAACATGCCTGTTTATATAATATTTAGAATGTCATTTGTATGAAAATAGCTAAATGTTTTAAGACATGATCATTAGTACTTTCCTTTGCTCAGAGCATCAATATTTTAAGAGTTAAAATTTTCAGCAATATCACATTGCCTTCATCAGTGGCTAATGTCACTTGCATGATGATAGACAAATGTTGGAGGACGTGTTTATAATTTATTCCAGACCTTTAGATTATATTTTTAAACCTTTTAATTTAACCTTTTGAAGAATAGAAAATGGGAGAAAAATATAAAATCTGATGAACCCCTGTGTATATAGTGAACCCTTATGATGGACCCTTGTGTATATAGCTAACATAAGTGATACCTGTTGTTTGTTTCAGATCATATTGAAGGTGCTCACCATATGAAACCTCTAACTTCAAACACACTTGAGGTCAAGGTCAAAGAGGAGGATACAGATAAGTATGTAGCTGAGGAGGAAATGCTAGTAAATGTGTATATGTGTTTAAGGAAATGCTAGTAAATGTGTTTGTATTTAAGGAAATGCTAGTAAATGTGTGTTTGTGTTTAAGGAAATGCTAGTAATTGTGTATTTGTGTTTTTAAGGAAATGCTAGTAAATGTGTGTGTTTATGTTTAATGAAATGCATGTAAATATGCAGGTTTGTTTTCAATATTGAAATTTTAGCCAGCCCTAGTGGATGTTGTCGCACACTTTGCAAACCATCCTTTTTTGAGCACATTTGAGGAATAAAGGAAATTGGTGGATGAAGGATAGAAAATTGTACTATTTATAATTTTCATTGTATTTCACTATACTGTAAATCATTCAATTCTGCTTTCAGTCACTTCATTATATTACATTAGTTTTAATATCATAAACCTTTTTTGGTCTTCTATGCTTGTCATAGTATGTATGTATGTATCTATGTATATATGGTTCATTTTTAATAGTAGATTGAGTGCATATTGTAAAAATTATTATATACAATATTGATCTTTTGAGACATATTGATTTCTTTTTTCATAAAGTTCTCTGATTAGTACAACTTTCATGGTCACAATACCTGCAAGAGTTAAAGAATTATAAATCAGACAAATAAGTCTGTGATAGAATCCACTTCTATGAGTATCCAAGACTTCTTAGTTGCACATGTTTAATATATTGAAGGTCTATTTTAATTTACATCTCATGTGCCTTTAAGGGATGGAATTGTTTTATATTGTCTAATTCTAGTCTGGATGGACTTGGTAGTTCAGCACAAGAGATCATTGAGGCACTAAAGGCCAGACTGAAACAGAGAGAGAATGCACACCCAAAACACAAATGTCTAATATGTATGGTGAGTATATTCTGTTGTTTTAGAAACCTGCAGAAATAAAACTTTAGCTTAGCAAATTAACAATTCAGGATGAGCAGAAATGGCAATCATATTCAGCGAGGTAGTACAAGCTATATCTCATTTTGCTTCTATTATAGATCTATGTACATAACCCAGATCTGCTGGTGCATTATGTTTTAGCAGATCTGGGTTTGTGCAGTTTCCATTTGGATTCGACTTAGTATAATATTATGTGCTGTAGTGCATTCAACTAAGGTTGGTATGTAACAAGACTTGGCCTGAATGGACAACACAGTGGGATGAAAGATGGAAGTGTGATAGTGTGATTCTATCATGCTCCAAACACGACTCATTCAGTTACTTAACGCAAAACATTAACAGATGGAAAAACAAAAATGTGATTCATATATTCAAACATGAAGGTAAGATTCAAAAAATCTCAAGTAATGAAATCAAGATTCAAATAATCTCATGTAATGAAAGTAAGATTCAAATAAGCTCATGTAATGAAAATGACACAATTGTATTCGATTGAAACAACATCATCAATTGAAACAAATGTGTTCCATTGAATCAGCATAACAATACATAACTTGTGCTCAACCATTTGTACAGCCCATACAATTCATAACTATGTATGACTAAAATATTTGTAAAAACTTGCAAATGAAACATTTTGACCTGGTTTACTTGTACATTGTCAAACCACACAGTTCTCAATTCTTGGGTTGGTCCAAATTTGTATTGGCCACAAACACTCTTCATGGATCCACCATGCACACAAGTTTACAAATCAGCAGTTCTGTCCTTGTCTGGCCTTGATTGTCACACTTGCTTCCATCCCATACAAACATATGGACAGCCAGACCAATAGCCTGGTACACATGTACAGCTAAAATAAAACTAAACTGGTCATAATAACAGGTATGGAATTAAAATCTATAGATACATGCTATTAATTAAACTCTTAATAGCAACTTGTAATAATTCCAAAGTTTACAACATTTCAAATCTGCATAGTGATAAAGGCATCAATTCACACTAAGAAATTAAAACTGAATATGCTTCACATATAAAATAAAATAAAAATGTAACACTTACTCCTATGGCTGTAGAACAAAAATGGAGAATGTACACTCCTTGATAAGATCCAAAAGACCAATGTGTCAATTAGATAAGAACCTTGTCTTAAATCGACTGGAGTATTAGTAAGGGTAAAATACCAGTGCTTTTAGTGTCTCTCGATGCAAGCAATCTACAACAGGATACATACTAGTTCAGTCACTTAACTAAAAAGATAATTTTTCCACCCTAGGTAATGTTAAGGTTGTATTACATGGTTCTTGGAATGCATGAAATTGTTTAGTGTCAAGGACTAGTTCAGGTTGCATTTTATAAAATGGTTTTTGAACTGCATCAAAAGGTTTAGTGTCAAAGACAAGTTCAGGTTGCATCACATGGTTCTTGGAATTCATGAAATTATTTAGGTTCAAGGTGTTCAGGTTGCATTACATGGTTCTTGGAATGCATGAAATTGTTTAGTTTCAGGTACATGTTGCATTTTATTAAATGGTTTTTAAACTGCATCAAAAGGTTTAGTGTCAAATACTAGTTCAGGTTGCATTACATGGTTCTTGGAATGCATGAAATTGTTTAGTTTCAGGTACATGTTGCATTTTATTAAATGGTTTTTAAACTGCATCAAAAGGTTTAGTGTCAAATACTAGTTCAGGTTGCATTACATGGTTCTTAGAATGCATGAAATTGTTTAGTGTCAAGGACTAGTTCAGGTTGCATTTTATAAAATGGTTTTTGAACTGCATCAAAAGGTTTAGTGTCAAGGACTAGGTCAGGTTGCATTTTATGAAATGGTTTCTGAACTGCATCAAAAGGTTTAGTGTCAAGGACTAGTTCAGATTTTAATTTATGAAATGGTTTTTGAACTGCATCAAAAGGCTTAGTGTCAAGGACTAGTTCAGATTTCAGTTTATGAAATGGTTTTCGAACTGCATCAAAAGGCTTAGTGTGAAGGACTAGTTCAGATTTCATTTTATGAAATGGTTTTTGAACTGCATCAAAAGGCTTAGTGTCAAGGACTAGTTCAGATTTCATTTTATGAAATGGTTTTTGAACTACATCAAAAGGTTTAGTGTCAAAGACTAGTTTCAAGTAGCATCACATGGTTCTTGGAATGCATGAAATTATTTAGTGTCAAGGACTAGATCAGGTTGCATTAAATGGTTCTTGGAATGCATGAAATTGTTTAGTTTCAGGACTAGTACATGTTGCATTTTATAAAATGGTTTTTGAACTGCATCAAAAGGTTTAGTGTCAAATACTAGTTCAGGTTGCATTACATGTGTCTTGGAATGCATGAAATTGTTTAGTGTCAAGGACTAGTTCAGGTTGCATTTTATAAAATGGTTTTTGAACTGCATCAAAAGGTTTAGTTTTCAAGGACTAGTTCAGGTTGCATTACATGGTTCATGGAGTACATGAAATTCTTTAGTGTCAAGGACTAGTTCAGGTTGCATTTTATAAAATGGTTTTTGAACTGCGTCAAAAGGTTTAATGTCAAAGACTAGTTCAGGTTGCATTACATGGTTCTTGGAATACATGAAATTGTTTAGTGTCAAGGACTAGTTCAGGTTGCAGTACATGGTTCTTGGAATGCATGAAAAGGTTTAGTGTCAAGGACTTGTTTAGGTTGCATATTATAAAATGTTTTTGAACTGCATCAAAAGGTTTAGTGTCAAGGACTAGTTCAGGTTGCATAAAATTATTTTTGAACTAAATGAAATTGTTTAGTGTCAAGACTAGTTCAGGTTGCATCACATGGTTCTTGGAATGCATGAAAAGGTTTAGTGTCAAGGACTAGTTCAGGTTGCATTACATGGTTCTTGCAATGTATGAAATTGTTTAGTCTCAAGGACAAGTTCCGGTTGTATTACATGGTTCTTGGAATGCATGAAAATTGTTTAGTGTCAAGGACTAGTTCAGTTTGTATTACATGGTTCTTGGAATGCATGAAATTGTTTAGTGTCAAAGACTAGTTCAGGTTGTATTACATGGTTCTTAGAATACATGAAATTGTTTAGTGTCAAAGACTAGTTCAGGTTGTATAACATGGTTCTTGGAATGCATGAAAAGGTTTAGTGTCAAGGACTAGTTCAGGTTGCATTACATGGTTCTTGGAATGCATGAAATTGTTTAGTGTTAAGGACTAGTTCCAGTTGTATTACATGGTTCTTGGAATGCATGAAAAGGTTTAGTGTCAAGGACTAGTTCAGGTTATATTACATGGTTCTTGGAATGCATGAAATTGTTTAGTGTCAAGGACTAGTTCCGGTTGTATTACATGGTTCTTGGAATGCATGAAAATTGTTTAGTGTCAAGGACTAGTTCAGGTTGTATTACATGGTTCTTGGAATGCATGAAATTGTTTAGTGTCAAAGACTAGTTCAGGTTGTATTACATGGTTCTTAGAATACATGAAATTGTTTAGTGTCAAAGACTAGTTCAGGTTGTATAACATGGTTCTTGGAATACATGAAAAGGTTTAGTGTCAAGGACTAGTTCAGGTTGTATTACATGGTTCTTGGAATGCATGAAATTGTTTAGTGTTAAGGACTAGTTCCAGTTGTATTACATGGTTCTTGGAATGCATGAAAAGGTTTAGTGTCAAGGACTAGTTCAGGTTATATTACATGGTTCTTGGAATGCATGAAATTGTTTAGTGTCAAAGACTAGATTAGGTTGCATAACATGGTTCTTGGAATGCATGAAATTGTTTAGTGTCAGACTAGTTCAGGTTGCATTTTATAACATGGCTTTGTTGGTGTGAATGTTCTGACAAGGTTCAAGTACTGTCATTATAAACATGAATAGAACACCTGAACTTGCACTGATTATATTGTGGTTAGTGATAAAATGTGCCATTATACTACATGTACTTGCACTTGCTTATAGCGGGAGCAACATACAGACAACCTTGGACTAAGTACTTAAATTTAAATTGTTTTAAATAATTTGAATGCATTTTAAAAAAAAAATTTTTTTTACTTTATTGTCTGCATAAATACACAAATATGCTGCTTGTCTAGAATTATGACTATTTTGTAGGAATAGAAAAATTGGATAAATTGATCTTTAAAGTTAAGACTTGCTCTGGTCTTTTGGATAAAGTTTAAATTTTTAAGTATGGATGGTTACTTGCAAATACTAGCTACTTATTATTTTAATGTGATGGGCATTGCAAGGAGAATCGAATCTCCAAAATATGTGGAGGGGCCCCGAGTGGCCGAGTGGTCTAAAGCGCTGACCGTTCCGGATCACTACCGTCTCACCTCTGTCTGCGTGAGTTTGAGTCCAGACTCGGCTAATGTGGGTAAGTGAGAAAGCCTGCCAGTAGCTTCTCGTGGGTCGGTGGTTCTTCCCCGGGTTTTCCAGGGTTCTTCCTCCACCATTAATACTGGCCGCCATGTATAGCCTATCTTGTGCTGAAAAATGGCGTTAAACCCTACCATAACCATAACCAAAATATGTCATAACATAACAGTATTTTATATCACTCCTTCTCCTTAGCGGTTTGTGTATTTGTTGCCAAACTGAAACATACAGTTGAGTTTAAAGAATTATCTTAACTGAATGAATGTAATAATTGTGAAACCTCCAATCCAGAAAACCATAAAATTTCAGAACTCTTATTATCTCACAATTCTCGCTCAGTATGTCAAAATGCCAAAGGTTGTTGTTGTTCTGGGGTTTAACATCATTTTTTAGCACATGGTAGGCTATACATAGCGGCCAGTGTTAATGGTGGAGGAAGAAACCGAGAAATCAGCAGAAAAAAACACCAACCTGTGAGAAGCTACTGGCAAGCTTTCTCACATATCCACATTTGCTGAATTTTAGACTCGAACCCACGCAGACAGAGGTGAGATGGCAGTGATCAATAACGGAGAGTGCTTTAGACCACTCAGCCTCTTGGGGCCTCACCAAAGATTAAAAAGTGCAAATAATATGTACAAACCTAATTTAGCCATCACTTATTGCTTTCATACCATTTTATGCATGGATATTTTTTTTAAGACCCCTATGTCAAACCTCTGGCATATTTAATGTATGGATAATATTTAGGAACTTGATGCATGGTTGTGTTTTTTAGGAACCCTATGCCAAACCTCTGGACTATGTACCACTTAATGCATGCTTGTGTTTTTTAGGAACCCTATGCCAAACCTCTGGCCTCCATACAGTGCTGGCATGTTCATTGTGAAGAATGTTGGTTGAAGACACTGGTGAGTACTGTTGGGTGTTATTTTGGATAGTCTCCATTTAGATTTAGGACTTTTCCTACAGGATAACTTAAGTGGTATTTTGTTTTACTTTGAATGCCCATATGTCTCTGTCGCTAAAAGATGTTCTATTTTACTTTGAAAAAAAATGGTTTCCACTGAAATCCCTGAATTCAAATTTTTGTCACTGAAACATGTATCATTTTAACAGAAAAAAATGGTTTCCAGTAAACTCTCATAGTGCCCTTTAAATCTACCACTGGATTCCACTACTGTTTAATAATTACATTAGATAAATTGGTCCGAAGGATAAATTCAAATCCTGCTTTGAATAACATTCTATATTTAAGAAGAGTCCTCTTTAATTTTTCAGACATTCCTTTAAGCAATTTCTTGGAAACTCGGATGTAATTTGTCCAGATATGTGTACAAGATATATATATATATATATATATATATATATATATATATATATATATATATATATATATATATATATATATATATATATATTCTTGCCAATGAAGAGCTGTTTTAAAGATATAAATTGTTTTAAAACAACTTGTCCTAATTAGTTACTAAATTTTTTCGGAATCTTGTAATGAAATTTTTGAGACAACATTTAAAGATTCAAGCTTTAATAACATATGCATGATATAGTTGTTATAAAATTAATTTGAGATAATTTCATTTCAACCTTTGAAAGCTGCAGCACTCTGTATTCCAAGATCACTTAAAACTAGAGATTATGCTGAACTCCTGGCATTATTTTTGGCCACAATTCATGACAAATTTAAGTTTATTATGGTATATTAGTGTGGCCAAGACTGCAAAATAATTCCTTGATCAAGTAAATCACACTGCCTCAATTTCAATGCATTTTTTGCATATGAACATGAAACACCATATATTCATGCAACTGTAATTAGTTTGAACAGCTCTAATCACTGTTGTTGACAAGTTTATGGAATTCAGACAAGACACTGAGAGGGATACATAGACACTATTTATTATCATTAATACATTTAAATGATTGTTTGTACTAAAACATCCATGTTATATATGTATTTTTCATGTATATCTACAGGGAGCCAAGAAGCTGTGTCCACAATGTAACATGATCACATCTCCTTCTGATCTCCGCAGAATCTATCTCTGATTCCTGTCAACACATCTGTATATGGCAACGTAAAAATGTGCCACCATTTTTGTTTAGAGGAAGTCTACTTCATTTAGTGATTGTTCTTGGATATTCCAAGGAAAAATTAATACACTTTTCTATAAGTCTATTTGTTGCATATGTGCTTGTTTTGGGATGTTAGTTTTATGTCTTAAAAAGAAAGGACATGAATAATGTAAACATAAATGTGTTGTATATAATTAATAAAAAATTATTTATTTTCTGACACTAAGGCTACTTTCAGTGCAGTAAATTCTCAGTTCGAAACACACCTACCCCTTTCATCAGAAACAGAAAAGAAACTATAACAGATAGTGAAAATAATAAAGTTGATGTCAAAATTACTTTTCTAGTGCAAATATGAAATTATAGTAGTACCAGACTTGTTTGTAGATAGGGCATATCATGCTAAGGATTCTCAGAAAGACAGGCGATCCCATTGTAATTTTGGCACAGACTTAATCCTTACCTGTGTTAGGGCTATACTTCTATTGTTGTTCTCACTGCAGAATAATGACAAAACAGGAACCACTTTTAAAATGCCAGTCTCAAAAAATGTTACCAGCATGTCATCAAGTATGGCCACAATTAGAAATATCAAAGATGTTTACAATACTCTGCAGTTAAAAAGGAAAAAATGGCATTTTGGGGGGATTGCTATAAAAAAAAATTTGGACAATAGAGTGTCAGTCTTTCAAATTTTTGTTCTATAATGAAACATTTTCTGGTTTTATTCAGAAATCTGAATTTTTAATCCAGCCTAGTTGTTCTTGTTTTTTGTTAAACTTTCTGACAAACGCTTTTAGTTTTTGTTTCATTAATCTGAACATTTTTTTCCTGGATACAATTTGAGTGGGAAAGAAAGCAGTATAACATAAAAGCACCATATATCAGAATTTAACCATGCACACAGGAATTCTTCATGGTTTTATTATTTTTGTGTGCATTTTGTTGCAGTTTTGAGTGATGTCTTGTTCTCCAGATCTTTTGAAAAAATTTCATGGCTTCTATGAAATTTAAATTCATTGAAAGGAAAATGTAATGAAGTCACTAAATTTGTCTAGTCAATAAAACTTCATTTTAGAATGAATTTGGTTAGAACATAAAGATGACAATAAGGTTTTTTTTATTAAGCATATTTAAATTGTGTATTTTTTTCACATGCGCAATAGATGCATGGAAAATGGATGGGTATTTTTTAGGCAGTTTCCATCTTGGGATTATCTGGTTTAAAATGTATCATATGAAGTATTATTCAAGACGAGTAACTTGAGAAAACGTCCAGATTTATACAGTCATATGCTTCCTATGTATCCTTAGAAACTTCTTTATAATTCTATCAAGGTATGAAATTGCCATATCATTGTACAGAATTATAATAGAATTATTTTTAGTAAAATAAAATAATAATTAGAAAATTTGTGTATAAAATTAATGTTTTGAACTTTGGAAAACAATCAAACATTTAGACTAAACTCACTGCACAATTGGCCAAAAGTAGCAAATATATATGGGAATTTTTAAAAGTACTGGCATCAGTAACAGTTAAGTAATTAGTAAGTTGAACCAAATGATTTATTTTGTTTTAACACGCTATTTATGGTCTGTCATTTCATTAGTAAAAGTTTGTTATCGCTACTTATCCAAAACCATTTGGAGGAACATCATAATACTTTAAATTTAAACGCACATTCATCTAGTTCTAGTTGGTCATAAATGATAATGGTGCTGCTCAGACAGCCAAATCTTATGCATGCAGTTACTTGCACAGATTTTCATAAATTTTATTATTAATGTATTAATGTCAATATGTATATATTGTTCTATCATCAAGACGCGCCCTTTTTTGTGGTGATAAATGTATATACTAAATATGACTTGAACCACTCATTCATTCAGGTAGGGTGGCAGGGGCATTCGTTTCCTATGGACATGTTTCTGGTTGCAGTATGTTCAGCCCTTCATGAAATTTTTAATTGTAAATATAAAACCTGTAAATGGCAGTTGTACTGTTAACTTTTGGCCATAAGGTCAAGGGTGCTTATGGTATGGTTATGTGTCACTCATCATTGAAAACTAGCCAAGATTACATTTGAATCTTTGTTTCTTAATGAAAATGTGTGAAGATAGGCAAGAATTGCATTCCTGATGAGTATGAAGTAATGACAATTTGCAAGAGGTGTCCATTTTAAGTAAATGTTGTGAACATTTCAGGAACTTTTCAGTGAATTTATTAACATTGGTATGTGATCAGCCATTTATGAAAAATGACAGCACAAAAAGTGTTAATAATTGCTAGATGTATCAAGAATCGGAATTGTACATATTTTCATGTATAGATCAAAAAATATGCTTTAAACTATTCACAATTTAAATAAAGCATATTATGTTTCAAAATGTGCCTTTGTCTTGTAGTGTCTTGTTAGGCTAAGAATAAAGACCTTAATGGTAGGTTTATTTTAATATTACATTGTGAGACAGTCACCCAGGTCTTTAATTTCACCTATTTCTAATTGTTTACTTGAGAAAAAGATAGCTTTCCATGCATATTAATAAAGTCACCTGGCATTTTATTACCAGAGCTAATTACCTCTCCAGAAATCACATTTTAGACCATATTTGCAATGTAGGCTTACATGATCAAGAACCTACACAATAATGCACAGGATCCATGCTTATTAATTAAGAGTTTAATGTTGTTTTTTGAGTGACAGCTGCCAAATCACACAGCAAATAACACCCAAAGGGTGTTATGTAAGCTGTGCAAGTTGGCAACTGACAGTTTATACCACGATAAACTAAGAAAAAAATGTTAAACTCTCATAATTGCAATTATTTATAATTTTATTTATTTTTTATTGTCATTTTGGTTTTTAAAGATATTCCTATCAGTTTTAGAGCCTGTTTAAGTGTATGTATTCTTGTTGAAGTGTCTGCTACATAGTTATGTATAGAACAGGCAATTCTCCATTTGCATTGTAATAGCTATGTTAATATTATAAAATAATTCTACTAATGACAGGTGATCTAAGGTTTGAACAGCATGGTCTTAATCTTCCGTCTAAATTGACATGTCATGTGATCTGAGTAGAAGTTCAATATTAAAAGCAAAGGATGTGTTGTTTTGTTTGACATACAAATGACTCTTGGATTTAATGCAATCATGGGTTTATTGTGCATGAGAGGAGACGAAAGTAACCAATTTTCAGGTCTTTTTAAATCTGTTTTCATTTTGATTAATAATTTAGGCTACCTACATGGGTTACTTACCAATGAAATTAAGACATTGGTAAATGATTATAGTGATGAGGGTCCAATAGTCAAACAGTGCAAGTCATCTAAAACTGACAATTACGGGTACAGGGTGTAGTTGATGTCCCACCCACCCTACATCATGACTATCAAGCTCAGCATAATACATTATAGGAATGAATCCGATTGCTGTAATGTTAATCTTTCAAAACAACCCTCCCACCCCTTCAATCCCTATATACATTTACCTAAATTGTTTAATTCATTGGTAACTAGATGAAGCAAAAATGCTGTAGCCCCAATGTTCTTGGCAGACTTTTAGTTTCCCTGCTTTTCTTTTTCAAATCTAGTCAAAGGAAGGATTATTTATATTCATTAAAACAGCAGAGATGTGCTATTTGATCTGTTAAATCTATTTATTCAATTTTCTAAATAAAATAAAAGCCTACCATTTTTTATTTCATTTCAAAGGCATGCAGTGTGTTTGCATTACAGTTCAGTGTTTTTGTTTGCTACTTCACACGTGACTCTATTAATAGAAGTTAGTATAAAGTAGGTTCCATACAATGTATATAGAAATAAATGCAATTGGGTCTATCTTGATTTTGTTCTGACCAGTGGAAATCTTCCCTTCAATTATCAATTGATGCAACTGCAATTGTTGATTTTGATCTTCCACATGATTGTTACCACAGTAGAGATTATTCTGACCTAATTTTGATGAAAATTGGTAAATAGGCTTATAATATCAAGAGTTCATCACATTACAATTATGAAAGTATGAGCAATAGGTATGTGTGTGTATGTTTATATATATATATATATATATATATATATATATATATATATATATATATATATATATATATATATTAATGAGGTGATTTTGCATCTATGGCTGACCTTGTCAGTGGATAGAGACTATTTCTGATTAGTTGTTTTTCAGGCTTGGTAAGTAGGCTTCAAAATATTCACCAAGTTTTATTACAAGTGAGGTCTGTGCAACCTCATGAAATGATCTTACATCTGATTGGCTGAGCTTGTCAGTACATTAGAGGCCATTTCTGATCATTTGTTTATCAGGGTGTCCTACAACTAGTCTATTAGGAGTAAGCTCTAGCAACCTTACTGCCTCTGATTGGCTGAGCTTCTTACCACTCAAGAGTTTATTTTGTTACCCAGTTTTAACTGAAATTGGCATTTTGTGCAGGATCTGTTCAATTTGTATGTGGCACAATCATCATGCAGTACATGAGTTGATATGTGACACAATCATCATCCAATACATGAATTGATGTGTGACACATTCGTCATTCAGTACATGAGTTGATATGTGACACAATCATCATCCAATACATGAGTTGATGTATATGTGACACATTCGTCATTCAGTACATTAGTTGATATGTGACACAATCATCATCCAGTAAATGAGTTGATATGTGACACAATCATCCAATACATGGGTTGATATGTGACACATTCGTCCCCCCAGTTCATGATTTGATATGTGACACAATCATCATCCAGTAAATGAGTTGATATGTGACACATTCGTCATCCAGTACATGAGTTGATATGTGACACAATCATCATCCAATACATGGATTGATATGTGACTCGGTTATGATCATCATCTGTATAATTTGTGTTGGTTATTATCAAGTAATCTCAGTTCCTAGCTACCAACTCCATGCTGTACAGGTTCCATTTCAAGATCAGAATAACTGTCAATATAGCTATCTACCTATCTAGCTATGTGACTAGCAATTTTCAGTTTGCACATTTGGCCCAACAAGTAATTCTAGCCCTAAGCATTTCAATAAACACGTACACATGTGCAAATTGATATAGTTGCATGAAGTTTTCAAAATTGGTTTGTAGGTGCAAAAGGAACTTTTGTTCTATTAATCGTCCTACCTACCTACCTAACTAGCTACCTATCCTATCACCCAATACAGATTAGTATATCAAACAGGTTCATGGTTCATCACTAAAATAAGTATAGTTTCAGTTTAAACTATGGCTGGCCACGCCTTCTATTTAATTCTTCTGAATTTTTTTCCATCAAACTTTTGCACAGTTGGGTATGAATTTTCTCTCCTTACTTTTGACAGATTAGCTTAGCTGATGACTGGTGGGTATAATGTCTTTATATGAACTAGTTAAACAAGTCAAGCATGTGACTTCTCCAGATGAATTTAGCCCTCATTACACTTGATAGGTAGTGTTTCTCCTAACATCTTTACCTCACTTAATGATTTTGGTACTTATTTGTGAAGGTAACTTTTCATCCAGCTCTTGTCGGAACAGAATGGTTTAGTATCATCTTTCACAGTCCATGGGGCATAGGAACTAAAGCCATGTCTGGACTTTCAGTATTATGGCTACTTCAGGCATTATTCACACACCATTTAGACTTGAGCTGTAGTTGCGTTGGTTTCTGGAACATACCCAAAGAAACAAACATGCAGGTTTATTGTATGGTCACTGTATTGTTCTGTCCTCAAAAGCTTGTTTGTTTATACTCTACAACAGGGTCTCCAACTACCATTAAGTCCACATAGGGCATTTTCAATGGCCCAAGGACCGCACTACCAATGTTATCTCTCGTGATACCTGGTGACACCAATCATTTTGCAGGCCACAGGATACGACATGGCAGACCGCGTGTACGAGATCCCTGCTCTGCAGGATCAGATTTTTTCATCAGTTATGTGAAGTCATACACTGAGGATAGATAACCTTAAAGTTGCAGATTCAGTGACTGCACAAAATACAGTCAAAACACGTACCTAAAAGCTCTTTAAAGGGATAAGTTTCACAAACACACACACACACACACATACATATATATATATATATATATATATATATATATATATATATAAATATATATATATATATATATAGTTTAATACAACCAATACTATCCTACAGGTTAGAGGAATGAAATTCGTACTCTACCGAGTTTCGAACCCAGGTCCGCTAGTAATCGGCACCCATCGCCTTGCCTGCACGCACCAGCCCATCCATATATATATATATATATATATATATATATATATATATATATATATATATATATATATATATATATATATATATATATATATAGCTATTTCCAACTGAACATTGCTTTCAATAAGGTCTCCAGATAGTTACTTCCAACAGATGTGTTGGGAGTGCCTTGTTGCTTAAATGGTTCAGGCACAAAAAGTTTTTCTTCGAGCTCTGCAGACGTTTCAGAGATTATCTATGTTCCAATGACAATTAAGTTTCGTCTGGCTTCTCCAGTTGTTTCCTTCACTTCTCAAAGCAGACTTCGTGTTGCTTTCCAACTTCGAATAGTGTTGGGTTGGAAATATACCCATAATAAAAATCCCAACTCGCCTTAAATGCATAATAAGGTTGGGAAAGTGTCGGATTAATCACTCTATCTGACCACTTGAAGGTGCTCCGTTCGAATAGTGGAGAACACGCCTTGGGGAAAACTCGTCCCAGATGTCGGGAGAAGTAATACTATTGTATCTGGAGAAGCAGACCCAAATATCATAGATACCTTTACTTATTTCTGCCTTTCCTGTCATTACTCTTCTGACTGTCCTATTACTTACGTCTTTATTTTATCTTTAACCACACACCACCCGTTGTTTAATAGTCAAGTGTGACTGCGTCAACGTATTTGTAGACATATACAAACTATGTGGCCTAATGGCGGTTACCTCTTTATTGCATCGCTTCTTGAGTTATTCCATTACCAAATTCTGACTATAATTCCTATTTAGTCACTGTCAATATCGAACCAATATTACCGGTCATCGCGAAATCGCATTTCACTGTTGGAGATACTGTTTAGTACCGTCACTATAATCATCTGTGTTGTCCAAGATGGTAACAGATTACATCATATTTCAGACTATTTTATAGTTTAATAATGTCCCTCATAAAATTGTTTCCATCCATCCATCTTTATTATAACTATTTATTTAATTATTTAATTTAAATTGACGTCGTCATTGTCCATGGAATTTGATCTTTGTTGCTTTAAGAATATCTAAATTATATCACCGAATACCTTTTTTCAGAGAAACAAATCTGGATTAGAATAACTGAAATACGTGGGGATTATCAGAAGGCTTCACTCCATATGTTCGTCCACTAACTTCACTTACGTGCATCAGCACCCACTCACCACCATAAACTATATCAAAATGCTTAATGAGATGTAAAAACCGGATGTCCTAAAAACTTTTATTAAAAATTAGCTGAAATAAAATACTACAACGCTTACGGTTTGAAACGCGCTATTGTCACCAGAACATTCTGTTCAAAATAATACTAATTCTTGATACTGTTTTTATGAGCCACTTTATGTTGACCTGTGCTGCGTATGTCTTTGAAAAGATGTAATGTTTATGCATAGAGCTATGAAAATGGAAAACACTACTTTAGACTCATTCCGTAGGCATTTTAAACTAGCAACTATGTCAGGTTTATGGTTATTTTTTAGAAAAGTCAAAGTAATAATGACACTTAATGGCAAGAACTATTAGGCAAACTTAAGACATTTTTTTTTTAAATGGAAACGTTGAACATTTTATAAATTTAATAAGCTATTAAGTTGAAGAGAAACAAAAATGAATTGCACGTAATGTGTTTACTTCATCTCATTTAAGGATGAAAATAATTTCTGAAAAATTTGAGACAATATACACCATGAAATTTCTTAAAAATTTCGCTGAAGCAGCAAGTTGAGATGTTATTTAGCAGACGATAAAGTAGGTGTGGGACAACTGTAATATTAGAACTTGGATTAAGTTGCAGTATTGTTTTCAGGTAAATATTTCTCTCTTTTAAATAAATTATTTATCTGGATGATTCTAGGAGATAAGTATTAAAAAGGTTTATCTGGGTTACAAGTTCAACAAGGTCTTTGGGTGGGTCTTCATGTTGACAACAAGAAATCACATTTCCATATAAAAACGTTTAGAATAGAGATCTGGTATATTGCTTGTACATGTTATGAATATTGCTTACTAAATTAAAGGAGTATCTTTCTTTCCTGATACAACTTGGTGTGTGTGTGTGTGTGTGTGTGTGTGTATATATATATATATATATATATATATATATATATATATATATATATATATATATATATATATCAGAATTTCATAATCGATAATCGGCTCCACGTAAACAACTGATAATCAAGTATAATCGGTTACTACGATCAAATTTTAGTTTTTATATTTTATGCAATTATCTCTTTGCTCGAGGGTTCAAAATGTTAAAAAATGTACAAGAGTAATCTCTTTTAATGATATGTATACTTTAACTTGATAAAAAATATTACATTGTTTTTATTGCTTTGAGGGGGGGTGTTCTAAAACTTTGTTAAAGGAAAGCAATTTTTGTCTGATCAGTCTTATGTAACTGAAATACTGTTGTTGCAATCCACCAAATCCTTTCATTCATATGTGATGTATCTGTAATTTAAAGTATAGAAGGACACGTTTTTTGTGATTGTTTACAAATACTACAAAGTATTTTACATTGAAACAAATCATGAAAATGTGCTCAAGTTTATTAACTCCACAATTCAACTGTTTAATCGTGACTGTCTCGTCCATTAATTTGAAAGCTTCCATTTACAGAATATGATATTGTTTTATATTTGTAAGTTGCGAAGGGAATACATAATTCAGATTAACTTTAGTCGATTGGAAGCCCTTTTTTGTTTACTATTTAAACAGGCGCTTTACTAGCTCTTTGTTTCTCATGCAATTATATATATATATATATATATATATATATATATATATATATATATATATATATATATATATATATAGAGAGAGAGAGAGAGAGAGAGAGAGAGAGAGAGAGAGAGAGAGAGAGAGAGAGAGAGAGAGAGAGAGAGAGAGACTTGGGACGTCAACAGATACGTTGGGGCGATTTATCCATGGGCGAGTCCTCCATGTGCCCTCTTGTGTTGAAGTGCAGGAGGGAACTGCAGAAGTACAATGGAATGCATGTGACAAATTAAGAAGAATGTTAAGTTCTTCAGCAAAGCTAAAAACTGAATCAGAGAACTAAAATAAATGTGTAATCTTTATATTTAAGCCACCACGTTCAATATACAAGAATGTCGCATTCCAGCGAGAGAGAGAGAGAGAGAGAGAGAGAGAGAGAGAGAGAGAGAGAGAGAGAGAGAGAGACTTGGGACGTCAACAGATACGTTGGGGCGATTTATCCATGGGCGAGTCCTCCATGTGCCCTCTTGTGTTGAAGTGCAGGAGGGAACTGCAGAAGTACAATGGAATGCATGTGACAAATTAAGAAGAATGTTAAGTTCTTCAGCAAAGCTAAAAACTGAATCAGAGAACTAAAATAAATGTGTAATCTTTATATTTAAGCCACCACGTTCAATATACAAGAATGTCGCATTCCCTATTGCAAATGAATTCGAATTTCTGTAAAGAGCAGACGTAGAAATGGAAACAATATCCGAGTCAAAAATAATTAAAAGCTGAAAATCTTCTTTGAACTCGTTTTATAAATATTGCACATATAATGACTTTTATGGGAGGATTTGATACTCTTATTTACAAGAGACTGTCGTTTCTTCATTTCTTCATAGTACTAAGAAACAGATTCGTAAAAATCTGTTGAGTCATATTCGTTTAGTTCTTATTTTTCATGAGTAGCGTAAACTGTGTTCCAGCTGGAAACGGTGATGTGTACTTCTGTTTCATTACCCACAAAAATTAATTTTGCTTATTCACGCAGTTCAAATTAATTCAGCATTGACCAGATGTTTAGTTGAAGATACAGAAGAAAGGAAGAGAAACCTGCTTCACTGTAAATAGTTTGATATCTTCTTTTGTAAAGTCCATCTCCACTTAGAATTATACATTTGAAAAAAAGACCGGACCAAATTATACATTCAGAAGTATACGCTCATAATAAAAGTAATTTGTCGGAAATGTGATCAAACAGCGATTTCTAGGTTTTGTTGTTTTACAATTTTTATCTTTTATTAATCGAGACGTTAGATTCCTGAACATTTTATAATGTTTATCACATGACGTGCGTCAACATCAATCACCTATCTTAAAAGTACTATATTGACCAACAAAAACACAAAGCAAACGATTAGAGCAATTTGTATTGTACATCAGAGATGGCATTATTCACGAATCTTTATAGTTAGAATAAATGAAAGTATATTTAATTAGTTATGTACGATTTTCTATTCCCAGCGTAACCAGTGAAGGTATTACGCAGCGTAATTTCACAATTGTGACGATATCGTCAGTAAATAGCAACTTAACTTATAGACGGTCAGGACAATATCCTTTACCGGTCTGATTCATCTTTTTTTTTAAGTCCCCACATTCATTTAAAGAGAAACTTTATTAATAATAATGATTTAAGTAATTGTAAAACCAAAAACGTATTTATCTGAGGCTAAATAGATTACAGTTTTTTTAAGTGTAATGCTTGATAGGTGATATAAGCAATACTTTGCCATCTGTTTTTACATTATTTCTTTAGTAAATTGAGCATATTCCGTGCGTAGTCACTGTATCTACATCTGCTTGCTATGTCGGCAAGATCTGTCAAGATTTTAGATAGGGAAATCTGTACATATTAATGAGCACTCTGCAATCACACTAGAAGATTATGTTTTTGCTTGGATTTTGAGCGATCTTTGACTGTAAGGTTATGTCCTCAAGGTGCGTGAGTTCGATTATGAGTGACGTCTGCATATATTATGGGGACATTCTTGCCTGTGATTGACAGATTTTTTTACCACTCTTGAAGCTATTACTGGTAAAATTTTGATCCGACTTTTTAAGCAATATTATAAGGATTTTGGATAAATTTGACTTTGAGCTGTATCAGCACATATTGAAATGTTCTGACATTTGATTGGCTGAACTTATTACCACTCCAGAAGTTGTCTTTCTAATTCGATTTTGATCAGACTTGGAGTATAACTTATATTACTAAACTCTGATGAGTTTGATGATAAATGACTCCAATAGACGATTTTCATTACCCTGGTCAAGATAGGGGCCACTTCTGAGATTATGTTTTTGCTAAGATTCTTTTTTGTATCACGCTCTAAGTTAACATCCTCAAGATTTCTGAGGAGTTTTATTACGGACGACATCTGTGCATATTAATGATGGCATTTGACGGTAGTGAACTGGGCGATCTCGGACCCACTTAGGCCTTTTATTTTGGTTACTTTCGTACAATTTTGCAAAACAGTTGGATTTTTTTCCCCCTATTTTTTCAAATTTTGTTTGAATACTGTTTTTGATTGTATTTGATACGACTGTTTCTTTTGTGCCACTTTACATCATCCCACTCCAACCCCGCCCTAATCCCCCACCCCAACCCCGCCCTTATCCCCCATCTAGCTTTAGTGGCGTTCATATAATAGTCCTGAATAGGTTATTTAAATCAGATCTATGCACACCGAGTTATGATGAAAACTGGTAATTAGGTTTATATTATCTAGATCTTGGATATATTTGATTATGAGTGAGAGTTTTAATTATACCTTTAGCGTTAGGATATTTTTTATCAGACTATTGTAAATGGGGTCAAATTTACATGATATGACTGTTTGGGCATAATTTATGTATCGCTGTGTTCTTGCTTGCGTACATCGACTGTTTTGGTCTCAATACGTTACATATCACGATACTGGAGTGTCGAGATAATGCATACTACGATACACATCATAAAGTTAGCAGGTGATACGATATACATTGTAATATAGTAGTGATGATACAATAAGTAGCGTGATACAGACTCTTACTTTGATCATTTGCCTTTATTAAATATTGTGTATATCACCGTGTTGGCGTTGTAAGAACGCTGAAAGGTAACTAGTATTATCTGTACACATAAACTTTAAGTGCTACTACAACGTTGTATTGTCACACTCCCGATGCGAAAGGTATTGGAATAATTGTCATCGGACCAGTTATCGATGCAGTAGGTCGTTGCAGAAAATATCGCGATGCCGATACGTATCCGTAGGTGTTTTCACCCCTAGTTCTTGCCTTGTATGTTATTTTATATACATATTACATAATTTTAACATCTTTGCGTATGTATATTTTTGGGAAGGGTTTACCTTCTTATATTTTTATGCAGTTCATTTTTCAAACTTTACTTTTAGGTGACACTATGTAGCCATTTTTTTTTACTAGGATGCCAGAAAATGCTACTACATGAATGCCTACCTAGCAACGCGCGCACACGCACACACACACACACACACACACATACACATACACACATAGAGTAGCCACTTTTATACTAGGATGCCAAAAAATGCTACTACATGCATGCCTACCTACCAACGCACATACAAACACACACACACACATACATACATACATACATACATACATACATACATACATACATACATACATACATACATACATACATACATACATACATACATACATACATACATACATACATACATACATACTGACATTGTTAAGTTATGTTAAACATGTGTTTGATGTCAGGGTTACTCAGATCACTTGTTCTTGGACAGTTCTACAAGTAAGGTGTATGTGCTGCCCTCATCTTCGTTAGATACTGATTCTTTATGATGGGGTGGGGTTAAACATGAAAAGAAATGAAAATGGTTTATGTTAAAAACGTTTAGGTCTTGACCATGCACTGTCACCAACGTTTGTGGATGGCTTATGTTCCTATAAAGTTACTTTTATGGTCAAAAGTTAAGGTCACTGTGACTGAAAGAAGATTTTTTAAATATATTTATCTGTAGACAACTTACCGTGATCAAAGTTTGTGGTGGCTTGCAACTGCGGTATCAAGTAACTGATTCCGGTGTCTAAAGGTAAAAGTTCAAGGCCATTGTTACTCTGAATGAAATGGTTTTTGCACAATTGATTTTGTATTAGGGACGATTCCTTGACCAAACTGTGTAGATTGGAATCACCTATGGTAATAACGAAACGTTTATTTTGAATTCAAAATCAAAGTCACGATCAAAGGTCGACTATAATAAGACGATAATGGATTATGAAATAATAGATATGGGTCTATGCATTTTGTTAGGAGTAGTCATTATAGCAACAACACAGATCCTGATCTGCCAGCACATTATGCGACTGCAGATCATTATTTTCAGTTGGACACAGCTTACAGGCGAGAATATGTGATATGTATGAAAATCCATAATTAAGGACTGTGGTACTTAAGCTATCAATCGACCAATCTAACCCACATCGTTAAATGAAGGTGAAATTATCAATATCACATGTACCTAACTTTCTTTCTCGAGTAATGTGTCCATTCCTTCATGATTTCACGATACACATATCGAGGATTGACATCACATCAAAAGTTGTAACAAAACTATTATCAGGGGTAAAATCACCGCAATCATTCATTAATTTATCACTGGAAAATTGATCTTTGGTGGGGATCTCCTTTGCGCATAAAAGGGCTAGGTGCCACGCGCCGTCTGCTTTATGCATTGTCAGGATCAAATTGAAGTCCGGATTCATTGCCGTTCGCGGTTCTTCATGGCTGCTTTAATCCTCCGCCGGCCATTCTGATATTAGTCTATGATTGTCGATGGCTTGTTTGGCATTTGAGTCGGGTCTATTACGTGCAGGGCCAATAAACTTCTAAGTCCCATAATTCTCCTGGATTCATGAGAACAGTTTATAGGCAGCCGATATCAGACCTCGGGACTTTACTTATTTGCAACTGGAGTTTTTCAATATACACGGATTACGCGCAATGACACTCGTTTGAATAATATTTAAATTCGAGGAATTTCATTAGTCTTTTGGTGCTACATTATCAAATTGGATCTTAGTGGGGGTAAATCTTTCAGGGATGCAATCAAAAGTGGACAAGCATAGAGTCTGACAATTGGTTCTTTAAGTTATTAAAGCTTCTATTTTGTTAGTAGAATTTACTTTTATAAAACTGGCCTCGTTTGCGATACAATATTAGATAGAACAATTAGCATTTATCATACACAACTAATTCCAGACCTATCTAAATTAGCTACTGCCGGGAGCTTAAGATAAATTTTAAAGTTTTGCCAACAAAGGTGGCGTGACCCAAGCAATGCCGTATTTGTCCGGAAGTTAAAAGCATCGTATATGCGAATTTGATTCTACTTTCGCTGTTTTTTAATTTTAGGAATAACACCATAAGTTTTATTTCAGGTTGTCTTTTCTAGAGATTGGTAACTATAATGGTAATTCTTCATGTTTCGCCAATGGAAAGAAAGTCGTGTAGCCTATGTTGAAATTTTAGATAGAGTAAAAACACAAAAAAAACCCATAAAATTCTCCTCACTATTAGGTAAAGACACGACTTGCATGTGATTAGATTGATTTGCCGAGAGTGTAGAGACAAGCTCAAACTAAAGCTTAGAGTTTTATGTTTCAAGGTTAGGGATTGAAAAGCAAATCGTACATCATACTGTTCAATATAATTGCCATTTGCTATTAAGTTGGTGGGTAGGAATAAAATTCACCCATCACTCGTCTGTCACTAGAAGACAAGGTTATGCCATGTAATTTTACTGATTCACTGATTCAGCAAGCTCTGCTAACCTTGATCATTTCTAAAAGAGAACCAAAAAAAGATGGTTTTCACAAATGCGCCATCTGGAGAAGTAATGAGTTGGTGAGTTCTTGCCCATAAGCACAGAGCTATGTCTTTGTCCTTTGGATGAAAATAAACAGATGATAATTTGCTAGTGCCTGAAGTGTTATGCCACTGTCCAAAATAACTGGAATGAATATGTTTTTAATGTTTCTAACCAACGTGCGGTCTTTGACTTGAAAGTTGTCAGAATCAAGCTATCACCATCCATAAAAAAGTGACCACTATTGTGAATGGCGATATTCTGCGAACAAGCAATTTATAATATATCAAATTTACCAATTTATCGATACGCTAACTGTTAATCAAGAGCCGTTCACTCCGTGTAGGTCCAAAATAGTTCGTTTGGCTGTGTTTTTAAGTTGGGTTTTTTTGGTCAAATTTATTTTTGTATCATTTATTTGTCATCATCGCATCACATTTATTTTGCATCATTTATTTGCCATCATCGCATCAAAGATTTATTTTTGTATCATTTATTTGTCATCATCGCATCAAATTTATTTTTGTATCATTTATTTGTCATCATCGCATCAAATTTATTTTGTATCATTTATTTGTCATCATTGCATCAAATTTATTCTGTATCATTTATTTGTCATCATCGCATCAAATTTATTTTTGTATCATTTATTTGTCATCATCGCATCAAATTTATTTTTGTATCATTTATTTGTCATCATCGCATCAAATTTATTTTTGTATCATTTATTTGTCATCATCGCATCAAATTTATTTTTGTATCATTTATTTGTCATCATTGCATCAAACGTGAAAGTCAGTCTTCTGAATGTTCACAGCTTATTATTGATTGTAGAAGGTTTCCGATGAATTGCTAAATAACAAAAGCAATAATAATAATAATAATAATAATAATAATAATAATAATAATAATAATAATAATAATAATAATAATAATAATAA
Source organism: Potamilus streckersoni (assembly GCA_016746295.1). Lineage (NCBI taxonomy): Eukaryota > Metazoa > Mollusca > Bivalvia > Unionida > Unionidae > Potamilus > Potamilus streckersoni. The sequence goes on from JAEAOA010001541.1 coordinate 329,402, forward strand.
TTTCCTCGTTGGTTAAAAGCAACAAGGAAAAATTATAGATACAAAGACAATAGAATGCCTTTTTAAGAACAAAGTTGAAGGTAAATACATACAGTCTATATTATTTCCAAACTGAAAATAAATCATTTCCTATTTTTCTATTCTGAAATCTAACTGTAAAGAATACCATTCCTCTTTTCTTCTTTTAAAAGTTTATTTGAAGGCATGTACGTGTCGTTAAAAATACAAACATTTTAATGCTTGGAAAACATTTCTACTCTTCGTCTCAAGCACCAAAACGGATTTGGCATTGCAGACCTCTATTGTCTCAGTGGAGCTCTAATAAGGAAATACGAACATGTTTCATTTCACACAAATTAAATGTAAATAAAGCTTTTAACTATGATTTGAAGAGTAAATATCTTACGGACTTAAACTAATTAGGTACCGCAAATAAAAAAGAAGAAGCGTCTTTCCTCGCTAGACTTCGAGAGTAAGGCTCATATATCTAAAATAAAACTCAAAATGTTACTTCTCTCAGTTTATCATAAAGGTGAGCTATGCAGAGATATTTGAGAAAATAATTATGGTTACGGATTTGGTTAAAGTCACACACTCAATCAACAAATGTTATTTCCAATTTACGGAATGATTGTCGAACAGATTTATTAATAATGCTTATTATTATTATTATTATTATTATTATTATTATTATTATTATTATTATTATTATTATTATTATTATTATTAAATACTACTACTACTACTACTACTACTACTACTACTACTAATAATAATAATAATAATAATAATAATAATAATAATAATAATAATAATAATAATAATAATAATAATCTGGCTTGAAGTAGGAATGATCTGGACAAATATAAATTATGCCCAAAAAAGACAAAAATTAAAGCTCTCAAATGTCCGACGTAGTGATATAGCAAAAACTATACACTACTAGAATTAATTCGTTAATTCCGTTACAGATGTTCTTACCCAAGCTTTTAAACGATAAAAACCTAAATAAATGACGTAAATGTTCTAATGTTATCTCATACCATATGTATTTGGGAGGTTCATCGCTGAACCGTGTAACCTCAGATAATAAATAAAACATAATAGGATGTCCCCCTCCCCCACTAGGATGACAATAATGACGTTTGTTTTCCAAATTGGAACGATTTCAAAAAATTGACTATTTAATCTGGAATCAATGCATTGCCAGTGTGCTGGACTTCAAGTGAACACCTGTAAGACACAAAAATGACTTTAAGGTCAGTATTTTTTACATCATTCAATCTTTTTGTCCTTTTAAATAAAGGCATAGCTTTATACGAAAAGAAGGTTGTCTGTGTCTAGCTAAATTGAGGTGTATCACATTTTCACATTAGATTCAAAAGTACACTGTGAAAATACAGCCGCCTTGTCAATTTAGCGCTTTGTATTTTATTTTCAAAAGATCAGGCACTTAAAATACACCTTGACAAATTTCCGCCTGTTCTTTATGCATCCAACATCATTTATTTATTATTTCTCCTTTACTGTATGGCTCATTAGAGACAGACATTACACGCAGTAGTGAATACTCTTCACCTGAAGCTGGGGAAGCTTTATTCTGTTTTGTTCAACAATTCAAGGGGGAGTAAATGGTTGAACCAGTCACACCAATCTGTTTCATTTGGTAGCTAGGAGCCAAGTTTCCTTACGTTGGAACGTCGTTTATCTCAATCAAAATGTCATAAGTAAATTCGCCGCCTTAAGCTCATCAGGGTCTGTTTATCCGGGACCGATGAAGTTTTCCGACAAGAAATAGAAGTGTTTTGATTTTGTAATGAAGTTTCGATACTGGAACTCGCCGTAAAGTGAACTTCACACACTGAAGCTTGAATGTCATTGAAGTGTTGCTGTCGCAAAAAAGGAAAAGTTGATGAACTCTAAGACGGGTCATTGTTTGAAGAAAGGTGCGAGACACTCAGCTGCACGACATGCGATTGATGTGCTCGCCGCCTAAGTCAGAAATGATTTACCTTTGTTATTACACCTGACACAGGTGTGCAGGGAAAAAGGAACATAGTCGCATCTGCTGGCCCGTAACATGATGTATCAAGCTGAAAATTTGAATCGCTTAGACATTTTCTATTTTATTTCTATAATGTTCCTGTCATATAATTAACTACCAAAGAACTAGATTCTTTAAGGAGAGATTTTTAAAATAAGAAACAAAGAAAAGAAGAAAAAAGTTATCATATATGAATCAGCAATTTCAAGATATTCAGTATAAATTTAAGCTGGTTTATAAAATCATAAACAGTGTACAAACGACTTTTGATATTCATTTACTCGATATTTGTATCCCTTGATTGTAAGGACACCTCTTTTGTAACTCGTATCACATTTTTTTGGACTTCGTTTTTAATGTTAGAATTCTGAATAATTAATGCGATTAAGAAATATGTTATAAATATATCACAAAAATCCGGAAATTCAGATGGTAGCAGTCTTAATGACATGCTATTAAATATATCCACTACTCTAGAGTAGCCCCTAGTGTACTTCAATTCAGTATATTCACTACTCTTGAGTAGCCCCTACTGCCATGCTATTCGATATATACACTACTCTAGAATAGCCCCTACTATCATGCTATTCGATATATCACTACTCTAGAGTAGCCCCTGGTGTACTTTAATTTAGTTTATTCACTACTCTTGAATAGCCCCTACTGCCATGCTATTCAATATATACACTATTATAGTAGCCCAAATGTCATGCTTTTCGGTACATCAATTACTCTAGAGTAGCCCCTACTGCCATACTGTTCAATATATAACTACTCTAGAGTAACCCTATTGTCATGCAATTCAATATATCCACTACTCTAAAGTAGCCCAACTGTTATGCTATTCAATCCACTACTTTAGAACAGCCCCTACTGCCATGCTGTTCAATATTCACTACTCTATTTAACACTACTCTAGAGTAGCTCCTACTGTCGTGCTATTCAATTATCCACTACAACTTTAGAGTAGCCCTATTGCCATAAAATTCAATATATCCACTACTCTAAAATAGCCCAACTGTTCTGTTATTCAATCCACTACAGTAGCTCCTACTGCCATGATGTTCAATATATACACTACTCTAGAGTAGCCCTTCTGCCACGATATCCACTACTCTCGAGTAGCTCCTACTGTTATCCTATTCAATATATCACTATTCTAAAGAGGCCCATACTGCCATACTATTCAATATAGCCACTTCTCTAGAGTAGCCCCTACTGCAATGCTATTCAATGTATCCACTAGTCTAGAATATTCCCTACCGTCATACTATTCAATATATCCACTACACTCGAGTACACCATACGCCATGCTATTTAATATATCCACTATTCTATATTAGCCCTTACTGCTATTCAGTATACAAACCTACTCTATAATAGCCCTACTGCCATGCTATTCAATATACCAATTACACCAAATACGAAATGGATCGAATGATACCAAAAACGAATCATGTAAACATTGTTCGTTTAGGAAGCAACTTGATGTCGAAGGACCAAAAGCGCGTTAACTTGTGCTGGAATAATTTGGTTATAAATGCAACTATTTTTGAGGCAGGGACATTAAGTACAGATATCCAACAAATATGTCTAACAAAATACGAACAGGAGAATATTGGATACATTAAAAATGGGATAGAAGGGATGACAGAGTTTAATACTTTGCCGATATTAAATAACAAAATCAAACAAAAGAACCTTATACAGACTGCAACTATGCTATATTATATGATCTTAACATTTTAAGCGAATGATTAATAGACCACTTATGTTTTATTTAATAATGATTTTATATAGATGCAAGAAAACGTTTGTGGGCAATAGGAATATATACCAATTTTCTTGACTGTGCATAGAGCGAAGCAGAAGCAATCAAAATAAGTAAATCATATCAAACGCAAAACGCAATAGATGGCACACGGCGCGATCATATTAGCTTGTATTGCACCGTATATTTTCTGAACCTTGGGATCTAATTAATATTTTTAACTGGAAAAATGTATAGCGGAAGGACCAACGACGTCTTGTTTTGACTATACATCTTCTTTATACACAGAATTAGCCCATGCACAATAAATGAAAACAAACATCGCATCAAGCAAGTATTCCAGGACTGTACTTGTACACTTCTATACCACGATCATTTCTATTATTATACTTAAATAATTATACTAATAATATATTTTGCTATTAAAGTAACGCATACTACAATAATCAGACAGACAGACAATTGGACATGGGACTCATTTTAATTTGACATTGGCGCTGCCTGTGGAATTGCAGGGTGAAGGCAACTTTAAGGCCAATACCAAATGTTGTCTGTTGTCATGTTATTCTTTTGGGGAATTTCACAGCTTTATTAAGACTGTAGCGAGAGCAGTATAAGTGTTGTACAGTATTTCAAATGGTATAAGGGTTGTACAGTATTTCAAATTCAGAAGTTCGACTTTTCTTTTTTCGCAATTCATTTTCATATATAATTGAGAACTTCTTCAATGTCTGGAGTCCGCTACTGAAAAAGCAGGTCTAATATATACTTAGACAGAGAAAAAAATCAGACGCGCCAAAAAAATTATAAATACACTGTAATGCTAACATAGAAAAAAAACGCGACGCAGCTTCTAGTGTATGTGGAACATCTAATATTAAAGAGATTTAAACAATAAAAAAAATCATCACATGGATGACATACAAGAAACGCGAATCAGTTTTAGGTGTACGCAATAAATATACATAGTGTAATAATATTTTGCACATTGGTTATAGCGCCCCGTTTAAGCAATTCTTAGATTAATTGTTTGATTATTGGAATTCTGTGCAATTGAAATATTCCTTATCCCGAAATAATTAGCCAATTACTAGGAGCAAACGTCACGGAGAAATAGTGAGTTTCCGTGATGTCATGGTCAACGAGTAATGAATTCAGACCCAGACTGCATGACTGTCCATAGAAGGAATAATGTAGTCCCTATTAAAATCTAGTGGTGTACATTGGTGTTGTCACTGCAGTGGTAGTATTTACGGTAGGGAACCGGTAAATTACACAATAGAATAAACAAGAAGGGACTCGGCAGATACCGTTTATGTCGCCATGGTGGCAAATGTGATGTAGTTGTAGTTTCCTTTGTTCGGGGATAGTTGTAGAGTTTCTACGGCGTGAACTGCTGACGGTACATAAAGTTGATGAAAAGAAACTATGCAGATACATATTTGGCAAGTTGTGAAATATGTGGTCTCGCATTGATTAGAGTAAAAATTTTGTATAGAATTGGAACCAAGGGCTTTCTGATTTACAACCGAAGTTGTATTAAAGTCTTTGGAAATTAGGGGTAAACATACGACTTCTAACGGGATTCGAGCAAGGGTTTTGACACTGATTGGTCAAGCACCGACTCCTGTCTTGTAACAATAGAAAAGTCCGGTGATGGATTCCCCTGGGGTACTATATGTTGAAGGTCTTATAAATGTATCCTCAGGGACATGAGCTTTTAACACTGAGGTGGGAATTAAGCAAAAGCGTATGCCATCTCCAGGGACAGCAACTTTTAACACTAAGGTTGGCACAAAAAAGTGTATAGCAAACGTTCAATATATTATTTTTAAAATATCTAAGCAAATAGTTGTGAAATAGTGGTTGAAACATTGCTAGTTAAACAAGTCATAATTAGGTATGTGTCAAATAAAGTTTGAACAACATTGCCAATCATGGTTTAAATTTACTAGACAAGCATTTGCACTCCAACACCCCCACACCCCAACACCACACACAGAAAATTGCGACAAAAGTAAGTAAAATTACTTCATACCTCAATATATTTTGCAACAAATGGATGATTTTAAATCAACCAAACTTTCCCAGTCACACACGCACGCTCACACACACACACAACACACACACACACATATATATATATATATATATATATATATATATATATATATATATATATATATATATATATATATATATATATATATATATAATTCGGTCTCAGAACATTTACTTCATATTTATTTGTAATTTAAATTAAACAATTTAAATAAATGATACAAACAATATTACAAACAGTTAAGTATATAATACCTTTCGAAATTCAACAGAAAAAAATCCGCTAATTGAGGAATTAGAAAACAAAAAAAATCCATCCGAGATGTAAAGCTTAAGTAAAATCGATGAGAATATAATCATATTCCAATGATATAAATGAACAAATTAGGGAGAGAGAGCAATCGATAGCTATATGTGAATATGGAAAAATGGTAAAATGAGGCTCAATGTATTTTAAAAAGAGAACTAAATTTCAAATTAATGTTTTTAATGAAAATAATAGAATTCAAGTTATAAAATCTAACAAGCACAACTCCTTTACCCATGTCCTAGAACTCAATTTACTGCTAATTCCACTCATGATATAACACTATATTTAAAGCGAAAAATATATTACACTGAAATAGATTGTTAGCTTACAAACGATCAAATAGTTGTGGGCTATTATACTTTGTAATTTAATAGCGAAGAGTTATGGTTTACATCTGGGTCATCATGTAATATACAATTCTAGCAGAATAAGTTAAAATGAGCATTGTGGATGGCAACAGCTGGTTGTCGTATTAACATTTAACATATAACTACGCCTATTATGTTAGAGCTGTTTAACGTCTTCATTTCACAGCTGCTGCATGAATGTTATTGCTGACCTGGTGAAAGTAAATGTAATCTAACCAACAATAAAATTGAATTGAAACAATATATCATAGCATCAATTAAAAATTTCTTCCTGGTCGTGATTCAAAAAATGATTAGGATAAAAACTGATTTGTTACGCACAGTGATCTCTTATATTACAAAATGTCCCTGAACATATCAGTTGACGAAAAACATAAAAGTTTACCTGGTGACAAATTTTTGGTGAATGTTATTTTCTTTCATTTATTACACATCCTATTTCATATATTATCCACTATTAATGAAAAGATAATATAACTATTAATTGCAATACAGACAGATTACAGATGCAAATATTTTGATAAACTTTCCAACTGTTTCTTTCTTTGGTGTTTTCCATACATTTCAACATTACATCTCAGATTCAAATTAAAACATTGTACAGCATTTATTATACTTTCAATATCTTTCCTCTTATGTAGTGAATAGCATTTTCAGCACAAGTTAAAATTCTTCACATGGAATTCTAATGTAATGTAGAACAATTACAATTGAAGTGGGAATTCTTCAATTTGAATTCTTTTGTAGTTAATAATACTTTCACTTCAAGTGGAAATTCTTCATGTTGAATTCTTATATAGTGAATAACATTTTCACTTCAAGTGAAAATTCTTCATGTTCAATTTTTATGTAGTGAATAACATTTTCACTTCAAGTGGAAATTCTTCATGTTCAATTCTTATGTAGTGAATAACACTTTCACTTCAAGTGGAAATTCTTCATGTTGAATTCTTATGTACTGAATAACACTTTCACTTCAAGTGGAAATTCTTCATGTTGAATTCTTATGTAGTGAATAACACTTTCACTTCAAGTGGAAATTCTTCATGTTGAATTCTAATGTAGTGAATAACACTTTTACTTCAAGTGGAAATTCTTCATGTTGAATTCTTATGTAGTGAATAACACTTTCACTTCAAGTGGAAATTCTTCATGTTGAATTCTTATGCAGTGAATAACACTTTCATTTCAAGTGGAAATTCTTCATGTTGAATTCTTATGTAGTGAATAACATTTTCACTTCAAGTGGAAATTCTTCATGTTGAATTCTTATGTAATGAATAACATTTTCACTTTAAGTGGAAATTCTTCATGTTGAATTCTTATGTACTGAATAACACTTTCACTTCAAGTGGAAATTCTTCATGTTGAATTCTTATGTACTGAATAACACTTTCACTTCAAGTGGAAATTCTTCATGTTGAATTCTTATGTAGTGAATAACACTTTCACTTCAAGTGGAAATTCTTCATGTTCAATTCTTATGTAGTGAAAAACACTTTCACTTCTAGTGGAAATTCTTCATGTTGAATTTTTATGCAGTGAATAACACTTTCACTTCAAGTGGAAATTCTTCATGTTGAATTCTTATGTAGTGAATAACATTTTCTCTTCAAGTGGAAATTCTTCATGTTCAATTTTTATGCAGTGAATAACACTTTCACTTCAAGTGGAAATTCTTCATGTTGAATTCTTATGTAGTGAATAACATTTTCACTTCAAGTGGAAATTCTTCACGTTGAATTCTTATGTGGTGAACATGTTCACTCGAAGTGGAAATTCTTCACGTTGAATTCTTATGTAATGAATAACATTTTCACTTCAAGTGGAAGTTCTTAATTTTGATTGCGATATTAATTGTTTTTGATTGATACTGTACATACATCAATTAGTGTCCTCCTTTATAACCTTTATGTATAAGTCCAGCATATGGACTGCAACACTAGCAATGCACATGGTGCGAACTACTTTGCTCTGGAATACCATTAAAAAGATATTTACAAAATCATCAACTACTGTTTGAACTTGAACATATAATACACAACACCACCACCAGCATCGTCGTCATCTTTAGGATTACCAACTGCATAATGAAAATCTCCACGCTGTACCTTTTTAGTGACTAATATTGAAACAATCGCGAGTCGAAGACTGTACTTTAGTATTTCTTAGTTACATATATTAAACACGGTGTTATCATTGATAAATGGACAAGGAACAATAGGAAAAAGAATTTTGATACACGGAAAACAAAAACGGCAACTTGGATTCGCGTGAAAGACTGCCAATAGCTTCTAATGGGTCGGTAGTTCTTCCCGGGGTTTTCTATTGTTTTTCCTCCACCAATTATATTGGCAGCAATGTATAGACTATCTTATGCTGAAAAATGGCGTTAAACCCAACGACAACAACAAAAACAGCATAGATCCATTTCTACAAAAAACCGAAGAGTACAAAAAGGAACGATGTAAAGTCATGATAAATGGGGTTAACTAGATAAAATTATCGGAAAAATATAGTTTAAAAAATGGACGAGAAGTAAATAAATAATACACGCAATCAGTCTCAATGTACAAATTGCATAACTTTCCGAATTATTACCGTGGCGTAACTAGGGCGGTGAGAGGTGTACGGATCGCACCTGGTGACACCATCGGCGAGGTGGACACCAAAATGACTGCCTACCATCATCATTTTCAATCTCTTAACCCAAGAGGTCTTTTGAGCACCACAGTTGACTTTACAACCAATTCTCACCATCTTTCACTGTTCTCTGCTGCCCTTTGGGAATCTCTAAATCCTCTGCCTGTCCACACCTTATTGTTGACTTTCCACCTCTTTTTTGTCTGCCTCTTCTTCTGCGCCCTCGCATTGTACCTTGCAAGATTCTTTTTGCCAGTCCAGGTGATCTTGAAACTTGACCATACCTACTCAGTTTGCGCTTTTTTACGGTGGTCAAGATGTCTTCATGAGATCCGATGGCTCGCTGGATCCTGTTGTGGACTTCTTCGTTGGTTACATGGTCAATGTATGAGATGCCCAAGATTTTGAGTAGCATCCCATTTCGAAGGTTTGAATCCTTCTTTGATGTGAGCGTCCATATTTCACAAGCACAGAAAGATGGATATGACAATCGAGCGCATCATCCTTATTTTGGAACCAAAAGCAATGTTGGCATCTTTCCATTAATGGTCTCAACCTTCATATTGCTGCTGTTGTCTGGGCAATCCTGCAAATTAGTTCTGGTTTGGAGCCCTTATCTGTGATAATTGATCTCATGTTCTTGAAACTTGTGACTCTTTCTAGCTTCTGTCCACTTACCTTTATTTCTGCACTGATGCCATTGGTGTTATTGGTATTTTCGATACTAATCTCGGTACCGTATGCTGTGGAGGTTGTGTCGAGGCGCTCAACCAAGTCGGCTATGTCAGGAGGACTCATGGTGTCACCCCTTTCCTGCACAAAATTTCCAAACTTTAATAGACAGTCTTCTTGTGCATGAAGATTGTTTATAAAATTTGTTAATTTGTAATTTGAGTCCATGAAGGAGGTCTATGGGGGTTGACACCATGAGTTACTTACCCTAGTAACGCCTCTGAATTATTGTAATATGTAATTAATTCTGTAAAACTTACATTTATTTCAATCAACAAGCTCTAGAGTCTACATCATAAATTAAAAAGATGCATGCATTTAAATGGTATTTGGTACTTCACTCTAGTTTTGTTTAGCAAATTGGAATTAATATATCTGCACGAAGTGCTAGTTATCATATTAATTTAAAATATAATAGAATAAAGAAATTCAAAATGTCGTCTTTCATGGAGACACTAAGACTTTGAAAGGCAAAATACGTAAGCAAAATGCATAATAAATAAACGCTTATTTATTGCTTTGTTTTTTATGCATTTATAGTTACAACAAAAAATGCAATGTTTATTTGAATTTTATGCATTTATAGGTCTGACAAGTAATGCAATGACTAATTGAATTTTACGAGACTTTATTATGCAATACAGAACTACGGGAAAATTGAATCGACGATTTCACGTTTGTCATATGATTTGTTATTTCATCTCTAGAAAGTATTATGAATAAATCTTTGTAAACCATACGATTTGTGATTTCATCCTCTGAAGGTATTATAAATACATACATATTTGTAACCATTATTTTATGCAATTAAATTTCGAGCTATTTTACACTTGTCAAACTAAACTTTTAAGACTGCTTATAACTAACGTTTTTTTAATCTACCAAAATTCATGCAATTAAATGGAAAGAGAATAAAGCTAAAACGAGCAGTTGATTACAAAAGCAACACATCCAATCCCCGACCAACATACAAACGAAAACCTAAAAATGTTATTTACAACCTCGAACTAATCCACGCAATGTTGAACCCAGTAGACACCTTCAGAACTTTCCAACTATACCTCGCGTGTTAGAGTACCTGAAGAAAGAATTATTTGGACTTGAACCTGTCTAGTTTGGACACAATGATCTATGATTTTGTTTGGTGTAGCTATTTTATGTATTTTATTGATTTTGTCTGAAATCCCTTCAGTCATCAGGTAATAATATCTTTTACTGGCTTACACCTATCAGGTAAAACAATAAGCATTGCTAGCTTAGTACCCCATGAAGCACAATCTGCTCAGGCGGTTTCTGCAGCCTACTTTAGAAGCAGTTGTTAACAATGTCAATAGGTTTGCTGTGGAACATGGATATTGGGGAAGTTGCAGTGTTTGAGCTGAAACATTACTGAATAAATAGAGGCAACGGCAAAAACAAATATGAATTGCTAAATGTTGTGTTGGCTAATAAATAGCATTGCTTTTGCAAAACAATAAAAAAAGTTCCCATTGTTACACAATTTATCAAGCAAAATTTTAATCTAATGGTAGTCTGCTACATTAGTTTGTATAAAGTATTGAGGTTATAAATGGTCCACATTCAAACATGAGGAGGTTATTTTAGTCATCAATAGGTACAATATATATATATATATATATATATATATATATATATATATATATATATATATATATATATATATATATATATATATATATATATAATCAGGGTAAAAAATGATTTGATGTGATGTGATTATGAGTTTTAACGAAACTTTAAAAATTTTTCAGTCATATCGCTACGATGTCTGCAATGTGGCAGTTTATAATAATGTCTAGCACTGGGGCATCATGCCGCAAACATGTAGCATGATGTCACACCCAGTCACATTATCCTGACACCAGGCCGACCAGTCCTAACACTAACCTCTTGATGATGAGCACCTAGCGAGGCACCTGTTAGTACCATTTTTTAAAGTCTTTGGTATGACTCGACCGGGGATCTAACCCACAACCTCCCGCATCCAAGAGGGACGCTCTAACCACTAGGCCACCGGAGCAGTGGGAAAACAACATTTATACAGAAAGACGAGACACTGAAGAATAAACACTACAATAACTCCCAAAAACAGAAAGGCAACTCTTCTTTTAATAAAAGAGGTAAAAAAAAAAATCGAATAAAAGAGGTTAAAAAATCGAAGGAGAAAGAGGCAAGAGATGTATTGGAATATGGTGTCATAATGGAAAATTTATTAACGAAGAATAACAAATTGAACAACAAAAACACCAAGAAACTTATTTTTTGTTTCCTATTCAAATGTTAGTTGAAAAGGCAAAAAAGCACTATAGTGATGTCTCTTGAAAAATAAATGGAAAATTATATTACACTCAATTTCTTTATGAAAGGGTGCACCAAAGATGCTATTACAATGACATAACAAGTTGATCAACTTGAGAAAGAAATCTCTTATCTACCTAGTTGACAGCAGAAACTGTAAACTATCCACTTAATTACTAAAAAGTAAGATCTTGTTATTGGATATTACAATATTTCCGATGAACTCAAAACCAGAACATTTTAAACTATACTAATGAAACAAGTGTTATTTTAAAGCCTAATGATTTTAACAACCTTAAAATGTAAACAAATAAAATCAATGAGGGAAAGATTCTAAATGGCGACAATGATAATGGGATAGATATTAAATATCTGAACCAGACCTGAAAGGTTAAAATCGCTCAGAATAATTGAACTATGCGTATTACTAGATTGCACGGATTCAAAAAGTCTGTCTGTTGAAAATAGTTGTTAGGATTTTATATTCCTTTGTTATGACTTTGTTACGAACAATGTTAATGGCCGCTACTGAGGAGTTTAGTGAACATACTGAAATATCAGCATAAAAGGTGAAGATGGAAAAATGGCAAACTTTCACCATTTAAAAGTTTAATTTCTTTTTTTTCCCAGAGTTTATCATGGTATAAACTGTCTGTTGCTGAATCACACAGCAAATAAGGCCCACATGGCGTTATGTAAATTGTGCGAGTCAGCAAATAAAAGTTTATTCCATGATAAACTCAGAAAAAAACATATTAAACTCTTATAATTGCTATTATTTATAATTTTATTACTATTTTTAATTGTTAATTATTTTGTTTTAAAGATATTTCCTATAAGTTGCACAGCTTATGAATTGTTGTCCGCCTAGTACCTATGTATAGAACAGGGAATTTTCCATCTGCAATGTCAAACGCGAACAAAAAATTCTACCTAACGTAGGTGTTCTAAGGTTTTGAACATTCCACAGCATTGTCTTAATCTTTATCTAAACTGGCATATGTTTTCTGAGTAGAAACGAAGTCTTGTTTTGTTCGACACATGAATGACTTTTGGAATAGATGTTCATTATGACGTGTGTAGTTTAGGCAAATAACAGAGTAGGTACTATGGGGGCTACTTACAATGATATTACTTATGGGGGCTACTTACAATGATATTACTTATGGGGGCTACTTACAATGATATTTCTTATGGGGGCTACTTACAATGATATTTCTTATGGGGTCTACTTACAATGATATTACTTATGGGGGCTACTTACAATGATATTACTTATGGGGGCTACTTACAATGATATTACTTATGGGGGCTACTTACAATGATATTACTTATGGGGGCTACGTACAATGATATTAAGACTAAATGGTTATAATAATGGAGGTCTAACAGTCAAACAGTTCAAAACCCCGACACAGTTACAATGGGGGTGTAGTAGATCTCTCACCCACTCCGCCTCGTTGCCATCAAGGTCGGTGTCTTACATTGTAGGACTGTGAATACAATTGTTATAATATTAGTCTTTTGACACCCTTCCTCCCAATTCCTATATCCACTTACCTATAGTTTTAAATTCATTTTTAAAGAGCTGTAGTGTATCTTAGCAGATTTTGAGTTTCCCAGCATTTTTTTTCCATATATAGTCAAAAAAAGAATTATTAAGTCAGAAAAATAATAAAAACGTGTTGATTCTGTCAAATAAATTTAGTTTTCTAAATAAAAAAATAAACCCACCGTTTTTATTTCATTTAAAGGTGTGCAGTGTGTATGCCTTCCAGTTCAGTGTTTACATAATATACTATGCACGTGACTCTATTAATAAATGTCAGTATAAAGTAGTTCTCCATACAGTTTATACAGAAATAAATGCATTTGTGTCTTATCACATGATTATCTTCTGACCAATGGAAGTCTTCCCTTAATTTACCAACTGATGCAACTGCAATTATAAGCCTTAACATCATTTCTCACATTAGATCAATAGTATTATGAAGATAGAAATATCTCTGAGAGACTAATTAGTTCATTTTACCTTTCAATCAAAGACAAGTATAAAGATGCAAGACAAATTAAAACATTTAAAATGGTCTTAAACAACAATGATAACTATACAAAATTTATGTGATCCTCCTAAAGTGACACAATCAGTTCATACAAAGACATGTTAATGGATGCTTCCCAATAAGGTCACCAGAAACGGCCCTAGGTTGTGCAGGGGACCAAAGAAGCAATAAAAAAATTGCATTGTGGAGTTGATTTCCATCAGGGATGATATTTTGCCCATTTTACCTGGATGACGGGCAATTTGTCAGTTTCTCCTACATGCAATCCCCCAAATCTATCATTTGGAACAAGGCACACTGAAGTAAAGTCAACTTATAAGTCACAAATATAGATACTAACAGAAAGCTTGATGTATGTTCTCTTTATGTAATTTTCACAAAAGTATCTTGAGATTCAATGAATATACTTGAACTTCCGAACTCCATATAAAGTCAACAGTAAATCTGCCAGCTGGCCACAAATGATGACGTCATTCGGGAACTTTTAAGTACACAAAACGTATGGTGGATAATAATCAGAAAGATATTAAGACGTAAAGCAAACATGTTGATAATAAACACAGCTACTTATTTTCGAGCATTGACAACTGACTCTACAGCATAAAAAAACATTTAGTATCCATATCTTGACACAAGTTTTTTATTGTTCTTAACTGCTTTAAATAAATATATGTAAAGAATTCATCTTGAGCTGGTAGCCTGAATTATCTGAATGAACCAAAACAAACCAAAATGAAATCAAAATAGACAACCAGATAAAAACTGAAATGAAAAGCAGATGAAAGATTCTTTTGTTTAAAAGTGATCCAATACACACAATGTCTTATATGAAAAATACTTGATGCAATAAATCACAGTTGTTCTTCATCAAAAGGGCCTGTTTAGAGATACACACATTATGAATGAAAATAATATTTATGATCACTTGCAACATAAGTCATATTTTTCTGTTGTTCTGTTGCTTAACGCCATTTTTTAGCACATGATGGGCTATACTTGGCGGCCAGTATTAATGGTGGAGGAAGAAACCAAGAAATCCGCGGAAAGAACCACCGACCCACGAGAATGAGTCATACAAAGTTTGTTATTTTTATTTATACAATAAAAGCTGGACAGAGTGAAATTCCCTATAAAGCAATTTTTAAAACAATCCACACCAAGAAAAGCACATTTATATCATACTTATTTCTAGGGATAATTATATATAACTTCAAATTTATTTTCAAATGTCTATTTAAAACACATTTCCATTGTTCATTACCTCTCATGCATGCTTGTGATATATATGTTCAATATGTACATTACTTCAATGTTAGCCAATTAATTACCTCAGACTATTTTGGAATTTTGTTTGTGCATTTTGATTTTTAGTCTCATGCACCTTCAAGCATAAGTTATATATTACTAGCCTAAAAAAAATGTGATTTTTAAATAACTGTCACCAACCTCAACACAATAACATCTTTCATATCAGTTACATTTGATTTCTTCCATTTTGTTTTATTTCCGTTTTGTTTCGTGGTTGATACCTATTTGTAATATTAAATATTAAATCCTATCAATCATCAACCATGCATTTATCTCTGTCCTATTCAAATTTTTTAAAATGCTGAGTAACTGCTCAATAACATTGTACTTTCCAATTCTATTTCATATATTATGAGGCTTATTGTCATAAAAATTATATCCACAAGATGCTCCATCTCCTGGGTATGTCAGTTCATTAGACTTATTGAGCTTTTAAAGAATCAAACTGTGAAATTCTTCTAATGATGATCTTCAAATATGTCTTATGGGGTGCATTTCATCTAAAACAGGGTAGCATAAATGATGTATACCATTTTCTAGGACAAATTCTCACCATAGTAGAACATTCACCTTGTACAGGGAAGAACGCTCAAGTAAAAATGGCCTACACCAAAATCTCACTTTGGATGGTAAAATTCACTTTGTACTTGGGAGAAAACTCAAATGGAAAATTCACATACAGTGTACATTGATTTACTAAATTTCATCAGAGACAAAATTAGTTATATTGGTAATACCTGTCCATACATTTCTACTTTATCTGATAATACCTAGCATTATTGGACATGTTAGTAATATATCATTAGATATATTTAATTAAAGAATTTAAGAAAAGTAACAAACATAATGATAAAAATCATTAATAAGATAGACAAAAATAAAGCTATATTAGTTTAGAAATTCAATGCCTGAATTATATACAATTCTTAGCAAATAAGATCCTGTCATGTAAACAGTACATAATTTTAAATTTTGCAGTACTTTCATTTATTCTATAAGCATGACTGATTCTTTTTAAATTTATTACACAATCTGAATCAGTGTGGCTACTAATGCCCATAATGCGAGGTAGGACCACACCAGTGGCCTAGTAATCAGAGCATCTGCCTCGGATGCAGGTTGCAGATTCAAACACTGGCCGAGTCAAGCCAAAGAATTATAAAAATGGTACAAGCAGCTTCCTTGTTTGGTGCTTAGCATTAAGAGGTTGGTGCTAGAACTGGTCAGTCTGGTGTCAGGATAACTAGAGTGGGTGGGACATGATGCTACATGTCTGTGACATAATGCCCAAGTGCTAGACATCACTATAAACTGTCACACTGCAGATATCATAGTGATATGACTGATATTTTTTAAAGCCATGTTAAAAATCCAAATCACACACACACAGACACACTGAGAAGTAGTGTCAAACTTGATATCAGTCTTGTACTTAAGTGTGCAAAGCATGGTAATTTAAGATATGAAAAAAAAACTCTAAAATGTTTGCTTGATTAGTGTATGAGAAATTTGATCTTTTAAAAATCGACCATTGTATCCAATGGAGAGTTGATCCAAAGGAACAGCAAATTTTCATTAAGTTTTTCCTAGAATATTTACCCAATCATATAAACATTTTAAGAAGTAAAACTTTAACTTCTCTGGGAGGGGAAAGGGGTGGTGATAAATCAGACTAGCATTGGTCACAATAAAGTATCTGAAACATTTTTTATTCATAGTTGAAATTCTAGCTGAAGCTCCAAAGTGGGGTTTTAGTTTCTCTTATTTGCAGTCCTGTTTTTTGCAAGAGAGTAGAAAACATTGTTTGTTCAATGTATAAAGGAACGACAGCATAAGAGTTTTTATCACGCAAAGTAAATTCAAGTGCCCTGCCCGGTGATATCAGGATTTGAACTTGAATCCTTCTCGTCATGAGTATGACTTACAAACTATTGAGCCACTGCACTCCTGGAGATAAATATATTGTTGGAATGACTTAATGCTTATCACACTCATGGACAATGATGATCTGGGATGGGAGGTGCCTAAAAACAAAATACAACTGTATATGCATATCATCTTTATTATAATCTCTACAATTTAAATTCAAATCCAAAAATAAACAAATATAGTTCGATGCAAATAAAACAAGTATCTTAAAATTATGAAAAATGGCTTTACACAAACAGCAACAAATTCATTTTATAGACACCTACAAGACTGCACACTAATTAATGGTACAGGACCCCTTCTTAACTTAAAAATTTTGTGGATCCCTGCATGCTAATAGTTGCACTTTTAGGCTCTGTTAATTGAGAAAATACATAATGAGAAACACCTTTTATGAACTTAGAAACCATTGTCAATGAATTCAAATTTTATTCATCACAACAAATGCATAGTTTAAAAATAGTAGTACATGTGTGAGATATATTATTTAGTCGGTCGCAGAATGACCATCCAGGTCCCAGGAAATGTTACCCACAAGTTAGGAGCCACTGAACTAGATGAAAATATGTGACATTGACAACATTCAAGATAACATAATTATAAATGTGCATTCCATACAAATTTGATCAACACTCTCCAACACTTCGTCAATAACAAATTTTTTTCCACATTAAGATGGCAACACCATCAGTTCAAATATTTTGCCTTCAGGTTTTTTTTGGAAATAAAGAATACTAAAACAATATCTTTGGATTTAAAAATGGCATTAAATGTGGTTATTATTTCTTTCTGAAAAAATCAAACTGATACAACAGATGAAGAAGTTCCCAGAAAAGAATCTTAAAAATTCAATAGTTATGTTGCAGACCAGGTCACCAATACTTTAATTTTAAAATTTTAATCATATATTTTACAGCTCTACTATGTAATTTTAACTTTACTCTAACTTCCAAAGACACCTCCACCCTCGAAAACCTGAATTTAATGTAAAACATTATCTGAAGACAATTTACATTTTCTTTAAAACAAATGTGAGGGAGATATTACTGTGGAGATGGATAGCCAGCATCATGTAAATGAAGCAATATTCATACAATGAATAAAAGGATTAAAATGTCATATCAAAATGTGCATGTAGAAAGCAAATATATTAATAACAGGAAAATTCTCAACAAAAGCACATGAATGACAAAAAAAATAATGAATTGGGAATCAAATGGCCAAGGTATACCATAACTAGAATATGAAGACAAGAATTAAATAACAGAAAAACAGCTGTGATTTTATGCTGACACCTGATAGTTTGATGATGTGCCACAAATTCATTAACATCCAAGGTTCATAGCAAAAGGGAAGTAACTCCAATCAAGAAACAAGATATGATTAAACTATTTTTGTTAAAGCAAACAGGGAGGGTTGTAGGCAATCCCGACTAATATTATTTTAAGAAAGCCTGGCTAGAATTTCTCCAACTGAAATAAGCCTAGATTATATTTAATGTTTAGAATCCAGCAATCTAAATGGCTGAAGCTTAAATCTAATTTCAAACTAACAAGTTGTCTTAAGTCTTGATTTAAATTACTAAATACACTAATGAAACTGTTTAGATCAGTTAAATTTAATATGTGGCAGAGTCTCTAAAAATTGTCATTGTACATTGCAAAACTACCTTCTGACTAGGTTAAGCACTTTTGACTCAGAGATTTTGTCAAATGCAATTACAAAGCAGATAATTTTACTCTGTGCATTTTGAATTTGTTTTCATAAGTTTATAATACCTAACCTTACTCAGCATCAATATAGCCATGAATGTGCTGATTCACTTTAAACATACATAGATACATAGATACATAAATACATACATACTTACATACATACACATTTTTCATAGTTTTGTGAATATGGCATTTGATCACACATCAAAGATCCCCATCAAAACTGTAATATTATATAGGAGAGACTGTGATGGGAAGACACTGACAAAAAGAGACAAAGCCTGTCATCTGAAACTATTCTATCTTAGGACCAACAAACACATCAAATAACAGTTTCTTTCTTGAGAAAATAAATTACGATGCAATGCAAGATGTTTTACATCATTTCAAAAACTGCTGTATCAAGACATCATTCTCATACCAACAGTAAATGATTTAATTATAACCTCAAACATAGGCACTGTCAATTCATTTGATAAGAAATCTTCAAATGTTCATTTCTACCTTAAAAAATACTAATTCTTGAGTTAGCAAAATCTGTAACATCTGCAAAAACCTTTGTTACCCTGGAAGATGTCAATGTCAGGAAAGTCATTTTATGCATGCCAAAGAAGCACTTCATTTCTATACAAAATACATTAAATAAGATACTCTACAAGTTTTTCATACTAAATATAAAACAATTTATCACAATGTTTACAGTCTTTAACTATGATATGCATTAATTTAAATCATGGCAAAATAAATGAAATAAAGTCTGCATGCATCATTTTCTAATTTGTTTTCAAATTTTCACTTACAAAAATAACAGTATACACCATTACCACAACACCTTGTTGATGATAGAAATTCTTCAAAACAAAGTGTATATTTATTTAATTCCTTTACAGCTGATTTTAGACCACTCAGCTGGTTCCTGTTTATGAACATATTTCCATGCCAACTCTTGACATTGGCTGACACAAAACTCTCCTTCTTGACAACATTAGTTTTTCAGTAAATATCATAAATGTGTCATACATTTGTAATTAATGACTCCTGAAGAGCTAATTTTCCACTATATAAACACACTTCCAAATCTGAGTCAAGACATCTGAAACTTATGCATAAAAAAACTTGCAAGATTGTTTTTGTTCTGGTATGTTCTTCCAGTACTTTAATCAGAGCACCTTTAACTGATTTTCTAGATACAAAGTTCTGAATCAGTGACTTATAATTTTTAATTTAGGTACATTTGGACTAAAATTATGTTAGTGAAAACCAGAACAGGTAAAATAAATATGGTTTTAATAATCAGATATTCACATGATAATATAAGTTATCAAACGAGAACAAAACAATCTGACAAACTGGTTCATAGTTCTGATAAATGAACAATTAAAATACAGGGGTCTAATGTACAAATATTAACATGGATCACATACCTAAGAAAGTCAACAAAAGTTATTTTCTGTGAATGTAGTCATTTGCTTATTACAACAAAATGTCCTATTATCATTTACATTTTAACTGATGAAACCCTTGATTAAGACTTGTTTCAGATTATGGTATCATGAATTCATTCTAAACAAAGAGTTCAGTTCTACTTCACACTGCCAACAATCATGTACTTTGTACTGATAAATTGAGAGAGAATTAAAATCTTAAATCAATGACAACTCACCAGTGAGAAAATAAAGAAAAGAGCATCACTAACAATGTGAGATTAACAGTTATCATTTAGTTGATATACAGTATTTATCTAGAATTGATAGCAAAGCTTGCAATACTCCTTAATTTCTCTGACCAAAGAATTTAATTTAAATTTCCTGATTATTTCTGCACAAACAATTACAACATGGCTTCAAACCACAATTGCAAGTATGAAAATCAAGATCACTTGAATATCGACAATGAATTTAGAAATTTTGTGCTAAATGTATACAAAACTGCTTATTCAGTCATTAAAATGAGTTTAGCACTGCATTCTCTGTGGGATTGAATGTTCAACATCAGCACAGTACACACATAACATACCAGAATCAACATTTAATGTCTTGCACTCTTTATAGCTCTCTGTACTGAAAGTTGACAATGTTATTATTTGACAATATGTGTAATATGCAGATAACAACTGGAGTTTATTGACTTAACCTTTTAAAATATAAAAATCTGGACAGTAGTTTTTGTCGAAGACTAGAACTTACGATATCATTTTTTTTCTCTCTAGCAGAATTTCATGTAAGTTCCTACCTCTTAAATTTCTTTTGTTATTTGTGCCAATGCTAAAGTTTCAAGGTGCTTACATTTATTGTTTTACATTATATGTTTCTATTCATGAGAGTGCTGAAGTTTCAAGGAGTTTACATTATTTGCTTTACATGTTTTTAATTGTGACAATTCTAAATATTTTATTTTACATGTGTGCATAAAATAAACTAAATGTCTGAATCATATATACTTTCACAATGCTGCACAAAATTTACTTAATATACTACTCATGTTCAAGTTGAGCTCAACTTTAAGTGAACAAGTCCTGATCCGACATCACATAATGCACTGCAGACCAGAGACCTACACAGTGTATTAAGAGTAATCAGTGGAAAACAAAACATATACCTTGATTTTCCAATATAATATTATGCAACTGCTAATCTGGATTTTTGTTTCTGTACTTGGATCTGACATTTGAAATATCCCCCCATCAGTCTATTAAGATTCTGTGCCAAGGATTCCATACATAACTATAATACAGGACATTAGGAATCAATTGGTGGGTAATACACAAACAACTAATGGCATTTTGTATGGATTATATTGTCAAATATATAATGTCTCTTGACAAATAGCTGTGACCATATCAGATGCATTTACACACACACTCTCCTCTTGTCTTTGGAGTTTGATGCTTTAAAGTGCAATGAAGCTCTGTTAATAAAATTTTCCACATGTTCATTCTTTACAGGAAAAGGCTGAATTGTCCTCCAGATGATGTATACATCTTCCCCTTTTCCTTCTTAGATATGGAATGATTCCTCTAATTGGTGTTTTCTGAAACAAAATAATTAATTAATCAAAAGAGCAATCTACTGATGATCTGATGCAAGAACATTAAAAATCTTCTCTTAGTGTCTGTACATATCAATGACCATGTATAAACTTGAGATGTGTCCATATGACACTGATGTCCCTGACAATATGATGTAACTGGATGATTTAGTTCAAATGACAAAATGTCAGTCTTACAGTGGACCAGAACTTCATCAAATTTTGCCCCCCAAAATGGTAAAAAAAATCAAGGCAAGTCCAGATCTTAATACAAGGCCCCAGACTAAATTTACTGATCAAAATGTCTACCATTTGTTACTGAACAAAAAGAATACTGATGATGGATACATAACAGACATAATGGATACATGGAAGATGGGACATGACAGACATGATTAGACACATGGATGGGATGGGATATGACAGGACTGACATGATGGATACATGGATGGGATGGGACAGGTCATACATGATGGATACATGTATGGGATGGGACACGACATATATAATGGATACATGGATGGGATAGGACAGGACAGAAATGATGGAGACATGGATGGGATGGGACACGACATATAATGGATACATGGCTGGGATGGACAGGACAGTCATGATGGATACATGGATGGGATAGGACACAACATATAAAATAGATACTAGGATGGGAGAAACATGACAGACATGATGGATTCTGGGAAGAATGGATATGACAGACATGATTAGACACATGGATGGGATGGGATGGGACAGGACAGACATGATGGATACATGGATAATATGGGACAGGATACATGATTAGACACATGGATGGGATGGGACAGGACAGACATGATGGGATGGGACACACCATATATAATGGATACATGGATGGGAGAGACATGACAGACATGATGGATACAGGGAATATGGGACATGACAGACATGATGGACACATGGATGCGATGGGACATGACAGACATGATGGACACATGGATGTGATGGGACATGACAGACATGATGGATACAGGGAAGATGGGACATGACAGACATGACAGACACATGGATGGGATGGGACAAGACAGACATGATGTGAAGAGACATAGGTAATTCCATAATCCCCTCCATACCTACAAGGGTGAGTAAAAAGGAAATGAATTTGTATGATTTAGCAACATGGTGAAAAGAAATGCATAAATATGACACAATGAGAAAATATAAATATACCTCAATACACTTATATGGTCTCTAATCTCATAAAAAGTACACGTGTATGGCAGCAGTGCATCTAGAGGTAAGGCTCAGTGCCTCAGTTGCCCCATCCCCAGACCTACTCTGAAAAACTACTTAAAGTAGCCATAATCAGCAAATGGAAGAACTCTTTTCTGAAAACTAGATCTGTGCTTTAAAAAAATGCTGTAAATGACACATTATATGTCTGTCCCATGTTTAACAGTACTATTTATAGATAAAGAAAAGTTCTGAACTGACACCATTATTCTGCTTTCACTTACAGTAGTCTTGATCATCCCCAAATGTATAAGCTTCTTCCTTACCAAAAATTCATGATGTGTGAAAGGTCTGTTTCAGATCTGTATTGCTGAAATGGTATTATTTTGCAGAAACCATTTATTTCAGTTGCAGTGACACTGACCTTTAACCATTTGAAGTCAAAGTCAATAAACTTCTTACTTATCCCAAGTGTAAGTCATCAATTTAATTTGCTTGAGGTTTGTGATGTAGAAATGATATTATTTCATGAAAACCATTTTGTATTCTTTTAGCAACAGAGAACTTGACTGCAGCTCTTTTGTCTCCAAAATCAATAGGGTTCTTCCCAAACACAAGTGCTCTCCAGTGAGGTAACCATTAATGTGTGGCTTTCCTATTTCAGTCCAAGCGATCTAGAGTCTTTAACCTTAGACTTCTTTCCTATCCCTAGTACAAGCCAACCATAAAGTTTGGTGAGTGTAGATGGTGGCAAGCTAGAATTATTGTATAGAAACCAGTCTTCTTTCACTCATAGTGACCATGACCTTGATAAAATTCTTCTTTACCAGAAGTGCAAGCTAACCACAAAGTTTAGAATCTGTATATGGTATAGAACTTGAGTTATTGTTCAAAAACCTTTTATTCTTTTAGTCAGTGACTTTGACTTTTAACCTGCTGATTCTAAAATCTGTAGGGTTCTTCTTTACCCTAAAACATACATGCCAACCTCTGGCGGGTAAAAAGTGTAATCCAAGTGGACAAAAAGAGTAATCTGAGCAGAAAGAGAGCAATCCACATATAACATAATAAAATTCAATGCACATATGTACAAAATGATTTATTTACCCCTCTGGTTTTTGAACATCAATTACTGCTTCAAGTTTTCATATTTTGAGCTGTAAAAAGCAGCAGACTCACATATTGCATTTCAAAATACTTTGTAACAGCTAAGACTATGATGTTTTGCGCACTAGCAGAGCACTAAGTGCTGGGTTACAAAGCCAGGATCTGAATTCAGTTTAATTTTTTTAACAATACAAAACAACCTCTCATAGGCAGCATTAAAAAGGTAAAAAGCCAATATTCCTTTCATAACCTGAAAAAGAGGAAATTTATATTCCAGTTATTGGGTCTTTTAGCTGGAAAATATGGTGTCACTGCACATCAACTCTGTCCGCATGAAGTACATTGTCAGGTAGAATGCCAACTTGATACTTTAGGAGTTCTCCTAATTTATCAGCAGCCTTTCTTCCAGACATTTTTTTCAAAATATAGAATGCAACTGGGCATGAAGCTGCCCTAGAATGGAACACTCTATTGTATAATTTCTATATTCATCTTTGAATTGTTTTTAGTTTGGTTTTTTTCTAATCCATCTGTGAAACTATTTGAGAAACATTTCTGCAGTAACATATGCATCAACCACAATAAATCTGACGACTTTTACCATCAAATACCTACAGAATGGTTCTGAACCTCATATGATTTATAACAAAGAATATGTGAGCAAAGAATAAAAATTAGAAAAGCACTCTGTTCTCTCCTAACTAAGCCAGACAGCTGCCATAAATAGAAACCAAGGTCAAAAGTTGAAAGTACAAACCAGCATGTTTTATGGAAATAGGGCAGCTGCTATAAACAGAACATAATACTGTTAGGAAAGTGAAAACTAGTCTATAGACAAGTGGACTCTTATGTCATAGTTAAACAGATGCTGTCTTTTCTAGAATACGTTCGGTGCAATTTAGTGGGATGTTAATAAAAATGAGAAAACAAATTATTAAATTTTTTGGGAGGGGGATATACCAATAAAGCGTAATCCAAATACATTTATACAGAAGGCATAATTTAGTAAAATAAATCGTAATGATTACGCCAAAAAGGGTAATGGTTGGCATGTATGCTAAAAGTGCAAACTAGCCAATGTTTGGTAAATGTAGATGGAAAAGAACTTATATTATTATGCAGAAAATATTTATCTACTTTCTGGCACAATGAATTTGTCCTCAAAGCTATAGAGCCTGAAATAAACAGGATGTTTCCTTACACCAAGTACAAGCCAGCAGAAAAGTCAGGTAAGAAAACAAAATGAGTAAAAGACAACTGGACATCACAGCATAATATGCTTTGACTTATGGCTGGCATATACAAAATCCTGGATCCACGCTTGTAAAATGACAAATTTTGGTTTTATAAAGATTAAGAAGAAACCCAAGTGGACCTGATATCACTCACCTTAGTTATGACATGTTAGCTTGTACTGATATCACTCACCTGAGTAATGACATGTTAGCTTGTACTGATATCACTCACCTGAGTAATGACATGTTAGCTTGTACTGATATCACTCACCTGAATAATGACATGTTAGCTTGTACTGATATCACTCACCTGAGTAATGACATGTTAGCTTGTAAATAGCAAATGTATTGAAACTGGGGAATGGAAATAAAAATCTGCAGCATTAAGTTGTTACAATGTTTTTCAATGTTGGTGCCACTTATATTCTGGTTTAAGCCAGTTATATAAGAGAGTAAAACTGGTGGATTCTTTTGCCTCATGATTGAGTTTATTTTAAATATTCTTGCATTTTCTTGTGGTCTAAAACAAGGCAAGTAATGTCTGTTTTCCTTATTCAATGTACATCTAAAGTGTGATTACTCTGCAGTTACAGTACAAGTTAAGGAATAGCCTGGTATATTTAAACAAAGACTTTTATGCCTGGATGATTTTCATCAAATTTCAGACAATTCTGAAATGAAGGATTTCTTTAAAGAAGCTGTTCAAAGGTTTGTTTATGTTTAGTAATGGTTGCTATATTTGATGGTGGATCAGCATCATTTGAATTGATTTGAAAGACCTCCATGCTGCGAGACAAATTTTGGTAAAATTCAGCTAATTGGTTTTTGAAAGCTGTAAATGGCAACTTTAAACAAAACAAATGACACAAGAGTAAAAAAAAGGACAACACCATAAGCTAATTTGCCTTAACTCATTCAGCCCCAAGGGATCATGAAACTGCATCCTACTTCCAAGCTCAAGGTCATTTAAAACACAAAAAGTGGGTGGCATCACAAAAGAGCAGACACATGTAGCTCTACCATGATACCAAATAATCTCGACTTTCTACTAAATGCATAGAAAAAATGTAGTTTTTTAGACCCAAATTTTTCATATAAAAAATCTGCCTGCTGTCATGATAGGATTTTGTGTCTGGATTTTAGGTCTTTTGGCCTATGATCTAAGGCAGATCAGTCTGAACTACACACAGACAGTTGAACCTTTGCAAAAAGTAGGGTTAGTTGGGGATTTTGGAATACGAAGAGGCCAGGAAATGAAAATGATAGGTTAAAAAAGCTAAAAAAAGAAAGAAAAATTTAAAAAAGGAAAAAAAAATATAAAAGAAAAAAAAAGATCTCCAATTTTTACACTTCTATACATTTACAAGTCAAATAGCCAATGAAAAATAAAAATTTCTAGTGCAACTGGACATCTGTGTAAACGAAAAACTCTTGGAAGCAAATGTATTTAGAATTAATCTCCAAAATGTTTTTCCTACTCACATTACATGCAAAAATGACAAAATCTCTGGGGTCAAATGAATTAATGACCGGGTGAGATAAAAACACAAGATCTTACCTGGTGGTTGAGCATATCCAAATGCAACTTTAAATTCATCCAAACTGTAATGTCCGTCATGGTTAAAGTCAAACAATTTCAGTTGTTCTTCATCTGGAATGTATGGTCCAAGGTGATCTTGTAAGCTGTCGTAACTTACAAGTCCTGTTCCATCCTCATCCCAATTTAAGAATCTCCTCTCAAGATCTGCAGATAGCAAGATCTTTATTCATACAAGAGACCGTTTGTCACAAATGTATAAAAAGAATACTGAATAAAGGTCACCCATAATCACTTCATTCAGATTGTGAATGTCTGCAATTACAAATCCTAATAAATTAGGGATCATTAATTTAGATTTATTTGCTTCTGATTTTTAAACATTTCATGGCCAATGTTTAAATAACCTTTAAAAGTGAAAGAAAATGCTTGTAAAGAATTCCACAAACATTCTATTGTCATTTTACAAATAAATCATTAAATGGGAATTTCTCTTTATGCGCCAAGCTAACTGGTACTTTTAAATGTTAAAAATATTTGTTCTAAATTAAATTTTTTTAGGAAATTTCAAAAGCATTTTTAACAATATGATGATCAAAGCTCATTATAAGCAGCATATCTGCATATTTTACATTTATAAATTTGACAAATAAACATAAAGAACAATTATAATCCATTCAAAGTAAGCAAAACATTTTAATTTTATACAATCAATCACTGATGTCTCTAGCTGCATTTACATTCGACATTGAAAAGCATACACTGAGGAACTTCTGAATTAGTAGATTTGCTATAAATCAGTTACAATCATATATGAAATATCTACTCCAATGACAGCTGGAACATTTCAGAAGAGTAAAATGAGCAGTATATTATACACTCACCTCTTGTTTCACAGTCCTATACAAGGTCTTAATTACAGCAATCTGGTCTTGTACTTTACTTAATTGGTAGAAACAATTATTTTCTAATTAGCCTTACCATTACCTAGACATATGGCCACAAATTCCAACATTTACACAACTCAACTGAGTACCCTAAAAGCAATCCTTCCACAAAGTTTGGTCAAGGAATTCCAGAACAGTACTGCCAAGCCTATTTCTCTGAGTCACACTGACTCTGATTTTTGACACATTGACTCTAAAACTAAAAGGCCTTTTACATACCTTATAACCCTCTGTAAGCTTTAGCAAAGATGCCTGGTACAGAACAAAAGTTATTATGCAAGAACAATTTTTCTTCTTTAAGTCACACTGCCCTTGTCCTTTGACTTTTTGATGCCAAAACTGATAGACTTTTATCTAAGTGTAAGCCATCCACAAACTGTAGCAAATGTAAACAGTCAAGAACTGAACTTCTGTTCAGAATGCATTTATAATTTTTCATTCCAATTAACTTTTGATCACCTGATCCTAAAATCAATATGCTTTTCCTTAACCTATGCGCTAATACTCCACAAAATTTAGTTCAAGGCTGTTATGTAGAACCAAAGTTGTGGTGCAGCATTTATATTTCCTTCTTTTAGTTACAGTGACATTCATCTTTGACCTTGTGAACCCATATACAAGATATCTGCAAAGTATGATCCAGGTCATGAGGTAGATCCAAGGTTATAATGAAGAAACCAGTTTTTTTTTTTCAGTCAGAGTATTATATATTTTGTGACAGCTGGGCCAATAACACTTTTATTGTTGTTGTTGTAAGTTAACATTTTTCAGCACACAACAGGCTATTCATGGCAACCAGTACAACAGGTTGAGGAAGAACCAAAGAAAATGTCGGAAAAGACAAATTTTTTCATAGTAAAATGTGTTTCTTCAAAAATACTTACCCAGTCATAATAACTTAAGAGAACTTACTACATTTAGCTAAAAGGGAGATAATAGTTATCTGCCGACTTATTGGAGGTCAAGCAGAGTGATCTCGCCATGCCTATTAAGACTTGGCTGCACAGTAAGAATATCCCAGTTATTACTGGAGTAGATTGCATGTTACCTATAGCTGTAACTGCAGAGAGGGTGTATGTGTATTATGACTGAGTAAGAAGAAACATTTTACTAGGAAAAATTGGTTTCTTGTTCAAATATGTTACCCAATACCTTAGGAGAATAGGTAAGATGTGGTACATCCCCTTATCCTAGAGATACCATCTCCTGTCCCCTAAGGGATTGAGAAAGCTTCTAGGTAATCTGACTGGAGGAGACTCCATCTGTTGGAGCATGGCTTCAAAAGCGAAAAACATCCCCCCCCCACCTCAATCCATCAGAAGTCATGACACTGCATCTAAATGAAGCTGTCAATGGGAAACCTGTTGAGCTGCAGATATGGGTCCTACCAGATCGAATTGGCATCTCCATTCAGCCTGACAGGTTGGTGGCAACTGCTCAAACCTCTGTGCATAAAAGATCACTGAGCTGGGGTTATTTCCAGGTATGCTAAGAAAATAACCCCATTTACTCCAGGATGTGATATTCTGTTCTGATAGATACTCATGTCTTTTATGAGAAGTAGAAAGATGTGTGATCTTCCTCAATGCAATGGCTCTGTTTGTATTAACGAGTCACCTGAAAGTCTGGACTGGATCTTATAGATGGTCTTTTGTTGACATGTCCAGATGAAACTGGGTTCATGACAAAAGTTTAGTTGCCTGTGGAAGACAGATGATTCTCAGCGATGAAAGAGGAAGCCATCATGAGTAAGACTGATATGTCTTGCCAGAACTTTACATAAATTGGGTCTGCTGATATGGCATGCATTTTAAGAATTCTGCCTGTAGTTGCTAATGCCACGAGAAAGTAGGTCTGGTATGAAAAGGGGCACTAGATATGCCACTGAGAAAGTTTCAGAAGGTGTCTATCCAGCCAGGTTATTAGCCAAGATAGGTTCTGCTAGGGTTAACATTTCTGGATGTGTATACACAGAGTTGGTGAGAAGATTGACCAAGTCCTGGGTTTGTCCAATATACTCTCTGATAGTGACGAAAGGTATCAGCATAGAATGTTAATCTTCGACCTTGCTCAGCCTTAACTTTCTCTCTTCAAATAGCCTGGAGGATAGACATCTGTGGTATCACTGCCCGGAGAAACAGATTTATTTGTTTGCACATCAGTGGGTGAAACTGTGCCATTGACTTTATATGCTGTTTTAGTGGAGGGATGTTGCCTGAGCAATTCTCTCCACAACTGGTCACAAAAATGATTGATTCGGAGGACCTGTTTGAGATGATATAGACGTACAGGTTTGGAGCTCTGGACAAGTATCTTTCCTTGTTGATGAGAAATCCAGATTGATAACAAGGGCTAACATGATTGGTTGGAGGTAAGTCAAAGATGCTGCTGCAGGGTGTTTTCCAGGTAACCTGATGTTGCCATTAGAGAAATAACTCGGATATGCACCATTACTCGATTTGTCAGACAGTGGAATGCTCTAGGGCCAACGCTGAGCCTCAGTTGGGTGCCTTGAATTTATAGACTATGTTGTAGGTGGATAAAAAGAACGTCCCAAGAGTCTTATGAATGAAGACATGTAGGTATGCACCATCCAAACCCACAGTGATGGCAAAGTCTTCTTCATGGATATTGTTCAAAATGTGGTGTGTTATTTCCAGTTGGAACCAAGGGGCATTGATAAATGGATTGTGGATGCTTAGACTGATGAGTCATTTGCCATTGGGACTGAGAAAAAGGTGTGGAACAAGCAATAGAACCCTCTTGGAGCTGTATCTACATGGTATGAAGGGTGGCTTTCAGAGGTTTGTGTCCTATGAGCAGCTCTTTTATCCATGTAACTTGTCCATATGTCTGCTTAATGAGAGGGAGCTAGACTGTTTGGTAGCTCTGTCCCATTCTGAATGAGGAATCAGATCTGACCCTGAGGAGGCAATGTAGGAGGACTTCCAAAAATGACAAGTCCTGTTGTGGCCAAAGGGTCACTTGATTTATTTCCCTTGTTCCCATAAAGATTCACACTGACAACTAAATCAGCATTAAGACTGTGATGACTTCGGTCTGAGCTGTATGTTATTTGTTCTTTGCCCATAGTTCTAATCTGTATGACACAATAGAGCAAAACAAATAAAAATGGAACCCTGCACCGTCTTAGAATTATATTTCTGCCCAGAACTAAATCATTAAAAATGTGATCCAGAAAGTGAGAAGTCTAATAAAGTAAGGAAGCATATAGGATGTCATTGTTATTGTTGTAGGGTTTAACACCATTTTCAACACAAGACAGGCTATACATGGTGGCCAGTATAAATTGCAGAGGAAGAACCTGAGAAAACCAAAGAAAGAACCACTGACCAACAAGACGCTACTGGTTCTGACATACCCTTATTGGCCAAACCTGAGACTTGAACCCATGCAAAAAGAGGTGAGATGGCAGTGATCCGTAATGGTATCTGCTTTAGACCACTCGGACACTTGGGTTTCCAAAACATACTGGTAAAATCCAATGAAAATACTACCTGTGTATAAACCTGTGTGCCTACACATGGTTTTGAATACCATGTGGGCGTGTAGCTATACCAAATGATGATTACCTGGAAAAAGTGATAGCAGACAATTTCAATTACAATACTTACCTGCAGGTAAGGTCAAGGATGGCCTGTATAGGTAGTATCAATCCTAGCATAAAAATATTGCAGTAAAAGAACTCACCTTCATATACAAGAAAGGCCAGAATTATACATAAGGAGTTCTTCAGAGCATAAACAAATGCACACATGTAAATAATGTTGTCAAGTCACATAGGCTACATGTGCAAGTGACTAAGTGCAGAAAAATATGATTTAAAGCTTTTGCATCTAAAGTTTATGCATATAAAAATGACTCAAGGGTCGCCTACAGAAACATCATGCATGTGCAGGTGACTGAATA
The DNA here is from genome assembly GCA_016746295.1 of Potamilus streckersoni. Taxonomy (NCBI): domain Eukaryota; kingdom Metazoa; phylum Mollusca; class Bivalvia; order Unionida; family Unionidae; genus Potamilus; species Potamilus streckersoni. The sequence continues at coordinate 361,654 of JAEAOA010001541.1, forward strand.
AACCATGTATAGAGCGCTGACCTGTACTTGCCTGACCTGAATAGAAGAAATACAGAAATGTACCCGAGCATCTACATTACACACAAAAAAATACCTTATTGTAAAGGGGAAAAAAAGCATTGTTATAGAGACATACACAGCAGGTGTGACAAAATCCATTATCAGCCAATACTTGTAAGGAAAAAGACAGATAGACAGACCATAAAAGGAATCACATTAAAGTTGGGACCTGGTCACTACAGAAACCTTGGACAGGAACTCACCAATATGTACCCATTTGTAAAGAAATTACTCATGAGTTATATAAGCATCAGAAACTTGCACATATAAATAAGTATAGTACAAAATGACTTTGAACTCACTTAGGCTAATACCTAAATGTGTCATGGCAACAAAATGTGGTAACTTGTAAAGGTAGAACTTAATCATGATAAAAAGAGAGAAAAAGTTGGAAAAATAGAAGTGAAAAACTTCTCCAACTTGTTGTGATATATCTTCCACAGAGCTTCTTGCTTTTGCAAGGTCTCTCATGATGAGAGTTTGCTTCTTGGCATGAGCAGAAATAGTAACTGGAATATTTTACACTGTGCTGCCAAGTTATCTGTAAGGGGAGATCACACTGGCCACCTGCCAAATAGGTCAGCCGACAACTTTTAGCTCCTTTAGCTAAAAGTTGTATCTGGAAGGGCTGGATTTACAAGGTAGTGGTAGCTCTCGAAAGGTATTATGATTGGGTAATATATTTGAAGAAGAACCACCAACTCATAGGAACCTGCTGGATAGCCTTCTCAAATCCACATTGGCTGAGTATGAGACTCAAACCCATGCACACAGATGTGGGATTTCAATGATTGGTAATGACAAGTACTTTAGACCACCATGCCACCAAAGGACCACTTATTTTTGTGATTTTAAATTGTTCATCCTGTTGGAGTTTGTTTGACATTGTAACACAGCCAAAACTTCAAGGAAAGTTTACTGATTTTCATTTAAGACCCTATATCTAAGTCTTTTTGCATTCATTTCAAATCACAATGAAGAAAATTCAATGTTGCCTATAAAGACATCAAGAATATTGAGTTTTATAGAACATGGTCCAGCTCCAAAATTTTACTATGGTTTATTGATTGTTTTAAAAAATACTATTGATCCAAACATGTTCCTGTATTCTTATACAAAATATAAATAAAATCACAAAATTATGATTGGTCCTATCCTCTCAAGATACACGATATATCAGTGACTTTGTCCTTTTCACACTATAATGATAGGCTTCCTTCTTGCCCCAAATCAAATTATTTACAAAGTATGAGAAACAGTAGATGGCGGAGAACTCAAGTCATTGTATAGAAATAGGGAAAAGATGGACTGGCAGACACATTATAACATGATGATCTCTAATGTGCACATAAAAACAGCAGTAATAAATTTATGAATCAAGTGTACTTGATAAAGATTTAGTCCCTAAGCCTTTTCTTTTACTGTCTAATGCATGCTGAATGTCTTGGTGACCAAGACTGAGGACTGAGTCTGTTAAATGATGAATTGTGTTGCATGGTGTTAAGAAAATACCCCATTGATGCTTCAGAAAAATGAAGTTTGTGTCAAATATACCATGGGAGATAACCCACCATAAGGACCATGAAACACATTATTTGCTTTTATATAATACAATCTTCATAAAACCACTAAATAGATGCCCTGTCTCTATATACAAAGTTGCCAAAATAATCTAGTACACTAATAATGCAATACTGTTGCCTGAAGAACTTACCTTTTTCTGAAGTTATCAGGTTACTATGGAGAATAGGTAATGTTCTATTTGACTGGGCAGCGCTTTCTTTAACTGTAGGTGACACCATCAAAGGAGATGCTGTAAATAATGCAATAAGATAAGATGCTTGACTTTTTTTTTTAAAAAGATGGTTGACTGGTTTTTTAAAAAAAAGATTGTTTTTTTTCTTCAAAAGATGCTTGACTTTTTTTTTTAAAAAAAAATGCTTGACTGGATTTTTTTAAAAAAAAGATGGTTGCCTGGTTTTAATCAAAATTTAAAAATAATCATGTAAGGTGAATGGAACATTACACACCCAACCCATGTTTAAATCAATAACCCCATGTGCGATGTTTATACATCATTTAGTTGTACCATACTTCTGTAGCATGAACATCATTTAAGATAAATTTAAGCGGTGGTATTACAGAAAAAAAAGACATGTGGTTTTACAATGATACCAAATAATGCTGACTTTCTACCAGCACCAAAAAATACACCAGAAAAAACTAATTTTTGGAACCAGAGTTTGTGTCTGGATTTAAGACTTATTAACATTATATCTATAGCACACCAATTCAAACTGCACATGAACCTGTCAAGTTTTGCAAAAAGTAGAATAAATTTGAGATTTAGAGTAAGTAGTGGCCAGGACATGAAAATGATGGGTCCAATAAGCAATTGCAAAAAAAGACAAAATTTTTACCCCTCTGCACATGCATGAGCATATAACCAATTCAAAACATCTTTAACACAACTAGGCTTCTGGCTAAATGAAAATCTGGAATCAGATGTATTTGCTTGTATTCTGAAGTAACCCTTATAATGTGTTTCCCACCACTATTTCAAGCAAAAATGACAAGAATCTCCAGGGGTTAACAAGTTTATAGTCCTCTATACACATACTAGAAGAGCATTGTTGGATCAACAACCTTGAAATAAGGTCAAGGTATGCAGTCTTGAACTACACTTGCTGTGCAGAAACCATTTTTACCTTATTATCAGACTTAACATGACAGTGATCTCTGACCTTTTGACAACGAATCTATACATTTCTTTACTTCCCTAAGTTCAATCCATCCAAGAAACCAAACATGCAGAAACCATTACATCATCAGACTGAACATGACAGTGACCTTTGACCTTTTGATCCCATAATTTAATTGCAATTCAACCAAAAATGTCTGGTTAAAGAATCTTCTCCAAAACAAAAGGTACTGTGCAAAACCCATTTACCTTTGAGGCACAATGACCATGACCTTTGACCTCAAACTCAACAGGCCTCTTCCATACATTAAGTGAAAACCCTCCACAAATTTTGGTCAATGTATGTAATCAGAAACAAAACCATATACGCAAAACCCTGTTTTCTTCTTGAAGTTACTGTGACCATAATATGAGCTTTTAATCATGCAATCCATAGGCTTTTCTTATCCAAATCCACAAAAGATTGATCCTGGTATGTGTTGTAGATCTATGTTCTTGGTCCAGAAAGCATTTTGCTTCTTTAAGTCAGTGATCTTGACCTTTAATCTTCTGACCATGCAATTGACAGGTTTCTTCATTCCCTCCAGTGCAGTAAGTCTGGTCAGGTAGGTAATGCAGAACTAATAAAATTGTGCAAAAAGCAGATTATTTTTGTAAATTATGTTTCTCTAATTACCTGATCAAATTTAGATTAGGATTCCTCTCTGCTAGCACTAAATCCAACCAGTCTCGGGTTTAGCCAATGTGGGTATGTGATAAAGTTTGCTAGTACATTCGCGTGGGTCAGTGGTTTTTTTCTTAGGTTTTCCTGGGTTCTTCCTCCACCGTTTATACTTACCACATTGTATAGCCTATCTTGTGCAAAAAAATGGCGTTAAACCCTACAACAACAACAACAATAACAACTAAATCCAACCCTCCTTGAAGATGAGAAAACATCTTTCCATCTATATAGGATATACATGAAGGGAACTAATTCTTACTGGTTAACTGCTCTTTATACCTGTAATGTGGCCACTGGTATCCTAGATACAACCAGTTTTAACCTTAGTGACATCTTTAAGAGGATGCTTGCATTGTTGGGAATGGTAGGATGGATTGTTAGTAATCTGATCAGGTTAAATCGTATTGGAGAAACATAATTTACTAAAAAATTACTTTCTCCAACAAATACATTACCTGATCACATTAATGTAAGGTAAGAAAGAGGTAATTTTCCAGTGATTTCATGCCCACTAATCTGAAGAGGTAAATGACTATGATCAAGTTATATGACATTATCAAGATAATCTTTCCATGAATGCACTCCACCTAAGCATAGGTGTTGAGAATGGCCTTCATTTCCAAAAGACTGAATCCAATTCCTATTTTGCCATTGGAGTGTTCGATTTTAATTCATACCATATCATCTAAATGATCAGGTGCCACTGTACCAGAATAGCTGTCCGTAGAGGGTGAATGTGAAGTGTAACAAGTCTGCTGCTGTAATGATAAATCCAAAATGTTTGGGCAACTCCATCGCAGAGATAAATTGTCTGCTTAATGTATTCTCAGGCACATGAAAGATACTTTTGACGAATCTGTTGTGAAGACACTCTATGCATGAACCAAAACTAAACTTACCAAATACTTTTGTAGTGTGTTGTCCAGGTACACCACCACTGCCAAGGATATTCTATCAAACTGAAGATGGATGGACCTCATCATCTCCATTTGGAATTTTGAAGGCTGAAATAAACTGACTGAGTCTGTTAAATCTATCACTGGTCTCAACTTGATGTCAGATGCTGAACCTTAAACATCCTGGTGTAGAAACCATGTGAATAATTTTCTCCACTGCCCACTTGAAAATCAAAAACTTGATTCCTTCTGTAAAATGTCCTTTTTCATGATATGAGTTGGGACTTCCATCATGATCGAAGTTTGTCATGGGAAAAAAGGATGACTAGTCCCTGATGGCTGGCAGGAAGCATAGGGAAGGTGAAACCTTATCTCTCTCCTGCCTAAAAGCTAGGGGTATATGACCACCTATAAAAAAACTTCATCACGAAAATCCTCATTGCTGAGAGTTGCTCCTGTGGTCTGTCAGGCAACAGCTGACTGTGCAGTTTTTTAGAAGTAAACAGCATACAGCATAGATCCTGTTCTGCAGGTGCATTATGCCACAGTAGGTCTGGATCTTTGTTGCTTGCAGTTTGACTCTTTGTATAAGCAAGTACATACAGTAACATTTCTTTGGCATTCAACACTTATCAGTGCATTTTATAGCATGGAGAAGCAGACATACTGAAAGCAGACATACTCTCATCAAGGACTGGTACATTTGGATAATACATATGTGATTTGTACAAGTAGGGTGAGAAACAAGTCACCATAAAGAGACTCTTACATTACCAGGGTTGCAAATTGTATATTATATGCCTGGTAATTTTCATGTCAACAGAGGCCTGGACCTTGTAGGCAGAATGGTGTGGCATTGAAGAAGCATTCCTATTTTGGCAAAATCCTATACATTTCTTCTATAGCTGCACTGAAAGTTAAATTCTGTTCATTCCATGATCAGATCAGAATGTTCAGGCATGTCTCATCAACAGGGGGTACTGTTATCCTCTTATACACTCTGAGTCAAGGGGCATAATATACCAAAAGATAAGGATGAGGTAGCATCTTCGTGTGTTGTCATTCTTTGAGTAGAATATACTATAGTGGTGGTTGTTTTGTGGATAGTCCTACAATGTTTTTGTTTCAGTACTATGTCATATGACCTTAATAATGGTCTTACATAACCAAGTTCTGATGTCATTGACATCGGAAAAAGTAGTCAAACTTTCAGGAATATCTCACACACTTGGCAGCCTATATTGACACTCATCCACTAATTATTGTGTAAGTAATTTACTTACTGTGCTGTCTTTATCCTGGTGAAATCAAAATATGACACTAGCAAATGGACACATTTTCATGTTCCGTCCACACACATTTGAATTTGTTGCAATGCGACTGTAGTCAAGGTATACCAAAGTATGTTCCAGTATGTTCATGTAGAGATATATTTCTTAAATTGAAAAGAAATGGTGCTTATAGTTCCGTTAAACATAATATAATTTTTATTCATTTCATTAGAGAATAATATTTTAACCTAGCATGATTTTGGCATACCCAGCTTTCATCGCTTTACAGCCAACTGAAATGTAGGCCATCAAAATTTGAAACCAGGTCCATTTCGTTGGCAAGAATTTGAATTTATTGGAGAAAAGACATCAGGGTAAGTAAAGTCTGACAAAAACATTTTAACTTTACTTTGTAGAAAGGCAACATTATTGGTTGCCAGTAGTGTGTGATATTCCTGAAAATGCTTGATTGGAATCTCTTGTCATAATGTCATTTGTATTTGCAGCCACATTTGCCATTAGTGCTGTTTTTGGTATCATCACTGGCAGGTGAATGTGGCATCTCAACATCCCTCATAAAACTCAACAATTTTGAATGAGATGTAGATTTAAAATCTGTCACTCTCATGACTGAGCATGCTCGTCTTTAATGGACCTCGAGCTGCTTTCTAAAACATTACACCTGACATCTGACAACACATGCATATTGCATTTTTAGATGAGCATTTTACGAATGCCTAACATATCTTTTGTTTGTTTTCCACAATTTAGAATCATCTGTGCTTCTCACACATGGTTGACACCTCTGTTATGAAAACATAATAAAAACAAACAAAAGCATATAATAAAAAAAATTATTAAATAATGGTGAACTTGCATTAAAGAGGCCTAAAAGTGCAATAATTGAAATATAAAAACACACATTTGCACTGGTGAAAACTGCATGTTACTGACTGATATCATCTGGACAATAACAAACACTACCATAATGTAAATGTATAAATAAATTCCTTATTAATGGTGTCTGCACAATGCAGAACAACATTTTGGTTTACCATCCCACCAAAAAGAAAAGTGGTCACAAACTGGTCACAACTAGAGTTAACCTGTAAAGGTTACTACCTCTTCATGTGTATATTATATGAATGGAATGATGGTTTTTCATCTTTCAGGGAGGGCTGGATTTAAAGGGAGCCAAGAGTAATGTTACCGTGAATGGGATCAGGTAATATATTAATAGAGGAACTTCCTTAATTATTCTAACATTTGGCCTTTTGATCCCAAAATGGATATTCACCTTCTTTACCTAAAATGCAAGCTACTTACAATGTCCAGTAATGCTAGATGGTGGAGAACTGGTATTCTGTGGAACTGAAATGGACAACATAAAGACAGATGTGTGGACATTATAAATAATATGCTCTGTGTGATGATGGGTGTATAAAAGGAGTCCCTTAAAAGAAATTGACCCTCTATTGGCTAAAAAGAATTTACAGGAATCCAATTTAAGCCTCTCTGTTCTGTCATTTTGAACTGTTGAAAATTTAAACAATCTCTGATATTCCTTAAAAACTACAACAAACCAACACTGGGAGCAACATTTTCTCATATGTGTGAATAAACATGTTCCCAAAATACCAGTAAATACAGAACAAAATTCTGTCACTTCCTATGACCTTAAACCTAGTATCCTTAAAACAAAATCACTGACTTTGTTTCTGATAATGTGAAATATAGCCACATGTTAAGTTTGGTATGAATGCAGCAATATTTTATAGCACGTCAGCACAACAGTGACTATATATTGGCAACATACTCTTTGGGGTCATTTTTAATTTCACGAAGCAAATGCAATTATCTCTCCTGCCATGAGACACCCAAACTGAGACACAATATAATTGTTGCCTTTCCTGCTCTCTTTTACCCCCAAAATTTTAATATTCTTTTTCATACTTCTGTGTGGATTGTCTGAACTTCACAAAATGGTTTATTATTCCTTTCACCCTCAATGAGTTTCTTTTTATTGGATAACATATACAGAAAATACTATCAGCAACATATTCATCATGAAAGTGTTTGCTCGAAGAACAAACTACATGTCAAATTAATGCATCTTTGATACTCCTGTAAAGTTCATCTGGTTCCCTGACCAACACAAACTGAATTAAATATAAAACATTAGATCCTGATCAAACCCAGTCAAATCAACATCCACATTTTAATATAATATATGTATTTTCACATTCTTTGTTTTTGCTATTATTCCTTACGTTCATAATTTAAGGGCTGTTTCAACAAGACTGAGTCAAATCTTAAGAGCTGGCAGTTCTGCTTTCCTTAGTTTAAATGCATTTAGTTCTGTAATTAGTTAAACATTAACCAACTTTCTTTCTGCTTTCTTTAATGAGTGGCAGTGATGCAAACATATTAGTAAACACTTTCAACTTGTGCTGCTTTACATTTGTACTCATTAAAACTCACTGCATGTTTTCACTGGTAACTTAGTTATTCTATCTAAATCTCTTAAAATCTGAATATTATTCAGTATTTTAAACAAGACTACTGCAAGCAAATTAAATGTTGATAGTTTTGATGCAGATCTCAATGAATGATTAAACATAAAAATTCATATACTGCATAAATGTACTGAACCATTCCTACTATGATTCTACATGTATCAATTCTTCAATCAATCAGAATATTTTCCATTGCCTTTATGATAATGTAGCAGTGATGGTATGAATAACACTTGAAGTTACTTTTTATCATCTTCCTGTCTGTAGTAGATTCTTGTTTTTCATGTGTGTATGAAGTGGCTACTGTTGTTGCAGGCTCTTTTGTTTTGACATCATCTGGTAGAGTAACACTTTGCACTGTACTCACTTGTGGTCCTGCTGGTATCTGATGCAAACCTAAGGAATATATATATATATATATATATATATATATATATATATGTGTGTGTGTGTGTGTGTGTACAATTCTATTTATCAAATCTGAGCACTGTACTCAGTTGTGGTCCTGCTGGTATCTGATGCAAATCTAAGGAATGTGTGTGTGTGTGTGTGTGTGTACTGTACAATTCTATTTATCAAATCTGAGCACTGTACTCACTTGTGGTCCTGCTGGTATTTGATGCAAATCTAAGGAATATGTTTGTGTGTGTGTGTGTACTGTACAATTCTATTTATCAAATCTGAGCAAATAAATTAACAGATCTCACATCAACATTTGCTACAAATGAAGATATTGCAAACTGGAGTTATGTGCTTAAGCTAGAAAAAAAGAATGCAATGATCATAAGGTCTGTGCATCATACAAATAAGCCTGTATATGTGATTTCTGATTGAAAGGATACAATGCAATGGTCATAAGGTTTGTGCATCATATAAATATGCCAATAAAAGTGATGTCTGACAGCATGACTCTTGTTTTTATATACATTCATGATGCTATGCAAGTAAACACTTCAGACTAAGTGTTTCCACCATCACGAACATTTGAGTTTATCTCCAATGACTTGTAAAATCTACCATATAAAATGCCAAAGTAAATAAGTTGCAGTAATGAATTAATCCATAAAAATTTTATTGGATGATATGCATTCTAGCAACAGTCTGTGACAACCATTTCATGATTTCCTATCATCACTGTTTATCTCTACTGCCAAAGTCATTCTACCTGAGCTGTGAGTTTGACAATCTGATTCACATCATTCAAGATAGAATTTATGAGTCTACAAATAAGAAGAAAATCAAATTTAATATTGATGAGAAACTGCAGTGTCTAAATGGTTTATTTGTATAGGAGTAATACATAGTGAAAAAGATATGTACATATTCAGTGGTTATATACAGGGAAAATGGAGACAAAACATCCAGAAAAATGATGACAATGTTCTTATCTTACACCATGAGACATATCTGACCAAATTTTAAGTATAGACACAAAGAAAATTCTATCTTCTTGTGATGGAATGTTTGATAAAAACCCTAACTCTCTTTATTTTCTGCAAAAATGATAAGGTTAAAACACATTCATATTTGTTTTTGGTACAGTTGCACGAATATTATAAATACGACTGAAAATGTTTACAAGTGCCAATCATCTAAGAATTCAACAGGAATTAAAAAGTAATGACAAATATGAACTGAAGAGTGTCTGTGTAATAGTTTTATGTGTGTCTATATCAATATCAAGCATCATCAATGTGACACAATATGACACATATAGGTGAATTCAAATATTGATTACATTTTATCTAGTATCTTACTGGCTTCTATCCTGTGAACATACTGAAAAAGTCCTTCCACATGAGCTGTCAGGTTGACAATCTGATTTGTATGTCGAGTTAAGGGAACCAGTATATCATCAATGTCTTGGTGAAGCTTTACAAGTGTTATGTTAACACCCTGAAAAACCAAAAAACCAATTGGAAGAATTATATTCCATTGTTCATGCATGCATACATCTACATAGCCCATCTAAAAACAGAATTTATACCCAGTACTGCATATGTAAATCATGGTCCTTTAATTCTTAAATTTTCACAAATGTTCAAATTTTCAATGCATTAGAAAACACTCAAGCATATTTATTTCATTCTCAATAATGAATGAGTATGCAAATTAAGTCAATGAATCATAAATAATTTTTATATATGGATATTTCCAGGACACTGCATTTACATACATTTATATGGAATTTCAATTATATTCAGTTGGCAATTAATGCATGCTCTGTATGTTTGACCTTACATCAAATTCTGATGCTATTCCCTCTCCAAAAGTCTGAAACATGGCAAGAGTAACAACTCCAGCTGGAAGGACTCCAGGTTCAGGGGAGACAACTTTGTTCTGTACTGCCAGTAACTGAAAAAAATATAATGTACATGTAATTAAGTTTCTGTTCTTCAAAAACAAATTATGAACGTAATTATACTTTGTAAAATATATTAACACTAATAAATTTACAACACTGTTAATTAAAGTGGTAATAATTCATGGCGAAAACTGGAAAAGATATTGAAAATGTGCAAAAAGCACTAAAATATATTTGATACAGTGAAATCATTTATTTTCATCAGAATGAATGAGATTGTTTTTGTTTATTTCTTTACCTCATACAAGCACCTTTTGGCACTCTACCACATTCACATAAAGGCACCTTTTGGCAACTCTGTAAACAGCAGCCATTTTGAGCAGTTTTTGTAGCGCCAACTTTTGGGAAAACCCCCTATTAGATACTACATTCATTGGTGAGAATGACCATTATGTCAGATCACATGGTCACTGTTTTTGCTCAGGTCGAATGCTATTTAAAGTACATAGGTCATAACTGTCCTATTCTCCATTCAACAAAATGGCAGTTGCTGATATCATTCAGTACTTGCTCAAGTAGAATCACAACTATGAAAGCTTCAATAACTTATTTAAAGGCTCTGCGACTGATGTAGGAAGCCATTAGTTTTTATAAATTATCGAATTCAACTGATTTAGTGATGTAGACGCAAAAAAAACTTGCAAATTTTGAGTATGAGAAATTGCCACTACGGTTGATCACGCGGCTTCACTAACTTGATGGTGAATGAGTTGAGCTCAAGATTTTAAAGCACATAAAAAAAATTTTTGTAAAAAATAATTATACAGCTGTAACGATCGTATTTTACTCTTAAATCTTTCCATACATAATATCTATGTAGCAAAAACATAAAATAGTTAAAATTGCCATTAAACATAACTTACACTTCACTGTTTAAAAGGCCTATGCGTAGCGCACTGCACTAAGCAACTTTGCTACATGAATATCAAAGGGCGACAAAGCCATACACTCTATGAGGGAAAGGGTTAGCAAATAACATTTTCCACAGTATGTGTATATGCATATCCTAGTGTGTATGTGTACAAATAAATGATATAAATATGCCCAAGATTTTATCTAATGGTGCATCAGCATAAAGTTCTGTAATTGAGTTTACATAAAAAAATCAAAAAACTAAATAAAAACATATTCTTCCATAGAAGGAAAATTGTTAACTGTGGCTATAAATTCATGGTTCTTAGCAACCATGACATTAAGAAATATTGGTACACAGTAAACAGTACATTCACATCTGTGACTAAAGTTAACAAGAATAATTGTATAGCATTAAAATAAATCCTGTTTAAGAAATACTCTGCACATCAGGAAAAGATGAGTGATACCATATGGATAAATATTAAATAGAATGATTCAAATATAGATATTGGTACTAATGAGATTATAAAAATAAGAAGCTTGTATTCCTTGTATCTACCCTTTGGTGTTCTTCTTTCAAGATGCCCACCACTTCTGTGATATTTTCAAGATTTTCCATGATCTCATTTACTGTGTGCTGCTCTAATTTAACCATACCAGATTCTGCTGTGCCATTTTCCTCAACAGCAATGATCTGAAAATACAAGAAAACCATAAAACTCCACTGCTACTTTACCTCAAAATCAAGCATAGTTACTGAACAATTTGAACCAGAATAACAAGAAGTTACAAGTACTCTCTCAATGCAATCTCCATCCTGTTGGAATCGACTCAGAGTTTGATAATCTATATGATTTAGACATTAGGGACACAAACAAGACTGAGGCTTGCTATAACCTCCATATGCAGCTGTAAGAAACACTGGGATAGGTGAGGGTTACATTTTCCCCAATTCACAAGAAAACCAAGATGATTCAAATGGGACAAGACCGATTTATGCCGCTAAGGAGAATAGCATTTGCAATATTTTTTTGGAGCAGACCATCCAGATATGTTGATGTTGTCATGGAGGAAGCCAACCAGAACATGGTGATGATGTAATCCATAATTTGGTAAAGACTTAGGAGCTGATATTTAGACTGAATAAAAGGACTCAAATTGGTTAAACTTGTCACAGTAAGCAAACTGAGAAACTTTAGCAAGCATAAAGCATCATGAAAATAGGCTGATGACATACTGGACAATTCAGATTGAAAGATCTACAAATCTCCCAATCTCTACCTTAAACCTCAGTGGAAGAATTCATCCATTGAAGAGACTTGATTCTATGGTCGACATGAGCTTGCTGTTGGCACAAACCAGGAGATTGTGGTCCCTATACAATTTCCAATCACCTGTTTGTTGATGAGTGACTTTTCTCCTGCAGAACAATTCCAATAATCTCATGATCTGACAGTACATTTGCTGGGGGGAGGGAGAGAGGATGAGGGATAAACCAAATTTGAAGCACCCCAAAAGAAAGAACTGAATCATCCATTTTTTTTCCCCATCAATAAATATACTGAATATGACTAGAATTGCTGTTGGTGGTAATATTACTTAGAAGTGGAAAAACTTGGTTTCTTATCTCCCTATATGGGTGCCTACATGACTGGTTTGGCTGTTGTCTACTGGCAAAGCTCACTTATCATCCCTCCATTGAGGCAGGGATGGCTGGTTTATAAAACAAGGATGTGGTCAGAGCAGCAATATTGGAGAGGTAGTCCTTGAACTGCCTGCCTCTGAATTTGTTCAAATTTTTTCAAAATGCATGACCCTTGGATTATGAATCCTTAAAGTCAGACATGATGTGGAATTTTTTTATTTAGTGATGTGGAACGCAAGCACATCATAATGTATCAGGTAAACATTGGCAGAGGCAATCAATACATATTCGATGGTATGGTGGGGTGTTCTGTTATTGACATAAGCAATTTGGACCATCAATTCTCAAGCATGTTGAGTGGCTGATTTTTTCCTCTGGTCAGAAACTGCCAAGGAGGCCAAATCTAACATTGAAGACACGGTAACAATGTTCTGAAGCTATTTGAGTGTGGTAACAAATCAGATTTTTTTAAAATTCACTTTATGGACAGCAGTACAGACATGTCAACTGCTGCTAAAAATTGTATCTAATGCCGGGAGTTTAGTAAGACAGTCTGAGGAATGTGCACAGTACCAGACTGTTCATGGTCTGTTTCCACTTTGCAATATGCCAATTCTTGTGGCATAAATGATGCAATCCTTTGTCTCCATATAATTCAATAAATGTGAGACAAGCTGGCTCTGCCAGATGATTCTGATATCCTGGTACAGACAGCTGGTTTACAGAGATTACAGCCAACACAGTTAATTGCTGTTTGGAAGGCAGTCTGATTGTATCTATCACTAAAACTTTGTCATAATATGCTTGTGTAACTTTAATCATATGTAACTGTAGGTATGACAGGATGGACAAATCTATCATTTAAATTTCCAATGAGAAGGACAAATCTATCATTAAAATCTCAATAATCATAGAGAGAGGAAGCAATAGGCCTGGCAGAAAAGACATCTATTACTGAATCTCAGTACCTGTAATTGTATGTAGTTATGTCAAGACAGACATCTCCATAATTGAAGTGAGATGAAGCTAAAGACCTGGCATTATTAGTAAGATCACAAAAGTATAATTGTAAATAGCCATAGCGTGTAAGGAAAAGCATATCTATCATGCGAGATATACAGATCTTTCAGGAAGATTCCCACTCTGAGATGGCTGGCTTGACCAGAAGACTGGCTCAACTGGTTGGATGATGCTGGTAGCTTTTTAAGTCAACATAGTAGTAAAGGATTGATACATTTTATCCCAAAAAAAATTCTTGCTCCAAATTTACAGGGCCGAAGGTCATGCTTTGCCATGTAGTGAGTTTTGTGCCACCTGGGCTACCTAAAAATGGGGATATACTCCCCTGCTGTATCATAATTACTTGTAGGAATTAAAAAATTTATGTCATTGTCACCCTCCTTCTTTGCCTTGGTAGAGTTTTGCAAAACTGTTCAATACACTCTCAGACTATATGGCACACACACTGCATGGTACTCATGAAATACATTCTGTACACACTAAGCAAACCCCATGCATGTTTCCTTGGCCTTAAACTTTTTGCATTTATTACACTTCACTGACAAGTGAAATGACAAGATAAAACAACAAATATGAAGGTAAATGGACAAATATACTCTTGCAATATTTGTATGCGGCAGTATACTATTTTTATAGAATATTTTCAAATTTAAATGATGTGTGGAACTGAAGAGATGATATTTTAAATGACAAACATGACTCTTTAGTTTTATTTATAATCTACTTTATATGAAAAAAAAGCGTAATGGCTGGCATATATGCTGATGACACACTGCACCATCAATGCTAGAAAATAATATTTTTGTTTGGCAAATATTTTGCAGTGAGACAAGAAATTACTTGCTACTGTCTTTTAAGAATTATATTGACAAAGCTAAAATGGATTCTCCTTCATTGGAAAACCTGCATGGTTTTCTTTTATTAAACAATCCAGTTGTATGTTGCTTGGTTGAGCATGTTCTTTCTTTACGAAACTTTCAGCACTCTATTTGGCTATATCATGCTATGGAAACGGGTGTTAAGCACTTTCCCAAGGACACATCAAGACTGCCTGCCTGAACTTGATTGGATGGGTTTCAAAATGCATGACCCTTGGATTATGAATCCAATGCATTCCCAACAATCCAAATGGAATGTATTTAAACATGAAATCTTTACAAGCTGACTAAAATGTGCCTTAAAAAACACTTTAAACAGAAAATCAAAACTCTCTTTCATTTTATGCATGTAACTTGTATATATTTTATAGCTCGATGCCTGTAATAATCAGAAAGATAGTCAATTATTAATCAGCACCAACTCATAGGTTAGAATCACAAATTGAAATCCAATGTGTCACATTAAGTTCAGACAAACCTCATTAACATTATGCGACTTTATAATGTACAGATTGCTTTTAAACCACCCCACCACCATCCAATTATCTTCATCCTGATATACCAAGTTACATGCATAATTTTGAGCACTGACTGACAAATTTTACTTTTCTAGCACTAAAAAGAAATCTGAACTTCTGTGATTATGTGGAAAAACAGAAAAAAAAATGAGAAAAAAAAGAGTACCTTTCTCAATATCACATCCATCTCCTTGGCAACAGACAACATCTGTGACTGTAGATCTGCTAAGTAACTTGACATTCTATCCTTATCAAACTGTGACCCAGTCAGGTTGCCATGATCAGCTGAACTAGAGTCATTCTACAAAAATGATGCAATGTCATCAAAATATATATTGTATGAAAAAACATTGTTCTTATTCACAAAACTATTTATATGTTCCAAACCTTAATTACCATATAGTTGAAATTAAATTACTTATTCTATAAAATAATTAAAACATCATTTCACACTTGAAAGTCTTGTGAGATATATAGCCAATAAATAGCTAATTGACCATCAACTTAATACAACTAGCTGTTCATAGTAATCATGCAACATGTTTTACTCCATCCGGGAGTTGTCTATACTGTTTGCCTGCATATACTGAACAGCCGTCAAATGGAAGCAGTGACAGTATTTCCTTTATCATGCACACTCTCATCTACTGTGTACTAAAACCAAAGATTATAAAAATGATGAAATTTGACACTGCTCATTTCGTCATCTGGCAAAATATGTCTGACAAAGCTTTCATTATGTGTTCAGGGCATTTGCTGTATCACTTGGTGATTCTTTGCAATGTTATATCAAGTGTCCTGGGTATATTTTGGAGTGGAGTGGGTGTGAATACTTGCCATAATAAAATAGTATCAATTCTTTCCTAGCTTTTAATACTTCTCACATTTCTATATATGCGAGTTCATGGTTTTAGAGATGTTATTTAAAGGTCTTTCTACTTTTAGAGATGTTATTTAAAGGTCTTTCTGCTTTTAGAGATGTTATTTAAAGGTCTTTCTACTTTTAGTAATGGCAGCAAGATTTGATGGTGGAATGATATCTCTTGTAAATTTTTGAAAGCCCTATATGCCAGGACTGTGTGTCAAGTTTGGCAAAAAATATCTAGTGGGTTTTTTTTTTTAAATCATTTGAAGATTTTGGCCAATTTTACAGTGGCAATAACTGATGGTAGATTGGCATCACTCTACAAATCTGAATGTCTGATGTCTGGCTGATTTCTGCCAAATGTGGTAAAATTCTGTTTAGTGGTTTTTAAAATGCTGTTTAATAGTTTCTATCTTTCACTAATGGCAGCCACATATGACTGCAGATCAATGTCATTTTGCACAAAATGAAAAGTTTAATGCTTGGGTCATTTCTATTAAATTTGGTTTAAGTTCTGTTGAGGGTTTTTTGGAAATTGCTTAGAAGTTTTTTTGTTTTTAATAATAGTGGCCAAATTTGACAGCAAAGCACCATTGTTTGAACAAATCTCTAACACTTTCATGCTAGCATGATTTCTGAAAAACTGGTCATATTCTGTTGAGTGATTTCTGTTGAGAGTTTTTATAAAGGTGTTCCTATTTTCAGCCACCTTGTCGCTACTGGATAAATTGGCATTAACTGAACACATCTATCAATAAATTTGAAAGGCCTTCATGCCTCAATGCTACTTGTAAATTTGAAAGGCCTTTATGTCTAAATGCTACCTGCAAAATGATGTGCAATCTGTTCAATCGGATTTTCAAAAGAAAAAAAACACAGTAAATAACTCTTGTGAACAGATGAAGGAGGATGGTTTATGAATGAAAGACTATAAGCTAACTTAGTCCTACAGCCAAGCTATCTAACAACCAAGATAAATTAAATTCTACTTTTTCTGGCACTAAATAACAATTTTTCTGGCACTAAATAACAATTTTGATTGACTGCGATAATGTAACAGGACAGAAAATGAAAAATAAAAGAATACCTGTTTCAATATCATTTCCATCTGTTTCAAAACAGACACTATCTGTGAAATTGGATCTGCTGGAAAACTTGACTTTCTAACCATATCAAACTGTGAGCCAGTCAGGTTGTTGTGATCAGCAAAAACTGAACTTAAGTTGTTCTTCAAGATCACAGTCTTATTTTCCAAACTGTTGAGTCTGACCTGTGCATAAAAATGATGAAATGTCATTAAAATATATTTCAGAAAAGCCATACATTGTTCCCATTTACAAACTATTTATAGTTAGGAGACAAATATCAGCTGGAACTAAACTGAAGTTATTCTACAAATATTTTGCAATGTCATCAAAACATGTTAGAAAAAAATGCACGCTGTTCTTATTCACAAAACTTTATATGTTCCATTAATTAAACACCTTTAAATTGAAATTAAATTGCTATTATTTCACCATAATTTAACACAAATAATTTACCACTTGAATGTCTAGTGAGATCTATAGCTAAATAAAATGACCAACTGACCACCTCTTTATTCTATCTACCTCTTCATGGCAACCACCATTTTCAGTCCCCTCAAAATTGCCCCCACTGTTTGCCTTCAGTTAGCAATCATCTGCTTTATGCAAAATGTGACCTTTTTTTTGAGGTCCTGTGAACTATCTTATTTTATATAATAACCAGTTAATATTAAAACGAAAAGCAAATTTTGTATCACCTTTTCTGGGCATTTGTTTTAGTTTTGGCTAAGACTTTGCAAATACAAAAATGTACAACATGTTGTACTGTCTTTTATCTATCTATTTTCTCATGTTCCTGTATGTGTATAATCAATTTTTCCAATGTTGAGGCATCAATGGAGATTATCTCCATCTTTTTATGCCATCTCCAGATATGGAAATACTGTCTAAATATTAAAAACCTTCCACTGTATATTTCCTTTTTTGCTGCTTTATCTGCATAAACTGGGCACCATTCTGTTTAAAACCTACACTATGTAGCCAGGAAAATGCCATCTTCTGGATCAGAATTTTGCATTACACACAAGGTTTTGCATAATGTCTGATACAACATTCTGACCCTCAGGTGGGATAGTTCTCTTCAAAATCTGATTGAATATACTAGTTTTTATGGGTGTTTTTATTCTAAAATACTATCTTTTTGGGCTTAAGATTTCTCTCATCTAACAACCAAATGCAAAAGCAGTTGGACAGTTCTCATCAGTAGGATGGTTTCTATAAAAAAATTAATTCCATGACAGTTGATCTATTATGTTAAGAAAAATTATTTGAGGTTTTTCTAACTTTGGTATTTTCATCCATATCTGATGGCAAATCGTATCATTTTTGTTCAATACTGAAAGGCCTTTTCATGTTAAGATGCTGTCAGTCAAATGCTATGAGAAATTACAATTTATCCAATAACCATTCAAAATTTTTGTGACAGTGTCTTCCAATCTGCAGTTTTATTTCAAGAATAGCCCAACAAAAAAGTATAAAAAATTTTGACAAGACAACTTTTTCAAAACTGAGTTGTGTCTGTAAGGAAATGGACAAATATGGACAGTACAATTTTATGTTTGACTTCTATGTAATGACAGTGCTATACACACTGGATGAGCTGAAACATGAACTCACACAGATTGGTGACATGTCTAAGTGATTTGTAAAAGCAAGCTTCTTGTACTACTTGGCTACCGAAGCCCCCTTTTGTTAGGATAGTGCTATCCTCTTGTTAGGATAGTGCTATGCACTGTAGCACAGAAAATAATAAGGCTCTACTGAATAGCATGTCATCTTGTAAGGATAATGCCATGCACTGTTTGTGCAGAAGCCAGGCTCAACCAAATTGCCTGACATCTTGTATGTATAGGACTGTTAGTTTAGAAGCAGGCTCAACTGAATGGCTTCTCATTTTGTCATACCTGCTCTACTGAATAGCATGTCATCTTGTAAGGATAATGCCATGCACTGTTTGTGCAGAAGCCAGGCTCAACCAAATTGCCTGACATCTTGTATGTATAGGACTGTTAGTTTAGAAGCAGGCTCAACTGAATGGCTTCTCATTTTGTCAGACCTGCCAATCCTAACGAGTCTATCTCAGTAAGGCAGTTTTTCCATCAGAATTATTAGTTTTCAGTATGGTGTAAGAAAACATCATAAACTGTTACTGTAAAGCTGGAAAATGTAATTAACAGTTTGGTATTCGAAACATGCAGCGATGATAATCATTATGTTCAACTGAAAAGTTTGTGAAGTACGCTTAGACTTTACCATTTGTACAGCTGAACATATGTTAGTTCCAAACCCTATGCAGCTCAATGGCTTATTGCTATCTCTAAACTTGATGTAATACTTGGAAATTCATGTTCCATTTCACATGACAACAGTAATCATATCTCCCACCATAAGACATACTCCAATTGATCAGTAAAGTCCAATAAATGTAATTGTGTCCCTTCCTGCTTTAATTCAAAAGAATCTGAATATATTTTTTTATTCTTCTGTGTTGCTGATTAACACTTTTTCAAGAGGCTTATTTACCTTTTCATCTTAAACATGCAACACTTGCTGATGCCATTTTTAACAAAAAAATATTTTAATCAACAGTGTGATCATGCAGACTCTGCATGAAAAAAAGGTGAGGTTTAAGGCATCTGAGGTGCTGCTGTAAAGTTAGTCTGTTTCCATGATTGATTCAATTAATTCTAATATGAACTTGGATCCAAATCAAACACAGATGAACCAATTATCTAGACTTTTTGGCAATGATCATTTTTCAGGAGTTTTTGCTTTTATGCCATAAGTCTGTATTTTAAGGGTATCTATCATAAGACTTATGGCAAAATCATAAGGGTTGGCAGGTCTCTCTTGTAAGGAAAATACCATGTAATGCTTGTGTAATGATACAGCTATGATCTGTAGAATGACTCTACCAAACAGCCTCTCCTCTTGCAGCAATTTTCAACACGATGGATCACATCAAGATGAAATATGATTATGTTTTTCTTATTTTTAAACTGTGCTCCCTACATATTCATTCACAGATAAAAATTGCCTGCCTTTAGCAAATCTATATTCAGTCAATATCGAAGAGCAAGTAATTCTAAATACACATCAGATGAACTATATTCAAGATAAATTAATGTCATATGGTAGGTTCTCCATGACTTTGGTTACAAGTCTGATGTAAAGCACTTGCTGAAACAAACTATGTATGTACTGATTGTAGGCAAACTACTGCTCCCAGATCTTAACTTGTCTCACTGTGTTCTGCTGATCACACAAATAAAATTGTTTGGCTAGTGTTGCCTAACACTAGCCTTAATGGATAAAGCCCTTATGATGTTTATTCTGCACATACTGAAAATGACTTTAACAACAATAGCATTTATGTGAACCATAAATTTAACTATGTCAAAAACATGTAAACTTCCTGGAATACACTTTCTTTTGGCACTGCATAGAATCA
The DNA here is from genome assembly GCA_016746295.1 of Potamilus streckersoni. Classification (NCBI taxonomy): domain Eukaryota; kingdom Metazoa; phylum Mollusca; class Bivalvia; order Unionida; family Unionidae; genus Potamilus; species Potamilus streckersoni. The sequence goes on from JAEAOA010001541.1 coordinate 382,504, forward strand.
CAATTCCTATATACATACCTGGTCATCCTTGAGAATTAGCTGAACATCTGCCAGCTTCCCTAACACTGTGTTATTCAGCTGGATGAATTGATCTGGCAGCAAGTGAAGCTTCTGAAATAGCAAACAAATTATGACTTAATATATCATTTAATACTTTAATATTTTAACACAATACACCATTTCATAAATCAATCTCCTTTATTTTCAACAACAAAAATATGTATCATATGGACATGTTGGACAAAGTAAAGGTGAATTTGATGAGATTTCCAATTATAATAAAATATCACTAGATCTTTTCAAACACTACATCAAATAAAATCCTCTATTGCATTGTGCACTAAATAAAATCTTGCATCTATTTATTAATCATGATAAAATATTTCAGTTTTATGTACTAGAGTTTGAAAATCTAATGATCTAATTTCATCAATAACATATGATGTTGTTGTTGTTACAGGGTTTAACGCCTTTTTTCAGCACAAGTAAAGCTATACATGACGGCCTGCATTAATGATGGAGGAAGAACCCCGGAAAACCCCAGGAAGAACAACTGACCCACGAGAAGCTACTGGCAGGCTTCTCACTTGCCCATGTAATATCAACTATATAGGTTATAAAGTTGAGTGATTTGTAGCTAATGAACAATGATATCAAATATGCTGTAACTATAAAACACTGAAATTTTTTCCTCAAAAAAAAGCTAACTTCTAACTTTAATTATATAAGCAGTAAAAATTTCTACTGCAAGCCACAGTACACATATTCTGGATTTTAGGTCCTATTTGTCAAGAAAATAGAACAAATTCTCACACTAAAATAAAGATATATCCCCCTGATAATCTTGTGAAAAGAACTTGATACATTTGTCAAATTTCTAATGGTAAGATAGCCACAATACTGCATCTCAGCTAACTGCCCACTGATCCTCCCCACCAACACAACTGCACAAGAATATAAACATGCAAAATGATTTGAATGTAAAGATATTAAACTGCCATCTTCAACACATGCAGTCTTAATAGTACTACCCATCTTCAATGCATGCAGTCCTAATAGCACTACCCATCTTCATCACATTCAGTCTTAATAGTACTACCCATCTTCATCACATGCAGTCTTAATAGTACTACCCATCTTCAACACATGCAGTCTTAATAGCACTACCCATCTTCATCACATTCAGTCCTAATAGTACTACCCATCTTCATCACATACAGTCTTAATAGTACTACCCATCTTCATCACATACAGTCTTAATAGCACTACCCATCTTCATCACATTCAGTCCTAATAGTACTACCCATCTTCATCACATGCAGTCTTAATAGCACTACCCATCTTCAATGCATGCAGTCTTAATAGCACTACCCATCTTCATCACATGCAGTCTTAATAGCACTACCCATCTTCAATGCATGCAGTCTTAAAAGTACTACCCATTTTCATCACATTCAGTCTTAATAGCACTACCCATCTTCATCACATACAGTCTTAATAGCACTACCCATCTTCATCACATTCAGTCCTAATAGTACTACCCATCTTCAACACATGCAGTCTTAAAAGTACTACCCATCTTCATCACATGCAGTCTTAATAGTACTACCCATCTTCAATGCATGCAGTCCTAATAGAACTACCCATCTTCATCACATGCAGTCTTAATAGCACTACCCATCTTCATCACATGCAGTCTTAATAGTACTACCCATCTTCAATGCATGCAGTCCTAATAGTACTACCCATCTTCATCACATGCAGTCTTAATAGCAATACCCATCTTCATCACATGCAGTCTTAATAGCACTACCCATCTTCATCACATTCAGTCTTAATAGTACTACCCATCTTCATCATATGCAGTCTTAATAGCAATACCCATCTTCATCACATGCAGTCTTAATAGCACTACCCATCTTCATCACATTCAGTCTTAATAGTACTACCCATCTTCATCACATGCAGTCCTAATAGCACTACCCATCTTCATCACATGCAGTCTTAATAGCACTACCCATCTTCATCACATGCAGTCTTAATAGCACTACCCATCTTCAATGCATGCAGTCTTAAAAGTACTACCCATTTTCATCACATTCAGTCCTAATAGCAATACCCATCTTCATCACATTCAGTCCTAATAGCACTACCCATCTTCATCATATGCAGTCTTAATAGCAATACCCATCTTCATCACATGCAGTCTTAATAGCACTACCCATCTTCATCACATTCAGTCTTAATAGTACTACCCATCTTCAACACATGCAGTCCTAATAGTACTACCCATCTTCAACACATGCAGTCTTAATAGCAATACCCATCTTCATCACATGCAGTCTTAATAGCACTACCCATCTTCATCACATTCAGTCCTAATAGTACTACCCATCTTCAACACAAACAGTCCTAAACGTACTACCCATCCTCATCACTTGCAGTCTTAAAAGTACTACCCATCTTCAACACAGTCTTAATAGTACTACCCATCTTCATCACATTCAGTCCTAATAGTACTACCCATCTTCAACACAAACAGTCTTAAAAGTACTACCCATCTTCATCACATTCAGTCTTAATAGTACTACCCATCTTCATCACATGCAGTCTTAATAGCACTACCCATCTTCATCACAGTCAGTCCTAATAGTACTACCCATCTTCAACACAAACAGTCTTAAAAGTACTACCCATCTTCATCACATGCAGTCTTAAAAGTACTACCCATCTTCAACACAGTCTTAATAGTACTACCCATCTTCATCACATTCAGTCCTAATAGTACTACCCATCTTCAACACAAACAGTCTTAAAAGTACTACCCATCTTCATCACATGCAGTCTTAATAGCACTACCCATCTTCAATGCATGCAGTCTTAAAAGTACTACCCATTTTCATCACATTCAGTCTTAATAGTACTACCCATCTTCATCACATGCAGTCTTAATAGCACTACCCATCTTCATCACATGCAGTCTTAATAGCACTACCCATCTTCATCACATGCAGTCTTAATAGCACTACCCATCTTCAACACATGCAGTCTTAATAGCACTACCCATCTTCAACACATGCAGTCCTAATAGTACTACCCATCTTCATCACATGCAGTCTTAATAGCACTACCCATCTTCATCACATTCAGTCTTAATAGTACTACCCATCTTCATCACATGCAGTCTTAATAGCACTACCCATCTTCATCACATGCAGTCTTAATAGCACTACCCATCTTCATCACATTCAGTCTTAATAGTACTACCCATCTTCATCACATACAGTCTTAATAGTACTACCCATCTTCATCACATACAGTCTTAATAGCACTACCCATCTTCATCACATGCAGTCTTAATAGCACTACCCATCTTCATCACATGCAGTCTTAATAGCACTACCCATCTTCAACACATGCAGTCTTAATAGTACCACCCATCTTCAATGCATGCAGTCTTAATAGTACTACCCATCTTCATCACATGCAGTCTTAATAGCACTACCCATCTTCAATGCATGCAGTCTTAATAGCACTACCCATCTTCAATGCATGCAGTCTTAATAGTACTACCCATCTTCAACATATGCAGTCTTAATAGTACTACCCATCTTCAACACATGCAGTCTTAATAGTACTACCCATCTTCAACATATGCAGTCTTAATAGTACTACCCATCTTCATCACATGCAGTCTTAATAGTACTACCCATCTTCAACACATGCAGTCTTAATAGCACTACCCATCTTCATCACATGCAGTCTTAATAGTACTACCCATCTTCATCACATGCAGTCTTAATAGCACTACCCATCTTCAACACATGCAGTCTTAATAGCACTACCCATCTTCATCACATGCAATCCTAATAGCACTACCTATCTTCAATGCATGCAGTCTTAATAGTACTACCCATCTTCAACACATGCAGTCTTAATAGCACTACCCATCTTCAACACATGCAGTCTTAATAGCACTACCCATCTTCATCACATGCAGTCTTAATAGTACTAGCCATCTTCAACACATGCAGTCTTAATAGTACTACCCATCTTCAATGCATGCAGTCTTAATAGCACTACCCATCTTCAACACATGCAGTCCTAATAGTACTACCCATCTTCAACACATGCAGTCTTAATAGTACTACCCATCTTCAACACATGCAGTCTTAATAGCACTACCCATCTTCAACACATGCAGTCTTAATAGCACTACCCATCTTCAACACATTAAGTCTTAATAGTACTACCCATCTTCAACACATGCAGTCTTAATAGTACTACCCACCTTCAATGCATATGTATTGCTAATAGTACTATCCATTTTCAATGCATGTGTAGTCAAGATCAATGAGATAAGCAGTCAGCAAACACTTACAGATATTAAGTCAGCTTGTTCTGGTGACATCAAAGATCCTTGTCCATCAGGATGCTGATTGTTATCACTACCAGTATCAATGTGACCTGTAGGTTGGTTGTCAAGCTGTCAGCAGAAAAATATTCAAAGATTGGTTCAGTTGTATGTTAAAATTTACTGGGACAATCTGAATCAGTCAATATTTATGAGGTTTTGCCAATGATAAGTTCAAATTTTATTCCCTGCAAAACCTATTTTTCTCCAAGTTACGATGACTTCACAATTTAAATCAAAATTAACAGACCTTATTCACACCATAAGTGCAAGCTCACCAAAAACCTTTTCGGGTGGGTAAAACTAATTTTAATTATATAATACTTACCAATTACTATGACACTGCTATATTTTTTTCTGGCACTAGACCAAAGATCAATGACATTAGTCCTTTCCCCATTAGTACAATAAACAAGAATCTCTTGAAGAAAATGACATTCTACTGTCCAAAAAGAATTTCATGAAATTCAAAATAAGAAAATTTCTTCATTTCAACTGCTGAGTGTTGAAGTATTATAAGAATTTAAAATGAATCACTGCAGCAACTATAATGAATGAGCGATTGGTACAGTTTTTATTTCAGATGAACTGTATTCCATCAGAAGACTTATGAGGAAAACCTGATGTTGTTTTGACCATCCATTCAGTCTCAATACCAGCAACAGTTGAAATAGTGTCTTATTTACCCATTCGTTGCATTCAATTATTGCTAGGCAATGACCTAGCTGGAGGAAAGGTTGTGGTTAATCCACTTGTAACTGACAACCCTTCTTTGGATCAGAAAGTCCATCCTCTTGAAAAAGAATTCCCTGATTTATACCCAGCTTGTGCAGTTACTAGAGCTATGGCAAAGAAAGCTCTTGAGAATGACGTTAATGAGTAAAATCACATGTCAAACAGGAAAAAGATCCTAAGGTCTCCTGTTTGTTTCTGATGGCCATTAGTAAAATTGAAACCATTTAAGTACCTGTCTGTTATTTCATTAAAAATATAATTCTTATGAGAAAATGAAGACCTTCTGATGTATCTGCTGCTGAAAAGTGGTCAGTGAACTATCAAATTGTGGTTCCAAAATCGTACAGACAGAAAATTCTTAGTTTGGCCCACAAAACTACTCTGGCTGGTCATTTAGGGATTAACAAAACTTATCACAAGATATTGAATAACTTTTATTGGCCAAAAATCAAAAGTAATGTTTGTGCAGATATTGTCATACTTGTCAAATGGTAAAAACCCAGTCAGAAGATATCTAAGGCTCATCTGCAACATATTCCTGCATTTGACGAATCATTTAGCAGAATAATGGTAAATTATGTTTGTTCCTTTACCTATAACCAAGTCAGGCAACCAATACTTGTTTACCATTATGTGTGCATCAGCAAGATTCCCAGAGGCAATTCCGTTGAGGGATATTAAAACTAAAACAGATAGTAAAAGCTTTAATATAGTTTTTCTTTTACTCAATTTGGCCTTCCCAAATCTGTCCAATCTGATCAAGGATCAAATTTTATGTCTGGAATTTTCCAATTAATTATACTTGAATTTGGAATCCAGCAATTCAAGTCAAAAGCGAAATTATGGTTGGACAAATCTTCAATGGAGAGAACATTTGAGTGTAGTGATAGAGTTCTGTCACTTGAATAGATGGTTATATTGACATGGATTTGTCTGTCTCTCTTGCTCATTCTTCAAAATTTGCTTTAGCCCTTACAAAGTTAAGAAGAAAATGTGTTAAATTATAATAATAATACTCCTCGGATCTATATAAATTAAAAGATAACTAGTATATTGAGAGATAGCCTGGTAAATCATGCAATTAATTAAGTTGTACCTGTCCCACTTAGTGAGGATTTAGGTGAAGGAAATTTGTTGTGGTCTTCACTCTTTTCTTGTTACTTTTGTACAAGCCTAGACAAGTAATGAATATGACTTTCTATTTAAAAGCAGTTGCAATAAACAAGATTTTCAAAATGGCTGCTATGGTGACCATAATGGATGTCAAATTGGAACCTTTATTTGCTTATTACCATCTAGACATCATAAGTAGACTTCTGGTTAAAAGTCAATGTTAATATGACTTTCCCTGTTGGTGGAGTAGCGATATAACATTCAACACTGGCAGCTATGGTAGACCTATTGGATTGCATATAAGACAGACATTCCCTTCAGTGGTAGCACTAACAAGATTTTTAAGATGGTTGTTGTGGTGGTCTTACTGGATGCAAGACTGGCACCAATTTCATCAGTACAAACTAAACATAATAAGAAGTCTTTTCATGAATATGCCATGTTGATATGACTGGTGCAGAAGTGAGATTTTCAAGATGGTCACTATGGTGGCCTTACTTTATGTCAGATGGGGATAGGGGAGAAAGCATTTTCATTTACAATCAACTAAACATAAGAAGTTCTTTGCCAAAACACAATCCTATGACTTGCTGTTCATACTGAGTAGCCATAACAAGATTTTCAATATGGCTACCATGGTGGCCATTCTGGAAGTTCTGAGCAGAACCATTTACATTGAGGACCAACTAGACATTATAGGCGGTCTTTCAGTGGAACCCCATGTTAATATGACCATCCATTCAGGTGGAGTAGTTATAAAAAGATGGCCATTTGTGGTGGCCTTACTGGATGTCCAGGCAGAACCATTTTCTTACAGAACCAATTAGACATCACATGAAATCACCTGGAGAAAACCACAAGACAATATAACTTACTGTTCAGGAAGAATAGTTATAACAAGATGGATGCCTTGGTGTCTGTATGTCAATATCAGATAACCACCATTTTCACTGAGGACCAACTACACATCATAAAAAGTCATGATGTAAAAATACCAAGCTTATATGACCATTTATTTACAAGTAGTGACCACAAAATGTTCAACAGGACTGACATGGCAGCCATATTGGCCATTATATTTAGGACCAACAAGTCATTTAAAAAAGTGTTTAAGTGAACAGTCCATGTCAATATAACTATCCATTCAAGATCTTCAAGATGGCTGATATGGTGAACACATTGGATATCTGAACATCTTTTAGGATTTACTAGACCTTGAGTTGAGTGTATGTGTGTGTCAAGTTTCATGTCAATCCTTCAAATAGTTTTGAAGAAGAAACAATAATAAACCTGTGCCATGGGACAAACAGATGGTGGACAGTAGACCATCCCAAAAGTCCATCTGATCTATGACCAGTAGAGCTAAAAATTAAGAACATAATCCCAGTTCAATACTTTGGTCCACTTCCGACACTTTTGATTTAGACCAAAACTGAAAACATCAAAAGAGAATTGTTCAAATACTAGGCAAGTATTACATCATTAAAATTAGTTTACCCCCCTATTTCCATGAAATTACATGGAAATAACAGTAATATATATATATTACTTGAACTACTGAGTTTTCGAGTACAGAGGGAGGCCAATCATCAAAGATAGACCATCAAGCAGGGGTGAAATGATTTTTCACTGTATTGATGCATCAATAATTTTGCCATTTCAATATATGAATCAACTCTTAAGGTGGTGAATTGATATAAAAGGAGTTTCTTTTGATCTTTAAAGGTCATGCATATAGAGGTATAATGTTTCACCCTGCTGTCAAGTGGGCTTACTATTGCTGCCAGTAGGACATTCTTCTGCCAACTGGATGGTGGCTTAACAACTTGGACAGATATAATTGGACCCAAAGAATGACTGGTGGTTCAATGATCAAATGTAACATGATGAGAAAATGGAGTGAGAATGACTGAAGGCAGTTTTCATGACATCGTTCAAAATGAATGATTATAAAAAGGCTTAAGATGCAGTAATAACAATGACCTTGTGGGCTTTCAGTTCACAAAAGTGAGAGATCTCAATTAAAATTGGATAATTTTTTTAATAGTCCAAAAAATCCACGACAAGATAGTGACTGGTGATAAATCAGAAATATCTTTACATATCAGAAAAATATGGTTGCAAGCTGTTCTTTATTCTTTTGATTCAGAAAGACTGAAACATTAAGCTCTAACTGGGCAAATGAGTCTTTCTAAATCATCCCAAGCACAGATTATAACAAGACTTGGGATTTCAACTGATAGCTAATTTTTGGCAAGAAACATTGGTTAGGAAAAGAAGAGAGACTGAATCATCAAAGTTACTAATTAAATGTAAACAACCCTTTTCCCATGACAAGAATGAATTTCACTCATGACAGATGCAAAGGAGAGGAGGTAGGATGTTCTATGGGTAAAGTTTTTAATGGTAGATACAAAGCAATCTTTTTTCCATACAAAAAGAAGAAAACATGCAATGGCAATTACGGGGAAGGGCTGATAGGATCAACACATTTCCTACTACACCAATTACAGCAACTTATTCACTTGGCACTGTTAACCATGGAGTTTAACTGCTTCCTAACCTGAGCTGTGCATCTGGAAACCTTGCTCAAAAACTGGTCTTGGTGGATATGTCATTTAATATAAGCCATGTGTGAGGTGGGGGATTTAAAGAATTCTGTGCACAAGGAACCCTCAACCAAGACAAAAGATCCCATCTCAGTGGTATTCCCTGGAGTCATCAAAAAACAGACATGGATAGCCTTTCTAAACTGATCAGGGTCCTAGTTTGAGGAACGTAAGCTGTGAATCTCACTCCCTTATCCAAAGTCCACAAAACTTCCTCCTATTACCTGATGTGTTAGGGATAGTTAAGAAGGTAAATCCATCAGATTGTTGTTATGGGTTCTTTCTGGTAATTATTCTGCATCCACCAAATTCAACAGTCTCTCATCCTGTCTTTGTTCCTGGGTCAAGGTATGAGTCTCTTGTCTCTTGTTCTAACTGAGAAAAAGGAACAAACTGACTGAGATTCATGGTCACAAATGAGACTAGCCTGTTGATCACTATCATTGGAGAAAGGGATTGGAGATTCTCTGTTGTATTGGAAGCAGCAAGTGGCAGTCCAATTCCCCTTCCATTCATTAAGTGGCCAAAGGTTGTGTACATTGCCCTGATGTTTGCTGCCCTGGGACAGAAGCTCTGTGAATGTCACATGGGAAAATACACTGACTTCTGCCTACTGCTTGGTGCTTCGTACCCACTGACAAACACTTCTATGACCATCTCTAGACACTAGTGACCACTGCCCAGTGTCTGGTGACCTGTGCCCTTGTGCATGGTAACAGACTGTCACTGTAACCTGACACATCACTGGACAATTACTGGTCAGATGATGAACACATTATCAATGAACCAAAACATAAAAAGAATACTGGAGGTGTGAAACACATGAGTGATGAATTCAAGAATGAAATAATCAATGAAAATGGACAAAGTTTTAAAAACCAAAACTATTTAACTGATGATGAGTTGAGCATGCATTAGCTGTGTAAGTGCAGAGTATATGGAAAATAAGAATGATAATGCAATAGTTGGAAGAGGACTAGGTACATAATGAAGATCATGTTTTTGTTTTTTGTTTGTTTTAATTCTAGATTACCAATTTGCGATTGGAGAAGGTAGTCATGTCTTTTGAATTGGGACTAGCTCTACAAAAATATACAGCAATAAATATTACTGCAATTAAATTTGCTATTTTTTGTTTAGGCATTTTTTGTGAATTTCATTCATGCTACAAATCACAAATTTAATGGCAACAAAACATGATTGCTCTATGGAAAAAAAAATAATCCATTTACCATTACAAAACTTTATGATATGACTGATATGTCTTTTCCTACAAAAACCCAAATATTGATACTACATACAGCACAGCATTATACAGATGAGCTCCTGGTCACTTCATTTTGTGAGTGAGAATTCAGATACATGGTCTATAATGACTTTTATCATTCACACCTTTCCTAACTTGTCAACACTTTCTGTCAACTGGCTCAGCTGTGATGTCACATCCTTCAATGATTTATCATGGCTGATTATACTCTCCTTCATGCCAGTCAGATCACTTCCAAGGGCTGCCACTGACTGCAAAATTGAACAAGAGTAATATGAACAATACATGATACAATCACCACTTGCCTTCAGTGCTGGAGGACATGAGTGACTCTGCAAATGATTTACCAATGGGTCTCAGTCAAGGTATGTGGTTCTAAATTGTGCCTAAACCATTATTTTCTTATTAGACTTATCATGACCTTCACCTCTGACTCAACTGTTTTTTCTTGTTCTAATTACAAGCCATACACAAAACTTGGTCATGGAACTTAAAATTCTTTAAGCCTGCATTACCTTAGCCTTGAACTTGTGATCTCAACACCAAAAGGCTTCTAAGCTGTCTTAAATGCAAGCCATCTAACAATTCTGATCAAGGGATGCAGTCCAGATTAAAATTATTAATATGAAATACACAGTTTCAGAGTGACCTTTGCATTAGACCTTCTGACCCCAAAATCAAATGGATTCTCTTCTGACCCAAAGTGCAAGCCAGACAAAAACGTTGGTGACAGCACATGTCAAAAAAGAAAGTTTTGTTTAAAAAACATTTTCATTTTCACCCACAGTGTGCATGACCTTTCACCTGTTAGAATACAATACTGAAATGAGCCTTTCTTTTTTAAAATGCTGGTCATCCACAAAGATTGATCATGGATTCAGACAGAGTTAGTTTCTGGATACAAATTTTTTCCTGAAGTCCCTCTGACCTGGACTCCACAATGAACAGGTGATCTCCTCTCAAATGCAAGATATCAACAAAGTTTAGTCAAGGCATGTGGAACAAAAAGGCTGCTTTACAGAGATAATGTATTCTTTTTTAAGTCTGTGCAACCTTGCAACTTTGACCTTTTGACCTCATAATGAACTGGTATCTTGTCTCAGAATCAAGACATTCACAAAATGTGGTCAAAGCAGGTGACAAAAAAATAAAATGTAATGTGGAAGCCATTTTTTATTTTAAGAATAACTGTGGCATTGAAACCTTTTGGCAAGGAATCAAAACGCAAAGATTTTATTATATATCTCAAGCACAAGATATTTACAAAGTTTTTCTTAAAGATTCTACTATGCAAGTGAAGTTATTGTGTGGAAATATTGGGGTTTTTTCAGTCCATGTTATCTTGACCTTTGACTTTTCTAGCTCAAAATTAAATGGGTTTCTTTAAAATCTGAAATGCAAGCTAGTTTTTAAGCTTAATAATTGTAGGTGGTGTAGAAATGAAATGTGGAACAGATGGCAGAACAATTAGACACAATATGTTATGCTTCATCTCAAGGCTGCCACATAAAACATGTACCTTATAAATATGAATCAAAATTTTTTAAAAATTTATTAAAAAGTGTTATTTTAATCAAAGCTGATGTGCAAACATTCTGATTAAGATGCAAAACCAACATCTTTTCATTAACTTCAGAAGCAGCAAGAATATGCATCATTTAAACAAGTGATTTTTGCACACAAAAAATATGTATTTTGCATAATGCATAAAAAAGTAATAAATGAATATGCAGGCAAATATCTGGCTTTAACAATTTCATGCATAATACAAGCAGGTACTTCTATTTGCAGCACCTCTCCACCTAAGTAAACATGCCCATTCAAACTCAAATATTTAAGGAAAATTATTTTTATATTAAAAAAAATGCTTTACAAAAATGAAAATGATTGAAAATTTATAATTTTCTGAATGCAGAATATTTTAAAACTTATTAGATACCATTTAAAAATTACTGTGAATTCATTTACTTCTGTATGAAGTCTGGTTTTGTGGAAAAAAAAAACAAAACATTTTTGATTGATATTTCAGTTTATGGACTGGTATAGGGGTTGCATTATTTTCACAGAAAGAACACTGTTCAAGAGTAGTCTTTAACTTTCAGAGAAAAAAACACTGTTCAAGAGTGGTCTTTAACTTTGTGGCTTTAAGTAACCATGATACCTATTTGAAACCTCACACAAAAACAACTTTATTGTATCATAACTTTGATAGAAATTATATTCCATCTAGCTAAAGAGTTTTGTGATAACAAGGACATGCCTGCTGCCTAATGGCTTCCTGTGCAATAAATTTGTACACTTACAGTTGAGACTGTCTGGAGCTTGTCTGGAATCTGTTTGAGCTCAGGGGCAGCTTTCAGTCCCTCACCCAGCTTGTCTACTGTGTTACTCAACTGGCTGAGCTGAACAGAAATAGTAATGTGTTTACTAGTGTTCTCTGGTACAACATTGATCATGAGAACTGCAGAAATGACCAGTATTAAATATAAGGAAACCTTTTACAGTGTGATATTCCAACAATGCATCATGTATGTAATGAATTTAATGTGAGAACAATGTACACTGTATTTATACACTTATAAGAAAAGTCCAACTGGAAAGTGCACAGACCTAGATCCGCCATCACATAATGTCCCAGCAATTCTGTGTTTATGCAATATGTTAGGAGTAATCAGCAGAACAAACTAATTGTTCAAATAAAACTGGTGGGATCAAAATTAACCCAAAAAATGGGGGTTCAAGGAATTAGTCAAACCCACCAGGGTTGCCACATGTATCCAGCCATCACCTGTGTGTCAATGTGAATTATTAATAACAAGAATGATCATAATTGGTGTTCATTATAAGAAAAGTCTCAGGAGAAAGAGATTTTGTTCTGTCAATTGATCGAGTCTTGAGAGAAGTAAGGAAAGATCTAAATTCCAGTAAATTACTTTCCATTTTTGATAATGGAAGTACTGATGCTACAAGATCAAAGCAAGAAACTGCATTTATGAAACACTGACAGTAACAAAAAGTAAAATAGTAAGCTCTTTGAACAAAAATATTTCTTTTAGTAACAGTCCCAAATTTTGGGACAAGTTAACAAATAATCTTTACTTAAGTGATCTGACATATGCAATGAAAAGAAAGCAAAAAACATAAATGTAAATATTTGATACAGCTGTATTGATTAGTTCAAAAGTTTTTCTTTTTATCACTAATTTGTTTTTCTTTTACAAGAATCAAACAATGGAATAGCATGTGATCATTAATCATGATTTACCTATCCCAAAGTATATTGTTTATTGGCAACATAGGCAAAGAAAATAAACCTGCTTTAGAGCTCCTGTTGTGCTTTTAGGTCATCAGTTTGCACATAAAATTAATACAACAATGACATGGAACACAATCTGTGTTGATTGATTTTGTTGTGCTTGGTTATTAGATGTAATTTGTAAATGAGCATTTATCTATGAACAGTGTACATCTGAACCTACACATATCTAGGATGACTTTTTGCAACACTTTCAACTAGAAAAAAAAATCTCTTACTTAATGCAAAATAGAACAGATAAAACAAAGATAAGAAATTTCAATCATTATCTTTAGCACTAATGTTTATTTTTGCTGTAAACAGTAAACCATGCCCATTTTTTCCAGACCATGTCCATTCTGTGGTGGACACTGGATTCAGATCCATGAGAATGGGTGGTTTGCAGAGTTATTTTCCTTGAGACACCATGGCAACTCGGTCAAGACACACACATAAATGGTGGAGGTGCTTTACTAAAACTTCATTACTCTCTTTCCATATCCACCATGAAGCATGTGGAATAAAAAAAAAAATCATATGAGCTGTACTGTACATATCAAACATTTATACTTTAAAGGAATGGACTGCCTTACCTGTTGTGAGAATGATGTCAAATTTTTGAACACTTGTTCCAGACTTTGTTCACCTGACTTTAGTCGCAACACGTCTTTGGCCAACTCCTGTAGCTGATTGCTCACCTGACTAATTTCTTCTGTGCTACTTTCCCCACGCACATCCACTACATAGGCAGAAGAATAGATGGAAATACAGGCATGTTTGACATCAGAGCAAAGACTTATACTGAACTTTAATATATTTGGAACAGGAAAATATGTATATCCTAAATAGAATGTTCAGGAAATTAAACAAAAATTTGGATTTTTCCTTCACATTTTATGTAATATTCTGGGCAAGAAATGCAAAGCATTACTTGTAAAGAAAATTATTAAGCTGGATAAGGAATTTTGCCACAATATATTGAGTATATTGTAGCATGTTTATCTTCCTTTTCACTTAATAAACCTCAAAGATATTGTACTTTATGACTGGTTGGTTTTAATGGTACCCCGTATTTAATGTTATTTTTTGTACATGAAAAAATAATTATTTAATTTCAGTGTATGAAAAATTGTATGTAAAACGAATTATTATCATTTTGTGGTAATGACTGTGTACAAAAAATAAAGGGATCATACCCGAACAAGGTCAATAGAACACACAACACTTGACAACCGTATGTACAAAACAAATGTACAAATTTGTCTCATTCTGCTCTCAACTCAAGAATCTGATTGTTGTTATGTGTGTGAGAGAGAGAGAGAGAGAGAGAGAGAGAGAGAGAGAGAGAGAGAGAGAGAGAGAGAGAGAGAGAGAGAGAGAGAGAGAGAGAGAGAGAGAATAATCTATATTGTTCAGGAATCAGTTATCTGTCAGTTGTGTTATTCCTTATGTAAAGACTACAAGGGCACCATTATATTCAATTGGCAATTAAAACCTGAATAAATAAATCCTTTTTGTTGTACTGGTAACTATGGGATTCATTGTCAGTAGGCCACATGGCTAATTAAATTAAATAAGCTTTGACCTTTGGCTTGGTCTTTTCCAGTAAATACTGGATTGAAGACCTGATTCATCTTAACAGATCAAATTAAGGAGGCTCTGCATAGGGAAATGAGGTTACCCATGGGGTCTTGAAAATGTGTATGACTAGCCATTAGCTCAAGAACACTATTAATTAACAATTTCATCACGGCAAACCGCATATGCGGTCTAGGGGAAGTAAAATCGTCAACACTATGGACCGAGTTTTCGGTCTGGGGCAGTGTTCTTTGTTAACGTTATAGTACCCGACTAAATATCTTTCGGGGTACCTCTAATAACTTCCATCTGGTAATGTAGATGTTACATTTGGATTATCTCGTGAGTTTAGCTTGTATACAACTAGAAATAACGAAAAAAGTAGGAACTTTAAACGTGTTTTCCGAATGCTGAAATTTGTATCCAAAATGGCGGCGTTCGAAGGATTTTTTTTTTTTAGAAGAGTTTTTGGAGGATTTAAATAATTTTGACCTGATAAATTTGTTTGACAATGAGAGAAAACGTATGGAGAGACAATGGAATGCACTTGTGGGTGACAGTGATGACGATGAAGATGACTTTGAAGGTTTTGAACCAGAGGAATTGTACGCTCCACGTGGTTTTTTTTTTTTTGGACGAAGCCCGAAAACCAGAGATTTGTTTCAGTTTTCTGACAGAGTTGGGCACACCCGAGAGTTATATGGCTCCAGGAAGCTTCGGATTATTTTCAAATATTCTATTAAGATGAAGTTTTTGGAAAATTTGTCCGTTTAACGAACTTCAATGCGACGATCAAGTGTGGCAGAGGCGATATAGGTCACTTAGGTGTGTGGACAGATCTCACCTTGGAGATCATTTTGGTTCATTTTATAGAATTTTATATATTATGGACACCATGAAAGAAAGACTTGTGTTGCTACTGTGATTATTCACTAGTACATCTAGGGTCAATTGAACAAGTTTTGAAAACATTCTAAGTTTTCTAAGAGGTAATAAAATAATTGTATTTTACCTGTTGTTACCTGTTTGTACCTGCATTTTAACAGTTGTAATAGATATGCACATTTTATTGAATTAGTCATAAAATTTGATTTTTAACCTTGATTTTGACACCTAATCTAGCCAGATATCTTTAACATTGGCAAAGTTATGTTGTTTCAAAGTCCACAAGTCATTTTGCTTTACAACTCCAAAGTTACTTAGTGTTGAGGACTCTATGCCTACAAAGTCACTTAGTGATGAAAGGGTTTCTACTGACACTTTTGAAAAAAGGAAAGTGAATTTGAGAGAGAGAGATAACAACAAAGCAATGTGTATCATTTTTTTATATTATAAACACAACATATTATTTCAAAGATACAATTTTTTCCCACGATAGATATTAACTGTATAGAAATCAAACTTGCTTAGTCAATGACTTCTGTATTTGATAAAAACTGGGTTTTTATAAATTTTACTGCATTACTATATTGAATCAACAAGATTAATTGCCAAGTAGTCTGTGGTCTTCACTTCATCCTCTACTGAGATATTATTTTTACTCCATAAATAAACACAAATGGTTTTAGAACAAATTTTCAAGTGTGTGCATTTCTTGGCTACCTACTTAGGCAATAAAGAGAGCCCGTTAATGATGATGTCCAGCTGTTAATGAATAGTGGTATAAAATGTAATGGCAACAACAGAACAAAAACATCAATCATTATATTTTCTTGCTGATACAAAAAAACAAAGAAGGGCAATATAATGAATGCAAATAGATTCTCAGTTAACAAAACAGTTGCCTATTTCCAAGTAAGCTGAGCAAAGGGCTTTCTACACACTTTTAACTGGGGAATATTTCTTTATCAGTGGTTGTTTATTTCTTTTCTATTATTAGTTGCCTCAGTTACATGAAGATTTCAGATAAATGGGTTTGTATTTCATTGAGGAAACAAGTATTTATATTCTGATGTGGGATTATACCAAATATACTCTGCAAAGAATAACTTGGTCGCTTTGATTATCTGAGTGAAACATTGTTTTATGTAAGAAAATAATAGGTTGACCAAACAAAATGTAAAGTTTTGTGTATGAAAAAATATGATAGTTTTAATTATTATTTGTATGGCTTGATAGTGTACAAAAAATTAAAGGGTACAAAAAATAACATTAAATACAGTACTGTTAACACATTAATGCATATATCATGCAATGGAGAAAGGAGTTATGTGCCTTTACCATGCACATGCTGAGGCAGTAATCTTTTATAAGTAAACTGAATGAAGACTGAATTATTAGCATGGCACTGTAAACTTAGTTACATATTTGTATTAGCACAATTCTGATAGTTCTCCATCACAAATCCACATGTCTTTTGATAGCATATCCCGAACCCACATGTCATGGGGTCACAATGCAAATTTTGCTACATTTATAGTTCATCTTATTGCTTTAACTTCATTATTTATTTTGTTTATTTAAAATGTACCTTTGACTAGGAGTGAAACAAGACATATACATGTATACATTTTTCATATCAATATGATTCAAGGTACACATATAAATGGTCTTTTCATGTTTTGCAGCAATATCTGAGAGGTTTAACAGACCAAGTAAGTTTACTAACAAATTACTTTCTCCAATGAATATATTTCCTGATTACAATAACTATACATGACTAGGTAAGAGGAAGAAATGAAGGAGCACTCAACTTCTACCATCAGCATCGTTTGAGAGAAGAATGGCTGAATTCCCTATACAAAAGGATAAATTGCTCTCTTAATATGAAAACACAAGTAGTCACTTAATATGTGGCAACAATTGGATATGGAGAAAAAAAAACCTTTCCTTACCAGGGAAAAAACATCTAGCAATTCCAGGACAAACACTTGCCCATGCTTCTATTATATCTTGGATAAAACAAACCCATTACATTGGAATGCAAGACCTGTAAAGATTTACTTCCAATCTTCATGAGTGGAAATTCTCATATGGCATAGTCACAACAAAAAAAACCCAAGAATTTATTGTGGTCTTTGAGATGACAGGAAATCTCAAAATAATTTGTTGATTGTGGGAGGAGGTGAAAGGAAGGATGTTCCTACTTATCCTCAATGTCTTCTGAGTCCTTGATCTTATATTTCTAGCCAACTGATAGAGGCAGTGGACAGTGTGTTAAAGTCAGGTAAATGTCCTCCACCAGAGCCTTGAAACTGATCTCGAACCATTCCATGGTATGGTTGTAGTGAGGTTTAAGTTATCACACTCAAATGGAGGTTTGTACTCATTTAGCAAACTTCAATGTCACTGTACAACATAACAATCAGCATGGAAGCAGAAATCTTATTGTCCCTAAATGTAGACCTTTATTTATCTATTGGACTTCTGCATCCTGTGCTCTAAGTTCTATTCTGGTGCTCCTGAGACAGATAACAAACAAATCAATCTCAGTCACATTCCAAGCAAATGCAATGTTTAGGTTAATTCTGTTAAGAAGGGTCCAGGCTGCACACTGTGTGGTCCCTTCATCTGTTCATCTTTGTGGACCTGTGGACCTTAGGTGTGTCCAAAGACACTTCTTTGCAGCAAGGTGAATCAGAAGCTATCCACCTTTAGAATCCTGAAACATTTATCAGAGATACTCAGCAGTCAGCTGGGATGAGTTTGGGACTCAACCTTCACTTCAACTGTTCTGATCCAAAAGTGATTGAGACCATTCCATCACCTGTCTGGACTCCATCCTGGCCTTTTGTCCTACTGTTCTTTGGGGCTTACTCTTGCAACTTTGGAGTTGCCAGGAGACTGTTCTTCCAGTGTTTGGCAGCCCAGTGTGCATACATCCCATGCATGCCCAAGAATGGCTTTTGGATATGTAAGGCCAGCTGCAAGAGGTGTGACCTGATAGTAGACATATTCAAATACTTGGATCTGGGTCTGGGCATGCTAGGAATTTGGTTGTAAATCGCTGTGGAGCCTGGACAAGAGTGGTTAAGGTAGAAGACTGCCTAAGGTCTGAATTCCTCAGGCACGAACCACATGTCTAGGGACTAATCACCATAGCCAATACATGGGTGTAAAAGTCTTATGGTGTTCTCTAGGGCTGGTTCACAAGGGCCTCTGTATCATGGTGATATAGTACTAGGCCTTAAGTCTGTCCAGTACAAGATTGATCTGAATTTGACTCTGGCTCTGTGGGTGATGGCAGACCTAGAAGTCTGAAAAGGCAAATACTGCAGTTGGCCATCCTTCTACCTCAAGTGATAAATGACAAAAGAGATCAAATCAGCAAAAATAATGATTATGTCCAAATTCTTGTTGAATCATTTCTAGCTTGCTGGCTTGTGGGTTAATTTCTCTGCCAAAACTATTGCTCATTTCTCTTGAGACTAGAGTGTATATCGCAAGTATGTCACCATGTACAACCAGTGCAATTGTGGTGATAATTCTCTGACAGCCTGAATTTCTAACAGACTCCATGCTGAATCCAGCTGTTTGTTGCATGTACCTGCAATTACCTGTAACTTGACAGAGCAAACCAATACTAATTGACAGGCAAAATTAATTAAGGCCATGCAAATTTTAAAATGAAGTGGATGCTAAGAAACAAGATAAATGCACAAGACTACTAAAATGATCTCAATTCTAATAAACAATCATTCAGTTAACACACCATGCAAAATGGTTGAGTACAGAGATGGTGTATAATTATATTTAGAACTAGGAAACAAAATGGCACTCAAAAGCATATCATAAAAGGAAACAAATGAGATGCACAATGTTTGTCTATGATGAAGATGGAGCAAAATTCATTGAGAAAATGGATGGAGTATAACTCCATTGTGATGAGACAACCTGTTTGCAATTTCTCTGGATTTTAGACAGCACAAAGGTTATGGACATTTAAGACACGTTAAAATCTACATTTTATAGAGACACAAAAACCAATCCATAAAAAGGGGGAGCACTCATATGAGACTTCTGCATTGCAATCTTTTAGCAACTTATTGCTAAAAAAAGCCAATCGAAGTGGGTAATAATTTTTTTTTTACTTTGGAGGGCTGGTTATTAACATTGGTTAATGTATTTGATGGACAAATACTTTCAATGAAGTATTTTCTTTCTTTGAGCTATTAATTCACATGTGTACAAGTGCCAAAATCTCTATTAAAGACTTAAGTAAAAAAAAAATTGCTGAACATCGTTTAATTGAAGAAACCAACTAAAGAAAATAAAGAATCCTATTATGGATGCATTATGTGAACACGATGGAAGGATGGATGAATAGATAAATATGTGAATAGACAGACAGACAGATAGATATAAACATAGATTGGTGTCATGACCAAAATTAGGATCAAACTTGTGTGAAATAAGCTTTAAAAAGAAGCAGGAAGCAATGTTCTCTTATTGAATAATAAACCTACATAATACAAGACAACAACAGACCCAAGTAAATCATCAGCATACACAATGTGTGTTATTACTGTACAAGTTACACAGAAATAAAATGTGACAAGCATAAAATTAACTAGAAATAAAACTAAAAATACATCTTCTAAATCAAGAAAAATATTGTGATAGGAAGTATGTATAGTGTATGTCAACATGGTCATGCAGGTGAATTTACAGATCTCAAATAAAATATTACACAAAACTGTTGATCTAAAACATAATATGACAATAGTTTAACCAGTTACCCTCATCCAATAAAGTATTAAATTACTATTATTATAGTTATTATTATTATAATTATTTTTATCAAATGTACTGTATCTTATTCATCATCACAAAACTTCCAGATGAAAATTATTGTTTGGACTTTCACAACGGCAACAAGGTACATAACTGGATCAAATCAAGAGCACATCAGGTCTAAATGGTACAATACCGACTATTACAAACAAGCTGTGACTACATTATTATATCATTGCATTCAATCTCGTTTACACTTCAATTCTCTGCACTTTTAAATTATGATCTTCCAAGTAATAATAATTGATGATAAATGAATAAACTGTATATGCATAATTTAAAGGTACGTTAAATCAAAATTCTCAAAAATGATACCCACTGCTGAAATCGGTACATAATGCTTACATGACCTGTATGAATTGTACTTTAGAACACATCAAATACACGGGACTCTTTCATACAAATTTTTGTAATTTGGTGAGAAAGGATGGTAAGGTAATTTTAGACTTCAATAATCATAATTTCATAATAGGAAAGAGCCATTAAATATGGACAGTCTAATGTTAGGACACAATTGAAACAAGCCAGATCATTTACAATTTTGTCTAAAATCCATCCAATGTTTTGGTCTTGGAAAAATTCCAGCTCAATAATTACATTCTTAATACTTCAAACTTAAAATAAAGAAAAATTGTTGTCAAATAAATCTTATCTTATAAACTGATCTATACTTTTTTATTCTATTGGACTTTCATAATGAAGGTGTGTCAATGTTTTGCAAGTATTTTGCTTTAAAAGGGAAAATGTAGAACAAATGTTTTTTCAGAAACTTTGCCTGGAAAGACCAGTTTCAAAATCTTTGTTTCAGTTAAATATACAATTATATGTTAGAAAGTTAATGCTACAGGTTAATATTCAGGTAAATTTTATAAGGATCCATTCCCCTTAACTTATATGAGATAACAAAAGTTAATATTTAAATTTAACCGTAAGTGTGAAGATGTATTGCACTCAGGTCAACATTACTTCTATGGTATAATACATACCAAGACCATTTTCACTTTTCAATCTCAGAGAAATTTGTCAGTATAACAAAAATAATGCACCTACAGTTGCACCAAAAAACATGGGTACTAATGTCATTGACCACCTCACTACATCATGTCTTATGCTAAACTTAGGGTGTAAACAATTGCAGAGAAAATATAAAAGCAACAGCATACTCCTTTTTAAAAAAAATGAAAGTAACAACTGACACAAAAATACCTGATTTAGTGAAGCTTACATAAAAGAGTCCATGCTGCCAATAGGGTTGTGGATAAAGTGTTTATTACATGTGTTCTTCAAGAAGAATAAGCTGAACTTAACCACCACAATGTGATAATCTTGTAATGTATATATTTAGCACCATTAACAAAATGATAGCATTCAAGTAATTTTGAATTTGAATTTAGTAATACATTCCTGTGTTGTTATTTAACAAGATGATTTTAAATGAAAATAAAACAAACACGAGAATATCAGGCACTTAAAGTTCATTGCTCAACAACCCCTTTAATTCCACAACCCAACTTAGCAATAAAAAACTAAAAATGAACTAAAAATTTCTTGGTACTGAGATACACTCAAACATAACTACAGTTAACCAGTAAATATTACTCTAAGAGGGCTACCTGCTCTTAGGTCGCTTCTGAGAGACTCAAGATTCTTTTTTAACTCGATATGCATCCAGGTCAGCCCACCGCATACAAGGATACAGGCAACAAGCAGCGAGAACCCCAGTACAGTGATGCAGGTAGTACAAATAGAACCAGAACTGCGTCTAAAACAAATCACAGCAACAACCACTCACCCAGCATTCAAGACATTGAGAATCAAGCATAAAACCAGATATTTCAGACTGTACAAAGCAAAATGGATAGAAACTTTTGTACTAGTGTATGTCAATGATCATTGAAGGTTATTCTTTCCCACCACAAGACAATTTATGTTTCTACATAAAACATTTTTTTTTACCCAATTCATATCAGTAGCTGAGTTGAACAGGTGCTTCTTTAAGATGATTCCCCCTAAGGCTACAATGTAATGTAATATCCAAAATGGCATTATATATAATATTATGTATACAAAGAAGGGTTCAATCTAGGTTATAGTTCTGGACTTGTACTAAAATAACTATTGATGACCAACTAAAATATGGTTGATGCATTTACATGTTACAGTTTCAAATAATTGGCTTCAGCTCCAATTCAAATATGCAATAAAGCTTTCTCCATATACAGCTCTTCCTCAATATAATGTGCCTCATTAAAAAAATGATCCTGATCATACCATAGTGCTAAAATGGTCTGACCCCATGACCATGATGTTATGAATGAAAGAAGAAAACAAAATGTCATCATTTTCTTTTCAAATACATTATTTAACAAATTTAGATAGTGCATACATACATACATACATACATACATACATACATACATACATACATACACACATACATACGGGCAAATTTATACTATACAAAACTGATGGACAGCATAAAAAACATTGAAAAAGTTTTTCTTTTCATCAGCATTTTTTAATGGCAACTATCTGAAAAGGAAATAAGCCAATGTCCAGAAAAATGTCAAAAAGGGATGAGGCTATTTAAAGCTTCAGTGGTGCTTAAATGATCATACAATGGATGCGTTTTGCACATGCAAACTTAAACAATGAATCATAAACATCTAATATTTTACTTAAACTAAAATGAGGAAAGAGCACAGATCATGAACAGACACATCAAATGAAGAAAGAAACTGTATTCATTTATATTCCATATTAAAATTTGCATAGTGTGAAGCCATGCAAAAATATTGGTCTATAAAAACCTAACCTTGACCAGTTAGAAAATATCAAGAAAACATTAACCCCATTTACCTGAATCCTAGATTGAACCCTTTATACACATGTCTAATGGACATGAAAGCCTTTATACACATGTCTAATGGACATGAAAGTGACTAATTTTAAAAGTAGTTGATATATATATATATATATATATATATATATATATATATATATATATATATATATATTAGGAGGTATCATTTCTGGAAATAACACAATATATTAATGTTCTAAAGAACAAGTATTGTAAAATATGACAATGAATATACAGTATCACTATTATTTATCCAGCCATTAAGAATATGCAATTTAGGTTTATATCAAAAAGATCAAGATATCCAACATAAACTGTGTGTGTGCATGTGTGTGTGTGTGACATTTGCAGTAAAACTAAAGTTTAGAAATAAGTATTATGAAAATAAAAATGACATCACAAATAATGATGAAAAAAGTTTATCAAAAGATATGCTAAACTTATCATTATAAGAGTTGATCAAGAGAGATAACTCCTGAAAAACTTACTTCCCTTTTTGTAATTTTGATGACATCACCAATGATATATCACCTTGAAGTAATCTAAACTTTTTTTAACTAGTACTAAAGACATTTTCTATTTCTTTCATTTTCCATTAAATACATTTACTTTACCATTCACCTTCTAATAAATACATTTGTAAATAAAAAGGATTAAATATTGGTCATAATACTGTTAAGAAGGCAATATAAATGTAATTGTTTCACAAATTAAATTTAGACTTCTGGAGAATGAGCATGAAAACTCTCTAGTTCTCAAGTTACATACTGATATGGTCACAATTTAATAAATTGTATTTATTTTGAACACTTCAATTTTCAATACTGCTATAATTATCTTGGTAACTATCCCAATGCGTTGCACTGTTTTCTTTCTCAATAATATACTTTGACTATTAAAAATGAAAAAATATTTTATCTCTTTTATGACAATGCCAGAAGTTATAAATATTAAGGAGATTGACTACAGTCATCTCTCCTGATATTTGTAAGCTATAAACACCATGAGAAAGTTGTGAAATGATTCTTTTGGAATGTTCAATGTCATTTAGGTTCACATATCCTCTTAATTTTTATTTCATTAATTACTAAACTTCTATGTCTCTGTAAATTAAAATATCTATTCCTTTTTAAATATCACCATCCCTGTGTTTCTTAATCATTATTACTGCTGTTGTAGCAGTTGTTCTTATTACATGTATCTTGTACTTGCTAATGATGCTATCATTTTATAATATTTCAGTTGTGTAAAATGGGATCATAACAAGAGGCTTAGAGAATAGCCAGCAAAGTTCTGATGTAATGGGCTCTGTAGATAATGTATATAAGTAACAAAAGGCATGTAAATACTATACCCCAAGCAGTTTAAAAACAGTACCACTTGAAATACCTACATTATCTCCCTTTATCTTCTGGTGTTTTGTGCATGCCCTACTAAGAAAAAAAAAAACATCCCAAAGATAGCTAAGTAAGTGTTTATGACATTTGGCAGATTTGTTCCATAATTATGGGACTTGTTTACCATGAAAACCTTTTAAGATTTGTTTTTTTACTTGAAATTCATGGACAATATGAGCTGATCTCATTCAACAATAGCTGTAATATTGCTTTATGAGATCTGAACTATGGGTTAGGTAAAAAAAAAGAGCAAGTTTTCCTTGCATCACCAGAACAAGGCTTTCCTAATATAAAAAAACAAATTTTTATTGGATGATGAGTCAAGATGATGTAATACATGTTTGTGATGAGCTGACAATGTGTTTAACTTCAATATGGGCAGTTTTATTAGCCAAATTATCCTGCACTGGTATCTGCAGTGTGACACTCAAAGATATCTTTAAAAGTTTACCAAAATTTTTTAGTTTAAATAAATAAATTTTAAATGGTTGAAATGTTTTAGTACTTTCAGTTCTGTAAAGTTAGAGAAAACTATCTTCTATCATTAACAGAGATTAACAACTATCTTCTATCACTAACAGTGATTAATAAAGTATTTTATTAAACCCTTGAAAAGTGGATATCTCAGATTCATAGCTACTGTAGAATCTATCTCATTCAATATGACTAGCTCAGAAACATTACAGTGGCCAAGAACAGGTACACGACAAAATACATTACTTCTGTATGAAATTATGCAATAACGGAGCACACAAATGCTACCATACCAACTCCAGAACTTCTATACTTTACAATAAAGTGAAAGATGAAAATGCTTTAAAAATGGTTTGACTTCTGTAATTTTGTCTTTTAAAATAAAGCACTATATATTTTTTTAAAACTGTGTGCAACTTCGTCCACTTAAACTATAGTTTGACTCAATTTTGTTAAAAGCAATATTTTTTCCCTAATCTTGATATAAACCAGTACTCAGCATTATAGTAAGTTAATGCTTTACAGTATTTACAATTAGTTTTATTTTTCACTAATATTTTGATTCCATTTAACTTAATGTCCTCCCTCAAGTGATTTGTCAACAATGTCCTCTTTATCGAACAAAACAACTGTAATTAACCCTTTCCCTCATAAAATTTATGGCATTTTAACCCTTCAATATGCATGTAGCAAAGTGCAGTCCGCTATGCAAAGGCATATTAAGCAGTGAAGTATTAACAGCAATTTTAACCATTTTACATTTTTGGTACACATATATTATGTATGGAAAGATTTAAGAGTAGAATAGCTGTATGATTATTTTTCACAAAATAATTTTGTATGTGCTTTAAAATCTTGTGAGAACTCGTTCACCATCATGTCAGTGAAGCCGAATGATCAACCATAGTGGCAATTTCACATACTCAAAATTTACAAGTTCTTTGTCTGTATTTACATCACTAAATCATCTGAATTTGATAATTTATAAAAAATAATTGTTTCCTAGATCAGTATCAGAGCCTTTAAGTTTTTAAAGCTAGCATAGTTGTGATTCTACTTGAGCAAGTACTGAACTATATCAGAGACCGCCATTTTGTTGAATGGAGAATATGACCAAGTTATGACCTTGTTTAAATAGTAGATTTTGACCAGAACATAAACAGTGACCACATGATCTGACATAAGAGTCATTCTCACCAATGAATGTAGTATCTAATATGGAGTTTTCCCCAAAGGTGGCACTATGAAAGGTGGCACTATGAAAACCCACTTACAGAGTTGCCAAAAGGCTCTTGTATGGGAATCAGGTAAAGTTCCAAAATGCGCCTGGATGCAAATGCTTGTATGAGGTAAAGGGTTAAGCTATAATCTGTCGTGTCCCTCAAACAAACCATACACTATTGGTGTTTACAATCAAGTAATTATTCCACGGTTTCTTGTCTTCCACACAAGGACCATTTTTTTAAAATCATGTAATGAGAAACGGTTTACTATAAATACCAAAATATTTGTGTGTTAACTATGTATGTTTTGGTGTACACAAAAGAATTATGATTTGTTTTTGTCTAAATAGTAATGCATAGCATATAAAATATGATTCAAGCAATTTGATATGAATTATTTACTTTTCTCCTAGTTATTGGACTCCTCAATCAGTCATGCTTTATTGGACAGGTATCATACATAAATAGCTAATCATTCTTTTATGGAATACTGGTGGTATTTTAAAGACTGATCAGAGTTAATCTCCAGAATGGATGGTGTAAGTTGGTTTAATTCATACTATTCAAAAGTTAAGTATATAATATAATGTCTGCAAATACTTTTGATTATTTTCTCTTTTTTATGTACATGTATTACTATGATTCTCTGTTTATCATATCTGTTGAATCAAGTATGACTAATTGACTCCATTACATTAATTCAGATACAAATAAAGAAAATGTAAATAATTCATACAAGATCACATAAATCATTTTATTTTGCTTTGCCTTTCTATTTAAACAAAATCAAATCACAATTCCTGTGTGTTCACCAATAAATACACAAAGAACATGTAAATACACATGTATTTTGGTGTTATTTCAGTTTTTGGGTGTATTTCTGTGTTCATAGTAACCAGTGAGAAACTGTTGGTTGTCATGTTTACAAGGACTATCTCATTAGACACTAAATGATTACTTGCTTACTGCTTGGCACATAACAAGTTTCTAAACCAAATTTATATTAAAATAATCTACATAAGTTTATTCAATTATTTAGATTGAAGCCTCCTTTTTTATCTTAAAAGCACTGATAAGGCACATAATAATACTGTCACTACTGCAAAGTAAGGTTTTACACCTTACAATTTCATCAAGTTTTTACGTCTTCCAAATGAGCTACCATCACATAGGGCACATAATACTACTGTCACTAAGGAGAAATAAGGTCTTAAACTTTACAATTTCATCAATGATCAAGGAAGAAAACTGAGTTGTTACATCTGCCAAAAGAGCGATCATCACAAAATATTTGGATGTACAAAACAGCCATAGCTCATGTTGAGCATATCAGAACACCGATGAACTCGCTCGCTATTACGTTGCCTACTTCATATCATTCTTTCTCTTACATTGATCTGTATGACCTCGAGGATGACAGTGAGCACTCGTCTGACGACTCGGATTCGCCATTAGAGCGGAGAAGTTCATGTCCACTTTTGCTTTTCCTCCGAATTTTCGCGTTTCCGACAAGAGCGTCCAACTCTCGGCGCTTCTTCATCTTCTTGGACGGTTTAAAATCAACATTTACCCTGCTTGACGGATCCAGCTTTATAATTAAACAGATTCAGCGCCTTTACAGAAACATGTAGATACCACTTATCTACATTGCATAATATAAGTTGGCTTTTCCGCACGTCATAAAAATCAATCAGGAAATTATTAATCCTAGTTCATAAGAGACTTGCGTGTAAAAATTTATTGGAATGAGCGTTGACCGAACTTGAATCAATGACATCGAGAAAACTATCTTTGATAATATATCCCGGATAAACAAATAAAATCAGTACTGTTTATTGGTATAACAATCCAATTACCGGTACATTAAAACAATGGGTTTTTTTTTTCACAGGCATACTCCAAGTAAATATCACATCACAGGTAATAAACGTTACCCATAAAAATGTATTGTTATTATTGTAATAAATATAATTTTCACTGATACTGAATAATTTATATATCAATTAGGTTTTAGCTTGCTTATTTTTAACAACATAACAACATATCTTCATTCTACAAATTAAATTAAGGCAGAAACCTAACTTGTCAATATAATAATTATTCCATTTTACTATATAACTTAATGTTGTCATTCATTTTATTTTGTTACATATAATTTCAGTTGCATTCTATGCTAGACTTAACCTTGTCCAAAATCAAATTGATTTTCTATTTGACCTGATTTATTATTTTTTTTATATAAAAATTTCTGTAAACTACTAATACATATAAAAATAGTTTCCTATGAGTATAGGTTTAATATTAATATTATCATCATTATTAACAAAAGTAAACCTGTTTATTTGGATCTGGGTCTAGGTTATTAGAATTTCCATATCAATATACTTGGCCTATCTAATCTATTCCACATTCCATATTATAATTTTAGTGAAAAAAAGCTTTCTATTTATAACTAAGATTTTAGTTTATAAACATGAAAAAGTTTCTAGAAGGTTATTTTCCATTAGGTAAGAGTTTGTTGGTTTCATTTTTTTTAAAAAGAAAATGCTAATTGTGACCTGAGGTCAAATAGAGGGTTATATAGTCCTGTTACTGAAAAAAAAAAATCATCAATTCATGCTATAAGATCTTAGCAGAATCAATCATATTATTCTTGTGTCCAGAAATTCATTGGGCTGGAATTTATTTATTCAAATTTTTTAATTCAGATGAATATTTGATAGAAATACAAAGTGCTTTTAAAAAATAACTTTCATGGAAATAGAGACTTGAATTTATAGTGAAATTTCAAATAAGGATTTAAGTTTTTAATTGTATTATTGTGATAACAAAAAAGATTGGTACATTACCCAGACACCGGTCACCACATATACATTATCACGTTTAGCGCTGGATTTAATTTGGATGACCATTAAAGTTTATTCACAACATTAATCTTTATGAACTGTGTCTGTAATTCTAGGATTATTTGCGATTTAATTAGCAATAATGTATGTTCTTTTTTATACTTTCACTTTGTATTCTACAAAAATTAATTTGATGAACTTTATCAAGTTTGTTTGTTGCTTCTCAATCTTTTCTATTACTTATAAAACCATAGAGTCGCAAAAAGTGAAAGATGGTAGCTATTCCATAATTTTTTTTTTGATGCAATACTTTTATAGGTAGGACTGAAAAAAGATGGCATTTAACTTAAAAAACGTGTGTGTGTGTGTGTGTGTGTGTGTGTGTGTGTGTGTTAGATGTTTAACAATTTTAATCATATCACTGTATGCGTGCAGTGAGGCAGTTTACAGTGATGACTGACACTGGGTCATTATGGCGCAGACACGTAGCATCATGTCTCACCCGGTCATATTATCCTAACACCAGGCTGACCAGTCCTAGCCACAGGGGCTCCTATGGTTGCTGACAAATACCGGTCAGGTCATACATGTACTATACAATAACTACGACAAAGGCTTCTGTTCATATTGCCCACCCTCTACTGTTACCACTATATATATATATATATATATATATATATATATATATATATATATATATATATATATATATATATATATATATACAGACACACACACATAAAAGTAGCCTTATAATGTCATATATTTTTAAAAAGTTTAATTTGCTTTTGTTTTGTCTGCGATTTTTTATTCCAAATATTTTCAAATTAACCTTGTGTTCAACCTAATAAGACCGAAAATCGCGTTTAATGGAAGTTAAGAATTCAACATACGAAAGGTTTTCCGCGTAAAAAAAATATAGCTTATTGACGCATGACTTGGTCACATGACAAATCAAAACCCTTGATCTAAGGCCCTACAGTTAGCAGATGTTGATGCTATCGCACGAGTTCATGTGATAATAAAATACTACCTACTGCCATCGCCGGTGGGTTGAAAGACTTTTAATACATAGTAACAAACCCAACTTTAAATCAAACAGTTTCAGAGCTTTGGATAAAACAAATAATTTTGTTGGGGGTCATCGCAAAGTATACAGATTGAGCATTTATTCTCTCTCTGATAAAAAATAATAACAGGACGAGCTCTCTCTTGGTTTATCTATATATCAAACATGTACTAATCAACTTTAATTTCTGTTATGACTCTATACGAGAGGAATTTACAGTATTATAAAGTGAATCCAAAATAATCCTGATAAACTTCTGACAAAGTCTAAATGAATGAAAAGTTCCCTATTAAATGTCGAAACTGGAAATGTACTGGTCTACCAAGAATCATAACATTGTCAACATGGCGTTGTCCAGAACTCCTTTTAATGATTTACAGTGGTTCCAGAAAAATAATATAGTCCAAATAATGAACACTTGCTATTGTCAATGAACAGTCCAAAAAATGATTTTCCTCAGGAATAATATCTAAGTACAACATAAAACTCGGTTTCAGACTTGCAACAGGAACACAAGAAATGAGGATTTCAAAATAATTGGCATGATACATGTATCACCAAAATCATTACCGAGATTCACAGTATAAACAATGCAGAATTTTCTCTTGAAAATCAATGTTATCACCACCACTATCAGCCACATTTCAGTTTTTTGTTTTTTAAAACTTAAATATAGCTATGAATGATTAAGATCTGTGTCAGAAACATTGTGTGCCAAAGGCACAGAAAAAGAATGAGAATTTAGCAAAGACAAATATATTAACACCAATATTTTAGCAAAAATTGGTGAATACCAACAGTAATTGAACACAGCAATTGAAAATTTAACATACAAAGAGATGATGAGTAAACATTTAACTGACAAAAGTTGGGAAAAATGGCTAGGAAACAAATCATAAACTGATAAATCTGCTAAAATTTTGAAGCCATCGTTGTTTGTACAGTAGCAGCATTGCTTCAAAATTTGTTCCAGTGAAACATTTAGACAGTTTGCAGAATCATCTGAAATGACTTCATAGCTTCAAGCTGAATCTGATACTTTGCTGGATTTTTGGAATTCAAGAAAGGATTGCCTGTCCCTGCACTGAATGATACTTTGAATACATTCAACAAAATCAGTTCTTACAATTAGCTGCTTATGACAAAACTGAAAAAAAATATGAGTAATTATTTTTACAAATTTCGACAATACTATCAAAATCTCCACAATGATGAAGTATGAGATCTTAACGTTACAATATTTTTCTTATGTCTTTATATAATTTTTGCTTGAAGGCATTATATCATTTTTTAATTGTGTTTTTCTCTTTTTTTCAGCTATTGCATACATATTCATTGACCAGTGAAACATTGTTTTCATTGAGGATCAGATAGGTCGAACAATAAGCATGTGCTTGTCTTCATAGCTGTTTTAGGTAGTTTGTTTATTTGGTCAAAAAGCAAAATTATTTTTACTTCAAAGACTATTGAAACTTCTTACTTTTATACAAGCACTATGCACAACCCACTTGTAAAAATAAAAGATGTTAGCTTGAATAATATACAATCAAAGTACAGCAAGAAAAACAAACCATATCTACATACAAACCAATCCCAGAAATGCTACGTTTTTTTCAGGTAGCAAAGTAACACGGCATTTACATAGAGACAAATATGAACTCAAATAAAAGAAATAACTCCATTTAGCATGCAGCACCTAAGTATGCTCTCATAGTTGCCTACAGCACACTTTTGATGAGACTGTTTAAGAAGGCACAAGATCCACAATCAATAACAGACATTTGAGAAACTAATTATTCCAGTTCCACTTTTCTCACAAATAAGCAAATAACAGCACAAGACCTTTTAGAAGACAAAACTGTAAACATTTTACAAAAGTTGAAAAAAACTCAACTACTTATATTGCTGAAATAAGACTACTTTTTTAGCTAATAAAAAGCATAGCCAACTTAAATTACATGCCCCCTTAAAGAATAAAAACAAACAATATTATCTGCACAATATATAATGCAATATTAAAAAATGTTCTTACAGTAGTCAACATAATGCTTCTGAAAAAGTCATGGACGTTTACAAGTACTCCACTATCAAGCATGGTTAATGAAGAAGTTGTAAAGGTAATTATTTCAGTTTCTTTAAGTCATTTAAAAAATGGCCACCTTAAAGCTCAAGGATTACTAACAGATAAAACCTGTACCAAATAAATGCTGTTTAAAACAGAAAATGTTCACCGCCAGTTAAATGACTGCAGCAAAGTTGCAACCTTTATTCTGTTTTCTATACAGTGAATATTTTCATCTCAAAGTATTGTTGGATTTGCTTTGAAAAGTAACCAAAACAAAATATTAAAATCTCACATCATTCCACTGCACCTTAGATGCCTTGTGCCTAAAGCACTGAAGGCAATGTGTACAAGAGATACAATACAACAGTGCAACTTCTTTCACTGAAATAGACTATAAAACACGTTACAATTCCAAAGTCTAAAAGCACTGTGTTTTGTATGTATAAGTGAGTCAAGATATGCCAAGTGCTCCACCATCCCATCCTTTGCAGTAGTGGCCTGTCCCTCTATGACAACGCCAAGCGACAAAGGTATTGATTTAAGACTAAAAAAATAATGAGATTAAAACTGATTTCAACAGAGATACTGAAAACTACTGAGGTGTTAGAAGGAAGTGGAAAATAACATACAAAAAGAGTTCAGGCTGTATGTGTGCAACATCTGCTTAATTAGGTGTTTCATGAATAACTACCATTGAACATGAACTACAATGGTTTTCAGGGTTTGGTACAGCATTACAAGATATCTGTAGTAAAGATTTACAAGGAAATTTTTATTAATAAAGGAAAAGGAATTTACAATGAAATGTTTATTAACAATGAATATTTAAAACCTTAATGAAATAGCAAGTTCTCCCATCAATAAACTGAACAATTTCAAAGTTATGATATGCACTGTGATCAGTGAGAATAATTATACTACAAGGTATTTACATTAATCATCAGTTAGTACAATGAATATTAAGATGCAAACAATTCAATCAGAAAGAAATGAGAAGGTGGATTCTCATTGTCCCTGACTCATAAAGCCTTGAAATGACGCTGGGAGTATAACATGCCCTGACTCATAAAGCCTTGAAATGACGCTGGCAGTATAACATGCCCTGACTCATAAAGCCTTGAAATGACGCTGGGAGTATAACATGCCCTGACTCATAAAGCCTTGAAATGACGCTGTTAGTATAACATGCCCTGACTCATAAAGCTTTGAAATGATGCTGGGAGTATAACATGCCCTGACTCATAAAGTTTTGAAATGACGCTGGGAGTATAACATGCCCTGACTCATAAAGCTTTGAAATGATGCTGGGAGTATAACATACCCTGATTCATAAAGCTTTGAAATGACGCTGGCAGTATAACATGCCCTGACTCATAAAGCTTTGAAATGGCGCTGGGAGTATAACATGCCCTGACTCATAAAGCTTTGAAATGATGCTGGGAGTATAATGTGCCCTGATTCATAAAGCTTTGAAATGATGCTGGGAGTATAACATGCCCTGACTCATAAAGTTTTGAAATGACGCTGGGAGTATAACATGCCCTGACTCATAAAGCTTCGAAATGATGCTGGGAGTATAACATACCCTGATTCATAAAGCTTTGAAATGACGCTGGCAGTATAACATGCCCTGACTCATAAAGCTTTGAAATGGCGCTGGGAGTATAACATGCCCTGACTCATAAAGTTTTGAAATGACGCTGGGAGTATAACATGCCCTGACTCATAAAGCTTCGAAATGATGCTGGGAGTATAACATACCCTGATTCATAAAGCTTTGAAATGACGCTGGCAGTATAACATGCCCTGACTCATAAAGCTTTGAAATGGCGCTGGGAGTATAACATGCCCTGACTCATAAAGCTTTGAAATGAAGCTGGGAGTATAACATACCCTGATTCATAAAGCTTTGAAATGACGCTGGCAGTATAACATGCCCTGATTCATAAAGCTTTGAAATGGCGCTGGGAGTATAACATGCCCTGATTCATAAAGCTTTGAAATGAAACTTGGAGTATAACATGCCCTGACTCATAAAACTTTGAAATGACGCTGGGAGTATAACATGCCCTGATTCATAAAGCTTTGAAATGATGCTGGGAGTATAACGTGCCCTGATTCACAAA
Organism: Potamilus streckersoni; assembly: GCA_016746295.1. Taxonomy (NCBI): domain Eukaryota; kingdom Metazoa; phylum Mollusca; class Bivalvia; order Unionida; family Unionidae; genus Potamilus; species Potamilus streckersoni. The sequence continues at coordinate 417,311 of JAEAOA010001541.1, forward strand.
GCTTTGAAATGATGCTGGGAGTATTAACATGCCCTGATTCATAAAGCTTTGAAATGACACTTGGAGTATAACATGCCCTGACTCAAAAAGCCTTGAAATGATGCTGGGAGTATAACATACCCTGATTCATAAAGCCTTGAAATGATGCTGGGAGTATAACATGCCCTGACTCATAAAGCTTTGAAATGATGCTGGGATTATAACATACCCTGATTCATAAAGCTTTGAAATGATGCTGGGAGTATAACATACCCTGATTCATAAAGTTTTGAAATGATGCTGGGAGTATAACATGCCCTGACTCATAAAGCTTTGAAATGATGCTGTGAGTATAACATGCCCTGACTCATAAAGCTTTGAAATGATGCTGGGAGTATTAACATGCCCTGACTCATAAAGCTTTGAAATGATGCTGGGAGTATAACATGCCTTGACTCATAAAGCTTTGAAATGGTGCTGGGAGTATAACATGCCCTGACTCATAAAGCTTTGAAATGAAGCTGGGAGTATAACATACCCTGATTCATAAAGCTTTGAAATGACGCTGGCAGTATAACATGCCCTGATTCATAAAGCTTTGAAATGGCGCTGGGAGTATAACATGCCCTGATTCATAAAGCTTTGAAATGAAACTTGGAGTATAACATGCCCTGACTCATAAAACTTTGAAATGACGCTGGGAGTATAACATGCCCTGATTCATAAAGCTTTGAAATGATGCTGGGAGTATAACATGCCCTGACTCATAAAGCTTTGAAATGGCACTGGGAGTATAACATGCCCTGATTCATAAAGCTTTGAAATGATGCTGGGAGTATTAACATGCCCTGATTCATAAAGCTTTGAAATGATGCTGGGAGTATAACATGCCTTGACTCATAAAGCTTTGAAATGATGCTGGGAGTATAACATACCCTGATTCATAAAGCTTTGAAATGATGCTGGGAGTATAACATGCCTTGACTCATAAAGCTTTGAAATGATGCTGGGAGTATAACATGCCTTGACTCATAAAGCTTTGAAATGATGCTGGGAGTATAACATGCCCTGATTCATAAAGCTTTGAAATGATGCTGGGAGTATAACATACCCTGACTCATAAAGCTTTGAAATGATGCTGGGAGTATAACATGCCCTGACTCATAAAGCTTTGAAATGATGCTGGGAGTATAACATGCCTTGACTCATAAAGCTTTGAAATGATGCTGGGAGTATAACATGCCCTGACTCATAAAGCTTTGAAATGATGCTGGGAGTATAACATGCCCTGATTCATCAAGCTTTGAAATGATGCTGGGAGTATAACATGCCCTGACTCATAAAGCTTTGAAATGATGCTGGGAGTATAACATGCCCTGATTCATAAAGCTTTGAAATGATGCTGGGAGTATAACATGCCCTGACTCATAAAGCTTTGAAATGATGCTGGGAGTATAACATGCCCTGACTCATAAAGCCTTGAAATGATGCTGGGAGTATAACATGCCCTGATTCATCAAGCTTTGAAATGATGCTGGGAGTATAACATGCCCTGACTCATAAAGCTTTGAAATGATGCTGGGAGTATAACATGCCCTGACTCATAAAGCTTTGAAATGATGCTGGGAGTATAACATGCCCTGACTCATAAAGCTTTGAAATGATGCTGGGAGTATAACATGCCCTGATTCATAAAGCTTTGAAATGATGCTGGGAGTATAACATACCCTGACTCATAAAGCTTTGAAATGATGCTGGGAGTATAACATGCCTTGACTCATAAAGCTTTGAAATGATGCTGGGAGTATAACATGCCTTGACTCATAATGCCTTGACTCATAAAGCTTTGAAATGATGCTGGGAGTATAACATGCCCTGACTCATAAAGCTTTGAAATGATGCTGGGAGTATAACATGCCCTGATTCATAAAGCTTTGAAATGATGCTGGGAGTATAACATGCCTTGACTCATAAAGCTTTGAAATGATGCTGGGAGTATAACATGCCCTGACTCATAAATCCTAAAAATGACGCTTAGGAAGATATCACAATAAATGTTCTAATTATGCAGAATGAAGATACAAATTAAACAGAAAAGTTTTAATGGTAGGAATATGTGCTTATGCCATCATTCTTGGTTTTTTAATTTTTCTACACCAATCTTACATAAGTGACCTTCACTGCTACATAACTGAAAAGCAAATCAAAAGTACAGCTACATCAGATGGTAGTTCTAACAAAAAGTCTATTCTACCTATCCAGTTCATAACAAAAGTTGCAATCTATTCCACTAAAATGCACAGATTCTGTTGTCATGTTGCTGAATGTATTAACTCAAAAGTCAAAACCACTGTCAGTAACAATGGGTACATAACACAATGTTAAATTGTGAAAATTCAATAGCCAGTGATTTACAAACGTATTGGCTGAATCATAATCAGTTTCAAGGTTTGTACATTTTCTCCATCTGATCAATAACACCAAAAATAAAAAATAAAAACATTATTAAAACAAGCTAAGGTGGTTCAGTGGCTTGCACCTGAAAGGGTGTTGTATCAATGCTATATAGACACAGAGAGAGAGAGAGAGAGAGAGAGAGAGAGAGAGAATTTGTAATATGCTGTTTGACATGCATGTTTGGCTGTAAACAGTGTGAAGGCAGGATAAGTTAATCATTTTTAAGTTTCCAGCAATATTTTAGTCATTTATACTTACCTGCTTGCAATCATTTCAGTCCATATATGTAATTAATAGTGCTGGATACCATGAAAAATTTAAAATGCGGAATTGCAAGGTATTTCTGAATGTACTGTAATATGCACCACAGTATATCATAATATTTTTACCACAATATGCCACAAATATTTTCAATGTTCTGACACTTGCTGGATTTCCATATGTGTACTCCTGAAAATTGTAGCATGATTCAGTCTTACAGAGGAATACAAATACTTGACACATTCACACTGAAAATTGTAGCGTGATTCAGTCTCACAGAGGAATACAAATACTTGACATATTCACACACACAAATGAATAACTAAAATATGACGGGTTCTTTTCTTTCTTAAGCCAAAAGGTTTCCAAATGTTGGTTTTGGCAAAACTTTTTATTTGGCCACTTCATTGGTGTCCATGACATATGTCAAACATTTGATGAAAAGTTCATAAATATATTTGTAACTGTAGTTGTGATAATTACAATTGTCTTGTTAAAAAAATATACCTTTTTGTCATGAATAATGAAAACATGCTGTTAGTATAATTAAATCCCTGACAAGATTCATTGAGCATTTCTGTACATTCCTTAGTGATGGTTAAAAAGTACTATGGTACATACTACCATAAAAAAAATACAATGGTAAACCAGTATACCAGTAATGCTGTGCACCCCTAATTTTTAATGTAATGATACAGGTATTTCGCTTTTCTTAACTTTGTATACCTGAAACATAATTTTTCTTTGCTACATCTATGTGATGTGTTTTTTCTCTCCAATGTAAAGCTTTTGATATCTGATACATGGTTTAAAATATCACACCAAATGTGGAAATGGTACATTATAGATTAATAATTCAAATGAGCTTTACATAACATCATCTGCACTGACAAACACTTTGTCAAACATAGTAAAACATGTTATTTTTATAGTTTTAACTTTTGAGGAATCATTATGTTCATTACAATACACTTGGTTGACAAAAGCCAACTTCTGAAACTATGAAACACCTAGAAACAAAATAGTGTTTCTGTGTGTGCTTTTGACATAACTCGTAAAAACATTGCATTAAACATTTTGTCATCTTTTCTGCAGTAGCAGTTTACAATTCCATAAAGTCTGAGTAACTGTTTTTACTATTGAACATCCAACAAACTGAACAGGTGATTTGTTTGCTTGATTAATCTTTGCACTTCTCTGGTTCTCTGCAGCATTACTTTTATTTGAAACAATGCCACAACAGTATTTATTGTTATAGCAATGTTGACAATTTTAAGTGGAGATTCTGTTTGATGATTATGATTAGCAGACTAGAAGAGTTCATTTAAGCATGCTTTTGTTTGTCCTTTGAGTTTGAAGATGACCATGCCATCATTGCCTGGTTTCAATGCTGTGAGTACCTTGTTGGTAGAAGAGCAAAGTCAGAATTTAGATTAGGAAGCAGTTATAAATGATGTTTGACAAAATCTGACACTTGCCATATGAAACTCTGCTATCCTCAGCTTGTTTTTATTTTTCTTGTTCAGATAACTGGCCTGAGAACTATTTATTTTGAAGTTGTCAAGATAAATAGAAGAAAAATCCGATTTACATTAATAACTATAAAATGTCCTGCAGGAGTATTTTCTGGTTGATCAAAATAATATTACCATTGGCTATGTCCAGCATATATAAATGGCTTATACTAGGACTTACTTATGAAAATTACATCAAAATAGCAAAATTCCAAAATACACCCCAAAATTAACTAGCCATTCTTATTTTGGCTTAGATCTGCTACTTCAGAGCAGGCAGTTAACTTGAGCTGGGTATCACAAGTAATATTAAATTCTAATATGTAACATGATAATTTACTTTCATTCAATATGTGTTGTTTGTCTTTTGAGTCAACAAGGACCACTCTAGTCAACCGAGGTTTGGAGGGACTGGTTCTGTTCTGTGGTGGCTGAAAAGGCCAATCCTTGCAGGTAAGGTTCATTTGCATAAAGGACAAGGGAAGAGTGAGACATCTCCAGGAGGGTTGCTGGTGTGTGCTTTTCTGGCTTGCCTCTTCAGCTCTGCAGCTGTAACATCCTGCTAGATTCATACAACTTAGAGCCTTTGTGCATGGAGGAACACCATGTGACTTGATCAATGGCTGTTTGCTCCCAGAAATCAGGGTTTATGTTGAATGCTTTCAATGCAGCTTTCAGATTGTCTTAGAAGCATTTCTTCCGATTTCAGTGGGATCGCTGTCCTTGCTGTAGCTTGCAATACAAGAGTCTCTTAGGTAGCCATTGGTATGACATGCTTACAACAAGTCCAGCCCAGCATAGCAGGGGCTGAATCAGGATGGTGTGGATGCTGGGGAGATCTGCTTGGGTGAGTACCTCAGTGTCTGCAACCTTGTCCTGCCACTTGATGTTCAGAATATTCCTGAGACTTAAGTTGTATGAAAGTGGTTAAACTTCCTGGCATGGCGTTGGTACACCATACATGTTTCACATGCATAAAGTAGTGGAAGGGACACAACTGCCCTGTAAACCTTTAGTTTGATCTGGATGCTGATGCCTCTTGTATTCCAGACGTTGGTATACAGTCTGCAAAAAGTTGCACTGGCTCTGGCAATGTGGAGGTTTACCTCATTATCAATAGTGACTTTCTGTGACAGTGTGCTGCAAAGGTAGGTGAAGCGGTTTACTAGGTTGAGTTTATGGCCATTGATGGTGATGTTGGGCTGAGCATAGAGCTTAACAGCAGCTGGCTGATGCAGGACTTCCGTCTTTTTTGTACTGATGGTCAGACTGAAGCTTGAGTAGCAGCTAAAGAACTTGTTAATGCTGTGTTGCAGGTCGGCATTGAGGGTGCAGACATTGGCAAATAGAAATTCCCTGATGGTGTCTGTCATAGCCTTGGTTTTTGCTTGATGCTTCAATAAGTATATATATATATATATATATATATATATATATATATATATATATATGCATGCTGTACAATGTATCAGCTTTGATTAACATAATGGGGAACTGGAGTTTCCCCATCAAGTCCCCCCAATATCATACATTTCCTGTTGTTATGCAAATGAGGTTCTTTGTGTACTTTGATATTATAAAGTGAGATTGCTCAAGAAGTACCTTGATGGTATTTATTTTGTAAACCACACTATTCATGTGCTTCATCATTATCAAAAGAAATAAAGGTATCAGCAAAAGATATGAGAATGCAAATGTGTAATTTATTAGACAACTATGCAAATTTTTCTGGAAAGAGTGGTAAAAAAATGAAATTTTAATCAGCACAGAAAATGTTCATAATATACTTTTTAAACTACTTTACAAAACTGTTTGCAAGATATATGAAAAAAATTCACATTTATATATTATCAGTACACTGAAAATTATATTAGTACATATTTATCTGTGTCTTTTTATTTATCTATTTTAATACTTAAAAACAGAGAACAAAATCAAGGTTAAAAGAAGGTTTAGATCTTTATGCTGACAATATTTATTTTAAAATCATAATATTTATCATAAAATCACAAAATAATATCATAATGTTGTAGAAAAGATGATGTTCTCTTTGGCACCGATATTATCAAAATAATACAACTTAATTAAAAAATATGACAGAAAATATAAATTGCTTTCCAACATAACACTAGAACTGTTAATTTTAACCGTTCACCTTGATAATTCGAGTAAGGTGTATGTCTAGTGAGCACATTTACCCTTGCTGTGCCATTGATTTTACTGCTCAACTGACTACAAAAAAACCAAACCTCATCTGCATATCAAAAGGAAATGGATGATATTTGGCAGCACTCTAGAGTTTCCATTCCTTGTGTTATATATCATTCATAACACAAATAAGTCCATATTTCTAATCATTCTGTTATATACTGCACATAATATCATTAAGTCCATATTTTCAAACATTGTTTTATACACAATTCATAATACAAACAAGTCCATATTTCCAATCCACATGTTGCATACACTTCATAATATAAAAAGTCCATATTTCCAATTACTGTGTTACAAACTGTTCATAATATAAATAAGTCTATATTTCCAATCCTTTTGTTATATACTGTTCATAATACAAATAAATCCACATTTCCAATCATTGTCATATACCATTCATAGTACAAATAAGTCCATATTTCCAATTCTTGTGTTATATACTGTTCAAAATACAAATAAGTCCATATTTCTAATCCTTGTTATACACTATTTAAAATACAAATTAAGTCTATATTTCCAATCTTTTTGTTATATACTGTTCCAATACAAAGAAGTCCATATTTCCCATGCTTGAGTCATATAACGTTCAAAATACAAACAAGTCCCTATTTCCAATCTTTGTATTATATATAGTTCAAAATAAAAATAAGTCCATATTTCCAATCATTGTGTTACATACTGTTCAAATACAAATAAGTCCTTATTTCCAATCCTTGCATTGCACCGTTCAAAATACAAATAAGTCCATAAATGTGAAAGAAACATCTTTTGTATCTGCTGTCTGAGAGGCTGAATACCAAACATATTTTATTTGTCTTTAAGATCCTCACTCAGCACTGTTTAGATAAAATTACTAAATAATACTTTCATTATGTCCCTTTGAAGATTAATAATAAATTGATAGGTAATCATATGACTCAAAAACAATAATCAAAAATCATTTAAAGAACAAATCAAAATGTACATATGGTATTGTTTAAAAACAAAAACTTTTCACACCTATTGAAATTAATAATTGCTACTTTGTGATACAGACAAATTCCTTAAGTTAAAAGTGTGGGGCAATTATATATAAGCAGAGCAATAGTTTTTATTTGAGTTAACTGGCCTTGGCATTTACTTCATTCAAGGTAACTGAAAGACAACAAGATAATGTTTACCTTTTAACAGTTGATATCCTTAAGTTTATGTTTTATTCTACTACCTTCCTGTATTGGTGGTCTGAATCTATTTTGATACACTATCACCCGAGAACATATTATGATTTTTCAATGCAATGATAAGACCTAACAACCTCTACAATTACACCTGCAATATGCAAGCCATGTAGTTATAGCTATGTATCATTTATTGTATCTTAGAAGTGTATGGCATTACTGGAACACTGATTTACTGCAGTATTTTTTTTCAGTGGAATATCTCCACTGTTATGGTGCTTCAGTAGGTAAATTACCAAGTAATCTATATGAATTAAATAATATTAAATTATATTTTCACTTTTCATTACAAAATGATTCTAATATTAAACATTAAATATATTTATGAACCTTTAATCATGTGTCTGACATGTGTCATGTATTCAAAAACATGCTGAACAAAAATGGATATTGTGAAAGATGTTCAAGACAAATCCAACTTTTGAAATAATTAAATATTTTTAATAAAATAAAAAAAATTAATTTTTAAATTATATACTAGTTTGTGTAAACATGTTAAATAATTGTGTTCCTCTACTGGACAAAGAATCATCCTAAGATTTTCAGAAGAGTTCCTAATGTCTGTTTAAATTTTATGTAATTTCACTAATCAACTTAATACTGTCTTATTTGTTGAGTTTATGTTTCTTTCGTGTTTACTGGCCCCTTTCTGCCCAGATGTTAGCAATAAATATAATATGGTGAAGGATTTTTTACTACAAATAAGAGCAAGAATGTTTATTTCAAGCTATCTGTGATCCAGAAATGAAACAAAAAGAATTGCTAAGCACAACCCCCTAACCCCAATGATTGCTCCTAACATAATTGTGGTTTACTATGATACTTGTTATAGCAGAAATTCTGCAACTTACGATAGAGTAGCAAAGTCATTCCACATGAAGAACAGACGGGGCAAAATGTAACAACATAACCCATTTTCTGCCAAAAGTTTTGAGCACTAAAAAATTATTTTCAGGATAATAAATTATCCCAAATGTCTGAAAATTTACATGGAAAGTGTATGCAGGGCTTGTTAAATCAAATATAAACTTATTTTTTCAGTACCAGACAGCATTACCTATCTTTTGTTGGTTGTTATAATCATTAATTATTCTTACCTGAACACATATGTAATCCATAAAAGTAGCTTGTACATAGAAAATAAGCACTCTCAAGTGATGTTAAAAATGACACTCCCATATAGAAGAAATAAACCTGAATTAGCCTTCAAAACAAGCTTGCAAAAATGGAAAAAGTTAAGTCTGAGAATATTATAATGAATGTTCAGTTAAAGAATCAATGAAGATAAATGTGAATAACTCTTTACTTGTGATTTCTGGAGCAATGACTGATTGAGTGATTTGTTACAAATTTTGTTTGACATGTTTGTTTGATTATTTGTTGTTGTTGTAGGGTTAAATGCTATTTTCAGCACAAGATAGGCTATACACAGTGGCCTGTATTAATGGTGGAGGAAGAACCTAGGAAAACCATTGGAAAGAATCTTTGACATACAAGGATCTACTAGCAAGCTTTCTCACATACCCACAATGGCCTAACCTGAAACTCAAACCCACAAAGACAGAGGTGAGATGGCAATGATCCGTATTAGTGAGTGCTGTAGACAACTTGGCCACTTTGTGTCCCTTGGTTTTTTGTTAATTATGATGAGCACATAAACATATATTCCACTGCTTGGACAATTCTGTTGAAGTTATTTCTGGTCAATAAAAACAAGACCCCCAAGTGGGTCTAAAATAACTCACCTGGCTAATATCATCCAAAAAGCCAAATGCAAGAATATCTGACACATGATCTTTGTTTAAATTTCTTCCAGTGCTGTTGACTGCTTATGTTTTGTTTTTTTTAAATGTAACAAGGTTATTCTAGTTTATGCATCGTCATTTAACAGTGTTTCTATTTATTTCTAATTTTAGTACAGTAACAACAAAATTTTATGCTGGACCAGCACCAGCTGTAAAAAAAGATTGAAACTCCTTTAAGCCAGGAAATATTCTGTCAATTTTGGTAAAATTATGTTGACTTTGTCTTCAGAAGAAATCATTTAAAGGTTTTCTGTTTTTCCTATACTGGGAGTAGATCAGCATCATTTATATAAATTTAAAAGGTTTTCATACCAGAATCCTTTCTGTCAAGTGTAGTCAAACTCTATTCAAAAGTTTGGGAGAAGTCACTTTTTAAAAAATTGATTTTCTGTAATGACAGACATATCTGATCATGGATTGCAATTATTGTACAAAAAGTGAAACATACTCAAGACCTAATGCTTGTTGTAATACGACCAAAATATAATTTGCAGAAGACATTTAAATGTTGCTATATTTGCAGCAACAATGGCCATATGATATCTCAGTCAAGCATCATTTGTACAAATAATTGCAGCTAAGCATAATTTGTACAAACTTGAAAGACCTGTTATGCCAGGATGGTTTCTGCCAAGTTGGATTGAAACTGGTCTCATGGATGGTGAGTTTACCTATTTGTTCTAACAGCAGCCATATTGAAAGATGTATTAGTATCATTTGTATAAGCTTGAATGGTCCTTGTGTCAAGATGCTATCTGTCCAACTGAATCATATTCTGAAATGCAGTTTTTGAGAAGAGGTCATTTAAAGGTGGCAGCCATATTTTTATGGGAGATCAGCATAATTTGAATAAGTTGTTTAAAGGTTGTTCTAATTTTAGCAATGGAAACCACATATTTTTTGGCAGATTGGCACCATTTGTATAAATTTAAGGCCCATCATGGCAGGAAGGTCTCTACAATATACCTCTCCCTTGATAACTCGCATACAACAGGGTCCACAGAGACCGCAATATAAGCAAAGGAGCATCGAGAGACCTTAAAAAAATCCGCTTAGACATTGAGACAACCATGGGGGGGAGCAGGTGGAAGGGAACTGGACTGTTTAACAGCAGAATCCTTGTTTAACAATAACTGTTAGTAACAAGCTTTTTCTAATGAAGTTGTTTGTTATTCCATATAAAAAAACATTTATTTTTGAATGTCCAAAATGTTAAAGCTCATTCCAACATGTTGAAACAACAACCATCACATGTGAGTGAAAATATCTGTGTATTATGTCACTGCTTTTCATTTTGTTGATTAGTCTGGTTCCTGGAGTTGTTTTGTTAGTACACTACCAACTTGGGAGTCCACGAAGCCATGAACTAGACTATCTGTTGATATACTACCAAATAAGATTTCCTTGTCTCAAAAACTACGGACACTTATTTCATGAGATAATCTCCTATCTCGAAACTTGATTTCTGTATTGTATGTTAGTACAATATTGATGTCGTGATTCATTAAAGTAATAGTGAAACTTTTTATCATTTTGAGAATATCTCTATGTCCCAGTTCATGAATTCTCTGAAAATCGCTTGCCCACAATGGTGCATACTTGTGAAACCAAGCTCTTTATTTTAAGAAGTATTCATTTCACCTGGCTGCATTGTTATCTTTGATCACAATTATGAATGAATTGGTTAATTTAAGGCAGTTTATTTTGCATACACAATAACATTTAAAACTGTGTTTGATTGATCAAAGGAAGTGAGTTCACCTGACATTATACTGGGGCAGCTAGATTTTAAGTGTGTAGTCTTTGCTTTTTTTAATTCCACCTCCTTTATTTGATCCAAGAGACATAATTAACATGATAATACAAAGGAGGCCAGCTTTTAATTCAGTACAAAAATTAAACATCCTTCCACAAATTAGTTATCAAAACACTGTCAGCAGTTAATTGGGTTCTCAGAGAAAAGCTTGCAGACATAGCTGTTACAGTAAATTGACACATTTTATGTTTAAATACATATTGCATATAATGCTTACACTTAAGAAGAACTAAAAGATGGAATTAAAACATGTATTTCACTTAATAAAAATTATTTAATTGGCATTTAAATACTAATGTACTGCCTACACTAGGCGTAAGTGACATTTTTTTTATCAAAATTTCCATGAATATATTTTATTATGGTATACTAAGAATGTTGTTTGGAAAGAAAATATAATCAATTATATGACTTTTTATTTAAAGTTGATCATTTCAAAATGTTGATTAAAATTTCCATGTCTTTCTACAATTTTTGACCATAAAACAAGTGTTATATCAACATTTCAATTACAATTTTGATCACAATTTTTTCAAGTTCTAGAATACAGATAAATTTTGATGTGGGTTGGTATTTTCTGGTTTTAAAAAATGGGATCCACACCTGACCCCACATTATAAGTGGGTTCACGAGTTATCAGGACACAAGTTATCAAGTTATTGAGGGAGTGGCATATATGGTCAAAACTAGTCCATTGCTTTATGAGAGGAGTTTAAAATAGCAATTGTTGATGGACATGTGATGCCTGCAAGGCCATACCATATGTTGAACTGGCCTTAAGGTTTTGTACTATGTGAAATACTTCACCATTTGGTCATAAGAAATTATGATGTCAAATTAAAAAAGATAAATCCAATATTTTTTTTAAGCCCAATATCTGTTACTTTACTTACTTCGTTTGAGATCATCTCGTAAGTTCCGAAGCTGCATGGAGAGCCAGAAGGATGCCACACATAGTATACAAACAGCTACTACTAGGACCAACATAAGCAGGATCTTGAGAAATGTGCACATAGAACATCCTTTTTCTACTGAACTGATACGTTTACTGGATTTTCTGTGAGTAAAAATAATGATAATAATCATAAAAATAATGAGATTACCTGTACAAGAACCACAATATATGAGGGTTCACATGATGAGAAATAAGTTGTCACAGATCATATTAAGCAGGTGCTCAGTATAAAACTGTGAAATATATATCAAATTTTAAGAAGAACATAAATGGCAGTTTCTTTGAATATGTGGTTGGTATATGCAGGTGTTTGATATACCAGGTTTGACTGCAATAGTAACAATTCATGTGGTTGTTATTATTATTATTAAACAGTGCATTTTGATGACTTCACCAAATTTGAATTTTCCTTGCATATTTGATCATTTGTGCATGGATACTGCACATAAATTACAAATTTAACTATTTTTTGACAATTTGTAAAAATTTCCAAAATCCTTGTTTAATGCCTTAAGGGCTATTCAGCAATGTTGATTGATTAAAAGATTGTTTTTCCACAAAAACAAGTCTTCCAGTAAAAGTCTGTCTTGAGACCACCCTTCTCACTGGTGCTCTTCAGAAGAGGGTTCAACACTATATAACAATCAGTATGTGCATTAAACAATTTGGTTTGTAATGACAAGTGATTTCCAATGGCTTTAATGCATTAGCTAAAATTACTTGTTTACACTCTGTTCACACACACACACACACACACACACACACACACACACACACACACACACACACACACACACACACACACACACACACACATATATATCGTCGTTTCTCTAGGATACTTGTCCTGTCACTGAGGGCCTGATTCTAACTTTCCAAACCAATATTAGAATTTTTGTGGCTGTAAATGTTGTATCTTTCGCATGAGCACATGCATTAGCTTTAACACTATTTAACACTATGTACCCAAATTACACTTGGAAATCTTACAATTTACTTCTTCATCAGCCATATTACAACAGCACTATATATAATGATTCAATCACCTCACACAAAGATGTAACTACTGTATAGAAAATTTATGAGGACAATGGTAGTTTCTAATTTTTGTCTAATTTCATGAAGTAGTACTCCTAGGAACAGCAAATATTTTAAATATATTGATATCTATGACCAATACCCAAAATCCTGCATGCCATATTGCTAAATGACACAAGGTGAACCTGCAGTATTTTGTAACATACAAATTACAGTGATGAAATACAAAGGTGGTTTAGCCTCTGACATCAGCTGCAATGTGTACCCTCCATCAATTTAATGTTTGCACATGATTCTCCTGGTTTCCTCCAGTACTGGATCTTCTTTCAAAGTTGATTTGTTGTTGTTGTTGTTGTTGTTGTTGTTGTTGTTGTTGTTGTGGGGCTTAACGCCAGTATTAATGGTGGAGGAAGAAACAGAGAAATCCCAGGAAAAAACCACCGACCCACGAGAAGCTACTGGCAAGCTTTCTCACATATCCACATTCATCTTTCAAAAATGACAAGTGATTTTGTATAGAAGGCACAGGACATTCATAAGTGCTTTCATACTGAGGAAAATAATTACATTTAATTTATGACAACAAAAAGTTAATAATAATAATAATAATAATAATAATAATAATAATAATAATAATAATAATAATAATAATAATAATAATAATAATAATAATAATAATAATAATAATAATAATGCAAATATTAAAACACACTCTCATTTATATTGTGGAGCAATGTGATTAACATTTACTTGACAATATATCATTGTTTTTTACAACTTACATTTTGTACTATGCCTAGTATATATTGTCAACAAATTTTTGTAAAAGAAAGATAATCCCTATTGTACCAAAACTGAAACATATTTTTCATCTTTAATTATATGTCATATTTATTCATTTTCCTTTATTTTGTCAATTATTAGCATATATCATAAACAATTTAATTATTAATTTGTTTGTGTTAAGTGTTTCTTGGCTGACTAAGTTTTCATGCAGATCCTTTAGCCTTAATTACGTTGTATTTTCCATCTTGTAATTTTATGTACTTTGATTTCTGTGTATGTTTAATGTCCTTTAAGAAGTTTGTGAAAATTTGTCTTTTGCTTTTCGGATATGTACCTCCAGATGCTGTCATGTATGTGGTAAATATGGTCTTCTTTTGTTAATTAATAATTCCCACTGTCACAAAGAGCGCTTCTATAATCCATGTATTAGGCCTTGCACCTATTGTGGTTTCCAATCAACAGTTTTAGAGTGTTATTGATGGACTCTGCATTATCATTAGTCAAATTCACGTGTTCAGTATTTGTGAAGCTCAGTTCAAAATCATATTTTTGTAGTCTATATCTCAAGCTGTTGCAAAGTATGATGCAAATGTTGAATGCTGTTCACTGATGATTGTTTCGAGATGTTCCAATCGACTTCTAAAATCTATTGTAGTATTTACATCTGATGCCACAAGTATCAATTTTTATATCATGTTCATCCTTTTCCACCCCAATTTTATTTTGATGATAGTGCCTGACATTATCCTTCAGATGTCTAGTGCAAAGAAAGTGTGTAGCCATGGGGAAAATATGCTCTAATGACTTTATAATGCCCTTGTCATCATCACTTCCAAATTCCATCATTTCAAACACTCGTACTTCCGTGGACTCAACATCTCTATCTAGCTATGTAGCAATATGCTACAGAAAGCTCTTGTAAAAAGTGGCTTTATGCAAAAGAACAGGACGAATATAAATTGAATATTGATTTGATTTCTGATAACTGTTTGATACATTATATTATCATTTTACTCATCAATAACTCACAATTTGCTAGACAACTCAAAAATCAATAAATATGCATTATTGTTTGATATTGTTGATAATGGTTTGATTTATGAAAAGTTAATTTTATATTTTCTTTAAAGAAACACTAGCAAGTTATTTTGGTAAAAATAAATGTAAATGCGATAGCTCATATCTTGTACATTAAAAAAAAAAATCCTGTTAAATAATCCAGTTCTTGACCAGCGCTCTTGTGATCCATTTTGTGCAACAATATAATTGATATATTTGTCAAAAAAGAAGGCAAGTCTAATTCAATTGTAAGAGGTGAGCTAGTTCAATGTATGGTGGCATCTATGTATATATGCCTTGTGGTGACAAAAAGTTTTAATTATTGCTTTTTTTCAAGCAGCAATATCGTCTTTGTTCAACATGTATTATATTTTCGGCATGTCTTCTCGATTGGCTATTGAAACAAAGTAATTCATCCATTGGCAGGAAGAATGCAACGAGAGAGAGAGAGAGAGAGAGAGAGAGAGAGAGAGAGAGAGAGAGAGAGAGAGAGAGAGAGAGAGAGAGAGAGAGAGAGAGAGAGAGAGAGAGAGAGAGAGAGAGAGAGATTATTATAATAATTTATTGATATCTCACTTTCTGGGTTTCTTTCCCTTGATTGGCGGTAAGTTTAACCATTCTACTTCACTGCCAGATGATGTGTCCCCCAATAGATTCATCATTGCATCCCCTGTTGTACCGTTCTTCGGCTTCATGATTAGAAGTAGTTAACGATAACAGTGCACAAAGTGTAAAAAAAATATTGTCATAAACCTGATGAAATTAGTCAAATAAACTTAATTCATGATTGCTTTCTTTTTTTAAAAAAAAATAAAAACCTTTCTTATATGCCAATTTGGAGTGAACTTTGACAAGTTTTTATTCCGCGGAAGTAAACGTCACAACAAGGGAGGTTCCCTACTGGTAATAATCTAGTGTTGTAACTTATTTTTTAAACAAAGTATAGAAAATTAAATTTTTAAAGTAAAAGTAGGAAAATTATATATAGAATATTCTAAGTAGTCATGTAAAGATTTAGATTTTGTTTTACTATTTCTCTTTTAAATAATTGTGCTTTCAATCTAGTTAATATTACTTATCCCAAATGATAAGGGAAATTACTCGTGTAACTATAAACAATGGACTGGTACTCTGTCACATTAACAGGAAAGAAGGGCTTGTCAAATCATAGTTCTGCTGCCTAAACTAAAACGGTATTTCTACTAAGATGAGTATATGATATAAAGGCAAAATTTCTTTGTTTCCGACCGCATAGTGCATATATCTAAATTAAACTATAAATAGAAAATAGAAAATACTGTAAATATAAGGATCATATGTATCTTATATATAAATAGATATCTGCAGCAATGGACTTTGTCCAGCATTGTTAAGAATGAAATTAAATACGACATAAATAGTAATTTGTTCCGTCTATGTATTTTGTTCCGTCTATCTATTGCAAGAGAATTTAAACCAGCGTCACAAATCCACAGATATGAGACAGATTTTACTATAAGATATTCATGTGATCTTTGAAAATATATACATTCTCATTACTTTTTCAACACTGAATACATTGTAGTGTATAGCATGATAAAGGCACTCTTTCATCTGGGAAGGCTAATAGAAAACTAAAACTAATATTATAACAAATAACTTGTTTTCTTTTAATACATTAGCCAATGTTTTTATACAGTTTGTGCAGCAATAAGATTTAAATGATCTAATTTTGAAATTCAAAAAAAAATATAATTACTTAGAAGTATATTTGTTTTAGTACACGGAAATTTGTAGAGTACTATCACATCTTCGTCATCTGACCGACTGGATTTTAGAATATGACCCAAATGCGTATAACTATTGACATATGTAAAAGCATGACCGATTGGATTTTAGAATATGACCCAAATGCGTATAACTGTTGATCTATGTAAAAGCATGACCGATTGGATTTTAGAATATGACCCAAATGCGTATAACTGTTGACATATGTAAAAGCATGACTGATTGGATTTTAGAATATGACCCAAATGCGTATAACTATTGACATATGTAAGAGTATGACCGATTGGATTTTAGAATATGACCCAAATGCGTATAACTATTGACATATGTAAGAGTATGACCGATTGGATTTTAGAATATGACCCAAATGCGTATAACTATTGACATATGTAAGATTATGACCGATTGGATTTTAGAATATGACCCAAATGCGTATAACTATTGACATATGTAAGAGTATGACCGATTGGATTTTAGAATATGACCCAAATGTGTATAACTGTTGACATATGTAAGAGCATGACCGATTGGATTTTAGAATATGACCCAAATGCGTATAACTGTTGACATATGTAAAAGCATGACCGATTGGATTTTAGAATATGACCCAAATGTGTATAACTGTTGACATATGTATGAGTATGGCCGATTGGATTTTAGAATATGATCCAAATGCGTATAACTGTTGACATATGTAAAAGCATGACTGATTGGATTTTAGAATATGACCCAAATGCGTATAACTATTGACATATGTAAGAGTATGACCGATTGGATTTTAGAATATGACCCAAATGCGTATAACTATTGACATATGTAAGAGTATGACCGATTGGATTTTAGAATATGACCCAAATGCGTATAACTATTGACATATGTAAGAGTATGACCGATTGGATTTTAGAATATGACCCAAATGCGTATAACTATTGACATATGTAAGAGTATGACCGATTGGATTTTAGAATATGACCCAAATGCGTATAACTATTGACATATGTAAGAGTATGACCGATTGGATTTTAGAATATGACCCAAATGCGTATAACTATTGACATATGTAAGAGTATGACCGATTGGATTTTAGAATATGATCCAAATGCGTATAACTGTTGACATATATAAGAGCAAGGCCGTTAAGATGCACAAGATAATGAAATGGTAATTTAAAAGAAGTTGACTAAAAAAACATGCATACCGATTTAAAAATAAATATAAATGGTATCATTCTCAAATGCGAATTGTTTACATATCTTAAATAATCTCCTTAAGCCATCAGTAAAAGGACTTGTCAATGACATCAGCAAAACTAAAAATTGCTAAGAAATGACACATTTAGTGTCAACTGAAACACCACTTGACACTGACCCTAGATGCAATCTAACTTGTCTATGTATATATTAAATAACACAGGAGAAATAACACCTTCCTGTCTCACCCCATTGGTTACACTACATTGCCTCAATGCATATATTAAGATATCAGGTCGTTATTCTAAATTAAATGAAAGAAAATACATTTCTTTATGGCATCAATGGCTCTCTGAATACAAGTAATATCTAATCACTTGTATGGTATTCAAAAAGGCAGAAAACTTTACAAGCACATGAAGTTGGAGTTCATATGAAAATTATTTAATATGTATTGTAATATGTATTTTATGTATTTTTCAATATAAATGTTTTTATATGTTGTATCTTTAGAATGTAGTTTATATATATCAATAAAAGAATTGTAAGTCCAGAAGCAAGATAGATCGTCTGTTTGTATTTTACAGCGATCCCACCTCTTCGCAGCCAAGCTTACCCCACAAAAAGATGTAACCTTATATACACCATCATATGTGACACCTTATCTTTAAGAGAGCCGAACTTCTTCTTCTTCTTCTTCTTCTTCTTCTTCTTCTTCTTCTTCTTCTTCTTCTTCTTCTTCTTCTCTCTCTCTCTCTCTCTCTCTCTCTCTCTCTCTCTCTCTCTCTCTCTCTCTCTCTCTCTCTCTCTCTCTCTCTCTCTCTCTCTCTCTCTCTCTCTCTCTCTCTCTCTCTCTCTCTCTCTCTCTCTCTCTCTCTCTCTCTCTCTCTGATCAAGAGTCAAGGCTTCTCTTAAAGTAGCGATAAATTCCTTCTCATAGCCAGAAATGAGAAGAAGATTATGATGGAAAACGTCTAAACAACAACAGACTGTTCGCATCATACTAAATTGGCGGAGAATCCTTTTTCTCTTCATAATAAAGTGGTGGATGAATAACATGAATACAGGTGTCAAAATACATAATTATGATCCAAGAGGGGGACTCGCACCAGAACCATTACGACCAGCAGACTTCGCCAAATTATGGCATCGACTTGCCTCGGAACACTACAATACGACCCTATTCACATGACCGTTTCTTCACTACAACTGCTCGCTCCTGTTGCACTTGTCCGACTGCTATCTACAGACTAAACGCCGTAACTCCTAACGCCATTAGACTTCACTTCGCTCGGCTCTGCTACATCAACTCCAGAAGCGACAGCGCGCCATATCCCAAAGAGAAAACCCAAATTAGAACAACTAAGAGAAGATTGCAACATAAAATGCATACATCGCCTATGAGAATTCTTTTTGCAGTAACATCTGAGACTACGACATTCCGAATGCATACAGTGCTAAGTCTAGCTCCAACTTTGACCTAACTACAACCCAAAATGAATTGCAGCAACATCTACGCTCTCATCAGATCAGCGACAACAGTATTAACAGTCTCCTTCCCAGTGAAAGTGACTTTAACATTTTGAACTCTTTCGGTATTAGAGGCAATAGATGTATTGTTTGCTATTAGTTCATATCAAGAATATTTCTTCATTGTGGTACATCTCACAAAGGTATGATTTTTCTATCTCTTATTTTGATTTTTTAAAAACGACAAATTGAAAGTTAGTGCGTAAATTTCTAACGATTAGCAACACTAATCTAAATTATGCTATATTTCATTTTTCATTGAGTAAATAATCTTGTTGTACTTACTGCCATTAACATACGTCAGAGTTGCTAAGATTTCTACTACAGAGAGTGTGAATGAACCTTTACGTTTCATTCCATGCCCTAAGCATTTATATCAAACATCAAACCTGCTCGTCTTGACACCTCAAACTACATTATACAGGTTTCGCTACTATATCACATAACAGATCGTACCGTATTTACCTATCTTAACGAGCATTGTACTTTCCGCTATATCGTTTCGGGGATATTGATGCAGAAGTTGTTTGTTTTGTTAGCTCAATGTTGTTCGATAATGTTACTGAGATTTTCTCTCACGTGTTTCATATGAAAACATATGAATGTATACCATATGGTATTGTCTTGGCAAAACGCCAAAGGTACGGCTCTAATGTCTTCAAACCAGTCAGAAGAGAGTTTCCTTCTATGGTTTTGCAGCATCAAATGATGTTGTAGTGTTATTATGTACGTTTATCTATAGTTCAAGTGTCTGAGCGATTGTTCAACACAGAGTTTTGTAAGCAGCTAATGGCCTGCATATTGAATTTTTGCAGCAGAGAGAATGCTCTGCATATTGCGTTTTTGAATGCATATTGCATTTTGAGCAGCTATTGCCTGCATATGATCAACTTCTGAGTAAAGTTTGTTTGAAACGATAACGGTGATACATTTCCTTTCGTACGTCATAGGTAATGTCAGTAATACACGCTCAGTTTTACAATTTTAATGATGCACTAAATCATGTCGATTCAGTTTTACGATTTTAATGATATTTTCACTTACAGCTCATAGGTTTGATTAAATGCAATTTCATACACACACAGGTCAAGGTTTGATTGCAAATGAACAGACATTATGGTTATTAGAGTAGGATTAACATAACACTAACATTTTCACCTTCATTACTCTTGATTAATACCAAATTCTTGCAAGGTTCTCTAAGCAAATATTCTTACCTCAATGTCGCTTGTATTTAATGATATTATGTATGCAATAAGAAGATAAATTCAATATTGGTTTACAAGTACTATCCATAATAATGAGAGTTCTTTTCACAACACTTCGCTGAAGCAAAATAATAACCGTAGTCACTGATAGATATGTTATGCAAAATAAAAAAAAAATAATAAAAAAGTTCAAAAAAAGAGTAAAATAATATTTAAAGAAAAAAGAAAACAAGAACTACAAGCTAATAACTTTTTATACTCGTCTTCCAGGACTAGTATTAGAATAGATTATGTACACCTACAAATCGCACACAATCGAATACACGACTAGGTCGAATATTTCGTAATTGAATTCAATACGAACTTCAGAAGAAAATTTGTTGTAAATGGGAGAACTAATTATAGTCCTATCCTCTATTCCATTCTTTCTTCATACCTTCTATCTCGTTTTCTTCTTTCTGGATCCAAATCTCTCAACCTCTTTCTTTTTCTTTAAGGTATGGATGGAATATGGATTTGGTTGTAGGATTGTATTCTTTTTTTAAACCCTGAATTCAGTGTCCGTAGTAACAGAACAAAAACAATTTACGCTAAAGGTTATCTCTAGCCACTCTCACTATTTTATGATTCAGCCGATAAATGGATTTGCACTTTCAAATCAGGCTTTTAAGGAATTATTCAGTCGAATTTATCGAATATTTTCACAGAGATGTCAAATGTAGCTACATAAATGATATTCTTTCACACTTAAATTCAATACGAATTACAACGAATATTTAGTTTAATATAACAATCTCATTAATGAATTAGTTAATTCAGAAAGGTATTTTGCATTCTTCAAATGTATCATGAGAGAAGTTGCCCTTCATTGATAAAATAGGTAAATACCTCTTTGGAATGCTGATAATGAAAACATTACAACAAGTAGGAAGTCATACAAATACGCTGACGCGACAGAACAATGAAATTTAAATTTTCGGTAATATTGCTCGATATGATTTCTCCTCCGATACACGACAAGTTGATAATAGAATTAGAACATGTTAACGGCGATTGGTCCAAACTCAAAACGCTTATACTATTAGAGCAAGCGATGCTTGCCATTGTCGAAATATTCGTGAAGAATATTAGAAAATAGAAGAAAGGATTGCAGCTCAAACGGTTGAGACTCAACAAATTAGTCCTACAGCGAAATTTTCAGCAGGCGAGTTCACCTGCTATACTGCATGTTTTAATGGAATTTATAGATCAAATCGAGCGATCGTGTTATTCAAGAAAGCCGAAGGATCCACATTACTGTTTATGATATTTATAGCAACACGTAAAGATCGTGACCTATATACTGCGCTACATATCCCAGTTGTCCAGATGACATTCAAGATGTATCAATCAATACTACTTTTAATGAAAGCATCACGAATAAACATTATACAGTTACTTGGTTTACAAGAGATTATACCGCATTATGCCATGCATTTTAGGTATCTTCCTAAATTAAAATATTAGTTGTCTCATGTATGAAATAATATATTGGGAAGTCATAATTCACATCCTATTAATAAGGAGTATCACTTCAATATTATGAACACGCCGTTCTAGTCAGCGCTTGATCCTAGGTTTATGACACATGACGGACATATAATTGTTCAGATAAATTAACAGAAGTCTTTGAACTTCACCGATTAATCTAGCGCTTACACGGCAAAAATTTAATTATGTTTTGCTGACGTTATTTAAAATGAAATAGAAATAATAATAAAATAATAACACAAAGAGTAAACTAACGTAATACAAAAAATATTTTAAAAAAACAACAACTGCATGCTGATATTAAATCGTCTAACGTAACTAGTTGTAAAGTAGGTCATGTAGAATTTAAAAAACCCCATAAATAATAATATAAAAAACATATTTTTTTGCATTGCAGATTCTCACTATATTTTCTCTTTTTTTTTCTGATGTCGTGCCGGACGATTTTTTCGTTGTAAGTTTTGATTATACCTTTGTACTGTAATTTTGAATTTAATTTAATGTTGTGAAATGTATTTTTCATTGTATCCCTTTGAATAATAACAAAAAGGTTGCATTGTTCATTTACTATACTTGTATCACACAGAATATTATAGTATTTTCTTAATGTATATATTTTTTTAATTTCTCATTATTGAACCACAATGAATTTTGTTTTCGTTGTCTTTTCCTATTTCTAAGCCTTTATCCATGCATTGTATTTTGTATTTTTATTATTTTTATCTTCATTGTATAATTGTAATGTTTTCTTTTCGAGCTTCGAGGATTCGGCTAAAATAACCCAGAAGGTATTATTAAGATATCAGGTCGTTATTCTAAATTAAATGAAAGAAAATACATTTCTTTATGGCATCAATGGCTCTCTGAATACAAGTAATATTTAATCACTTGTATGGTATTCAAAAAGGCAGAAAACTTTACAAGCACATGAAGTTGGAGTTCATATGAAAATTATTTAATATGTATTGTAATATGTATTTTATGTATTTTTCAATATAAATGTTTTATATGTTGTATCTTTAGAATGTAGTTTATATATATATCAATAAAAGAATTGTAAGTCCAGAAGCAAGATAGATCGTCTGTTTGTATTTTACAGCGATCCCACCTCTTCGCAGCCAAGCTTACCCCATAAAAAGATGTAACCGTATATACACCATCATATGTGACACCTTATTCTTAAGAATGCCGAACTTTCTTCCTTCTCGCAACTAGGCACGAGAAGAAGGTTATGATGGAAAACGTCTCAACAACAACACGAGACTTTTCATTTCATAATACATATAGTAACTCTTTTCCATACCAGTGAAATAAATTATGAACTATGTAGATGGGTATTTGAAATTCGAGCAACTTTATAAAGAGTGTCCAGTGATTGAACCGTTAAAATGTTTTACTAGCGTCTAAGAAACATTCAAATACAGGGCTGCATGTTCTACATAATTGATGACAGTTTCCTTAAAGGTACATACACACAAGTATGTTCATTGTTGCTTTTTAAACCAAACTGATAATCAAAGATTGTGACTTCACGTCTTTGTGGTATAATACATTTAAATATTTTTGAAATAATTGTTGTAAGAGGAGTAGGTCTATCATTATTTTTGTCCGTCAGGACACAAATTTTACTTTTCAATAGTAATTATAACTTTAGTGAAATCACCTGGAATAAAGTTATTTACAAACACACAATTAAATAAACTCATCAAAAGGATATAAAGATTACTGTCTGAAAATTAAAAATGTTATACATATAAAAGAATCTGAACCTGGATATTTACTTATTTTTTGTTTAGCTATGGCATGATGGATTTCAGATAATGTGATTAGTTCAATGTGAGTGGAAAGGGCCTTTATAAAGGTGCACATTTTGTAGAGATAATTTCGCAGTATATTCTGTCATGGTCGGAGTGACACGTAAACATTAAAATTGCCGTATGGGCAAGACTCGAAATTAATCTCTGACTGGGATGGATGGGATCTGCTCTGTTTGGGGGCATTAATTTAATTGTATTTAGAGTCTATTCGATAACGGTCCGACAGAGATGAAAATGTAGGGCTACGTGCAGGAAATGATGCGATTGAGACAAGCCAGGGCAAGTATTTTGGGAGGATCTTGGGCCACTAAAAATACGTGTCATAAAATGATATTTTCCAGAATACTTATTAATAAATGCGAAACAAACAGGATTATTCTGATTCTGAGAGGAGTGTTAAAATTTAGAGAAAGTGATCCTGATTGGCTAAGTTAAACGAGAGGATGTGTTTCCCAGATGAAATTCAATGTTTTAAGCAAATCTCCCACGCAAGATTAGATAGTCGAAGCTTTTGAGGCAAGCCAGAATTTAAAGAATGCATATTTCTCGTTATATTGTTAAATGAGAGGGGGGGTGCGTCGGAAAATAGGATACGAAAAGAGAGATTCGGTTTCATTGTAAAAGCTAGTCTAAATAAAGCACAAGGATAGTCTCATTTGCATACTATAAGTTCATTGATATAAGTTTGTAATCATTTGTTGAAGTTAATCATTTTAAATTCACGCATAAAGTTTCTCTTGAGTTCAGAAGCTAAGGGTTTGCATGCCTATGTCTCAATAAGACTCGTATATTATATGACATCGTTCGAAATTACCTCGTTCATATGTAATAGATATTATGCATTGAAAAGATTCCATGCATTTCTTCTGATACGAAACGTGAGAAGTGAATTATTTGCCTCAAATGATTTGTATCATGAATGCTGATAATTGATTTTTCTATGTCTGTAAATGTATATCATTGAATTGCTAATGAACAAAGTAGCGTAGTTAGGACATGGATTGGAGTCGATTAATTCGTTCGTATAATTACATTGTTAATTCTTTTTAATCCATAATCGATGGTATTAGCATTAGGAACATGTGTTGACCGGCAGAGATAAGCTGGTAATTTATACCCACAACGGGATGTGATGGTTCATCCATACCCATTGCGGATATAGGGTAAAAGGCTAATCATGTCACGAAGAGCTGTAAATATATAAATTTACGCTAATGGGTTGTGTGTATTGGGTTGCGAACTGACCATTAATTACTTAGTTTTGTTTAATTACGATAGACGATATCTAAGTAAAATAGTAGAAATATGGTTTGATCCCAGGAGAAGAAAAGCCTGGAAAGTATTTAGATTGGGTATTATCTTTTTATTCGAAAGAAAAATAACTCCATATGCGCTACACAGTGGAAAAGAGCACAGTCTACAACCAAGACGGTCGATGATCTGAAGAGGCTGGAGAGAGAGAGAGAGAGAGAGAGAGAGAGAGAGAGAGAGAGAGAGAGAGAGAGAGAGAGAGAGAGAGAGAGAGAGAGAGAGAGAGAGAGAGAGAGAGAGATCACCAACACTGTGAATTTCGGAAAAGGCTGGAAGAAATCAGATTATGATGGCAATGTGTTTTCGATCATTATCTTGATTATATGATACAATTTGTTCGATTCAGCTAACTGAAGTTTACATAAATTTTTTAACTGTTTCTATAAGAAAGCGCATCAGTTAAATGTCTTGTTATATTTAATCTTGTTTTGCAATAATTAAATCGTTATATTTCACATTCGGGGTAGGGAATATTTTTGTTCTATTCTATATCTCGCTTCAAATTTCTTTTATTATATCGATTAATTTAATACGTTGTTTAATTGTTTACTCGATCCAGGCATGGTTCTCATCAGTGCAGATTCGTAGTCTATTGGAAGTAGTATTTTATTTAACTTGCTTCTGAAATTCAAGTTGGTCTGAATTTTCTAATTTCTTTCCAAGAGCGTTTTCTCCAACGATCCCTGAACCATATATAATTAGTGCCTGCAATGCTTAAAACTGTATATACTGATGGACATTGTCAGATGAACATCACGAATGCTGGCTGGCTGCTTCTTGCCAAATTTCGGACTAATTCCGAAAAATGCCTTACTGATTCAGACCACATGAAATAATATAGCAAAAACAATGGGACATATTTGCCTGATTCAGTTATTACTGTTTTCGTAAGCATTGTTATAGAGTGTAAAAAGTTGACTTTCTGCTAATAAATTCAGTTCTTCATAATTTTCTAGCCTAAATGAGAACAAAATAGATATGAGCTATCGCATTTCGATTTTTTTTTTATATAAAAAGAATGTTTCAGTTTTCACAATGAAGGAAGTATACGTATTTTTCTTAACTACATTTTTTAAAAAAATATGTTGAAAATATTCATAATTAGGTCAGTATATCCGACTTTCAACACTATCAAAAAGTAATGTATATAAAATGATCCATAGCGATAGGATAAGGGGACATCCTAGTGACAAAAGCGACACTATGCGACTAAAGGGAGTTTAACATGGGAAAATTTATGGTTGAAATTGGCGGCTGAAAGGAATATAACATCATAGCACCAGTTTAGTAACTAACTTGTATTTAACACGTGAAAAGTGTATGAGACAAACTGTGATGTTAATGCTAACATGCTTAAGTACTATCCGACAGATACTTTTTGATTACTATCCAACACAGACTTTTAAATGATATTCAGCACACACGTTTTAATTATTATCCAGCACATACTTTTTATACACTATTCACACTATCAAAAAAGTACTTTTTTGATATACCATCTAACGCATGCTTTTCGACTACGATCAAGGACTATCCAATACATGCATGTGATATCATATCCAGCGCCCACGTTTTGATATTCGATCTAATGTATGTAGTGACTATCCAACAAAAAGGAGGCCCTTAAACGAAGGGGAATGAAATATTTGCTCCCTATTACATGCGAGCTAGTTGGAAGTGTAGGGATGATTCTGCTATAGTAGTCATGAACACCTGTCGGATCCATCATTTTCATTTTGAAATATTCCAATTGAAAGTTAGTAAATCGTGTTTGCCAGAACTTTTCCCTCTTTCCATCCAGATCTGTTAAATGTGTTACTAGATCGCATCAGTAATTTTACTGTTTTTCTTACCAGAAATTAGCTTGATCAAGCAAAAGCTTGGCATTGCTTTATGTGCATTTAATCATAATAAGTCAGGGTTCAAGCTGAATCATAAGATCTAGACAAAATTACTTCTCCAGCCAGAATATGCACTGTTGGCAAAAATAGAAGTTCAAACACATTTTATACTGATGTGTTTGCACATTTTTATGTCAGATTATTAAAATTATAATGGAATATTATTGAAATTATATAACAATAAAACTATTTTTATTTTAATCCACCACAGTTATTATATAAAAGAAAATGTAAACATCGAAAATAGATTTTAATGGAAAATCGGCAAAATATTTTATTAACAGACGCTAACATTTTATGTTTATATGATAAAATATTGGATAAAATGGTCAAATTATATTAGTAATGGAGCTCGATATATCCACTGATCTATAATTTACCAGATATGAGGTAGTAACAATAATAAATTTTCCACTTTTTTTTTCTTCAGAGTTTTTATATGAAGATGTCATGTTTGGCATCCATGACTATGGAGCATAGGACGTGCTTTTCTAGCTTACCGTCTTTCTGTTTGAATTAAAAAGTTACACAAAAAAATCGACATTAGAATTTAATTATTTTCTCATTGTATTGAAACAAAATGAGTTGGAAGAAATGTTATGAAATTAATGCAAGGCAAAGTGAAATTTGACTTTTTGACTAGTGTAGATGAAACGACAGACATAAAGGCGATTATTTTAACAGAGGTTACCCCACCCCCAAGATTGGACCATGTAAGTATTGGGATTCTCAAACGCATATACTCTCAGTTTCCACGGATTTATTTTCCTTCCTGAATTTGAAATATTAAAGTTTACAATCTGTTTGGGTAGCTGATAGTACATATTGAGAATGGTTAATGAACACATTGGAAACTAGACATATTCAAAACATGGCCTGATATTCATCTGCCATATGTTTGTTGCAGAGATTCTTATCCTTTAAAACAGAACTTTAATTCGATGTGAAATTAATCAATGGTGCGATGCGATCCTATGATGAGTAGTATGACAATAGTAGTTTTGCAAACACGATTTACTGATCTAAGTTAAAGATCAGAAAGATGATGTCTTCCTCCCATCTCAAGCAGGCATGTGAACCCGTGAACATTACTAACCAGTACCTACGCAAGAGGAAAGTTTTGGTGGTAGAACACTTTAATCGAGATTAGTAACCAGCAACGTTGCTATTATCCAGTACACGGCCCACAAAGTCCACTGCCCACAAAGCCCACGATTGTTAAACACGTCTCGTCCATGTGACAAGTACAACACGTGTGCAATGTAGATACTTCTTGCGTAAAGCGCAGATAATACGCGGGTACCAATATTATTGTAAATGTATTACAGCCATTAACTATGCACATGAGTATAGTTTCTAGGTATTAGTGCATCTGTGCTTGCAGACTGATTGTCATTTATGTGCCTAGTTGGTATAGGTCCTTTACAATCTTACAGTATAGCGATGGCTGACTCAAGTGTAAGGATTTATTCTATTTCTTAACTGAAAATCGTCAATTTAAAAACTGCTTAAATCATAGCATAATGTAAGTGCTAGTAATATATAAGTGACCCTAATATTATTATTCCTTGACTATGTATGCTTGCCAGTAAATAAGTCCATGTTTGGAAATCAATATAATAACCCATGGAATAGCAATTTGAAATGGCGTAATTGTTCAATTGACTTAATATAGGATGAGAAAATGAACGTGTGTTTTCACCAACCTCATAACTTCATGTATGAGTTTCTCGTTTACTTACTAAGTCTTTTCGGTGGATATTGCAGGTACAACTCACACTCGCATAAGAGAAAATGTTTAATAACAGAGGAAATGTCTAATCTTGAGCTGGTTGATGATGTACAAAAAGGAAAGTGAATCTGACGATGGAAGATCGATGTCAGTTTGAAGTACGATGGCATGCATATTTCGTCGAGATTTAGTTTTGTATGAAAAAGTGATTTAATTTATTTAGTTAAGAACTCGAAGAAACAGCCAGCAAAAGCTTATCACATTGACCGTCTATTGCAATACAGAGGAAAGAACATACCAGTTTGGTTCCACACACAAAATTAGATGTATCACAACAGTAGAGTGGCAGAAACCATCGCCTTACTTGAGATTATTTCAATTTTTTATGATATACAGAACATATCTCCTCTGAGCCAAAAATTGCAAAGTGAGAGGGCATCTAAAGAAACTCGAAGAGTACGAGTACATGATGGTGGACAGCTTCGTACAGGGAATGGGATATACTTTGGTGATCCAGTACTGAAAGGCAGCGCTACGAATGATTGTTTGGTTCGGGCTAGGTCTGGCTATCCTGTGCGCCAAATTACTGGATCACTGTACTCTCTGTTTGCAAATAATTACAATGAGAGGAAACTTCATGATCAAAAGTATCTAATTACTTAAGTTTAATCTATCGTAATGAAGGTCCTACAAATGGAATGTAAACAGAACATCATAACTTTTCGAATGAGAAAACGTAAAGTGTATATCATTTTGCTATTCACAAAACGTAGTGAGAAAAGCAATAGCACGATAAGAATAAACATTTATGCTGCAGATAGACGAGAGAGCTGCAGCCAGAGATAAATAAACATTTTTTTCTTTACATATACGACGGTTTTCCTTCTTCCATATGATAATAGAGATCGGAGAATCATTATACAGAGCTGTTATTGTTAGTATATTGATAGAATTTTTCAGTTAATGGAATCGGTCTAAAATTTCGGAATATTTTTAAGGCAGTTGCTGATTGTTATGTCTGTCCAGCGGAATTTGCAAGAAGGCATGATTTAAAGGATCTTTCTGCTGTCTCTCCCTCCTATTAGGCTGCACATTGTCTGCGTCTGGTGCACAGATTAAGAAAAAAGTGTAAAGTGGTATATGATCTGCCTTCTAACTACTCTGGAGAAGGAAATTGTTTTGCACGGCCACTCACCATAAAGACTACAACCAGATTATTGGTGCCCCACCCCCACCCCTAAGGAAAGCACAGTAGCTGTCAAAGCCTGGGTTAGGCTACTAATTTGGGTGGGCCAGTGCAGAAACACCTCCAGCTTCAGGGCTGAATGGCAGTGAGGATGGGAAGTGGTCTACAGCTCGGAAACCAGAGGAGCTGTTGGAGCACTTCCTCACTTATCCAAAAGAACATAATTAGAATACTACATCTGAGGTACAGGGTGATATGGGCACAACAAAGTCATTGACAAGCTGAGTAGAGTCAATGATAGGGTTAAATGCAGTAGACACGGGAAGCCTCGCGACGTACACGTAGATTGCTGAAAAGGGCACCAGAGGCGTAATGAAATCGCTGACAGAGCCAAGAGACTGTACTCTGAGAAGTTGGAATGTACTGCTGAAAATCAATGGAACGACGACCTCTATGATGCCAGTCTTATCACAGGAGTCTACAGTTTTATCAATAAAGCACGACGAAATTTCTGACATGAATTCACCCTAACGGTAGAGGATGAGAAGGAACTTGGAGGGAGTCAGGGAGGTAGAGAAGGATCTGTTGACGACGTTTAAGATGCCAAACATTTAATAATCAGGATTGAATATACTTCGATTAAACAATATTAGCATTAAACACAATACATTTTAGAATAACAATTAATATTTAACGAAGCGAATGCATCCGCATGACCATGAGGACGCGCCAATCCTTTTCAGCATACGTCGTATGCATATGTTTTCCTCCATATACCGATATAAACTCGCGAAATGAATTTTGTAATTGAAGAGTCATTTTGAAACACTTTCCATAAAAATTGTATGTGGTACATATGCTGATATATCTTCTGATGCTGAACGAACTATATAAGATACTATTGCTTAGCCAATTGCGTAGCCAATTGCTTAGACAACTGGACGAAGGATATAAGGGTGCTAATATTATACTAGTCCAATAAATCAACACTATCAAATCTGTCTTGATATTGATGGACGATATGTGGGTATGATGTCCCCTGTTTATTACATTGTGCAATTTTGCTGCATGCAATTCCTTCTTCCGGAAATAACCAGCGTACAATTTAGACAGCGTGAAATTCAAAATGATCACAGGACAGGGTTGTGCTATTCCACATTGATTTTGAAGTCACCAAACATAGGATTTGCTCAAGAAATATAATGAACATGCCACGAAAAGAACCCTTCAGCCGAAGATAGCTCGACAGCCTAGAGAAAAAGTGGTATGTGTATAAAATGTACATAGACGTGTGCAGTCAGAAGTTTCTGCAGATTTCTGCATGTTTTAATAAAAATTTTATAAGGTTATTTTTTTCTCATAAACTCTTAGCAATGTTCTATTCCATGGTCAGAGAGAGAGAGAGAGAGAGAGAGAGAGAGAGAGAGAGAGAGAGAGAGAGAGAGAGAGAGAGAGAGAGAGAGAGAGAGAGAGAGAGAGAGAGAGAGAGAGAGAGAGAGACTCACTCTTAAAGATGAAGGTGTCACACATAATGGTGTAGATAGGGATACATTTTTGCTTATGTGGAACTTGGCAATGTGAGAGATACGGTGGGATTTGCTGTAAGGAAAGGGAAGAGTATCTGATTCTCGAACGAACAGACTTTATTTAGATATATAAATATATAATGCTACATTCTAGCGATACATGTTATAAAGCCTTTATTTTTAAAATACATGAAATACATATAAAGTTATACTTTTAATTCGAGCTTACCAACTTCCTACATTTGCATAATTTCTGCCTTTTAGAATATAATACAGATAATTAGATCTCGACCAAATTCATGATAGCCATAGAGTATAAAGTTCAATAGTGCAACAATCGTTTTGAAGACATGCATTTTACTAGATTTACAAAAGATTACTAATTTTGGAATAGGTTACTAAAACATTGTCCATTATTACTTAAAGAATCTTTTATTTCCAGATTAAATCGAAACATGAAGTTGGTAGCGAATTAGTATTTTCCAAAAATACATACCATGAATACAAATGAATATAAATTCTTTGAAGCAATAATGTATTCCATTACATTATAATAGTAAGAACTCAAGATGTTACAAACATATCAAGTCTAGATTGAACTTTACTGTGAAAATCTCAACATTAAAAGATTCCTATACTTTAAAGAGTTTACGGACACAAATAATCTTACCTGTTTGAAAAGAGGAGTGTCTCTCTGATTCTCAGACAGACTGATTTTTACACGAGGTTGCTGTCTTTTATAAACGGTCGTTCCTCTCGAATCAGAACAAACTCTCACCTTTTCCCCACAGGAAACACGTGAATAATCAATTTGCTGACCTTTGGGTACAAGCGAATTGCATCATTGCCTATCATCAGCTTTTCATCAAGTCTAAAATTTGTTGACGTTAACCTTTAAGTGCACGAGAATGTACTTGCTCACACCAGCGTGATCATTTACCAAAACTGCACACAGCTGTTGCACAAAAAATCACCCCCCCAAAAAATTACTATAGCTTGGTAGAAAATTACTTTCAATATTATTTAATGAAAAATAACTTTCAATACGATTGAGGAAAATTTTCAATCTTAATGCTGTTACTAAAAATTTGTTCCCTAATAAATAGGTGATATCATCCCCTAAACCGCCAATCAATATCATCACGGGCGAGGGGCTGATTTATCGGTCTAATATTATACAACTGATTTCCATACACTCCTTGCTCAAATATATTCATTGCATCTGCCCCCACTACAGCAATCAGCACACACTCAGCAATGATGTTTTTGCTAATGTGGGTGTACATCAAAGTTGGAATAGTCGATTATTTGATGGAATTATTTACAATTATATATATATATATATATATATATATATATATATATATATATATATATATATATATATATATATATATATATATATATCCCCCTCCCTTCCCCCCAACCCCAACAAAAAACAAACAACAAACAAATAATGTAAGTTATGTTTTAGGAAAACGAATCTTTTGAGAGCTTATCATAACAAACAATCCCTTCCTTAGCAAAACAAAAAACAAAAGAGAAACAAACCTTGTATATTTTTTTTAATTTAAAAAACAAACTTTAATTCCCTTTATTTTAGTGGACTCAGACTTGTGTAATATGGATTAAGGGGTATACAGCTTGGTCTTACTTCCGATTTTTCTTCTCAAAAATAAATAAAACAAAACAAACCTGCTACATTTGGTCATTTACACTTTCTGGACTTTAGAGGTAAATTGTAAAACTAAAAAAATAAAATTAAACAAAATGCGATAATTTGTGTTTGGACATTTTAATTTTTGGCAATTCATTGCACTTTCAGAAGCTGGTATTGTTTACTCGGGCAAGATTCAAGATCCGATTTTAATAACTTCAAGACAGTGTACTTTTAGCACAAGGGAGCAGTCATATTAGCTGTTAACTGAACATATTTCAGCCACAGTCCATGTAACTAACATAGAAGCATACCAACATTCTCTCCATTGTGCATGTTGCAGATGTAAACAACTTCACCTTACACCACTCTTTCAGAAATTCATAAATATGTAAAGCGCCCCCATACCCGGTTGTAATTTGTCGTCATAGAGAACTATATTCTGAACTACTTTCGTTTACTAGAAACAAAATGACGAAGAAGGACACAAAGTCACAATCGGATCATCATCGGCCTTTGCTGCCAAAACATGTGGCGCCCTCCTCCTGAGGTGAATCACCAAACACATCAAATTTATTGTATTTCTACAAATACTTTCAAGGTTATTGTAGAACCTTACGGAAATTGCCGATTGATTGTCCGATCGGGGAAGATAGGCTGGAGCGCCCTCTTACGAACAGTCAATTATTACCTTGACGACAAACAAATAGGTCGTAACTTATACGAGTTACTATAACCCTATATTTTATTGGTTGCCGTCTTGCCAGTAATCCAATCATCATACGTGTTAGAAATATGATATGTTACCCTGTTTAGATAGCAACGGGTTGAGCCAGAACGATAGAAACTTGGGTAGGTGTAGGTAGCTTATTTGGGCAACACATAAAAGGTAAGCAGTTAGAATTTAAATCTACAAACACTATAATATACACACAGCTGTTATTTCAAATGCATGTGTATCTATTTTTTTTCTACTGACTAGGAAACTTTCTTAATAATAGCAGCCAAAACGTACAAATTGATGACGAATACAACGTAGCGTGACCATTTTACCGGATTTATATATTTCTGATACATCTGTTTATATAATCATAGATATTGCTCATTAAACTGTAAATTATTGTTTAAAGCTTAGCTTCTTGTATAGAAATTGTATTTATTTTCATAAGTTTCCTTCACGTTTGTTTTATATTAAATATCATATAAAGATGTTTTGAAGACAAAATTTATAAAAAGACAGTACTGGATAAAACAGATGCTCAAAGGTCACTAAAATCCTGGTATCTATGTTGAATTTGCTGCTTAAGAATTGTATTATGGTCCCACTTATCATGCTGTTTCATCTCAAATCAAGTTTAAATACACTCATCAAAAACATACAAATAAAAACTGCCACAATGGTCATGAGGTTTAACAGCTTATCCAATGTGCAGTTAAAGTATGTAAGGCAACAAAAATAATTTTGGTACTGGTGGAAAGAAATGGATCAGAATGTTCAATATTAATATATTTATTATTTTTTTTTTTTTGTATCCAGCTCATGTTAGATCATGCATCAGATTTCAATCTAAAGTTACCAGTTCAAAAGTGAAAGCAGGGCATAGTTGGTACTGATCTGTTTTTATTTTGGTTGCCTACATAATAAAATAATAAAAAGTTATATATTCAGGGCTATGAGTAGGTTGGGTTACTGGAGCAATATTTTCTTTGCTGTCCTAAGAGTCACTAATTAATTTTAATGCATGTTCCACTTCATCTGTACTACTGCATTTTAGATAATATATCACAGTAATTGTTTTCAGCAAGCAATGGCTACAGAAGTGAAACCAACCACACGGTTCCAGCCTCCAGACTGGTTCACTAGTAATTATACCATTTCTACAAATGCTGAACGGCAAAGAGAAGCTTCTCATCAAGTCAGACAAGAGGGTCGCTTTTTGAGAAATGAAACAGACAGCCAGACTAAGTGGGACCAACATTCCAACAATGTTCGTCTAGCTGATCGAGTAGATGCCATTCGTAAATGGAAAGAAATTCTAGAGAAAACCCTTGCAGATATAGACAAAGAAATTGCAGATTTATCTGAAGCTAAGGAAATAACAGAACAGGCTCTGGAAGCTAAAAATCTGCCTACTGATGTAGCCCTTGAATGTCTTACAACACGGGAGGGAAGGCAGTCCATAGATTTAGTGCAAGATGAACCAGAGAACCAGCTGCACAAGGTAATGGGCTAAAACTGAGAGGACATCTGTCACAGACATACCTTTTAAGTCTCCAATCTCCAAGGAAAGCAGAAATTGTCATTTTATGAGAAATTCCTTTCAGTGTGATATTGTACAGTTAGGCCATTACAGTACTTTCATCACATCCATGACTAGCTATAGTTCAGATTGATCATGATGAAAGTTTCACACTTTTTAGATACACTTTTACCAAAACCTTCCCCAGATCTCAATAAATGCAACATTATATATTGGGATAAAAAGTTCCAGAGTAACGTGAATCATAAAACGTTTGTGAACAATATATTTCCATCAGCTTTGGTGTTTATATAGCAAAATGCAAGTAGAATTTGAAGCAAAATATATTAACATTACATGAAAAAAGGATTTTTTCTGCAAAAGGACATAGTTGCTGAATTATTTTGCATCACAAGTTTAAAAATGTATCTTGCACAAAAATGTAGGTACTTAGGATGGGTCATGCTCTTTGTCATACACAGCAATAAACATTTTATTAAAGGCAGTAAGTTATGTAAGCATTGTGTCAGTGTTTTACAGGTTAAGCTTTTCTCTTGAAAATAAATTGTGTGAGCATGTATTCACTTAATTACTAGGACAACTAAAGGCCTGACTATTTCATTTTGGGAAGATGGGTGAAGTGCAACAGTATGCTCAAGTTTTTTTTTAGAACAAGCATGTCTGGCCATCAAATTGCTTGACAAAAATATTCTTGTTTGTTTCAATTATATTAGATCAAACCCTTCTGTACAAACACAGTGAAATGATTGGTCCAATACCATAAATGCAAACTTAGTTCTAAATAGCAAAAGCAAAGAAATAAGATCTCAAAAATATTGTATGTCACATATATGTCATACCATCAAAGCAGTTTTTTTAAAAATAAAATCTAGCTTACAAATTTAGGTGCACGTTAGATATTCAGGCATGAATTCTACTCTGTAAATTACAACAATCAACAATACACTAGTATACAACAGACAGCTTTCAATTCCTTGATTTAATCACTACATTGTATTTACTTCAGGAAGTAGAGGTGATTGAGGGTATCAAGAAGCAGTTGCAGCAGAAGATTAGTGAGTCATTTGAGCAGCTGTGCCTACTACAGGAAGCAAGGCAGCAGCTACAGGCTGACCTCCAAGACAAAAATATTGCCTTGGGCATTGATATTGATCAGTACAATCTTACTGACAGGTCCCCCAACATCAGCTACAAACCAGACTCTCTTCGAGTTCCAAAAGGGTAAGATTTCAACATATTCCTGCTTCATTGACATTAAAGTCAAGAAATCTGTGATTGTATATGGATAAACATACTGACAATTAAATTTGGTCCTAAGTTTCATTGAACCTCTTCAATCCCTTCTTACTTTTCTTTGCTCCCATCATGGATAGCGCAAGAGCACAAAGCATTAGGCTTATCTGCCTATCTGTCATGCACATATGAATTTTTATCAAGAAATGTCCAGCTTCTATAACCTTGTGGTGTTGTGCTGTATCAAAACTTGGCAGATGTTACTGATAGGATTTCAAAATGTAAATGCAGGTTTCTTTGCATATTCTAATGAATTTTTCCAAAGATATGCCCAGTGTGGTGTTCAGTGTATATGTGTGTTTATTATTATTTTTGTTAGGACCACTAGTTTCAGACCTTTTGAGAAATCTCTTTGAATCTTAGTCAATGTTATTGACATGATATAAAAATGTACAAGATACAAGAAAGTTTATTAATGTCAGTAGTCTGGACATAAAAAAATAAACTAGCTCTAGATAAGTTATTATAGCAAAGTGACAAAGCAAATATTGTGTGTTTCAATGAACACATAACAGATAGTTCAGCTTTATAGTACAACAATACAGATCAGAAACAATTCAATGCTAACAATAACAGGAACATAAAAGACAAAACAGCAATACAGAATATGCAGCCAGACATTTTTTGATGTGCATGTGGTTTTGTTGTCATGTTTGGATATGTTTTCCTTTATGGTTTCAAATGCATGTGCTTTATATAGCAATCTTTGCATGCACAGTAAATCACACACCATTTTATGAATTTCCTGTAAACTGTGAACCTGAATGAGGTGAACATTTGCATTTGATTTTGGTGCTTTACTCAACTTTATTTGAATGTGGTTCTTGTTACCATTCTCTGAAATTTTCCAGAGTGTTTTATATATATATATATATATATATATATATATATATATATATATATATATATATATATATATATATATATATATATATACACATTACTCATTCTTGCATGTGCCACTAGTCTCAAAGCTTTTGAGGAATTGCCAAGGCAAGGCTTGGGAGACATTTTATTTATCAGATGAACAGCATTGTTCTATCATCATAGTTTTTTTTCAGAGTTATTCTCCTTTCTGTTTGTTCATTGTGAATATTCTTATGCATGTTCATACATACACATAACCATTATGTTAGAATTATTGCTCTATTTGCTCAATTGCTTCTAATTGAAAGAAAGCCCTAGACACATTTGGGACAAAAAAATTTCAGATAAGAAATCATAACAAGTCATGGTTGAGAAACACGGGTGTCTTATGTTAAATAGGGAATGATTTTAATGGAGAGAATTGCAGCACATTTCAAACTTTGTTCAGGGCTAAAAGTTAATCATATAATTCAGAAGCATCTGCTGTACCATCATTTATGTAATGGCATGAGCTTATAAAATACATAGTTTTAGGAAAATTAATTAGTCATGACATCACATTACTACTGCACAACTGTAATGAGTATTTGAGGAAGTAATATCACTATATGAGGATGTAATATCACTATGTCAACAAACTTTCTCAGCAAATTTAAAGCTTAATTAAACAAAGTGTGCAGTAGCTACCAATAATTATACTCCTTCCTCTCTCTGAACATGAGAGCAAAATATAACAAACTTGACCACAGAATTTGAGTCAATTACGATTCATAATATTCTCAAATTGCAGCTTAACAGTTTTCCCTTTCAAAGACTGAACAAAACAAAGGATGAAATTTGGCAAATTCAGAACTTTTAAAAAAAACCTGATAATTTCACACACAGGAAACTTAAATGCTTCCTTCCTGAATTTATTTCATTGACTGCCTGACCCTTAGAGGCATATAATGGTAACTGTTGTTATCTGCTTCTTACAGGAGCACCACACCAATGCAATGGGAAGACTTCAGTCGTTACAACAAAGAGCGTGCAGAGGCAGAGATGAAAGCATCAACACGGCTGCGTGAAGCAATCCACCATACCCTTCAGCAGACAGAGAATGATCTGGAGGCACAGAGGTTAGCCACAGAGTATGCATTTAGAAAGAGGATCCATGAGTTTGAGAGGGCCAAGGATGAACTTGAATGGCAGAAGAAGAATGTAAGTCAACAATAACTTTGCATGGCACATTTAATTAAATTGCCTTGTTCTCAACTAAGATGATAATGTTACAGATACAAAGTGCTATATCTGCCCTTAAACTGCAAATAATTATTGATCATGTTTGTACCGTTGGATTTTGTTTGTCACAATATACAATGGGGAAAACTTGCAAGCCACATGCACCTTTGGCTAGACCACAATATACATCACAAACACTATAAGATCTTATATGTAGCAAAAACTATTAGGTCCTCCTGAACAGCACCCAATAAGTGCTTGATATGTACTTACCTACCACATAGATCACCTCTATGAAGCGTGTAGTAGTCTCTTGCAACTATTATAAACATTAAGTATCATTTAGAAAATACTTTGAAAATATTTTGACTGTAATTATTTCAACCAATGAAATATTGGCTCATTATACAAGGCATAAAAGACTTGCAACAATTAAAAAAACAAAAGGTACTATATTCAGTTTAAGTCATTCATATCATGGTCATATTTCTTTTCTTCATATTGCTGTTGATAAAACCTACTTAAGAGACAGTCACACATTTTGAGTAATCTTCTACTGACCGTCATTATGACCACACTTAAAGTAGTTCATGCATAATATAAGCAGCTTCGCTGATTAGCCATCGACCTGTCAAGAGTAACTGATTAATTTACCCACAAGAAAGTTTCTTTTTTAATTACAGTGCAGTTAATATGTGAAACATAACTGGTGCCAAAAGTTTGTCTTTCACCAATTGTTTTTATTTTAATAACAGGGCAGCACGTTTGATGTCTTTTACCAATTTTTTTTATTGCTATAACTGAGAGCAGCATGTCTGAAGTGTAGCACTAAACTGTTTTAATTGACAAATAGCTTTTTTAACATGCAGCTTTGTGATCAGAATAATACTTGATTTCATGTGAAAAATTAACTTTTATACTTTCTTTTATAGTATCAAATTAATTTCGACTTTATATACGATAGTTTCACTGACAGTAAGTTTTGGGTTAATAATTTAAATTATCAATCAATGATCTAATATTTATTTCAATAAAGTTAGTGAGATGCAGTGAGATTGTACATGTTTGCTTTTAAATGTACGAATGCTTACACTCATACCAACACTAGTACAAAAACTCTCTTTAACATCACAGAGGCGAGATAATAAGTGGAAAATTTACTGTATCAGGGTATATAATAATGTATGTAATGCAATTTTCAAAAACTCAGGCACTAATAATGTAGAGTTGCCAAATCTTGTCAGAAAAAGTGTTACTTGTGACATTTCTGCAAATTAAAATTAAAAATAATTACTATCCATCTCAGTGGATATTGTGCTGAACTTGGACATGTATTATGAAATCATTAACTAATCACACATACATAAAGAACTAATTTGCTTTATACAACTTTAATCAAGCATCCAGGAATCATACTTGGAATAAACACAACAATTACTCCATACATAACTATTTGGTTGTTTAAGAGCTTTAGTATGATGCTGAAAAATAATTCTGGGATGTATATACTTTTGATATGATAGCCATTACATCTGGTGTGGTCAACACCATTGTAGTGCATTGGGAATAGGCAGTTAGGTCCTTGCTTGTCAACAGGATAGCTGAAATGATGATGTAAAATAGGGCAAGTTTTGTGTAGGTGGGATGGGGTACAGTAGATTTCAACATCACACTACACAACTAATGAAACTTCTATACACACTTATAAGTGCAATATGCACAGACCCAGATCTGCCATCACATAATGGAATGACAGATCTAGATCTTTGCAGTTTGCTAGGAATAATCAGTAGGACAACATAGACCCTGATCTGCAGACACATTAAACTACAACCGATCAGCATCTTTATTGTTTAGTCTAACTGGCTTATAAGCAATTAACTCAGGAGTCCTTTAGACCAATAGTGGCATACAATGTACTTGATTTACAATTTAATAATCATGGTTCATCTTTATCAGCATGCTTGCTGGGATTATGATTCTGACAAATTTCTTGGAAAATGTAGGAACTTTGCTAATATAATACCAGTTTCAAAACTCAACTTGAGGTCATTCTATTTGATTACAAGATAGGCATCAATACATTTAGATACATGTCTGTAAAAATTTGTAGATAATTTTGTAACTATTTAACAAACAAAAAATTTTAATAAGGGCGATTTCAAGTTGGAGTGCATGCTCAAGTTGAGGAATTAACACAAAATCGTTAGTTCAATTTGTGTCAGTAGGCAAGTTTGGATCAATTTCAGATAATGGTGGAACATCTGATATTGAGAGTTAGTCACTCAGCCCATTGCTTTCTTGTGTTCTGTGACAGCTTTTAAGGCTGCATCTGTTTGCTGCAAGAATTTATATTACATTTAGTAAAAATATATTATTTCATCTTTTTCAGACTGAAGAAGAAATTGCAGAGATGGAGAATGATATCCGTGGAATTGAAGAGGCAATTCGTGCAAAGATCAACCCAACAAAACTTGCTCAAACTCGCTTAGAGAACAGAACATACCGTCCAAATGTGGAACTTTGCCGTGATGCTCCACAGTATGGCCTGACAGATGAGGTTAAGCAGCTGGAAGCAACAAAGAGAGCACTGGAGGAGAAATTACGGCAAGCCAAGTAAGTCTAGTGCCTAGAAACTCTTAAGCTAAAGATGCCTCAAACCTATTGTGTAACTGTACTGCAAATTCTGATCTATCAAGTGAATTAACTGGTCAGGTTCATTTGTGTTATATCTGTATTAAGACAAGATATGCATTCCAGACAATATCAGAAGTCCATCTAAAACATATCTGTGGAGCAGTGTTATCTTTTCCATATTGGCTTGCATCTGACCTAACTAAATACATCTTGTCAATTTCATTCAAGCTAAAAATGTACACATGCTATGTCTGCCATGTATCATGTGAAAAACATTTTTTTATTTCCACCCCTTACCCCAACATGGCTGTGTTAAATAAAAAATGTTTTGTGATCCGAGAGAAAATGACATTCATTGACCACCACTATGGATGTTTATATCATGTAGTCAGTATAAACAGTCCTCTAGCCAGTTTATACATCTGATTATCACTTAAGAAATTATCAGGTAACACAGAGATCAGCAACCATAAATTTAACTGGCTGAGAATAACTAGGGTGATGCCATGATAAGTTCTTTGAATACTGCTGTAGAAATGTCCATCAGGCTAATTTGCCTTAAGTGTAACAGTTCAGTTTGTTGATATTATGTAAATGAAAGAGATGTGTGCTGAAGAACTAAAGTTAGCACACATCAGTGTCTTAAATGAGAATGTTTAAGCCATCTTTATTATAGATTATTCAGAAGTTTGTGATCAGTAGCAATGTTTCTTTGAAGTTGGATTTGATTTTTTATGTTGAATGCAACAGGGCAATTAAGTTTTTAATCAATATGTTGAAATGCAACAACAATTCTGGAAGGATGAGCCATCTGCAAAGCAAGCAAAGTCCAAACTCCATATCAAAGGTTTTAATCAAACTGTTGAAATGCAGCAAAGTCCAAACTTCATATTGACTTTAATTATTTTAGAATGTACAACATTTGTTGACATAACACCACCACCCTGAATGTTTGACACTACCTCACAGCAATCCACTTAAAGAAAGATTTGCTATGAAAAAATATAACTAGTCTGATCATCAGTACCAGCCAGTCTTTAATGAGTGCAAAGATCAACACAAATGATTAAATACTTCAAAGAAAACAATGTTATTTTCTTTATCTGTATTTCAATTTCCAGAAATTTTCTGTTGTCTCTTACGTAAAAATAAAATCTTGTATGTCAAATTTTGGGTATTGCACTCTTACCCTCCTACTCTAAATAAAGTTTTTCAAGCCCCTCCCCTGAGAATGTAGCAGGTATGATTTATATAATCAGATCTCTTGAAAAAACAATAGAATAAAAACATAGAGCCATCTGTAGCTATAACTGATTATCCCATAACAGTAAGCACGCATTACTTTAATTCTATTATCAATTTTGTTACAGGCATGCCCTGGATGGTCTTCAGAACAATCTGCATAGAATCAACACTGATCTGGCCCTGAAGATAAACTCCCTCAACCTTGATAATCGAAGCATGGATATCCGCAAAAGACTCGTCACTCGCCCTGCCACCAAATTAGACAGAAATCTTACTTTAACAGGAATTGAGAGGGAACGCTCAAAGATTCTAGCATAAAATGTGGATTGTGAAATGAAAAATATGACTTTTTTGGATAATTAACAAGCTTTCCACATCAGTATTCAAATGTAATTATTTTATATTGTGTAAAATTGTCCAAGAATATGTGCACGTCATGTTTTGTACTGTCAAACTGATAACTGGATCTTGTACTGTTGTCGCTTTAAGCACGTTTTCCCCAAATATCTTAAATTAAAAATGTCTGCTTTGCAAAGGATAAACAGAAATAGAAAATATCTGTAATATCGAGAATCATTTGTGATGAAGTTAAGTGCAAAATATTTGATGAAATCTGAAGCATTATGTTTTGCATATTCTAGATAGAGGAGCTTGTCATTTTTTTTTTGTAAATATTTTTCTTGCACCAGGAGTGTGATAAATAGCTGGGTTTGTATTAGGAAACTGCTTGTTGTGATATCTTTCATTCTGGTCTTCATATATACAAAATTTGCTGTAAATTTCAATTTAAAGTGTAATGAATATTTTGTCTTGAAATTATTAAAATATTACTTATGAGTGGCACATAATTCTCTATCTTCCCATATATTTTTCTTACAAAAAGCACTTAAGTTATTAATGTTTTTTCAGTAGCTTTTCCTAGTGCTACCAAACTTA
This sequence comes from Potamilus streckersoni, assembly GCA_016746295.1. Classification (NCBI taxonomy): domain Eukaryota; kingdom Metazoa; phylum Mollusca; class Bivalvia; order Unionida; family Unionidae; genus Potamilus; species Potamilus streckersoni. The sequence goes on from JAEAOA010001541.1 coordinate 461,227, forward strand.
TTGATAGTGTACTATTTCATTTCTTAGGCCCACTTTGATCATTTTGGAAACTCGTTTTTTTTATAGCAGGGTGGTTAAGAGCTTTAGCTCCAATTTTATTCTTCAAACGTTTCAGGACTATTTCAACCATTCAGAATATCCTTGTATCTATCCAAATGCAAGTCAAATACCTCTGACTTTCCAAAAGAGACTTGGAGGTAAACATACTGATACCTCCCAACTTAACCAAGAAGAATATCTGGCTAGTTATATAAAGAATAGATCCACATAAGGCCAAATAGTAACCTGACCAACTCTTTTTTTTTCCTGTTAATCGTATATTTTTTAATATAAAAATATTTGAGGGTATAAAAAAATAATAACAGGCGAAGTTAAATTCAAGATGCAAATGATGCCCATTTTCTAGTTTATGCTTTATTTAAACCCACCAGAACCCACAAAAAAAATAGTATGTACTGACCCTAATATTTGTAATGCAACTAGAACTACCCATATTTTTTATCTGGCCTATAGAATGATAGGAGATAAAAAAAAAATTTGTTTCAATAATAAATGAAATACCTGCACTTGTATATTTTTTGTTATTCCTGTAAGTTTTGAACTAAAAGAGAATGAAAAAACCTTTCACAGTATAAAATTACTGCCATTGTTATTTGTCACTAGACAGCTTTAAATGTTTGAACCAGGTTTATTAGATGACTCTAGTCATCTTTGGATTCATTACTTTGGAGATTTCTTTATCTTAGGAGCTTGTGAACAATAAGGTTCTATTTACTTTGAAGCTGAAACCTGTGTAGCTTATAAAATTCTGGTATGGAAAATAGCTATTTCAAGTTTTGAACCTGCCTTTCATCTGTAAACTACAAAATAGTAATTTACAACATATTTGTCAAATGTTAAATTTGGATAGTTTGTCCATTGTATTGTGAAGATTGGGTTGCTTAATCATAGTTGAACAGAGCATCAACTCACTACAATTTATAAAATGCTCAGAACTAGAGTTAATTTGGCACATGATTCTATTGGAATAACCCAGTTAGGATACCTCCTTGCTCGAGAAAGATGGTTTAATATTTAAGTCAAAAGGCTCACACAATGCAGTTTTCACTTTTAATAACCAAACAGGCTATTTTTATGATTTTACATCTTTATGATTAATTTTTAGAGAATGTACATGTACAAAGTGTTTATACCTGATATGGAAATATTTAAAAAAAACATTCAATTGACAATGTACTGCTCAAAAATCTTTTGCCTAACAAATTAAATTCATGTCACTTCTTCATGTAGTCGAGGGGCCCCGAGTGGCCGAGTGGTCTAAAGCGCTGACCGTTATGGATCACTGCCATCTCACCTCTGTCTGCATGAGTTCGAGTCCAGACTCGGCTAACGTGGGTAAGTGAGAAAGCCTCTCAGTAGCTTCTCGTGGGTCGGTGGTTCTTACCTGTGTTTTCCAGGGTTCTTCCTCCACCATTAATACTGGCCGCATGTATAGCCTATCTTGTGCTGAAAAATGGCGTTAAACTCAAATCAACAACAACAACTTCATGTAGACACAACTTACTTTCTATTCATACTTATAGCACAACCAATCACTAGCCATGTTTTTGCACCTTACAAAAGGGTATTGTACCCTATTTACTTGCTGAATATAATCACAAACCCTGTACTTCATTGGACAAATTGTAATAATATACATATCAATCTCCAATAAAAGATGTTAGTGCAAATGGGTGTTTTATACTATAGAGATTACATCACAATGAATGAAAAAAATTATAATGAAATCACTGGAGCCAGACATAAAAGTAATTATCTTATGACTGTTTAAATAATGGCCTAATGACTGTTACCAGTAAATCTCCATTTCACAAGCAACAGAAAGTAAGAAAAGTGAATTGCCACAAGTATCTTGATGTAATGTGACAGCAGCAATTATTACCACTATGCAAACATCTTGTTCAAATGAATGCACGAATAGCATGGATTTTATGGAAATGAATAACTGTATTTACAAGGAAGAAGACATCAGGAGTTATGATAATATCTAAGATGTTGTATTTAATAATTAAGACAATTTCAGGAGCAATTCTTTAAGAGTTAAGCAGATTTCAGAAGCAATCATAATCTGTATTTACCACACAAGACATAATCAAGCAGGTAGTGACAAATGTTTGTTCTGATGCCAAGCTATCCTTGGTACTGATAATAAAACCATGTTATTCAATAACCATAAAAAATACCAAAAAAACCCACATTCGTATGGATCACATACTTGGTACTACAGTGGTAGTTTTTATTCTGCATTTTTTTAAATCAAGAAACCATTCTTTTCACTTCCTTTCGGTCTCATTAATGCAACAAATTAGATTTATGATTCAGAGATGGAAATATGAGAAAATAATTAAACTAATCTCATGCAATGTAAAGTCTTTAATCAGATGATCAATGTCAATTACACTAACATCTATTTTTTTCATTTACACTAACATCTATTTTTCAGTCTCTTTGCCTTTTTGTCCCAATATGTAATACATTTTCTTTTCTTTCTAACACTTAACTGATAAATTATTTTCTTTTCTCTCCATCATAAAACTAAGCAAACAATTTCTCTAACTTACCACTGCATTTTTCCCCATTCTTTCTCCGTCACATATTCTAGACATTTATATGTACAAACAGCTAGGTAACCTAGTAAACAAGGTCCAATCTAATTTTATTTGATATTTATTTTAATCCAAAAAATTTATAATAATATGAGGCAGAGATGGGAAGCAGCCTCTAGCTTTAATATCCCATGAATGTGAAGGTTATAAAAAAGGATCAAGGTCCCTTTCTGAACAGGAAGTGAAAATGTTTAATAGGGCAGTTTGGACAGACATTAGATGCTGTGCAAGTTAAATAACTACAGACATTTCTGGATTGTTGCCTTGAACACACGACTTAATCAAATGCTTATGTTTGTAAATCTGTCATCCATTCACATTGACACAAAGACTTGAAATATCACTCTGGCCTTAAAAGGTAACACTGTCTTTCAACGTTTTTTTTTTAAGGCATATTTACCAATTACGCATTCAACAAGCATAACATAAAGCCATACATTAACAAGCAAATATGTTTTGATTTCATGCCTTCCATTCTGAAGCACACTAGTCCTTATTTTCAAATGTGAGAATTGTGAATGTCATAGTAATGATAGAAGATGATTAACATGAAGATAATGGCTGGACCAAATTCTCTCTGTGTCTTCATATCAATACATGGGAGGTCGTCTATACATTCCACCACGATTGCCTCGCATAGGTCTGCGGGGTGGAATGGGCCCATGGCCTCGCAGGTAGCTTCCCCTTGCCAGATTTCGGCCCATCATTGGCATGATCCTCTGTCCCTGGTTCTGGAAGGGGGCATGAGAGTGGCTCTGGTGGGGCATACCTGGGGACAAGGCAGAACTCTCCCACACAATAGGCTGGATCTTAGGCTTACCTGTCAGAACAAGTAAAAGAAAACTAGAAATGCATTCATACTCCCACCAAGATGGAATTCAAAAGTAAAGTTCAAATGTGATATAATATTCCCAATAATAGGATGCAATTTAAGGGTAAAATTCAAAGTCAAAAAGGTGTTATAATTCCATAAAAGGCTGAACAGGACCTAGGCCTTCTCGATGTAAAGTCTCACACTAAAATTGACCTAGGACTTCTCAATAAAAAGTCTCGTACTAAATTTGACCTAGACCTTCTCAATGCAAAGGCTCATACTAAACTTGAATGCAATCCACAAAAACATTTAAATGTTACAGAGTTGAAACAATATTCATGACAGTTGTGAGGTGATAGGACTTGACTGACAGTGGAGCATACAAAGTTTCCTTCTCAAGTGAACTTTAAACATTATTAGAACATAAAATGCAACTAACTAACAGGAGATTGATTTACTTTGTTCAAGGTCTAGTCACTTGGGGGTTCACTACTGATATAATCTTCTGAAATAGTGACAGGTGTAAGGTGAATTTTTTTACATTTACAATATGCACAATGGAAAGAATATTGGAATACCTCTGTGTTTCTTTCATTCACCATTACATAGGAACAATAATATGCAGACACTTATAACATAAGAACATTCATATGCAGACACCATTACATACAAGTAATGATATGCAGACATTTATTATATAGGGACAATGATATGCATATACTATTACATAGAAACAACAACATGCAGACACTATTACACTGGAACTGATATGCAGACACTATTACAATATGCAGACACTATTACACTGGAACTGATATGCAGACACTATTACATAGGCACAATGATATGCAGACATTACACTGGAACAATGATATGCAGACACCATTACAATGAAACAATGATATGCAGACATCATTACATAGGAACAATGATATGCAGAAACCATTACATAACAATGATATGCAGACACATTTACATAGGCACAATGATATGCAGACATTACATAGGAACAATGATATGCAGACATCATTACATATGAACAATGATATGCATACACCATTACATAACAATGATATGCAGACACTATTATATAGGAACAATGATATGGAGACATCATTACATTGGAATAATATGCAGACACCATTACAATGAAACAATGACATGCAGACATTATTACATTGGAATAATGATATGCAGACACCATTACATAGGCACAATGATATGCAGACACCATTACATAGGCACAATGATATGCAGACATTACATTGGAACAATGACATGCATACATCATTACAATGAAACAATGACATGCAAACATCATTACATTGGAATAATGATATGTAGACATCATTACATAGGCACAATGATATGCAGACATTACATTGGAACAATGACATGCATACATCATTACAATGAAACAATGACATGCAGACATCATTACATTGGAATAATGATATGTAGACATCATTACATAGGCACAATGATATGCAGACATTACATAGGCACAATGATATGCAGACATCATTACATAGGCACAATGATATGCAGACACTATTACATAGGCACGATGATATGCAGACACTATTACATAGGCACAATGATATGCAGACAGTATTACATAAGCACAATGATATGCAGACACTATTACATAGGCACAATGATATGCAGACAGTATTACATAGGCACAATGATATGCAGACACTATTACAATGAAACAATGACATGCAGACATCATTACATTGGAATAATGATATGCAGACATCATTACATAGGCACAATGATATGCAGACATTACATAGGCACAATGATATGCTGACATCATTACATAGGCACAATGATATGCAGACACTATTACATAGGCACAATGATATGCAGACATTACATAGGCACAATGATATGCAGACAGTATTACATAGGCACAATGATATGCAGACACTATTACATAGGCACAATGATATGCAGACACCATTACAATGAAACAATGACATGCAGACATCATTACATTGGAATAATGATATGCAGACATCATTACATAGGCACAATGATATGCAGATATTACATAGGCACAATGATATGCAGACATCATTACATAGGCACAATGATATGCAGACACTATTACATAGGCACAATGATATGCAGACATTACATAGGCACAATGATATGCAGACACTGTTACATAGGAACAATGATATGCAGACATTACATAGGAACAATGACATGCAGTCACTATTACATAGGAACAATGATATGAAGAAATCATTACATAGTAACAATGATATGCAAACATCATTACATAGGCACAATGATATGCAGACATCATTACATAGGAACAATGACATGCAGACATCATTACATAGGCACAATGACATGCAGACATCATTACATAGGCACAATGACATGCAGACATCATTACATAGGCACAATGACATGCAGACATCATTACATAGGCACAATGACATGCAGAGACATCATTACATAGGAACAATGATATGCAGACATCATTACATAGGCACAATGATATACAGACATTACACAGGCACAATGACATGCAGACATCATTACATAGGCACAATGACATGCAGACATCATTACATAGGCACAATGACATGCAGACATCATTACATAGGCACAATGACATGCAGACATCATTACATAGGCACAATGACATGCAGAGACATCATTACATAGGAACAATGATATGCAGACATCATTACATAGGCACAATGATATACAGACATTACACAGGCACAATGACATGCAGACATCATTACATAGGCACAATGACATGCAGACATCATTACATAGGCACAATGACATGCAGACATCATTACCTAGGCACAATGACATGCAGACATCATTACATAGGCACAATGATATGCAGACATCATTACATAGGAACAATGATATGCAGACATCATTACATAGGAACAATGATATGCATACATTGTTACAATGAAGCAATGATATACAGACAAAATTATATAAGAGCAATGATATACAGACACATTATATAGGAGCAATGATTCTTTTGTAATAAAGACTAGTAAAATTGTTTCCACACAAAGACTACAGAAAAGTTGAAAATGTGTAGGAATCAGAAATTAGGCATCATGATTGATGAAACAAATAATCAAGATGAGAATAACATGTTAACTGTTCTAGTAGGTATGATCAAACAATTCAGTGTATTTCAACCAAATTCTTTGCTTTTTTCCAAAAGGCAATAAGAGCATAACTGAAATGCTCTTTAAATTCCTAAATCATATTTTTATGCAATTTTTTTAACAAAAATTTTTAGTTTTATGTTAATATATTTAAAGAAAATAAATTTAACATGTCAGATTTTATAGAGGCCAAATATTTCAGAAGCATTAGATCAATAAAAAAAATAAATAAATATGCCTAAAGTTTATATTTAATCTTGAAAGTCATACAGAATGTGAAAGACCTTGTCAACTCCATAGGTGCTGTGAAAACAATGGAGATAGGCAGGATAAATTCTAATAAGCCATATACAACATTTTTTCAAAGAATTAAACAAATATATTGTCATTTAAAGTATCTTTTTAAGTGTGTGAATCATTAATTGGACATCAGCAGGTAGAAATCGCCAATCTAATAAGAATGCTTACAGGAAAGTTTATTTTAACTAATGTCGATCATCAATGAACTGAATATTACAAAATGAAGTTCAGATTCCTAAAAAAAAAGCCCTAAAAGAACATGGTGATAGTATCCTTGCTGATAGCTGGAAAACAAGGATGTTCCTTAGCAGAAATAAAGATCTAGCAACAGACATTACTAACAACTTTTTTTAGGAAGACATCTCTCTACAAATACAGGCTGGATTGAAAAAAATGGGTAAAATACAAATTTCAGTATCCAACACGTCAGCCTTCTTATGATAATTACTGACAATCACCCTCTAATGATAACTGAAGCAGGCAAGACATCAACCTTCTTATGATAATTACTGACAATCACCCCCTAATGATAATTGAAGCAGGCAAGACATCAGCCTTCATATGATAATTACTGACAATCACCCTCTAATGATAATTGAAGCAGGCAAGACATCAGCCTTCTTATGATAATTACTGACAATCACCCTCTAATGATAAATGAAGCAGGCCAGACATCAGCCTTCTTATGATAATTACTGACAACCACCCTCTAATGATAATTGAAGCAGGCAAGACATCAGCCTTCTTATGATAATTACTGACACTCACCTCCTAATGATAATTGAAGCAGGCAAGACATCAGCCTTCTTATGATAATTACTGACAATCACCCTCTAATGATAATTGAAGCAGGCAAGACATCAGCCTTCTTATGATAATTACTGACAATCACCCCCTAATGATAATTGAAGCAGGCAAGACATCAGCCTTCTTATGATAATTACTGACAACCACCCTCTAATGATAATTGAAGCAGGCAAGACATCAGCCTTCTTATGATAATTACTGACAACCACCCCCTAATGATAATTGAAGCAGGCAAGACATCAGCCTTCTTATGATAATTACTGACACTCACCTCCTAATGATAATTACTGCTTGTAAGACAACATATATTATTTGGTTTTAAATTTCATGAATGTGAGAGTTCTACTTTAAAATGGTCAGGACAATGACAAGTTTTCATTTCATGCTTTAGTTCTATAAGCCATGATATATCCTAATCCAGACTCAATCTCCCCTAAGGAAGGTACACTGCTTTAGTAATTCACAAACTGCTTCATATTTTCATAAACATAAATTAAGTTTAAGTCCTACAAAAATATGTGTGATAAAGTATATCACAAGATACTATGTTTTTAAATTGTGATAAAAAAATATCAAAAATCTATAAAATCAAAAATACTCAATCTATTTTTCATTGTTTGTTTCAAGTCTAAAAATCTATTCTTTATTTACAGTGGTGAAACTTGCCAACATCTTTCTGGATCAGCCAGGAAGAGAAAGAAGTCTCTGTGGCTAAATCTTGATAATAGATCTAAGTTCATACAGGAACACCTCATGGTGAACTAAACTCTGAGGAGTACTTGAGATGAGTTATCGGCCATAACAACCCATCTACAGAAAAACTTAAGTTAGAACTTCTTTGCAAACACAGTATCTTTCTTTCTGTTACTGATGCATTCCAATGTAGATATAGTGAGGACAATCCTTTACAAAGTAATTCAAGGCAAATTCTGGACCAGACAACTGTTGTTAAGCCTGTTAAATATGAAACTTAAAAACTGTAATTAGTGGTCATCAGGTAGTGAACTTGTGAAGGAAGCGAAACATACTTGTGGATTTTAAAATCATTGCAATGAGTTAACTAATAGATACACAACTCTTCTTTTTTTTCACTTAAGTGACAATACCCCAACTTATACTAATTAAGGACTTGTATGAATGAATAAATGAGTTTTGTAACAATTGCTATTAGAATCTGGTTCATTTTCAAAACTTGTTGGTGATTAGAAGCCAATCTAATGGTCAAAATGTTGGAAACTATTGATCTGATATCCAGGTTCTATTGCAAGAATATTATTTGATGTCGAACAATCTTGTGATTTAAAATTGTTATAAGAAATATAACTCAGTCCTAATTCCTGATTATTGGATGCAAAATCATAACATTTTTCCAAATGTAAATTTTAGTAAAAATGCATTAAATCTTTTTTCTACTTAAACCAAATACAAAAGGTGTAATATATGCACTGCAATACAAAAAGATCACACAGGACTAGTGCATGGCAATATAACACAAGTCTTTCAATTTAGTCACACGTGCCTGCAGCATCTTGTTTATCTTGTTGGGAGGTGGAGGATCCATCTGATTCTTCCTTCTGTGTCCCCTGGTCACCATATGACTTTTCTGCTGCCCCTTCACTTTTCTCTTCTGCAACAGACCAAAAAATAAAGTTTAACCTTAGCATCATTTCAGGTCTCAATTGGAGTGGCCACCTTTATAAGATCACTAGCTAAAATCAATGACCGGTCACAATGCTCATATATTCAATTTGTTAGGGAACTTTTCTGATGTAGAACTAAACTAGTCAATATTCCAAACTTTGCTAAAACCATACCAGCAGGTAAACTTCTATAATACCCATGTGTATGCATATTAAAGTGTGTAGCTACTGCATTTCAGTACATTTTTGCAACTGATTTTTTTGACACAAATTTAATTGTGTCATTAAGCACACAACATATGACAGTCATGCCACAGAGGGTTTTTCGAAGACCAATTAGACATGGAGTAAGAAAAATACTATTAAGGGACCAACATAAATGAAAACAGATCTCTCTATGCAGTATAACTGCTGCTCAAAAGCAGAGAAAACATAGTGCATGTATTTAAGAACAATGCAAATGCTTTGCTTTACTATGTTTATCTCTAGTCATGAGCTTAAATAATGAGGGTAGTCTCTTTTTAAGTTAAATTTTTCAACTTTGTATATATATATATATATATATATATATATATATATATATATATATATATATATATATATATATATATATATATAAGGAAAATTATACATACCGTGATTTACACAAAAGTTACACATATTGTGAATTACATGGAAAGTTACACAAACTGTTAACTACATGGAAAGTTACATAAACTGTGAGTTACACATAAAATGACATGTACTGCAAGTTACATGGACTGATACATGGACTGAATTCGTTTTTTTTTTTTTGTTGTTTTCACTGTTTATGATTTTGCATAAAATGACATTTTCTTTGGTACTTAAATTTGTTGATTGGTAAATACAACCACAGTTCCTCGAGTCTTTGAATTTGTGACTTGCAGCACCTACTTAACTCAAGAAAACTGGTACCACACAAAAATTAGCAAATATTTAATGTGTTAAAATATTTCAGTAACTGGAATGAGAACTGTTGACATCACTATAAATTTCAAATAGCATGAACTACATGTTCTAACCTGTAGCAGTTGTCTCCCCTGTTTCTTGTTCCAACCCAGCTGATTCAGCTCCCTGCTCTCCTGACAATTCCTGCTCTCTGACACTATTTAATAAAAGAAGTAGAGAATGATTCACTTCTTTTCTCCACAAGGAAGTATAACAGTAAATAATCAAAATAAAACTATCAAAAAACATACCATTTATGTTTACTTAAGGACTCATGGTACTGATTCAGTTCCCATAATAAACCTGTGGAAATACCATGATATTAAAAATTTAATAACTTAAAATTTTTGAGGGACCATCATCAAACCTATATTTATCAGTATAGATGAAACCTGGATGTCAACTTCTGTGTAGAGGAAAGGATATAAACCGCTGCAATTTCTGGAGCTGCATGTGTTTGAAATGTGCTTTCAATTCTGCACTAAAGAGTCAGGTGCTAATTTTAGTAATGAGTGTTCCAAACTCAAGACTGTTAAAGGAATGGAGTTTCATTAATAAAACAATGTCTCTATTTCTTGTCACTTACAACTATGATATGCTCTCAAAAGATTCTTTTTTCTAAAACATAACTTACATTATTAACCAATCCTGGCCAGCCAAACGTATATATACTCTATTAAATGTTCAGGGCTGTTCCATTAAAACATATACTCCCCATGGTGAAGGCACTTTCAAAATCACAAACCGATAACAAAAGCAATTTATAAAATTGGATCCACTATCAGATGTTTTAATAAAAAACACTGCCCCCTAAAGAAGCATGTTTTTATACATAACATTTGGCTATGGATTAGTGGGCGGTAGAAGCGATTTTAATATTGGGTTGGGAACAGAAGCAATTTAAATGACAGCTGGCTGGAGGTAATCTACTGAATTCCTATAGATTATATATTCTACTGCATATTTTTATTTGTATTCACTGATTATAATCAATCTTTTGTCTTGTTTGTCTGTCAGCCATGTATGTCTCTGAAACCGTGAAATCACACATTTGCTTGATAGTTCATTATTTGTAGATGACATTGATCAGTCCCTTAATAACTACTAATTTAATGTCCATGAATATAGCTTTTATATTAGGGATTTCTTTCTAATACAGAAATCATGAATTTGTATCCTTACTAAACTGTGTGTTTACTAATGTGATCACTATGTTTTGCTATTTTTCTTTCTTCTCATGCATGCTGCTTTTGATTAGAATAATAGTTAAATCTTGTATTGCTTTGAATGTGTGGTAAGATGCTATGATTCCCTTATTATTTTTTTCAGTAAATGTTTTGGTAAACTTATAATACATGATTTATCAGAGAAAAAAATCATTATTGCCTGTGAAAGTGAAAGTCATTTTTCAGACCCAATGTTTTATTCACGTTAGACCACTAGGAAGGGGTTTTAAATATATATTGTGGGATTTTTTTCTAACCCCACCAGCGATTTCTCATTTTGTTAATCCATCCCACAACAGAAGTGATTTTCCTAATCAACCTTCCACTGTCAGAATAAAAATAGTTTGAAACACAACCTCCTACAGAAGTTTTTTTGAAGTGCCGTTATGGGGGTGGGATATATGTTGTACTGGAACAGCCCTCACTATTTCCAGGCTGGTTCCTATTTTTCCATACCATTAATACTGTGTGTCCTTAACCATCACTCTTTCATTAGGCATATAAAGCATCATATTTTCAAAGAAAATTTGAAATCTACTCCCATAAGCATCAAGAAATATTAGAGATAAGAGCAACATCAAAGGCACTACTCACTATAATTTCCTCATCAGGAACTTGGAACTTGATTTATGCAAATGAATAATCAATGGACATAACTAACCTAAATGATAATGTGGAATGCTTGAAATTCAACTTGTTAAAGGTCCCATTAATATAAAGGTGCATGATAAATCTGGCTGACATCCAACATCTTTTTCTTAAGTTATGCTATAGGAACAAAAGGCACTTTTTAACATGATCAAGTGAAAATTTTGAAAATTGAACTCAATGTTTTGTCACTATCAAACTACATTCCAAACATGGTTGAAATCAAACAATATTTGGCAAAGTCAGAAGGAAAGTGAATCAGAAAGCACAACTCCTGTAAATGAATGCTGTCTCTATGAAAGTCTCAATAATAAAAAGGTCTGTACCAACTTTGGCTTAAAAGCAACAAGCCGTAGAAAGGTTATGCTGTGGAATCCCAAGAGCTGGTGATACTGTGTAACCCACCCTCCAAAACTAAGACAAAACATTTCAAGTGGACAATGGAAAACTGAAGTACATAATGCACTAGCAGTGTTTAAAAAATTAGATATTCTTATTTACTCTGTTTTACCAACATAACTTTATGGTCTGCATTGGTGATTCATATTTTTTTGGGACACTTCTATTATTGCAATAAACATTTTATCATGTGCTCAAGTAACTTGTGAAAACGTTAACATGTCTAAATATTTGGTTAGCCTGAAATGAGCAGCACCATGGAATTTTCCATTCCGAATCGGGGAAACTAAAGACAGGAGACTAGCAACCTGGTAGAATACACCTGTAAATGATATTTTTAGAAACCAAACTCCTGATAGGTCTCCTTGCAGGTCAAACTTCAACAAGTCAACAAAAAGTTAAACTGCAGTCAGGAGGACAAGCAAACAGGGAAATTAAAGTTTGGGAAATAGTCAATCAGGGGATACAACTTCTATAAATCACAAATGAGAAAGCTCTTTTAAGGTCTAAATATAAAGTTGCAAATTTGTCAGGAATCCAAAACTTCTCACTAAAGATATATTGTGAGATGGATAATATCTTTATTATAGGGTTCTGTAGAATGGGGCTCGACTAATTATCTTAACCTGGCTGAATAGTTTTTCAGCACTGATATCTTAGCAATGGAACGTGACTTTCGATTTAAACATATACAAGAACAAAAAATCAGGAGCAGCAGCGAAATCCCATGTACCTATTTTCTGCCTCTAGCTGCTGCTGTTGTTCAGAGGACTCATCTTGTTGGCTCTCCCCTGTTTCTGGTTCCCCTTCTAGAGACACATGTGTAGGATCTCCCTCTAGAGCTTCACTGGGTGAGACAACAGTATGTGACTGGCTGACCATTACATCCAGGGGTTCTGATATGGGGATGCTCACTGAAAAAAAATACAAATTTTATGATACTGTGAAGACATTGTAAATTAAATTACTGACAATGTTTTATAAACCCATCTCACATAATTGATAGCAATTTCTGAATAATGTAAAATCATATCACATAATTTAAACAGCACAGGGAAACATCCTCTGTCTTGCATTTCAACTTTATCAGTTAATGAATTTTTTATGACTTTATGAGTATAAAATAAAGTTTTTTTTGTGGCAAATAAAATCTTCCCTAATCTACAAAACAGAAATTATTCAAACCAATTGATAAACTTCTAATAAAAGATCTCATATAAGATACACTAAGTTCTCTTTAATAAATAAAACAGCATAAATTTGATAAAGAAATCAACATTCCTTCAAACTAAATTTATTAATAATGTGAAGCTCACTTGTCACAGGGCTGCGTGCTTGGACAACATTTTTCCCCGAGTCCTGTTGTAATGTAAAACTAAATGACTAATTTGGAATTATTATGAATGCATGCCAGACCATACATGACAACCCCTAGAGAGGTATAAGTGTAATTAATACTAACATCAGTGGTCAAAATGTATAATCTGAGCATATGTTCAAAAGCTATGTGACAAATAAAACATAACACATTCTGACAAATGATTTATATTCAACACACACACACGCACACGCACACACACACACACACCTGTTTGACTTTTGCTGAATAATTTTAAAGTTAACACATTTTGCAAGACATTGTGCTTAAACAAATTACATGTACATCACTCTCATAATCTTTTTAAAATTTTAAGCGCTACTGATTGTTCTTTTTCTTATCTAACATATTTTGAAGTTTAAAAAGGTCCCTCTCTTTCTAACATTTTTCAGTATTATAAGATACATAAATTACATCAATAAAGTCTATTTTGCTCAACAACTGGCATGATTTTGTTCAAGTATCAACTGGTCTGCTATCCAAATATATCAAATACAAAAATATCAAAATATAATGAATCTGTGACACAAATTTTCAAATTGAAGAAACCTTAATGTTTTCATGGAAATGTGATATATACATCTGATATAAATTGCAAACAAGGAAAGCTCATTTAGGTCCATCATTCAAAAATTTGCTTTTATGCTTTTCTTATATAGAAGTCTTTTGTTTTCAGAATATTCTCAAATTTAAATCTTGTGTGGTATTAGAGATGGTGATAAAAATGCAAGTTTGTATTGCTTTAAATATGTTACCCAGTCATAATACCTTAGAAGCACTACTCCTTCATAAATCCAGCCCTCTCATGCATGAGCTATAAGTAAACCATGTATAGAAATCTTACCTGTACTTGTCAGCCAGAGAGGAAAAAGTACAGAAAAGTACAAAAATGTTAATATTACAAACAAACACTTTAACATAAAAGGAACTGAGGCACTTGACAATGTCCAAAAGAGGCAATTATCTGTAGGAAAAAAAGCCTCCAGACTGCCTGGACAACCAAAAACATCAAATTGGCATCTGGATGCTACAAATGCCTCAGAATAGAAACTCACCAATATGCACCTGTTTCTAAAGGCATGACACATATTGTAGTTTTTATAAATAACCATTGATTTGCATGTACATAAAATAATTATAGCTCAAACTTAATATGAAGCCGCTTATTCTTCCCATGCAATTAGCTACCTACATGTGTAACAATGCCAAAGTGTCAGCAAATTGTAAAGGCAAAAAGTTGGAAATACTGATAGAGATACTTTCCTTAGAAGTGAAACACTCCATACATGGTATATCTTTCATGTGAATTCTGGCTTTTGTAAGGTCTCAACATGAGAGTGTGGTTCTTGACACGAGCAGAAAGAGTAAATGATGTATTCTTAGACTTTGCCACCAAATTTTATAATTAAGGGGATTAAGGACAGATCACTCTGCCCAACAAATACACAAGTAAGCTGACAACTTTTACTTCCCTTTAGCTAAAAGTAGTACCTAGGAGGGCAGGATCTGCAAGGCAGTTCTAGAAAAAATAGTTTTAAAATTTATAAGCTACCAAAAAAGTGTAATCCATATACGGTGAGCATAAGACATAATTTTGGTGGGAAAAAAGTAAAATGATTATGCTAAAAGTGCATTGGTTGACATGAATGCCAGTTTCTTCACTTAAGTAACAGAAGTACTCAATCTCAAAGTGCATTGGTTGACATGAATGCCAGTTTCTTCACTTAAGTAACAGAAGTACTCAATCTCATTTCAAGTTTATTGCATTAACTTCATGTCAACATAATGGTCTAGTGAATTAAAGTGATACATTGAACAGTTTACCTGGAGTTGAGATTGCTGATAATATGGAAGCATAATCGACTTATCTCAAGCAGAAGTAGCCAGCAGAGTGGGGGGGTGGAATGTTAGAAGGATAATACTGACCTGGAGCAGTGGTAGCCAGTGGAGTGGAGGGCACACTCCGGCCAGTTCCCTCCTCAAGCTGAGATAAATCCATTCGCGTGTCATCCATACCTACAGAAAAAGATAATAAGAGATATTTTCTTGTCTTCTCCAAAGCTGGCTTTTTGGGGTTGGTTTGATGCCTTCAGCAACACAAATAAGTTATCTAGTGCCGAGAGTAAAGTCGTTACCCAAGGACACACAATGGTAGCTGACATGGATGGTTGGGAATTTTTTTTGCTCAAAACACCAGTCAGTATATCTAAGCAACAGAACCATAAAAAAAAAAATGCAATACTGATAAAACAAGAAAACCTAGTGATGTTATATTGTCGTTTTTTTTTATCAATGTAACAATGATATTTACATGATAATATAGACTGATATTATGAGTTGAAATACTTACCCAGGTCTACATAAATCCATTTCCAATTAACTTCAATGCAGAGCTCTAATATAGCATAGCATGTAATCAGCTTGGTTAGTTTCAGCATTAATTCAACTGATGTATGTCAGATGCAAACAGTAATGGTTGTCAGGCAATGGTGATAGGAATTGAAAAACATTGGAACCTTTCTTGAGCTGTAAGCTTGATCCCGACACTTAAACAAGCATGCATCTTCAGCACACAAGAGAATGGCTTATTGCTTATAGGTAAACCTATCAATATCAGCCAGTGATGGGGTTAAGGCTAAACTGGCCTTTGGACATAGGTGACCCCATGTACACCTTTCAAAATTGTTTTCTGGAAAAATATGCACCTAATATTGTTGTTGTTATTATTATTATTATTAATCTACACTATTCAACAAAATCAAAAATATATGCACATGTTGTTCTCTTCCAAATTTATGTTCCACACACAATTACATTATTCTGTTAACTTTAATCCATCCTACAGATTAAATCATTAACCTAAGTTTTGTTTTATGCACCATGACAAAACAATAATTTCACTTCTGACAGCTTACATATGACTGTAAAACAAGGGATTGATTGGTTAGGCAACTTGTAAAAACTAGCTGTGGATAAAGCAGTTCATGCTCCAAAAACAATATCTGATTTAGCCAGTTGCTAACTCATCAAGAACAAACAATACTGAAAGACCTGTGAGGAAAAGGAATAATAAAAAAGCCACATATGTGGAGACAGCCCAGTTGTAGGGTCTTTTGGTGTTCATGACTTTGGTGGTGGTCTCCATTTTGAAGTGTTCTTTCTGAAGGAATTCAGCAGAAAGATCGAAGTAGAAATTTTCACCTTTTTACAACACCAAAAGAGATCCAGGAATAGAATCTACACTTTGAATGTTTACCTCCATCTGATTCCACATTCTATAAAAGGGTGAACACCTCTTTCCTTAGATGAACCAAATAAATGATAAAAGGTAATAGAGGTGCAGGACATGGGAGGAGGTTCAAAGAAATAAAGCCAGTATCTATTCTTCAAAGTGGAAATGACATTATCCATGATGCGTGACCATGCCTCTTATAAAATGATTAGCTATGCACCTGCTGGGTTACTGGAATGAGGAAGACAACGTTGGAGAGGATGTGACACTCTGGCACCAACCACCTACCTCCTTAGAAAAAGGGAACTACAAAGACTTCCTCTCTTGTATCTACGGAAGGGCAGTTTGAACTGGGGCTGCTTGTGCTTCTGTTGAAGTTGGCCATGTTTAAACAAGAGTCCCTTTAAGGGACTGATGCTGAAAAGAATTTCCAGGTATTCATGATGAGACAGATTCTCCACACCTGTTGATTGTTGAAACCCTGAGATGTTTCCAGGATTTTATCATAAGAGGGGATTTTCCTCCTTGTCACAAAAATAAAGGGGGAACAGAAAAAAAATGAGGGTAAGGATAAACAGTCATAGTTCATTATTTACATAACACTTCAATATCCATCTCTTTCTTTCTCTATGAACCCTATTGAAAGAGATTGCTTTTATCTGTATACACATTAATCTGTTGATAGGTTTTGAGCTTATTTGCTCCTTAGGGCTGTTCCAGTAAAACATATACACCCCAGGGTGAAAGCAGTTTCAAATTCAACCTACCCACAACAGAAGAAATTAAAAAAATTATGATCCACTGTCAGATGTTTTAATTGAAAAACACTGACCCCTACAGAAGCATATTTTTGTCACATAAGTTCTGGCTATGGATTAGTGGGTGGTAGAAGCAATTTTAATATTGGGTAAGGGAATAAAAGTTATTTAAATGACAGCTAGCTTGAGATAATCTACTGAATTCTTATAGATCATATATATGTACTGTATATTTTTATTTGTATTCATTAATTATAATCAATCTATAGTCCTTTTGTTTGTTTGTCTTTCAGCCATGTATGTTTTCAATACTGTGAAATCAAATTTTCTTGGTGGCTTATTATATGTAGGTGTCATTGATCAGTCCCTTAATAACTACTAATTTAATGTCCAAGAATATAGATTTTATATTAGGGATTTCTATTCTAATACAGAAATCTGTATTTGTATCCTTACTAAACTGTTTATTAAAGTGATCACTATGTTTTGCTATTTTTCTTTGTTCTGCTTTTGATTAGAATAATAGTTAAATCTTGTATTGCTTTAACTGTGTGGTCAGATGCTATTATTCCCTTATTATTTTATTTTTCAAAAAATGTTTGAGTAAACTTTTGTCAGAAAAAAATCATTAATGCCTGTGAAAGTGATGTTGCATTATTTCTGCCTACTCTTACACTATATTATTTTTTGTAAGAACATGTATTTCAATTACTCATGTCTAATTTTTATGCCTTATTCCAAGACTAATATAAAGTTTAAAAAATAGAGTAAGTCAAACATTTTTATATCTTAAATTATATTTTTAAAACTGGATGAAAGTCAAGGAATCATTTTTTCCAAGAGTACTTTTAAAATCAATGTCATTTCAGTTAACAGCATTAATTTCATCACTAATGGTCTAGCAGTAACATTCTGCACTTTTAAACCAGTTGTTACAGGTTCTATCTCCCACTTCTAGTTTTTCATACAAGACTTGTACATATGGTATAAAATGCTTGTCTTGTGATACAGATCTGAGGGGCTTCCAAGGCAGAATGGTACAAGATACTGGTCATGTGATTACTTGCCTCAAATGTGTAAATGAGAATGTTGCCAGTGGTATTTGGTATCTCAAAAGTACTTGGATTTTTTTCAGCAGTAAAATTAGTTGCCATATACATATTCTCCTAATCTGAAAATGGTGTAAAGGCCATAATGATCTACAGAAACCTGAGATCTCATGTCTAAATGACTTCGGCTGTTGGAGATAAACATCAAACAACAGAGGCCCAAGTGTACTAATGTGCTTGCTTTTGTAGATCGCTTGCACATCTCACAGAGCAAGTTTTTGTCACAGATCAACCAATTTGGGTTGGGGGTCTTTCGGGGTTCTTTCTCTACCTAATATCCTGTCAACCATCCCACCTCCCCCAAATAAAACAAACCAAACTAAATCAACCAACTATTTAACTGTGGCAACAGCAGCAAAGGTACTAGTCCATCAATTTTGCCACAGCTGTACGATTTTATAAAACTTTGATTCTAGTAATTTTTGTAGACCTTTGAATATTGTCAATTATGCCTTTCTGACAGTTACCTAAAACTCATCATCAGTTGGTACAAGTGGATTTTTCATGGCAAACATGAGATGGAGCAATCCTGCACATTTTAGCTCACTTATAGTTACTCTAACAATGTCCATTGTTCCGAACAGAACTGTTATAACTAATTCAATCTATATTCACCTATATAGGATCCAGAATCTGGATGAATATATTAGTAGTGTAGAAAAGAATCTATATATCAGAATGACACCAAGTATTTTTTTTTCATTAATTTTATCATTAGGTAATGACACTGCTTCAAAATGTTGTTTTCTAGATAGCAGCAATCCAATTTGTAATATAAATACCAAATGATGGCTTGGAACTAAGTGCCAAAAGATCTGCAGAAAATATTAACATTCTCAAAATATACACAGGAATAACCAAACACAAACAGGACAAATTTTATCCATCTTGCTTTGAGTTTACATATATCAGTCAGTTTCTTATGTTCAATGTCATTTAATTTTTGCACATAAAGAGCATGTACTTCATTTGGTAATACATCTGAATGCATGATATGAAAGTCAGTCTCATTATTCTTTTCTTGCCATAATGGTTCTGCCAACATGCAATTATGTTGTATGGAGATTCTCTGATGTTCCCTATGAGCATTAATATGTAATTGTTTCTGAATATGACCCTCCCCCTTGACTGCTTGTTACAGAGAACAATGTGCCGATCAAAATAGTTTAACAACAATTCCTGTAAATCCAAAGAACTAGATGTCTGACAAAAAATACACTTTGCAACAAGTGCTACAATATTCTACCTGCAGACTTTTGTTGCAATAAGCACATTAAGGGTAAATGGCTGAATAGAATTGTATACTATGCAGAATACATTTTCATATGCACAACCTAAAACTAATCTGCAGGAGTTCTTGTGCATCACTGCTTTCCCAGTGCATGAATTTAGTATAAATCACATGACTGCATGCCCTGGGAGCAACTGATATTTTTCTGCAATAACAATATTTTCAAATTAGCTGCTATGGATGTCAGATGTGCACCATTTTTATTCAGGACCAACAAGACATCATTTCAGACCAATAGGAAATCATAAGAAATTAGATGGAAACCCTGTGTTTCAGTTTTGATAAAGTTACTATCACGACAGCTGCCATAGCGACCATGATGGAAATTAGATTGGCAGTATTTTCATTTTTGACCTTTTAGATATCAGAACAAAGTCATTTGGTATAATGACCAGCCTTTCATTCAAGACTTGTGATAAAAAGATTTTCAAGATGGACATATTGGTTGTCTGTGTAGAAAGTCTGCAGAAAGTGCCATTGACACAGTATATGCCTTATGTTTTGCCACAGCCTCCAGCAAGCACTGAAGAGCTGCTGGAGACAATGATTCCTTCTTCAGAAGACTAAGGAAGCAGTCCAAATAAAATCTGCATGAGGCATATTGCCACCAGTATTTCAGCCCTTTTATCCCTAGGGAATTTCAATGGTAAATGAAACACGGTACCAGCTGATACCTCCACCTGGAAAGCACTCGGGTATGGTTTCTTAAAAGGACAATCTAAAGAATGAACCCAATAACCTGAGGTAGAAAACAGTTGTCAAGGTATAGAAGAGGGGTGGGGGAAGAGAAACCGACCACCTCTTCTTCTGAATGAGAGTGGGTGTAACAAATCAATCCTCTCCAGACTAGAGAGAATTTTAGTGTTATGAACACCTGAAACATGGGGTACAAGTATTAGGGAAGAATGCAGTAAATTTCATGTAGCACCTTATCAAATGCTCATACATCCTCCTCCTCCATCATCTGACTTGAGACGTAGAAAGGAACAGGGTACCCTACCAGAAGAAAATTGCCTTGGTTCAGAGGTAAGAGAGGACTGTCCTTCCTGAGAGAAAATTAATGGGATTTTAGATGTCTCATAACCACTCAATGGGGTGAAGGAAGGTAATGGTACCAACACTACTCTTTTCCAACTTTTAAGAATGTGAGAGCAATGATTCCGCAATGGAGAAGAGTGGCAACCTTCCTATTCTATGGGTTGGACCGCGTGAATCATACCTTAAAATTGAGAATGATATTGTTGTTGTAAGGTTTAACATCATTTTTCAGCCTAAGATTGGCTATACGTGGTGGCCAGTATAAATTGTGGAGGAAAAATCTAGGAAAACCCCAGAAAAAAAAACCCTGTCCCACGAGAAGCTACTGGTAAGCAAGCCCAAGACTCGAACCCATGCCGATAGAGGTGAGTACTTTAGATCAATTGACCACTTGGAGGCCTCTGAAATTAAGAATGAGATATATATGATGCCATGGTGGGAAAATGAAACTCACTACTGTCTAGTGATAGACCGAAATCCCACATGATTCAATGGGGACTTAATAGAGTCAGGTGGATGCTGATCCAAATTCCTTCCCCAAGATGAGCAAGTAAAATCAAACCTCCTTTCCTGATAGGGAAAGACCAGTGGGGGTGGGTGGGGAAATTGATCTGATTCCTGTCAATCAAAATCTGGTGTCTAGTTGCTAAACAGCATTGCCTGATATCTGATGCCAGGTGAACAGCGACCAGTCAAAGATCTGCAGCAGGCACTGATGACTTCAAAACAAGCAATCTGGGATCTATAGCCTCTTTGAAGATCTTTAAAAAAAATGAAATTGCATCTGGCTCCTGCCCACTGTGGGTGAGGGTGTAGACTTTCTTAAGACCAGAGTGATCTAGCCCCCACCTGAGAACAGAGGTGGTCATCCAGGAATGAACAGGAAGACAAAACTCTTTAAAATCAGTACATGACAGACAGGAGGGCAAGTGTCCCTAGTGGCCTTGTGTCCACTCTTGCCCAGGCTTTGAAACATGATAATGTCCTGAAAGAAAAGAAACTGATTAAAACAATACAACAGGAAACCATAACAGTATGTGACACTTGCCCTCACACCAGTTCTAACAAATGGTAACAATTATCAGAAGTACCATTCACCAATCAAGATTCAAAACTCTTCATTTTCAGAAAACAGGAATACAAAACAAACAATGCAAGAACTGGGATGCAAATATTCAAACAGGAAAAATGATTTGATTGCCAGACAAAATATGGTTAAAGAAATAAGTTGAAATTCACCAAACATTTCAACACCTCTGTACATACATGATAGTCTTTGGAAAAAGAGGAAGATACACTACATGTTTGTTGTGAATAAGGAATCAGGCTGGAATAATGATCATTTCAATTCTAGTCCTACAAAAACTACTTGGAGAAAATATTTTCCTTGGACTCCCTTGCATCCTTGAAAAGAAAATTGGTGTTTAAGTACAGTAGGTAATGTAAACTTTGATGCAAGAAATTTGAGGGCACAATTCCAGTATGGATATGCATGAAATTTGAGGGCACAATTCCAGTAATGATATGCATGAAATTAGGGCACAATTCCAGTATGAATATGCATGAAATTAGGGCACAATTCCAGTATGGATATGCATGAAATTAGGGCACAATTCCAGTATAAATATGCATGAAATTAGGGCACAATTCCAGTATGGATATGCATGAAATTAGGGCACAATTCCAGTATGGATATGCATGAAATTAGGGCACAATTCCAGTATGGATATGCATGAAATTAGGGCACAATTCCAGTATGGATATGCATGAAATTAGGGCACAATTCCAGTATGGATATGCATGAAATTAGGGAACAATTCCAGTATGGATATGCATGAAATTAGGGAACAATTCTGGTATGGATATGCATGAAATTAGGGAACAATTACAGAATATATGCAAGAAATTAGGGCACAATTCCAGTATGAATATGCATGAAATTAGGGCACAATTCCAGTATGGATATGCATGAAATTAGGGCACAATTCCAGTATAAATATGCATGAAATTAGGGCACAATTCCAGTATGGATATGCATGAAATTAGGGCACAATTCCAGTATGGATATGCATGAAATTAGGGCACAATTCCAGTATGGATATGCATGAAATTAGGGCACAATTCCAGTATGGATATGCATGAAATTAGGGCACAATTCCAGTATGGATATGCATGAAATTAGGGCACAATTCCAGTATGGATATGCATTAAATTAGGACACAATTCCAGTATGGATATGCATTAAATTAGGGCACAATTCCAGTATGGATATGCATGAAATTAGGGCACAATTCCAGTATGGATATGCATGAAATTAGGGCACAATTCCAGTATGGATATGCATTAAATTAGGACACAATTCCAGCAAGACTTACTTTTGACTGTGATATTAAAAAAAAAACATTTTGTGATTGACAGGTCTGCATTATGGTTCTAATGAACTTAGAAAAATCTTTGCTGTCATAGTACACTTTTACAGCTCCCCATAACAATCCAGTGGATATAGGAAGATCCTTACCTCCCTGTGACTCCAACTGTGCCAGGTTGAGTTGGTTGGAATGGGGTTCATTGCCTGCACCAAATGTAAACCGTTGCATCACATGAGGGGAGCTGCAATCAATCAATCAATAGATGACAATTAACAAACAAATCTGTATGTTTCTAATGCATGTCACATACAAGCTGACACAAATGGCCCAAGTATACCTGATATCACTCACCTACCTTAATATCCTATACCTTTATATTGTGTCAATTTTATCTATATTTCTACAGCCTGGTAACAATTCTTTTTCGATATAAAGGCATAATTCTGCATAGACCCCACTCATAAATGAACTCTTACAACCTATTCATCAAAATCAGATGAGAAAATATTGTCCCAAATAACCATATCAACATGTGCAGATCTCGCTTATCACAGAGCCTGTTTATATGACCATGATATAAGCTAGCATATACCAAGCTGGAGTGATCAGGTCTTCAGAGTGGTATTGATCTTTGCCAATCAGATACAAGACTATCTCAAAATGAATCATAACCCTTATTCAAAATCATATTCCTCCATCATCCTTATCAATATATCTACAAAATAAACCAAACAAATGCTAAAATGTTGATAAGCTCCAGCCAATCAGATGCAACATCACCTCATTACTAAGCATCAATTGTGCTCATTGTCAGAAAAATTTGTGGAAAGATCTTGCGGATATAAGTTCCAAGTCTGATCAAAATCTCTTAGAAAATGTATGTTGCTAAACTCATTTCTCAAAATATTCAAGATCCAGTTGATACATTCATTACAAAATTTGCCCAAAATCTTGATGACAGACTCATTTATTTCATATCTGCTTACAACTGAATTTGTTATGCCAATCAGGTGTGGGCTCTCCTTGTTAATATGCATACAATCATTATTTAATTCATTAAAGATCTTGATATTTTCATATAAGCTCATTTTCCATCTTTGATCAAAAAGTATCAGAAATATGAGAAAACAATGCATGTTGGATGATGATCAGCTCAAAAGTATATGCGTATTTCACTCATACTCATTCATGGTCTTGATTATATACACCCATATTCCAAGTTTAATCAAAATCAGATCATAAACTTCAAAATGATCGCAATCAGATGCAAGATCACTTCTTTAATACGAGTAAATCTTGCTCATTATCAAATGCACACACACATATAAAATGATAGTAAATAACTGCGAATCCAAAATTTAATAAAAGAAAATAAATATGTTTACTTTAAAGCTTTTCATACACTTTATAAAAAATAACTGGCTGACTTAGCATTGTCATATTACACACTCAAAAAAACATAACCATAAAGACATCAAAAGAAAAAAAATACATAAAGTTTCTGTCCTTAAATATTAAACTGTAGCTGCTGATTCTGCTACACTAAATAGTTTACTGGAGGGTTTAAAGGTGAAACAAATGCCATTAGTCTTCATCTTTGCCCTCATAAGTATGGTACTGTTATTCAAACTTGCATTTGGACTCCATGAGTGAGTAAACACACCATACATGAAAAGACACTTTATTAGGTAACAGAATCTTACAAACTTCTTTAAAAAAATTAATCTGCATCTTAATTGGCAAATATTTTTCCAATTTCTACATTTTACACAAGGTATATTGTACAAATATAGGAACAATACTGACATTTCACCTTGACCTTGAAAGCAGGATGAATGGTATGTGACACACCTTCTAATTATCATACAAAACTGTACAAACTTTCATCTACTTAATTTAACCAGCTCAAAAGTTATAAAGCAGAAAGAAAGTGTAATGAAACAGTTGATTAGTATTGGACCATGACTCTGACCTTGTAACAATGTGTAAATATGTACAAGTTTCATCACATAATCTCAAACTGCTTGAAATATAAAATATTGATCAGTGACCGTCACTTGGACACTCGACCCCATCCTCACCTCCAAATATGATGCATATCACATCTAAAAGTAATGCATGTAAAGTTTCATCCCCTTATTTCACTCTGCTTGAAAGTAAAAGTGTAGAAAAGAAAATGTGAATGGATGGATATTTAGAATGATGGACATATAGAAATTACTGTTGCCAAGAATGTGAACACTGCAGAGTCCAAATGTAATAGCTTACCTTACAGCCTCTGCAAATCCATCCCCTCTCCTGGGGATAAAAAGTGTAGGAGTGCTAGGTACGGTGCAATCATCTAGGTCCTCAAAACCTGTAGGCTGTGGCTGAAGTGGGAAACAAGAAATGAAACTGTCTGAAAAAAGCAAAGCTCACCTCCAAGAGAGTGATTTAGTCAACACCCTCCTATGAATGATTTAATCAAAACCTCTCCAAGGGAGTGATATAGTTAAACATCATCCAAAGGGTTGATTTAGTCCAAAACCCTGCAAAAAGGGATTTAGTAAAACATCCTCCAAGGGAGTGATATGGTAAAAAATGCTCCAAGTGAGTGATTTAGTTAAACACCCTGCAAAAATAGTATTTTAGTAAAAAAAAATCCTTTAGCCAACACTCTCCAGGAGAGTTATTTAGTAAAACATTTTCCAAGAGAGTGATTCAGTTAAACACATGAGAACAGAGTAATTTACTTAAATGCCCTTCATGTGCGGGATTTAGTCACTCACTCTCCAAGGCAGTGATTTAGTCAAACACTCAACAAGTAATTTAATTAAACACCTCCATGAGAGGAATTTAATCAAACACTGTCCATGGGAGTGATTTAGTCAAACACTCTATAAGGAAGTGATTTAATTAAACACTCTTCATGGGAGTGATTTGTTTAAAACACTCAGGTGAGTAATTTAATTAAATACTCTCCAAGTGAGTGATTTAGTCAACCATTCTACAAGGGAGTAATTTAATTAAACACCCTCGATGAAAGGAATTTAATCAAATGCTCTCCAAGGAAGCGATTAAGTCAAACACTCTCCATATGAGTGATTAAGTCAAACACTCTCCAAGGAAGGGATTAAGTCAAACACTCCCCATGAGAGTGATTAAGTCAAACACTCTCCAAGGAAGGGATTAAGTCAAACACTCTCCAAGGAAGGGATTAAATCAAACAATCTCCAAGGAAGTGATTAAGTCAAACACTCTCCATTGGAGTGATTTAGTCAAACACTCTCTAAGGAAGTGATTAAGTTAAACATTCTCAAAGGAAGGGATTAGGTCGCTCACCATGGGAGTGATTTAGTCAAACACTTTATAAGGAAGTGATTTAATTAAACACCCTCCATGGGAGTGATTTGGTGAAGCACTCTCCAAGTGAGTGATTTAGTCAAACACTATATGGGAGTGAATTAGTTAAACACTCTCTACAGAGTGAGTTGGAATAATTTAATTAAACACCTTCCATGGGAGTGATTTAGTCAAATACTTATCAAGTGAGTAATTTAATTAAACACTCTCCAAGGAAGTGATTCAGTAAAATACTCTCCATGGGAATGATTTATTCAAACACTCTACAAGGGGATGATTATGTTAAACACACCTCAAGGGAGTGATTTTAGTTTTCAGAGCTTTACTACATAATCATTTTCTGCTGATAAATATAAAAACATTTTATACTGAAGCCTATCAGATGGCAGTTGTGCAGAGTATGATTTTTTTCCTTCTTCATATCAGAGGTGTATCAGCAAGAGAGAATGCAGTGGCTCAATCTGACTTTTGGGTGAAGTTTTTCAAATGATTTTCCAGTTATTTTAAAATGCATGATATTCTCTATGAAACCATTTATAATTGAAAATTTTCTGACATGAAAAATACAGTGCAAGTTTAGTATGAGTAAACTAGCAAAATTTTTAAAACAAAAATATTTAAAGTCACTTTCAGTACAATTTTTCAAATTGAAATAATTTTACTTTCAATTTGTATGCATATAAAATTTTGGAGAATTTTATGCCATTTAAGATGGTGATAAATTTATCAACAATCTAACGAGAATGTCAAAAGTTACAAAAATTTTATTACCATTATTCACAGTCAGATATAACCTAACATATATCTTTGAATGCAACTTTTGATTGTTTTTGTTGTCTATTTCCAAGACTAGTAAAATTTAATAATATTATGCAATATCTATATTTTAAAAATAGCATTTCATGACTTATAGAATATAAATATGTGCAGAAGTTAAGTAGTCATATATCTGATTGAATTTAGGATAGGAAATGATGAATGAAGCTGTTGAACTAGTCTCAAACATCCTTTTCTTTTGCTTCCAATAGTCATTCCCTGGAAGTGTGACATAAAATAGCAATAAACATAAAACTATAATTTACTTCACTGTTGGATTGTCAACTAACATCCATTTTGGTGCAGAGGTTGGAAGGAGCTATTCCTCCACTACTGTTCTGTGTAAAGGTTTGTTTATGTTAACTAAGCATTGCTAAAGATCTTGATTCCATATTGGATCAAACTAATCATATGGTAAAGCACTTTCTCAGTGCTGATTCCTTCAGTGTATAGGTGAACAACAAGAGCAGGGGCAACCGCATCACTGCTATCAATTGCCACTCCAGTATTGTGAGGTGATTTTGATCACAGTAAATTAAATTATATTTTCACCAAAGTTTCTTTAAAGTAATGTGATCACTCCATGATAATCTTTGTACCTTCTACTTTTATTTCCTTTTCCTAAAATTAGAACAGCAAAAACAAAGATGCATGGCACAGTTATATGCAGAATTCTATGAAATAGTAGACTGAGAGTAGTAAACATATGACTGAAATTGAATCTTGAATGAAAAGGTAAAGTATGAGCCCAATGAAAACCTTAATGAAATGGGTTAAGACAACACTATTCTCCTTACCCCAATTAAAAATGGTGTCAGTTGTGATCTGACAACTGACATCTGGCGTTCTAGCTGTATGGGAATGCCCTGGTGCTGACCCATTAAAGTTGGAGGTGGAGTTGGAAGAAGAATCTGACTAGTGGGAGTGGTGTCTGTCTCTTGTGCCTCCATCTGAGCTTCATTATCATCTGTAATGGTGAGAAAACAAAAGAAATTTATCTCTGTAATGATAAGAAGAGATAAGATTTATCTCTACACAGAGCTGTGTAAATTATTACTTGTTATAGAAACAATAACACAGCCCAATGAGGGCAGTGCAAGGAAGAATTTTGCTGTCAGAACAGAGAATAATGGTAATTTTAGGATCAATGAGACTTGTATGGCCTGCATAGTTGCAGTACGAGACAATATGCATCATATATTTATGATACACAAGTAGCAATACAATATTTATCATAATACAGACGAACACCTTGTCCATTTCTCTTTGCATGTCTGTGTTGTGTGTCATGTTTTAAGCAGCATGTGGCAAGGTACTGGTGTTACTTAAATGTATCTTGACCGTTTTGAAAATTCTGCACATGATTTTGTTACTAGCTGTATAATGCCTTACTAATTATTTTACCCTGAAAAGTATAAATATTTTCAGATCTGATACTTAAATGCAGCTAAGAATTCTATGTTTAGGATTTCATCCACCATTTTGATCCTAGCAAAGCATTATGGGATTTTAAGCTTTTCCACACTGAAATTACATTTTTGAGCTGTCAAAGATACCTCAAGTTTGACTGATATTATTAAGCTGGGTTGATGAAATATGTCAGATCGTAAACTGACAGAAGAGAAAATCTTTGAGAACATAGTTGCTACACTGTTTATTAATGTTGGTTTTATGTATCTTCTTTCCTAGATCATATATAAAGGAAATCTTTTTATGAATAAAAAAGATAAGTCACTGATATAACCAGCATTCTCCCCAGGATCTTTGCATACCACAGGTTACTAGGCCCCCTACTGTTCTTACATTCTGTTCATAGCATTAAGCTGTGTACACGTACATGGGGAGTTAATCTGTGCTGTCAGCAAGGGTTCATGCATAAATACTTAAAAGATCAGCTGGATCCTATTCCTGGAAATACAACTGAGAAGCTATTTAGATTTTACTCTAAGAGAGATGTAGTGGCTCTGTGGTTAAGGTATTGGACTTGTGATCAGAAATTTGCATGTTTTATTCCCACCATCTACCCAGACTACTGAATTTCTCATAATTTTTGTTATTTCATTGGTTACTTTGCTTTCAATCAGGAAGTGTTCAAGAGCAAAGCATATTGGGTTAATAATTTGGTACGATAAAAACTAAAATTACAAAATATATTTGTAACATAATGTAACAGCACTGAATATATGAAATTTCTTAATCCTTTTTGATGCCGCTACCACATTTCAATAGAAGTTTTAACCAATGCCGATGCACCATCTGCAAAGAAGTGCATTTTGATATAGAAATGCATTTTGGTGCCAACAGTATAAATTGTTCATCTACAGTTTGTTGTCATAGGATCCACCTTTTGAGAAATGTTGACTGCCGATTTGTTTTTTTTTATCGCACTGCACAAATAGGTTAATTAGTGTAAAGGCAACTAGAGTAAAGCGCTTACCCAAGAACACACCATGGCAGGCAACCCAAGCTAATTCAATAGTAGGATTTAAACCTGTACCATTTTTTTGTACCTTTTTGATTGTAAGTCCAGTATGCTAACCATTGTGCTAACATGCCTTGTTACTTTTGGGGAAAACCTCCTATTACAAGCTATAGCACTGTGGAAAATGCCCATGGCTTTGGATGAAGTTGTTATCTGGTATTTAAAGCAAATGTGTTGAATTCTCCCTATCCAAAATGACGGTCTTCGAGCATTTCAAGAATTTGGATGATTAGAAGCTGATTCGAAAGGCTTTACTAAGTCAGGTATATGCTCTTACATTAATGTAGGCATCACTTAATGTTTATAATTTATAAAATATTGATGTTTAACTGATACAGACATACGTTGAACTGGTAGATTTATAAATTGAGAAAAGGTCAACTATGGTTAGTCATTTCTTAAATCACATAGTGAATAAATTCTCTCAGGATGTGGAAGCATATAACATTCTTTACTGAAAAATAATTAAGCAGATATTAAGATCAAATTTCACTCTTCAACGTTCCTTTAGGTACCCTGCAAAAAGGGTAAAATGGTTCAAATGTAGGATGAACTTGAAACTTAACATAAAATATACAACTTTAAACTTTTCAGGCAGACCTATTCATATAGATTCATTCTTGTGTTCTATTTATAACATATTGCATTATGTGGTTTTATCACATTATAACCACAGCCTACCTAGCACCTGATTTTATGAGGTGACGGGTTAAAATAATGCATAATACATGTCATAACACATGACAAATGTTTCAGGCACATTAAAATGGCAACACCTGCAACCTGGTCAAATGCATTTTAACCAAGCAAAAGAAAGCTTGTTTTAAAATATTCAAGAATTTAAATTTAGTTAAGTTTTTAGCAATACTTCTCTGCAAATACAATTTTAAACTTTGATCTTACTTTTACAGGAAATTTACTTCTTTTCTTGCATATAATTAAAAATTCAAAGAAAACATTCCATACTAGATAGATAAGAAAACTGATAAAACCAATGTAAAATACATTCTACAAATAAGCTGACAAATTACAATTTGTACTATTTAAATCCATCATAATCTGTATTTATTCAGTTTTAACTCCATTTATATTATAAATCTATCAAAATCCCTATTTATTTTCACTTTTAACTCCATTTATATGATAAATCCATCAAAATTTGTATTTATTCAGTTTTAATTCCACTTATATGATAAATCCAATAAACCAATGAGTCACATACCTAAAATAGTTTAGCATGATCTGATTCACAATATCCCATATTATGTTAATAACACTTGTCTTGGTTTATAGTATCCTATGTCACCCAGCACAAGGTCCATAATATCTCC
The DNA here is from genome assembly GCA_016746295.1 of Potamilus streckersoni. Classification (NCBI taxonomy): domain Eukaryota; kingdom Metazoa; phylum Mollusca; class Bivalvia; order Unionida; family Unionidae; genus Potamilus; species Potamilus streckersoni. Next base: position 493,006 of record JAEAOA010001541.1, read on the forward strand.
TATCATCATCCAGTCATTATAAATCAGTAGACATCATAAATATCATCCAATTATGTCTCCTCAGATTTCTATTGTATGTGGTACAAATGTACTGACTAAACTTGGGCATCTATGTAACACGTTGATCAATGAGTCGGTAAAATCTATTAAAGGCTGCAGCTGAACATGTTTTAATTCTGTGCAAGATCATGAAGAGTTCAAATAACAACCTTGTGTTACTTAGCACCAACAAAGTATCAAATTTGAAGCTCAATCAAAAGGTCTTGTGGAAAACAAAGATGGTACTGCCTTTAAAAGATAAGACATCAAGGTGAAACATTCACAGGAAGTTTTAGAGCTCTGCTTGGTTCTGAACATATGTATTAAATGTGCATATGATCAAAAGAATTGTCAACTATAAAACCAAGTGCTGCCTTTGCAATCCTGAGATTCACTGAGCCACATGCACTGGCAGAAAACACGGGAAATACCACTTACAAATTAAATCTAACTTAAGGAAAAGGAAAAACCAAATTAAATTGAAACTGTTGTTTTATCAAATACAGTGTTTATACTGCAAAAACACAAATATGAATAGAAATACAGGCTTTTAGGACTTACAAAAAAATGGAAGCAATACACTTGCTAGTAAACACCCATAGCAATCAACACTGATCAGCTTGATGTGGGTTATCCTTAATATTGTCATATTATAAATAACTGTAGGTATTGTACAATGAATGCTATCATGAAATGGATAAACAATACATACCATATATGCATTTCTGAATGGGATTTGTGACATGTAAAAATATTTGAACCGAGAATGTTTTTATGTACCTCAAACATGTAGTTTCCAATATTACCTGGAGATTTATTAAATATTTTTTTTATGTCGCACTTGACCCCAACTCAACAACAATAGAATTAGTTTCCAATATTACCTGGAGATTTATTAAATATTTTTTTTATGTCGCACTTGATCCCAACTCAACAACAATAGAATTTTCAGAAGAAAACCCCATTAACTTACAAGTGAGTACATAGAGTAAATAAAATAAATCTGCAATAATAACAAAGTGTATCTACCAACAATGACAACATCATCATCATCATCATCTTCTTCCTGTTCACCAGTCTGCATCTGGTCATCTCCATTTTCCTCCTCCATATCTCCTGAAATCTGGACATCATGCAAAGTTTGTATTATAAAAAATATTAAAAGCAATATAAAAAACAAAGTTTTCTAAAACATCAAGATTTATATAACTTCAGGCCCAAAAAGAAAAGGCATTCCATTATGAATAGGCTCTCCATTACCAACAGGCTTTCCATTACTGGTTAGAGCATCCACCTTAGATGTTGGAGGTTTGAACCACAGCCAAGTCATACCAAGGACTTAAAACAGTTGCCTCACTTGGTGCACAGCATCAAGAGGTTAGTATTAGGGCCGGCTGGCCTGCTTTCAGGATAATATGACTGGGTGGGACATGATCCTACATCTCTGCGGAATGATGCCCCAGTGCTAGAAATCACTATAAACTGCCACACTGCAGACATGACTGAAAAAGGTACATTAAAAACACACACACACACACACACACACACACTTCATTACCAAAATGCTTTCACACACATGCATACTTCATTACCAAAAGGCTTTCAATTATCAATAGGGTTTCCATTACCAATTGGTTCTTTATGACCAACAGGCTTTTCATTATATGACATAGTTTATAAAACCTCAAGTTAAATTACATTATATGACAAGAAGTTTATATAACCACAGTCCAATTGGAAAGGCTTTTCGTTTACATGACACAAAGTTTATATAACCTCCAGTCCAAATGGAATAGGCTTTCCAATACATGACAAAATTTATATAACCTGCAGTCCAATTGTAATAGGCTTTCCATTATATGACACAAAGTTTATATAACATGCAGTCCAATTGGAATAGGCTTTCCATTGTATTACAAAGTTTATAACCTACAGTCTACAATGAATAGGCTTTCCATTAAATAACAAAGTTTATATAACCTGCAGTTCAATTGTAATAGGCTTTCCATTATATGACACAAAGTTTATATAACCTGCAGTCCAAATGTAATAGGCTTTCCATTATATGACACAAAGTTTATATAACCTGCAGTCCAATTGTAATAGGCTTTCCATTATATGACACAAAGTTTATATAACATGCAGTCCAATTGGAATAGGCTTTCCATTATATGACACAAAGTTTATATAACCTGCAGTCCAATTGTAATAGGCTTTCCATTATATGACAAAGTTTATATAACCTGCAGTCCAATTGTAATAGGCTTTCCATTGTATGACACAAAGTTTATATAACATGCAGTCCAATTGGAATAGGCTTTCCATTACATAACAAAGTTTATATAACCTCCAGTCCAAATGGAATAGGCTTTCCAATACATGACAAAATTTATATAACCTGCAGTCCAATTGTAATAGGCTTTCCATTATATGACACAAAGTTTATATAACATGCAGTCCAATTGGAATAGGCTTTCCATTGTATTACAAAGTTTATAACCTACAGTCTACAATGAATAGGCTTTCCATTTAATAACAAAGTTTATATAACATGCAGTCCAAATGGAATAGGTTTTCCATTACATAACACATTTTATATAACATGCAGTTGAATTGGAATAGGCTTAACATTACATGACACAAAGTTTATGTAACATATAGACTAACTGGAACAGGCTTTCCATTACATAACAAAGTTTATAAACCTATAGTCTACATGGAATAGGCTTTCCATTATATAACTAAGTTTATATAACCTAGTCTACAAGGAGGTATCAGTACATCTCTCACTCAGACATTTCTTACAACATTAACTTTTAAACAATGTTTTTTTTTAAATATGTGAAAATGTTAACTTTGTTTAACACTTACTACTGAAATTTATTTCAAATAACCTTTTTTTTAAACATAACTTAATATAATTTTTTATATTTTATGGGTAAAATGTCATAGTAAATGAATTAAGTTTTAAGATCATGGGGGGGATGACTGAGGGGTGGGGAAAGTCCTATTTGATGGTGGAAAAATCCAGGTGAGGGATATGATGGGGGGATGTCTGGGGGAGAGATGTCCTAGACTCCTACATGGAAACATGGAATAGGCTATTTATTCCCACAGAAAAGTCCATTTAAACAAGTAAAGATTTTTAACCTTTACAGCCTTGCAAAGTTCACTTATTGTCATAGAAATCCAAAGAATGGACGCTTACTTGTAGCCACATAATGCAGACCAACAAAAGGAGACAAAGAAAATGAGACATAAATATAAATAAAAAAAACAAACCTCTTGATATTCTTCATCCTGAATGTCCACTTCTCCTTCCTCTCTGGCCTCATCTTCTTCCTCTTCTTCATTTCCATCCTCCTCTTCCTCATCCTCATAATCTTCCATCACTTCTGTGTAAATATCATTGTCCTCACCTTCATCAGCATACTCCCCCTCCTCCTCTTCCTGAAATTTTAAACATCCCAAATTTTCACTTTGGAATATATATATAATAGAGTGACCAGAAATAATGGTGACAGGCTATAAAGTCTTGGAAAAAATACCAATCAATCTGATATACAATTTTCAAGCTATAATGGGTGCTCTACAAGACTAAGAAATATTTCATTCCCAAATAGGGACCATTTCATATTAAGCAGGGCCCTAGAAAAATTAATTACAACAGATTTCAAAGTAATGTATTTCTCTAATTAATGATATTACAAAGTATCTTCCCAAATAGTCAAATTCTGTCCTTACCTCAAACACCATGGACCATATGCTACTCATTAGTTTATCAAAACGTATAAGAAACCACTCCAACAGTATTGAACAGTGTACAAAAAATTAGGCATTAATTTATTAAATAATACAGAACATGGTCTGATGTGTAGGCTCAAAAAAGTGCACCCTTAGTATGAAAAGCATGTGTATGGCAGACTAGGAGAGAAAATCAATGTATATGGAGAAATATCAGTACACCACTCCCTTGGTAACTCAAATATGATTTTAAAAGGAGTATTCAGCTATTATGAAGACCAGTTCTCTTCCCCCCATGGCTTTCTCAATGTCCAGTAAGGATGGCATAATTTCATATTGTTATGGTGGTCATTTGATAACTCGTGTCACAGGCTGAGAGAGAGAGAGAGAGAGAGAGAGAGAGAGAGAGAGAGAGAGAGAGAGAGAGAGAGAGAGAGAGAGAGAGAGAGAGAGAGAGAGAGAGAGAGAGAGAGAGAGAGAGAGAGAGAGAGAGAGAGAGAGAGAGAGAGAGAGAGAGAGAGAGAGAGAGAGAGAGAGAGAGAGAGAGAGAGAGAAACGGGTACTATCTGTAATTGGTGCATTGAATTGAATTCATTCAGGTTGTTGTCAATATACAGTTGCATATCAAATTGGGCTAAATTTGAACAATCCATAGCAGTCTGGTGAAAAAACAAACTATTGAATGATGGATGAACTAATAATGTTTTTATATTGGCCTGCACTAACTTGGTCTAATGGCTCTATTCTGCAGCATCCCCAAGCTAAGTTCAAATGCTAAATGTGTTGCCTTCCTGATGCCCTTCTAAGAAATGAATCTAAATTCTTAAACCAGCAACCTACAGACAACTTGGTCTTATCACTAGGTTTGTTTCCATCCATGGAAGAGTTGCACAGCTGTACAAATACATGTTCATACTGGGCAGTATAACATAATCAGTGGCTTTTCTTTGAAATAATGTTAAGGTGAATGGTAAATAAGATAGGTGTTAAAATAAACTTTACCCCATCACTGCCAACAATAATAACTTCTTCATCCCCCTCATCTTCATGTATTTCAATCCCAGGATGGGTACTGGTGGATGACACTGATTTTACAACAGGTTCCTGGCTGACAGACTCCAATGGTGTCTCTTGGGTCTCAACAGAGTCCTATATTACAATAAAGACTTTTAGCCTTATTAATTATACCTTAACTACACAAAGTCTAACACTTGTACCATACATACCTGTAAACTGAAATTTTATTTTTGGGTGGGGTCGGTGTTTTCTGGCACAGGAACAAAAGTGGATTATTCAATGTTTGTGATGCTTGATTGTGTGCCCTAAAAGCTGAACATGCAGCAACAAAAAAGATTACTTTGTGAGCTGGAACAAGTAAACAGAAAGTACCTTACTTTGAAGACATAAAAATTCATCATCAATCCCTCAACCCAAAAGGTCATTGGAGAACCACATTTGACTCTCCATCCCATGCCTGACCACTCCTTAATGTTGTCTTCCCATCTCTTTTTATGTCTGCCTCTTCTTCTGCACCCTTGTACTGTGCCTTGCAAGACTGATTTTGCCAGTCCAGATGATCTTGAGACATGACTTCAGTTTGCGCCTTTTTTACAGTGGTCAAGAGGTCCTGATAGGATCTGATGGCTCATTGGATCCTTTGTGGACTTCTTTGGTTACATGGTCAATGTATGAGATGCCCAAGATCTTGCAGTAGCATCTCATTTTGAAGGTTCAAATCCTTTTTTGTAGAGACTGATGTGAGCATCCATGTTTCACAAGCATACAGAAAGATGGACATGACAATTGAGCACATCAGCCTTATTTTGGAACCAAAATCAATATTTGTCTCAAAGTTATTATTGCTGCTGTTCTCTGGACAATCCTGCAAAGTAGTCCTGGGTTGTAACCCTTGTCTGTGATAATTGGCCTCAAGTACTTGAAGCTTGTATCTCTTTTCAGCTTCTGTCCACTGACCTTATTTTTTTCACTGATGCCATTGGTGTTGACATCAATTTAGTTTTTCAGCACTAGCACCCATAACATATGCTGTGGAGGTTGTGTCGAGGTGCTCAACCAAGTCAGCTAGTTCTTTTTCATCTTCTGCTAAACCAATATATCATCTGCGAAGCGAAGGTTGGTGAGTGTTCTTCCTCCAATGCTGACAGTGCCCTTGTGGTCATGCAAGGCATCCTCCATGATCCTTTTCAGGAAAGTATACACTATACATTTCTGTCTGACCCCCAACTGTTGTTCGAAAATAATCTCCTCTTCTGCCATAGATGAGGACAGTACTGGTGGCTTTGTTATAGAGGTGCTCAACAACATGCACCATGTCATCCTCCAATGCTGTCAGTGCCCTTGTGGTCATGCAAGGCATCCTCCATGATCATTTCCAGGAAAAGGATGAAGAGTGTAGGTGACTGTATACATCCCAGTCTGACTCCAACTGTTGTTCAAAACCAATCTCCTCTGCTGCCATTGTTGAGGACAGTACTGGTGGCTTTGTCATAAAGCTGCTCAACAACCTGCACAAGGTCTGAGCTCATGTTGTACTTCCTAATAGTTTTCCATAAGGCTGAATGCCACACCCTATCAAAGGCCTCTTTGAAATCTATATATGTGGTGTGATTTGGATTTTTTTTAACATAGCTTAATCATTTTTCAGTCAAATCGCTAAGATGTCTACAGTGTGGCAGTTTATTGTGATGTCTAGCATTGGGGCATCATGCTGCAAACATGTAGCATGATGTCCCACCCAATCACATTATTCTGACTGTAGGCTGACCAGTCCTAACACTAACTTCTTTATGCTGAGCAGCGGTTAGTACCATTTTAAAAGTCTTTGGTATGACTCGGTGGCAACAATTTAACAGACAGATACCAATTAAATAAGTTTTGTCAAGTGAAATTCAAGTTTTATTCTATCTTTTAATTCAGTTTGTAATTAACAAAATGCAATATGCCCTATTGTATTCAACCATGAAAAAATATAAATCTAGCATAACATCTATGTCTGTGAGCATTCCTATGAGAACCTAATTAAATTCTGTGTTCTGATCTCCAACTTGTGAAATATCTGTTGCACTGTCACCCTCAATTAAAACAAGACCTGCTTGTATGTATGTATATATATATATATATATATGTATATATATATATATATATATATATATATATATATATATATATATATATATATATATATATATATATATATATATATATATATATATATATATATTGTATCAAATCAAATGAAGGGGCTGGAATCAAAGAGAAGTTACATGGCATAAAAAGAAGTCATGGTTATGTGTCAGATCATCTCTTTTCAATTTATACATTGGACACTGTTATAAATATTATTATAATATACTTTAACTGCCTAAAATTAGCCTGCTCATTGGCAGGTGTGACCAAATATAGCAAGGTAAACAATCAAACTTGAGTACTTGGGGAATGAAATGCTTTGCTTCAATGATACTGTTTATTATGGCAAAGAAAGTTTCCAAGATTGTAGATGAATTGGTACTCATAGATTTCTTCAAGTTTGAGAATAAGTTTCACCATTACTTGCAATGAAATTACAATATTTTATTAATACGATAATTTTAAAAAACTGAGTTCTGATGCTGAATGTTGCTTGATGAAATACATATCCCTAGTTTTTATTAGATAAAAGGAATCTTGCTTTGGGGTGAATTAGCAACAACAAAATGCATTGATGTAATATTGTGTATCTTCAAAATAATTAAAATTATTGTAATTTATATAAACAAGTAAACATCTTTATTAGATAAAGCTCTTTATTAACACTTACTTTAAACACAATTATAAATTGAGTATTTAGGCATTAAATAGGCCCATTAAACCCATCACCCACTAGTTTTCATGTTGTTCAGCAAGAATGGCATCCCTTTCGTAACTTATCTGTGGTTCCTCACTAACTGGTGCCTGACTTAAAGTGTAGTCAATATTTTTGCAAAATAAAGAAATGGGTTATTCAGGGAGATGTAAATGCACAGTATTGTGCTGATGTGCCAATAAACCCTATACTCTGTGTATGTGTGTGTGTTAAACCTGTACCTTGGCATTATTATATACAGGATCATGTGAATGGAATGTACCAATAAGCCCTGTACCTTGTTGCTATATATACAGGACTGTACTGAAGTATTAATAAACCCTTTACCAAGGTACTATATATACAGGACTGTAATGAAGTACTAAAAAAACCTTTACCATGGCACTATATATACAGGACTGTACTGAAGTACTAATAAACCCTGTACCATGGCACTATATATACAGGACTGTACTGAAGTATTAATAAACCCTGTTCCCTGGCACTATATATACAGGACTGAACTGAAATACTAATAAACACTGTACCTTTGCATTATATATACAGGACTGTGCTGAAGTACTAATAAACCCTGTACCATGGAACTATATATATATATATATATATATATATATATATATATATACACACACACATATATACACACACACAGGACTGTACTGAAGTATTAATAAACCCTGTACCCTGGCACTATATATACAGGACTGTACTGAAATATTAATAAACCCTGTACCTTGCCACTATATATACAGGACTGTGCTGAAGTACTAATAAACCCTGTACCATGACACTATATATACAAGACTGTACTGAATTATTAATAAACCCTGTACCCTGGCAATATATATACAGGACTGTACTGAAATATTAATAAACCCTGTACCATGGCACTATATATACAGGACTGAACTGAAGTACTAATAAACCCTGTACCTTGGCATTATATATACAGGACTGTACTTAAGTACTAATAAACCCTGTACCTTGGCACTATATATACAGGACTGTACTTAAGTATTAATAAATCCTGTACCTTAGCACTGTATATGCAGGACTGTACTGAAATACTAATAAACCTTATAAATACTTAGGAATGGACATTCATATTTAATGACATATCTGTCAATGCATTATCTAACAACAGTTCAGACTGCATATTTTCAAAACTTTTTGAGCATGAATCTCAAATTCAATTTAAACTTGAACTGAAAATCAGCAAATTCAAATATGACAGCCAGGGTACATGTCATCCAGTAGTGTGACTGAAGAAAAATTCTGAACTCTCTGCAATTCTCATTTTGTTGTTATTAAAATTAAAGACTGTTGAGGTTTAGAACCTTGAGCTTACACTCAAGATGTTTGAGAATATTGGGCCTAAGCATATTCTGGTAGCTAAAAAAGCACATAGAGATGGACTATGCTGTATTTAGTTGTATCTAGGCTGTATGTTTACATGGATTTATGCTGTAATTAGCTGTATCCAGGCTGTATGCAGACATGGGTCTATACTGTATTTAGTTGTATCCAGGATGTATACATTTATGGGTCTAAGGTGTATATAGTTGTGTTTAGTCTGCATACATTTAAAGGTCTATGCTGTATTAAGTTGTATCTAGGTTGTATGTTTACATGGATGTATGCAGTAATTAGATGTATCCAGGCTGTATGCAGACATGGGTCTATACTGTATTTAGTTGTATCCAGGATGTATACTTTATGGGTCTAAGCTGTATATAGTTGTGTCTAGGCTGCATACATTTAAAGGTCTATGCTATATTAAACTAGGTATTTCCTGTACACAGATTTAGGTCTATGTGATACACAGATATGAGTCTATGCTATATGCAGTTATACTGATGCTGCAGACAAATATAGGTCTATACTATATGTGGTTGGGTCTGTGCTGTTCACAGTTATGTGTCTAGCAGCATGCAGATTAGTTTACAGTATATACTTGCTTGTAAGACGAGTCCAACTGTAATCTGCACCAATCCATATCTGTCATTGCATAATGTGCTGGCCGATCTGGGTCAGTGCAGTTTGTCAGGAGTAATCAGTGTAACAAACAACACAGACCCTGATCTTCAGCTGCATTATGCTACAGCAGATCTTTGTCCTTCATGTTTACAGTTGGACTCTACTTAAAATGAGTATAGATGGTTCAACCTACATAGCTTACTGCTGTCTGTAGACAGTCTGTTCTGTATGCAGTTGGGTAGGCACTGTACACAATATATTATACTGTAAATAGCTATGCCTCTACACAAATCAATAGTGTTAATGCCATTGACTTTGCACTGTACACAAATCAATCCAGTATTATTAAAATCAATACAGTATTATACTATTGGGTATGCACTATACACAAAACAACACAGTATTATGCTAATGGGTATGTGCTGTACACAAATCAATACAGTATTATACTTTTGGGTATGTGCTGTACACAAATCAATACAGTATTATGCTATTGGGTATGTGCTGTACACAAATCAATACAGTATTATACTTTTGGGTATGCGCTGTACACAAATCAATACAGTATTATACTATTGGGTATGCAATATACACAAAACAACACAGTATTATACTTTTGGGTATGTACTGCACACAAATCAATACAGTATTATAATATTGGGTATGCACTATACACAAATCAATACAGTATTATGCTATTTGGTATGGACTGTATACAAATTAATACAGTATTATGCTATTGGGTATGCACTGTACACAAATAAATACAGTATTATGCTATTGGGTATGTACTGCACACAAATTAATACAGTATTATGCTATTGGGTATGCACTGTACACAAATCAATACAGTATTATGCTATTGGGTATGTACTGCACACAAATTAATACAGTATTATGCTATTGGGTATGCACTGTACACAAATCAATACAGTATTATGCTATTGGGTATATACTGCACACAAATTAATACAGTATTATGCTATTGGGTATGCACTGTTCACAAATAAATACAGTATAATGCCATTTCTTGCTAGGATGATAATTAAATGTTAATAGCACTTTTAATATTTTTTCCTCAAATTTAATATCTTTACTCTTGGAAACCCTATCATCACTTCAATCAAAAATTTATGATGGGATCACTGATAAACACTGAGTAAACCAAAAATGTTCTCCTACCTGTAACAGGATTCTTACTCGTATGTGAAGTAAAGTGAATATGTGTATGATACCATGTTTAGGGACTGTATACCTGTGAGGTTCGTGATGCTTCAGACTGCAGAGGCTGGAATGTGACTGTCACTGAATCCTCATTTGTGACTGTGATTGATGGAATAGTTGAATGCTCCTGAAAGCAAAGTTTTGGAATAAATGTTTCTTTGCTAATACTTGCCTATTGTAATACATTTGAAAGTACACCCACTACCTTACAAATCCAGTCCTTCCAAACTAAAATGCTCACCACACCATTTGACATCTTTTGGCAAATCAGTTCATAGTGGTTCCCAGTTTGAGAGAGGGAACTGACCCCAAATCCTATAAAACATCAGCATCAACAAGTGGGAGAAGGCAGTGGACCAAAAGGAAGGAGGAGGTGCCACCTCAGCCTGTTGTGTCCACAAAGACTGACAGAACATATTCATCCTGCTCTAACTCCTGGAAAACATCACTTTGCAACCTTGTGTATCTCTGGTATGGAAGCCTGAGGGTAAGGGATGCTTAATCCCAAGCTCCTTACATGCAGCAAAGTGAGTCATCTCGTCATCTCTTGTGGCAGTCTCATAAGGATATTTCTCGGTCTTCCTACAGCATGTGAATAAAGAGGTCCCATATCCATCCTTCCTGGTTTCCTCCACTTTGTGAGACGGTGATTTAGAATTATGACCTGCAACATCAACTTTGCTATTAGGCCAAGGCTGTGTCCATAAACAGGAAGGACATGTCACTTCACTGAAGTGAATGTTTCTACATCCCTTATGGAATTAAGCAAAATGAATCAGGGAGATCCTGATCTTCTAATCCCACTTAACCACTCCGGTGGCCTAGTGGTTAGAGCATCTGCATCAGATAAAGGAGGTCGTGGGTTCGATTCCCAGTTGAGTCATACCAAAGACTTACAAAAATGGTACTAATAGTTGTCTTGGCACTCAGCATTAAGAGGTTAGTGACAGGGTAAGAAATCATCTAACATGTCTGCAGCATGATGCCGCATTGCTATACATCATTCTAAACTGTCACACTGCAGACATATCAATATGACTGAAAAATTGTTAAAAGCTATGTTAAAAATCCAAATCACATTACTGATCCCACTCACTCATCTGTTACATTCATGCTGATTTATCAATAGCCTAGTGAGATGAGAGTCTTGACCCAATTCATGTTCATGCCCTTGAACCGAAGGTGCTCCTATGATCAGTGACATACTCACAGACCAGCGACTTATCAGGCTACTCTAATCTGTAGTTGCTACCCTCTTCAGATTTTATAGAACTTGATCTTAGCTCTCCCCATCGGGCATCGATGCACAACCCAATTTAGGCTGGTTATTTCATCCTATGAGATGAGCCTTTGACCTGACCCTAATGGACTCAAATGTCAGGCATCCATGGATGTTATGTCTCTACAGAGATTGATCCCATAAGCTCATGGCATGGCACATATTCTAAAACTACAGCTTAGAAGTTAGTTGACTATTATGCTGTCCAAGCCAAATACTGATTATAAGACTCTTCTGTACCAAAAAGCACACCTTTCCTCTCCATGGCCCACACCTTTTCTCTCCATGGCCCATGGATTCCAGAGATGGAACCCAAGTTGATGAGATAAGGAGGTGGAGGACCCCTTCCTCTTTCACTTATAGGTGTGCCTCCTCAAAGCAAAAGTTTGACCAATTCACTCTAGTTATAATGGATGTGTGTGCTATCTGTGGTCAAGCACAATTTACAAACTTTAGCAATATTTAATCAGAGTATTGGCAGAAAAATATAATATAATAATAAGGTATACAATGATTGGAGTTTAATCCCGATTCATAACATGTAATAAGAATGGTGAATGACCACCTGAATACAGAGACAGAAAAATAATGAAAGATGACGAGTACTGTGCATGATCCGGTGGCATGGGGAACAGAGTGGGTCTGTGTGTGTTCTTATAGTCTAAAACCTTCTGAAACATGCTCTGACAAGTTCATTTATTGCAGGGGTCTAAAAATCAAACCACCCTGAGGGCCACATGTGGATGTTTTTGATTGCCCAAAGGCATCTTTCATGAGACTGTGTGACACCAATCATTTTGCATGCCACAGGATACGGCATGGTGTGCTGCACATTTGAGATCCCTGATCTATAGGAAGATGAATTTTCATTATATGAATGAGTGCCATATAAGGGAAAACTACTCTAGTCTGACTTCCACCTTGGCAAATAGATGACTTTGAGCACTTCTGTCGCTAAAACAAGTTAAAAGATCTAGTGAAGGTCCGTTTTTGATTGGAATGGCTGAATTTGCATGGTTATTAGTGTACTCTTAATGTGTTATGATTTTATATGTATCTAAAGGAAATGTAAATAAGCAGTAATTTTATGGTTCATATTACTGTACCAATACATGAAATGCAGATTTTTAATGTGGATTTCAGGAGGAAAATAAACAGCAGAGGTCAATTAGGTAGGAACATAAAATGATCATAATGATGTCAAGAAGAGGGAGATAAAGCTACTTTTAAGATGACTCCTGCTCCTAACAGACTTTAATCAGTCTCATTTTTGAAAAGGGTTCCATTATATTGTATATACACAATGGCAGACAAATGCAAGGGCACATGTCTATGTGTAACTAATTTTTTTATTCTCAACAACTCTTTTTCATTTTTAATAAATGCATTAAGTAAAGCAACACACAGTTATGAAAAAAACAAAAATTTATGACAACATATAACCTACCTCCAATGTAAATTGGTCTGTACTCTCTTGTGAGTGTTCACTCAACACATCACCATGATGGGTAATCTCACTAAAAATATTATACAATGATAATCAAGATGTGTGTGTGAGTGTGTGTATGTATGTATATATATATATATATATATATATATATATATATATATATATATATATATATATATATATATATATATATACACACACACAGACACAGACATATATATAAAATAATAATAATAATGGTTCTAACATTCCACTTATAAGGCTAATGACAAAAGACATTATATCATATCTTTATTTTATATAAATATAAAAAATTAAAGTAAAATGGGTAAATCCTCAAAATATGCAGTTCAAATTTATTATATAAACTGTGGTTCTTTAATAGGTCAAAGATTTTCTTAGATGGTATGACAACAGAATTCACATCAAAAGACTACTTTCTCACAGAAAGAAATTCCAAGATTTTCCCAGGTGGTATATTAAAAAGCTTCAGTTCACATCAAAAGACTTCCGTCTTACAGGATGGAAGTCATACACTCTGTAAGAAAGAAACATTTGTTTACGTGTACTTAATTATCTTTTTGATGATGTACCACTTAAAAAAATCTAGGCCTTCTGAATAATTTTTTAAGTACACATTTTGTGTTGAAAAGGATTCAATGGTTCACTGGTAAATATTTATGAAAAACCAAAAAACCTCTACATGATGATCGCAGAAAACTTTTCCAAAAGTTGAACAATGGCTGAAAACAGACTGATGACAAACATACTCAATGGCAAAGATTGATTAGACCTGTTGTGAATGCCATTTTTCTTCTTCAGAATGTCATCGTAAATATTGATGTCATTCACTATCTAAATAGATCAAGTAGTTCTTGTACCTACAGCAAGAGAATTTTCAGTCCAAAATAATCGACAACATTTTTGATACTGTGCTGTATACCCCATTCATCTACTACCTTACCTTGAATCCTCCTGCAGTTCCAGTACACCTCCATACTCTGCCTCAAACTCACTATTGCCTGCCAAAAGTAAGAAATGAAACTATTACACAATTATCACTTGAAAACTGAAAAACTATTGATAAAAGTGATCACACAAGCACACCCATCTCTGGCAACTTAATTAAAAAAGTTGCCATAGCTTGAGATTTGGTGTCTAGAGTTCCTACATTTCTGACTATTAAGAAATTTTACAGTTGTCCACATTTTTTAAAATTGGTATATTTTTTCCTTTAAATCAGTATTATGATCTGGGCTGATGCTTTATGGCACAGCAATACATGAAGGTTGTTTTTTTCAATGGTTTGATCTGGCCTGATGCTTTATGACACAGCAATACACGAAGGTTGTTTTTTTCAATGGTTTGATCTGGCATGATGTTTTATGGCACAGCAATACATGAAGGTTGTTTTTTTCAATGGTTTGATCTGGCCTGATGCTTTATGACACAGCAATACATGAAGGTTGTTTTTTTCAATGGTTTGATCTGGCATGATGTTTTATGGCACAGCAATACATGAAGGTTGTTTTTTTCAATGGTTTGATCTGGCCTGATGTTTTATGGCACAACAATACATGAAGGTTGTTTTTTTTCAATGGTTTGATCTGGCCTGATGCTTTATGGCACAGCAATACATGAAGGTTCTTTCTTTCAATGGTTTGATCTGGCCTGATGTTTTATGGCACAACAATACATGAAGGTTGTTTTTTTCAATGGTTTGATCTGGCATGATGTTTTATGGCACATCAATACATGAAGGTTTTTTTCAATGGTTTGATCTGGCCTGATGCTTTATGGCACAGCAATACATGATGGTTGTTTTTTTCAAAGTTTTGATCTGGCCTGATGTTTTATGGCACAACAATACATGAAGGTTGTTTTCTTCAATGGTTTGATCTGGCCTGATGCTTTTTGGCACTGCAATACATGAAGGTTGTTTTTATCAATGGTAAGATCTGATCCCATACATCTTTGAGTCCAGTAGGTAACAGTAGATCTTTAAGGTTGACATATTCGATAAAGTTGACAATAAATAGACAATTCTTGATAAATTCCAAAAAGAAAAAGAATTAGTTATTTTTTTTAAAGTAAATCTGTGAATCATACAATCAGATCTGGTCAATAACTTTTACATGATTTACCAAAATTTGTGTGTGATTTGATGTGATTATGATTTTTAACGTAGCTTTAACAATTTTTCAGTCATATCGCTATGTCTGCAGTGGCATTTTATAGTGATGTCTAGCACTGGGGCATCATGCCGCAGACATGTAACATGATGTCCCACCCTGTCACATTATCCTGACACCAGGCCAACCAGTCCTAACACTAACCTCTTAATGCTAAGCGCCAAGCGAGGCAGCTGTTAGTACCATTTTTGTAAGTCTTTGGTATGACTCAACCAGGGATCAAACCCACGACCTCCCGCATCTGAGGCGGACGTTTTAATCACTAGGCCACTGGAGCGGTACCAAAATTTGTAATTTTTTTTAATACTTTAATCTAACTGAAATAGCATTTATGTAAATATAGGTTACTGCATTTGTATGGGAAAATATGAATGAGATTTTCAGATGAATAGATGAATTTACTGCACAACCATGGGAGTTCAGTATATCCGACAAAACGAGTTCATATTTTCCCATACTAATGCACTAACCTTTTCATTATATGCTCATAAACAAAAATACACTACAAGAAACAAAGTAACTGAATGCATGCCCTATTCCAAACTAAATATACATGCGCAGATTCATCATTACACAACATTATTAATGCACCCATAAACCCACCCAGATAAATTTGAACTTGGTTGCATGCTAGACCCAAGTTTTGAAAGAAAATGGTGTTTCGTCTACTTAAAATTGAAATCTGGAGTCATACTGTGAATGAATGCGCATGGCAACAACTTTTCTATTTGATCTGGAATGAATAGATTTTGGTATTTTTGCCAATTTGATGATAGTTCGTCATTATGGAATGGTTTTATCTACATGAAGCACATTGATTTCAGCATCTGTGCAAATTCTACAAGAAATACATCAGATTGAAGCAGCGAGGGAGATTTGTGTTGACATTAAGTGTGTTTCAGTTCTGTCATTGATTGATTCAAATAATAATGTGGGAAAAATGTGAAGTTTTTCAACTGCAATTATCGAAAAGACGCTGTGGAACTAAGTTTTTATTTCATTTTGAGCACAGCAATCTGAGATTTTATTAATAAAATATGACAAAATTTCTGACAACATGAAATCACCTTATTGGCATTACCAAAGAAACCGATATGGTGATTTCATGTTGTTAGAAATTTTGTCATGCCTTACTGATAAAATCTCATACTCCTGTGGCAGAACTAAGAAAACACATTTTGAGGAAAATTCAGGATGTAAAACTGTGAATAAATTTTTTGCCATTCTTATTTACAGCTAAAGAAGACAGTTTATGCCTTGTCACTTTCATGTTTTTTGTAAGAACCCTGTCTGGAATCTATAGCTAGCCTAACTCTGAAACAATGTATCAAAAAAATTAATGTGGAATGTGCAAAACAGCTGGTATGTGGCAGTCCACAAAACATTAGCTTAAATTCATTCAGAAACAAATTGTTTGTTTACAATAGAAAGTAGTTCCTTTATTCACGTGAATGCAATATGAATTGAGAGCATGAGTTTAATATCATAAAATAATGAGCGACTCCGAAAATGTAAACTGTAATATTTAAATTCATGGCTTGCAGCAACCATAAAATGGACAAATTGGTACCATGTTCTGAAAAAACAAGTTGTTGACAAAAAACTGACCTTCATTCGAAACAAAAAGAACTTGAAAGCTAAATGCTTGAAATCTTTAGATTTACTTAACAACACTGGTGTTGATAAAAAAAAGTCATCCTCAGTTTATATATAATGTTTATTTGCTCCAAACCAGACTATGGCTGTATTGTTTATGGTTCAGCCAGAAAGTCATATTTGAAGATAATTGGTCTAATTCTTACTCAAGGAATAAAACTGACTCTGTGAGCATTTAAGACATCACCATGTGGAAGTTTTCTTGCTCAAGCAAACAAATCCCCTTTATCAGATTATTGATAAATGCTTTCTACACAGTATGCTCTCAAATTAAGATCAAACCCTCTGAACCCTGCTCTTTTGACTGTTTTTCAACCCAAATACAAAGTCTTAGACAAAAATAAACCAAACGCTATACCTTCCTTTGGCAATTGAATATCATCCAGCCTTGACAATATAAAATTTGATCTTTCTAAAATTCAGAAAATATCCATCTCATAAACACCTCCCTTGATAGGTAAGCAATGAAAAGTACTTTTAACGCTACTCAATGGAAAAAAAATCTGATACAAACCCTTCTATCTTCTTTAACTCTTATCATGGAGTCCTCACCAAATTTAAGAACTACAAAAGAATTTCTACTGATGGATCAAAGGATGAGGAAAAGGCTGCTGCAGCCTTCATTAGTGAAAAACACACAACAAAAGTTTGCTTACCAAATGATACATCAATATTTTCTACCAAAATCAGAGCAAGAGAATTTGCTCTGCAATATATCAAAAGCAAACATATTTTAAACAGCATCATCTTCTTTGACTAACTATCAGTACTTCAGTCACTACAAAACTGGAGAATCCATTATTAGTCAATATTCTCCTGAAACATACTGAGCTGAGTACTTCCCACAATATAGTATACTGTTGGTTACCCAGGCATTAAAGGTAACAAAACAAAAGATTGCACTGCTAAAATGGCCCTATCCCTAGAAGCATCTAATTTTAAAATACTAAAATACCATATACTGATTTTAAACCTAGTATCAACAAAGTGTCTTTATGTCAGAAGTGGCAGGCATCATGAAAAGATGCAGTGAATAACATACTTCATGCAATCAAGCCAACCCCAGGAGAATGGACTCCTTTCTAGAGAACCATTATGTAGGGAGGAGGGAGTCATTGTAAGAATAAGAACTGGTTATACTTATATAACCCACTCCCACATGATTAAAAGGTGAAAACCTACCGGAGTGCATTTCTTGCAATGAAAAATTCACTATTAAGCACTTCATGAAAGAGTATTTTGACTTACAACCTATGCACAATCATTACTACAATGTGCATGACATGAAGGAAGTTTTTGATACAATAAACATCTCTTGTATTTTGGAATTCCTGAAAGAAGTAAACATTTATTCTAAGATACAACTTTTTTTTATCATCCTGAGTATTTATATTTAATGTATATAACATCTTTCATACTCTACCTTTTCATCTAAATCTTCATTAACACAAACCATATACATTCCATGTAAATCAGAAAGCTCAATATATTATCCTTACCATCTTATCATTTTGATTTCAACTGTTTGATATTCCTATAGCTGGTCAATAAGAAATCTTTTATCTCTTTTAAATAATCTTACATATAACCTTTTGTATGGTGCTAAATAGCCTAATAGTGCTGATGCACAGTAAAACTACAATCAATCTAAAAGAGAATTTGCAATAACTTTTAGGCAAACTTTAAACATGACTTCATAGTTTTCTTATCATACAGGGCAACTTCATGACAACCTTGCAGATGGCATGTGTGTGCTATGGTCATCTGGTTCCAAAAGTTTTCAATAGCATCAATCATGAGTAAAGCTTTTAGAAAACAAAGAACCACAATGCCATCTAGCCAAGGCAAGAGTGACAAGTGTTACTCATTAATGCAATTTTTAGAATAAGTTAAAATCCTGTACATTACCTTGGTCAACTGTCTCTACAGCATCTTGACCCAAACCTAATGTGTTTTCTTCATCTCCTAAAATTAAAGACATCAGATTTTCCAAGAGCAATCTTTTATAATCATTAAGTTTTCATGACATGAATACATCATAAAAGTGAAAAGTCCAACAATGTAAACTGAATAAACTTAGTATGATATTTAAAAAGAACTTTTCTTTATTTTTCTTCTTTTTCAGTTTTATTCATCTTACTCTGACTGCATTAAGATTATAATAATTTGTCTGAAAAGCATTCAATTCACTTTCATTGTAATTCTTAAGAACCCAGTGGCTCTCTGTATTCATGCAATGAAGTATCCCTGTATATGACTTATGAAAGCTGTAAAAAAACTTAACACAACTTTATTTTTGCTAATGCCACTGATATTACTCTCCAAAAAGTGATACATGTCTTTTGTAATGTTTACATACACAAGATAAAAAGCAGGCTACTTTTGCAATGAAAAAAAGCAAAAGGATGGTTTAATAAATAAAAAACATTTGATGAAAGAGGTCAAAAGAAGACAGTGAAGAAAAAAGACAATTTATTCTCACATTCCTATATTATTTGATTGTGTTTTCCTGTGTAAAATATTAATTAATTTGTCTAACATACATCAAAGGACTAGATTTATTGACATTCAATATTTTAATAACAGCACACAAACAAACAAATATAAATACTCCCTGGTGGCCATAATATCTGGGTTATTTTTGCACAGTACTGTCAAAACAAACAATAACTGCAACAAAATTACATCTCCAAACATGCATTGATTTAAGTCAGTCTCCAAAGGACAGGAAGTTTTACTTTGATCATTCTGCTTACATTTTCAACCCAAGTCCATTTTCAAGTTAAAAGTATCATTTTATAAAAGTTATTTTTCTAACAATTCATTTTGAAGTTATATTTAAAAAAAGTATTCTTTTTTATGCCAAATTTGGACCCTCAGGTAGAATGTTCCTAACCTACACTATTGTAAAATTCTATTATTCCTTTATTGACAGTATATTACATGGGATATGCTTATTTATCTACTGTACATTTTCCAATACATGTCAATGTTTCTAACAATGCCTGCTAAACTTTTAAATAAAAACTGACTGATAATGTGACATTTCAAGTCAACTTGCTCAATACCAATCCACAATTTCAAGACAGCCTCCTTGGTGACCATAATGGAAGTCTGAGAGGCACCATTTTCATTTATGACCAACTAGCCATCACAAAAAGAATTTAAGGAAATTCCCAAACTGATTTAACCACATATTCAGGAGTTACAAGATCTGTAATCTGAATGTTAAATCAATAGCAACCATTTGGCACCATTTTTATTTAGGACCAAGTAGACCTTATGAAAATTATCTAGTGAAAATCCCTTGTTGATATGACTGATCTATTCAGGAGTAGTGATAAGTTTTTCAAGATGGCTATCATGACAGCCATAATGGATGCTGCAGGGCACCATTTTTATTTAGGGACAACATGAAATTGTAAAGATGTTTAGTGGGTGAAAACCTTTTGTCAACATGACCATCAATCTTGTCAATATGACCATCAATTCATTCTAGAGTTCTGATAATAAGATTTTGAATATGACTACCATGATGGCACAATTTAGGACCAACTCATAAAAAGTCCTCCAGTGAAAGCCACATGCTGCTTTCACCATCCATTTAGGCCGAGTAGCAAAATGATTTTCAAGATGGACACTGCCTATTTCAGATGTCTGTATGGCACCATTTTCATTATGGACTAACTAGACAACTAGACATAAAAAAAATCTTCTGGTGAAAATCCTATGTCAATACAGCCATCATTTCATCAGGAATTGTGAAAAGATTTTCAACATGGCTGCCCTGGTGGTCATATTGGATGTCTGAGTGATACCTTTGTATGACTATATCTCTCACATTTTAAGGCAATCCTCCCAGTAGTTTAGACGGAGTAACAATACCAAACTTGAGCTAATGGATGTTGAAAGTGACAAGGTCATTGCATAAGATCTTGACCATTTGTGCTAGAAAGGAAATATAGCTTCTACACATGACAGAAATTTAAAAAAAATTACAGAGCAGAGTCATTCAAGCTCTTTCTGAGGATTTTATTTGAAAGTACTCTTTGTATGAAGGGCTCATGTAAGACCTGAAATTGATTCAACTATCAAGTTCTGTTATCAAACACTAGCTTGAATACAGCTATTAAAAATTAACCTATATCTTCAATAGCCTCTGTTCTCCGTTTGATTTCTGGTCCCTGCTGAGTAGTAACTGCTGCAGCTACCGTCTGAAATGTATAAATGGCATTATGTGTCATCTGTTTTGTTGATGACTAGACATGTTAATACCCGACTCATGCTGAAAGCCAAGTTACATGATATGCATGCATGTGTTGGGTTTGCAAGCACAATACTGGCTCCTTGGTATCAATTAAAAGTCAAGTTCTGAAAATATGAATATAAAGAACTACCAAAAAAATGTAGGATGATAAACCTTTCAAATAAATGCAAACATAAAGTACTAAAATAAAAGATAATGGTTAAAGAATTTAAAATTATGTAAAAGGCATATGAAACATAAGATAATTGTAAAATAATATAAGATACCTAAAAATATAGGGTGATTTTCTTTTATATAAACCACAATTAGGCAAAAAGGATACAAAGCTCATTAAGTTCCTAAATGGAGCTCACAACAAACTGCTTTCCCATTGGGTGAAAGGATTTTCTCAGGTGGTACAAAAAAATGAAGTTCTATAATGGAGTTGACAAGGTTGTTACAAGAATGTGTTCCACTGCTCAGTGGATAGTGGCAGGCAGGGTGTGTACTCTGGTTGAGGTTCACCATTTAAGAGATAAGCACAGGTCAGGTGTATGTGTCCTATACAAGATCAACCTTATCTCTGCTTTGTTTTATATGAAGGATGTCACTCTCTAATGATGGGTTTTTGGTTCCATAAGTTTGTGGAGTTTTCACTCCAACATATTTTGCATTTTATACAGCCGATGCCAATCTATACAACAGTTGAAGGCAGTACATGGAAACTTCCATTTAGAAATGGGTGACTGCAGGGAAGTTTGGGCTGCTTTAACTGCCCTTTCTTTACCCTTTATAACAATGTGACTAGGCAGACACACATCATTTAAACCCACATATATTCCTGTACCGATTTAAAAACAGATTTATCTAATCTCATCCAATGAAGACATTTTTAGCAGAAAACTATGAGCAAAGTGTTCATATTTTTACTTCGTAATAATAACTAAAAGATACATAATTTTCTTTCCTTTGTAGTGATATTGTCTCCTAAAACACATCTTTACTGAAAACAGACTATTTTCTAGAGCCAGTGTTTCAAACTTGGCATTAACTATTGTAAAGCATGGAAAATAAGCATATAGTATATTTATATTTTGTTACTTAATGAAGTTGGTAAGTGGTTATTTGTGCTGTGATTATCACTAGTAAATTTATTTGGATGTAATAATTATACAATTTTGTAAATATATAATTAACAATGAAACTGAATATAGCATTATATAAAGAAACGTAATTAATAAAATGACTGAAAGTAAGAAAAAGAACCAAAACAAAACAAAATATATTACACGTAACTTCTGTAGAAAACAAAATAGTACAAATAATGAGTGGGATACTGAGTCACAAATTGCTTCTGTAGATCACAAGTATAAATATGGTGGAATAATGTGATGGATAAAATGCTGGGATGGTAAAATGTTGGACTTTTTCCATATGATCAGTAGGCCCAGATAAATTAAGGGATAGAGATCATTAGTTGCCATGAAAACAATTTGTCTTCCAAGTTTCTGGAGGAGTCTGCCCATGTAAGCCACTGTACATGTAGATATTGTATGGAACAGGGAGATGATATAATTGGTTAGTTTCATGAAGACCAAAGAACTTCAAACCAAAAGGAAGACAGCAAAACTGATAACTTCCCCAATAAGCAAAGGAATTTCTGTGAGGACAGATCGATGGAAATATGAAAACTGAATCAAGACTGACAGCAAACTTATTCAGATGGAAAGGATGACTGATCTTGTCTATTTTGACTTTCAGTATAAATTGATTCAGTCAACTGCATTTTCCTGGAATTAGTACTGTCTTACCATTGATGAAATCTTAAATTCTTCAGAATTAAGTTTTTCAAGAATTAAAGGATGCTTGTTTAATTTCTCCTAAGGAGTTACTTTCATCCTTTGTTTTTTATCTAACTCTCATCACAAAAATGCCAATAAGATAATGCCAAATCTTAATTTGTGGAAATATGGGAGAAGAAGGAGCCTTTGCCTACAACTTTATTCCAAATCTTATTGGATATACTGTAACCAATCAAAATGCTGAATATGCTAGTTTCTATGTTTTGAAATGACATTTATCATTCACATATTTGAGTTAAGTTTTATGGAGTTGGGACCTGATCAGAGTCCACCAGAGGTTTATACTCTTCTTCCTACATATAATTTGCAGGTGGCTGAGTGACATAAAGTGCTTGCCTTTACCAATCAGTGCCATCTCACTTCAGTCCATGTTGGTTAAAGTCGTGGACTTGCCAATGTAGTTACATGAGAAAGCCTTTTAATAGCTTCCCTTAGGTCTGCAGTTCTTTCCCATTTTCCTGGGTTCTTCCTTAATCAGATATACTGGCTGTCATGTGTAGCCTATCATGTGTGGGATAAAACACCATAAAACTATAAACCTAATTATAATTGTAACCATGATCTGAAGGAAAAAAACAACCCAACTTTATCACAGGCACAAAAAATACTTTCAGTAAAGAGGATAAATAAATGACGTGTTTGGGAATGCTACCTTCATCTGATTCAGCAAGAAAACATCATTTCCTCAAACAAAACATCTGAGTGGTTGAATGGATAAATATTTTTAAATCCCTGCTTAAAGGAATAATTTTTCAAGTTATAAATTTACAAACTAATGGCAGACATTACAAATACTCCCCATCCCATCAAATACAGTATGTTACATTATTTGCCTGCCTCAAAGCTATGTCGGTAAGTGATATTTTTGTGCAGAAAAGTTTAAATTCAGTTACCGTAACCTTTGAACTTTCAATCACAAAACTGATAAGCTTCTTTCTTACCCTAATATAAACCATTCATAAAGTTTGGTCCAGGTCAGTTATATAGAACTAATGTAATTGTGCAGCTACCATTTTTCTTATTGAATCACAGTGAACTTGATTTGAGTCCTCCCAAAATAAATAGGCCTTCCTCAAGTATAAGCAATCAACATAGTTTGATATAGGTTTATGACGAAGAACTACTGTTATTTTTATTCTGACAAGTGTTCTTGATGTTTGAAATTTTTACTGTAAAATAGCATCCATAAAGACAAGAAATACTCAAATCAATGTGTGGAAGCCATTTTCTTCTTTCAGTTAGAGATCTCTTCTTTTGACCTTTCTAGCCCAAAATAAATAGGGTTTTTACTTACCCAAAGAATAAGCCATCCAAAAAAGCTTGGCAAATTTTGAGGGTGGAAAACTCAGTTTTTTGTGTATAAACCATTCTTCTTCCAGTTGTAGTGACCCTGTCTTTTGAGTTTCTCACCCCAAAATCAAGAGGGTTATTCCTTGCTCCAAGCCATACACAAAGTTTAGTAGATGCAGATGTTGTAGGACATGAAAGTTTCATGGAAATGAACTTGGTAACATATATGGATGTGCAACACAATAGACCCTCCTTTATGTCAGGTGTGTGTGTGTGTGTGTGTGTGTGTGTGTGTGTGTGTGTGTGTGTTATATATATATATATATATATATATATATATATATATATATATATATATAAAGGAAACAAGCTGATTACCTCAGACACTCTTGTCCTTTTCTGTGATATTTCTTCTTCCAAACTGAAATAAATTATTATATATCTTATTTGTCTTTTAATTAAATCTGTACTAAATTTGAGTCATTTATTAAAGTAGAATTTCGTTATTTTTAAATCACAAATGGTCAAAAAAGTCATCCTAGATATATGTTAAGTTGACAAACTTTTGGAAGATGAATGCTCATGTCCAAAATTAATAGCCCTGCAAAAAGAAGCCAACAGTACAATTTGTTTTCTTTGCTAGATATTAATTTCATGTGTAACTTGTAATCTGACATAAAAGCACAGCAGAAGAGCTTCTGCAAGTTTGCTATTGTTTCATTCTCATAAGTCAAATCAGTGACAGAAAGGAAAATTTGAACAAATACAGATAATGTATTTTTTTTTATTTATCTGTTTATTATTTTCATTCCTTGCATCAGTAAGATTAGTTAAAATTCTCAACGGTTTTGCTCCAAACTACATGCAAAGATGTAACATGATGTTTTGTTATTAGCAATGAAATGCAATCATTCAAGCTCCCTTTCTGTAGATTTACCTTGTATTGACATTATTTCCAGACTTTCAACATACTAACCGAATTTATAAATAACTCATTTATACAAAATCAAAACCTGGATAAACATTGATTCATTTGTTGTGTGTAAATAATTAAATACCTGTATATTTACAAAAACCAAGTATTTACTCTCTTTCTCTCTCTCTCTCTCTCTCTCTCTCTCTCTCTCTCTCTCTCTCTCTCTCTCACACACACAAACACACACACACAAATATGAAATCTAAATCACTACTAGCAGAAGTTATCATAATCATAATGATATTTCTTATGTTTTGAATTTTGTCACCAATGTGAGTTTCAAAAATAACTCAAAACTGATTATTAACATTAACCAGAATACAATTTTTTTATGCTTAACATGTCCAAAGTTGCAGGCAATCTTTAGAATTAAATAAAATGTTAAAAATTGACCATTAATAAATCAACACATACAAAAACTGATATCTGGAAATTTTTGTAAGTAATTAGTAATACTTGACATCAGAGCATCATGGAGGAAAAATAAAGAAAATTTCCTGCCACTGAGCATGAACTGACCACCTCATGCTACAAAGTCAAATGCATGTTTGTTTTATATTTTCCATTATAAAAATGTTCAAATAAAAATAGGATACATTTGAAGCAGTTGCCATAAGATGAACCCTAAGTATATTGGAAATCAAAATCTCTGAACATCTGAGATTTAAATGTGTTCTACAACATTATTTATTTCAGGTCTGATTAATTTCCAACAATTATCAAACTTCCATTTTACAACAATGGGACCATAATTGTGACTGCCACAATGCACCAGGTCAGGTGGCTTTGTCTGATAAAAAAACATTTCCCAAGATGAAAATGACATCCTTTTTATAGCTTGTCAGTGTTTCATAACAGTGTTTACAATGGTTACTACCTTGATTTCTGTAACATATACTAATGTAGGATCATTTTTAGGAAGAGACCATTAAGTTTTTAAAGGTGGGAATGGGTCAATGCTTCAAAAACTGTTACTTTGTTGTGATTTGTAGTTTAACAAAGACATCCCATTCTATATTTATCTTAAAAGAATTTATCATAATATAGAAAAAAAATACCTGTAAGAACATTCTAGCCCCATAAATTAAATGGTCACTACCTTACAGTAAACATAGTCAGAAATGAACTAGTTCAAAGTTATGTATATTCAGTCTTGTGACTGTACCATTACTGATTAAGGACAATGCATATGGTTTGCATTTCAGTGTACAGTCATGTTATGTTTTTTTTTTGGTTTGCTTGGTTATTTTAAAAAAGTAGTTTTCAATTTGGAAATTAAATGTCCATATCTCAGGATTAATTTTCCTTGGTAAAAGAATGATGAATTTATGAGCTGCTTAAGAAGGTTTGCTTGAAGTCAGTATTTAAGTTTGTTCAGATTTCTTTGGAGTAAAAGTGTCAAATTATTGCAAAAGAGATCAACCAACCTTTTCTAAATATGCATGTACTGAATATACATGACTTTGGAAAAATAAGTTTTATATCCAAATAAATATCTGAAAAAAATTATAATTGATTTTTCAAATGGTATCTGGTTCTAATCACTAAATGCATGTCTTTCCATGCATGGTCTTCATTCATTGGTGGTTCAAATGTCAATAATTGATGTGGACCAGCCGTCTACATTGGAGTTACAATTGGCACCAATGCTGAGGTGCAATGGTGCTTTGCACAAGTGATAGCATAGGGAATTAAGTCCCCCCCCATTATATGCAGAGTTTCAAGATATTGTGTGCACTGTTATTTGATGGAGGCTGTTTTTGCCTTCTTAGAGTCCTCATGAACAAGATGGTAAGACCCAAAATAAAGAGATGTCTTCCTCATCTTAAGTGCAAGCCAGGCAAAGTTTAGTCAAGGAATATTGTATTGAAATTAGGCCATTTTGTGCAAATAATTTTTTTCTTTCTTTCTTTCAGTCTATATGACCTTGACCTTTGATTTTTTCACTCTAAAAATTAACAGGCATCTTCCTTGCCTCAAAATGCAAGTCATCCACATTTTGGTCGCAGTAGGTGCTAAAGAACTTGAGCTATCATGCAGAAACCATGTCATGTTAGAGTCAATGACCTTGACTTTGACCTTTTGATTAAATATCTCATTTCAACTGCAAGACATTGCAAAGTTTGCTTAAGGTATACAAGCATTTCTTTTTTTCCATCCTTTTGACTTTGACCTTTAAAGCCCCAAATTTAAGCTATTTACATAGTCTGGTACAGACAGTTGGACAATATCACATGTTCTGCTTTATGATAAGCACATACAAAGTAGAACTGACAAGAACAATTCTACAGATGTAAAATTCCAATAAGAATATTTTCATTGAACAATTTATTTTAAGTATTAAACCATACTGCAACAGTGCTTTTTGGTGCCTTCCATCATCTTTCCTGCAATTCCCTGAAAACCATAAAGAAAAGACTGCAAAGACATGGCATTTATCTTATGCTGATGCCTTGATTAACCTGTTTGGAATTTCTGTAGTACATCTCAATGTAGATCTGTATTGAGATACACTCCAAATTAACTGCAATCATTCCATATTTCTCTTGAACATTCTTGGTTAAGTGTAGCATGATGTTCAAGTGACTTCTGGTTAGTCAATATTTTTATTGCTCCTGTCATACACTTGTTCATGTAATCTTTGCAAAGAATTTCAACCAGACATTACAAGGCTTTCTGTGATCTAAATATACCAATGTTTAAGTGACAGCTCACCTATATAAACTTTATCTGACTGGAAATTTATAATGTGATGGAAATAATCATGAAGAGGCAAATTAAAATTAAAACAGAATTGCTGGCATCCTGAAATCCTGTACAAAAGTTCATCAGACCTTTGACCCACCTTTCTGTGTCATCTCTTTGACGTTTGGTCCCCAAAGCCTCTCGGCTGGGTGGTACTGTCAGCACTGAGGAGGAAGGCTGTGGTTCCATGGTAACTGTGTCTGCAGTATTTGCCGTAGAATCTTGGACAGCTTCAGAATCTAGATAAAAACACAAGTAAAAAATCAAAATATTTAACTTTTCTATGAAATCAACTGCAATAAATTTTTGTAGTAAGTGTATACTTACTACCATATACTAATGTACAAGATCAAGTTAATAGCTACAGCACTCTAGTTCCTAGTCCAACTTTACAGCAAGTGTTTTTCTCTCAAAACTGCTACAAATATTTTAATATATTATGAATGTCCTTGAAATTTACCCCAAGTTATGATTTTATTCTATATGCAAGAAATTTGCAATGTCTTCAAAGGATACTGATGTACCTGTCAATAGCAATGCCCCTACTAAATATGTCATGTGTAGGTCAAAGCGACCTGATTTGGTTGAAGGTTTTGTCATGCTGCAATCAATTAAGCACATTTGTTCTCAAAATTTCTTTACTTTTGGTATCCACAGCTATGGCAGTACAATCTTTATTAATAAACAAGCCATGATTGTATGATAAGTATAAACTCAATGCATTGATGTAAACATTGGGACCAAGTGATAAATGGATAAGTTGCAGAATGAACTGTCTTTGCCATATAATTCCCCACCTACCCATTGCCTCAAAGAATTGTGCTGTCATTTAAAGGAAGCAAGATATTTGTTGGAACGTTACATCTTGTCACAGCAACATGTATCTACATGTATCTGCAAATGTGGGATAAAATATAAATATTAAACAGCCCTACCCTGACTGACTGAATCTGACTGTGGTGTGACCCTCTGAACTTGCTGGGTGGGTCTGGATGTCCCAGAGGCTGGGAACAACTGCTGGGCAGGGCTACTGGAACTTTCACCTCCTACAACAGAAATATGCATACAGGTGGTTATGTTATTATCATATCTACAGTCCATCTTTTCAGCAATAATTGGGTTATATGAAACAGAAAGAGAAACATCAATAATCTTCGGTTTCATGATATTAGTTATATTTCTACAGATGGGAATAGCTGGAAAATCTTTCAATATAATTTTGTGCTTTATTTCTGCCAAATGCACAGCATGACACAGTTCAACAATTAAAAAAGGACCACCCAAAAATTTGCAATAAATATGGTTACATCTACCAATCAATTTTAGAATAATCAACGTTAAGTGTCAAAATATGACATCACCAGCTTCTGTTTAAATAAAGTTACAAAATCAAAGAAAATAAAATATTTAAAATTAAAAAAACAACTTATCTGGAAAGAAACATCATTCAACTTAAAGATCAAAATTTACAATTTCCCATCATTTTAATCAAGAAATCCTGTACTTGGGATGCTATAATGTTCAATGTTTACCTTCTGTAACATCCTGTAGTGATACTGTTGTTGGCATAACAGTGGCAGTTGGAGTTGTCATGGAAACTGCCAGTGGTGACACCGTTGTAGAGGCAATGGCCATTGGTCGGATACTGGCTGTTGCCTTGGCAGCTGCTATGGCTGGCTGGATGGGAGCTGTTTGGGGTTTTATGGCAGCAGGACTAGATGTAATGGGTTTGATATTAGCTGTTTTAGGAGCTTCAGGTGGAGGAACACTGCAACAAAGATATGAATGTCTTACTGCAAAGCAGAAATTCAATAGTACACCCAAGAACAATGGCAGGCCTAATTTTACAAGTGGTGCATAAACCTACTGGTGCAGTACCTTGCCAGTGAAGCAAAAGAATAAATTAGATTAACGAACAGTGAACAAATCTGCTACTGCTATGAAACTATTCAAAGGCAACAAAAGATAATGTCAACTAACATCACAGGTCACAATGTAATTGTTAAAATTTTACTAAAAATTCTAAATTTCCAGGTAGACTGTTTTTAATTATGCCTCTTATTCTGTGAGAAGACTAGAGGAAATATGCCATATATTTTGGCATGTTTCATGTTGTCTGGACAACACCTAGGATAATTCAAGTAATGTAGGAACTGGCATGGTTTCACTTAAGGGGACAAACCTATCAACTACTCCATTGAGAAATTGTTTTCAAAGAACAACAACACTCTACAATAATACAATTTACTTCATGCAAAGAGTACAATGATAAATACTGATCCTAAATTATCATAGGAAGATTACCCAAGGTATCATTAAGCACAATGGCTATTCATTGTCAAAGGATTGAAAATGATCCAGTTGGAATAATGTTGGTATGCTCACATAAAAGCGTATAAAGAACACATAAAAACGCACAAAATAGCAACCAGATGCAGCACATAAAATAAACTAAAGGCTTGTTTTACTGTCTGTAAGTCATCTAGTTAAGATAGATTTGTGGCATTCAACTGTCCAGTGTATACTGGTTTGAAAAACATGATAAACAAGAAAAGGTCTCCATAGAGTCAGATGAAGCAATACTAGTGGGTGACTTGAACATTAATTACCTTAAATCTATTGTCAAGAGATGGTTGGATATACCCAAAAGTAACAATTTGCTACATATTACAAATCAATTCAAAATGAATGACTACAACTGGTTCAACCCTATTTGACAATGTTTACACAAACTATCATGAAAATGGTTCAGAAATAAATGGTCCAATATATGTCACCATGCATCAGCCAGGAAGGGCTATTAAAGGTTAACACATTAAAATCAAGTACACTGATTTCAAAAAGTTAAATGAATACTTCTTTCTTATCAAGCTAGAGAAGGCATCTTTCAAAAATGAAAACTTCAACTGAAGTTAATGAAGGTTTATTCTGTTGTACAAACTGTATTCTGATGCTCTTCATAAGCATGTCCAAATTAGAAATTGTCAAACACTAAAGATAAGTGGCTAACACCTGAAGTAAATGAAGCAAGATGGACATCATCAAGAGAAAGACTGGGAAAAACAAATATCTCAATGAATGCACTAAGAATAACTGTAATGTTTAAATAATTCTGTGAATAAACATGGCACACAAAAATAGAAATACATCACTAAATTAGAAATATACACTCCCAACTCAATAAATGGGAAATGTACACACCCAACTCAATGAATGGGAACCATGTACACTCCCAAATCAGTGAATGGGAAATGTACACTCCCAACTCAGTGAATGGGAAATGTACATTCCCAACTCAGTTAATGGGAAATGTACACTCCAAACTCAGTGAATTGGAAATGTACATTCCCATCTCAATGAATGGGAAATGTACACTCCCAACTCAATAAACTGTACACTCCCAGCCCAATGAATGGGGAAATGTACATTCCCAGCTCAATGAAAAGAAACTGTACACTCCCAACTCAATAAATGGGAACTGTACACTCCCAGATGAATTAATGGAAATGTACATTTTCAACTTGAACTGAATTTGACAATCATGACTTTCACATCATCAGATGATATAACAAGTACTTTCAATACATTTTTCACTGATGTCAGAAATAAAATCAGTGTATCACATACAAGTTACAGTATCTTTTCTTAATCACCTGCAGCTGGAAATGCATGTAAATAATAAATTGCATGAATGCATATCTTATCCATGTTAAAAGCTGTTGAGAAATGAATACATGACAATTATACAATTATCCATACACAATTATTAGATGAAACTGGACACATACTTTTGAAACCATCTGCCTACAAAATATCAGAGCCACTTATTTTGTCAACTTGAGTATTAATACAATGTTTTTCCAGAATTCATAAAGGCAAGATCAGAATGCCTTATCTATAAAACCTGGTGTCAGAGATAACCCAGAATTTTTTTTATACATACTTCAGTTCATTCAACAGTGTATAAACTTTAAAAATATCTAACAAAAAAAAATAATCTTTTACAGAAGGCTCAATCAGATTTTGTTCTTCCTACTCCTTTGTTACTGTCTTAAAATTTTTTTAATAAATATAGCTGAATAAATGACTAAAATATAGTAGAATGCTCTTAAAAAGGTCTCTGACTTGTCTGACTTGGTAAATCAACAAACATTCCAGTCTAAGCCAAAAATATACAAGCTTTCCTTTCAAACACTAAACTGGTTTGAATCCTACACAAGTAACTAGTTAAGAAAGTTTGCATTGGGAATGTAAATTTAGTCATTACCCTTACTTTAGGTGTACCACAAGTAGTCATTCTAAGGTCACTATTATTTCACGTTTTAATTTTAATTTGTATGCAATCCATGTACAGTCAGATAATGATACAACTCAGATCAAAACCAAATCCAGTTATGTATTCATTATTCAATTCTACAGACCCAAAACACATTGAAAGAAATGTCTACAACATGATTGCCAAATAACAAAACAATATAAGGTAGAATTAAATCTACATCATGTACAAATAAAAGCAAACAAGAACCCATGAATTTGTCATTTCAGGACTCATAAAGTATATCTTAAGAAGAGCTGTTAAAAACTCCAATACTGTTAATGAAAGTATCAATGTTGTGTGTTTCTAAAAGTGAATTAAGACGTCTTTGTGTTCCACACAAAATATTGTATTTTATTTATTCAGATGAATTTTATTTTTGCAATAAAAAGTTTTATGTCAAAGACTTCCTGGAACACTGAAGGCTGTTTGACAAAGTAAATAAGGACAGACAAAATCAGAGTGTAGAATTGAATAACTAATAAATAGAGTTGGGAATAAATGTGTAAATACATATATTTCATAATTCTCTTATTTAATGTACATTCATTCATTCATTTTTCATTCATTAATTTGTTCATTTTAACATCTACTCTTTTGATTACCCACCTAACCACATCCATGTTTGTTTATCATTTTACCTTGCATTCTTTTCAATTTTAAGACTAATTGTTGAAGTAAAAATAAATTAATCATATTAAAATATTTATTTTAGGGAAAAAAATCACCAGGAACTGGATTATAATTGATAGAGCTATCATAGAAAAATTGCTTAAAATTATCTGATTTTTTTGTTGGGAAATAAAATATCCTCAGGAAATTAGAGGATCTCAAACTGTTTTCAAGTTGTCCTGCACATAATAAAATCCCACTCTCAATGGCTCTCTCCATCTTGTATGTCAATTTAAGTTATTACACGAAATAATACTGATGATAATGTAAGAAGCTATCATTTCAATTTTTCTTTATGATGTGTCATATGTCATAACATGGTTGGTCAATGATTATTTCAAATGTTCTTTATATCATAGATAATTGTTTGCCTTAATCTAGTAAAACTATTTAAATGAAAGCATACAAGTCTTTACCTTTATTTCATTATTCAAATAAAACTAATTCTTTGTTATGTTTTTACAACTTTTGCAGCCAGGTTACAAAAGCTTAACCTTAAGGAATAAAATAATACATATGATAATTGTACACATTCTTGCAAAAACAAATACACAATTTTCAATAATTAGGCATGTCAAGAAATTAGACATTAAAAAGAAAGAAATAACAAGTTTCAAAAACTTAAAATGTCACGGTACAAAAAATTAGTGATTTTCATGGATTCCTAAGCTAGGATAGCAGCTATATTTTATTTAATGCAGGCAAAATGAATTTTGATTTATATACTCTGTAAGTAAACTCACCTTGCCCTCTCAGGTGGTGCAACTGCTGCAGGTCTTGATACATGCACTGGTGGTTGAGAGGAACCGAGTTTTGGAACTTGAAGCTGCTGAATCTACAAGTGGATAAAATTTAAAATTGACAAAACAAGAGTGATTGCAGTATAATTATTTTCAAACCATGTGAAATGAAATGGCATGCATTCATATTGCATTAAATAGGAACACAATTATGTACAACATGTAAATTCCAGTACACTGACAGAATTTGCAAAACCTATAGATTCCTCCTGCAAATCTTCCAGTACTCTATGCATGTACAATGTAAAGGTTACTTTACCTAAAGGAAGAAACTACTTAACATATCTTAAGTTCTTTGGGTAAGAATCAAAGTGGTTGCAGTTAGCATTCTTGTTCTTCTGTTTCTTAATTTACACACATTAAACCCACGACCTGAAGGTAGGAAAATAGCTATCTGGACAATTTTTTTTTAAAAAAAATATTTTTTTATGCAGCTATCTACAAAGTCAAAAGTATTTGATCTGGGACATACTTCCTTTTCATACAGTGTAGTGCACCTCAAGATAAAGTATTTACATCTATCTCAATGGTTATGGTGTGTCTGAATGTCATATCACTATGATGTTTGCAGTGTGGCAGTTCACAGTGATATCTAGCAATGGGCAATCATGCTGCAGACTTGTAGCATAATATCCCACTCAGTTACATTATCCTGACACCAGGCTGACTAGTAATAACAATAACGTCTTAATGCTGAGGGCTAAGCGAGGCAGATGCTAGTACCATTTTTAGTAAGTTTCTGGTGTGACTTGGCCGGGGTTAGAACTCATGACCTCCAACATGCGAGGCAAATGCTCGAACCACTTGGGCCTCTGGAGTGGTTGGTTTTAGATGCAATGAGTAACAAAATACATTTTGTCTGAGGGCACGGGAGAAAATGCTTAATTATATAATATTTACCTGCTATCCTTGAATTGAGATTTTTTTTCTGGCACCAATATCTAGTTTATTATTATTATTCCATCCTCCAATTAGTAATAATCATTCACCATCCATGTGATGTATGATATGATATCATAATGAGATATTAGCAATAGGAAGTCTAGAATAACCAAGACTCTACATTTCCAGGAGGGGCCCCGAGGGCAGAGTGGTCTGAAGTGCTCACTGTTATGGATCACTGCCATCTCACCTCTGCATGGTTTGGCCAATGTGGGTACGCGAGAAAGTTTGCCAGTGGCTTCTTGTTGGTTGGTGATTCTTTCTGGGGTGTTTCCAGGTTCTTCCTCCATCATTTATACTGGCCACTATGTATAGCCTATTTTGTGCTGAAAATGGCATTGAACATTACACTTCTTTCTTTCTTTTTTAACTGTTATCTGATATTGTTGAACAATATAATCTTCAAATCAGCTGCTGTGGTTGCCACATTTAAAATGTGACATCGGGGCCATTTTCATTTATTACAAACTCAGCATCATTAGAAGACACCACACAAATGCAACAATCCATTCAGGAAGAGCATACATACAAATTTTCAACATGGCAAGAAAGATCGCAGTCATTTTTTTATATAAGCAGACTTGCCAACCCTTATGGGACCATATCAGTAAGGGAGTTGTTTTTTTTCTGTAAGTTTGACCATTTTTCAGTAAAGTGTTAAAAAAAAAAATCAAACTGCTATTGCAAAGCTCAAAAACTTAATTAAAAGTTTGGTATTCGAAAAATGCAGCGAAAATAAATATTAAGTTCAAATGAAAAGTAAAGTATGTGTAGACGTTATTTACCACTTGTACAGTTGCACAAACTCAAGTTCCAAATCTATACGAGCTAATGACTGTAAATTCAACGTGTAATTCTTATTTTTCCATTTCCTGCAGATGCAAATACATTCCCACCAAGTCATACAAAAATGGTACATGATCAATAACATTACTTTTACAAGAACCTGATATCTTTTATTATCAGTTATATGACACTTTCACTAGCTTATTTCCCTTGTCGTCTTAAATGCATCTCTTGATGGAACATTTTCAAAACTCTATAATCAACAGTTGATCAGGACGTATTACATGAACAACAGTTAGTTACATCTGAGGTGCTGCTGTAGTTAGTCTGGTTCCCTGACAAATTTCACTAATTCTAATATGAAACCCAGATCCAAATCACACACTAATGAATAAATTTTCCTGATTTTTTGGAAATGATCAGTTTTTCGTAGTTTTTGCTTTTAGGCTGTAAGTTCGTTTTTTAAGGGTAATTTTTGTAAGACTTGAAGCAAAATCATAAGGGTTGGCAGGTCTGTACAAGACTGGCACTTTAAGCATTTCAGACAAACTAGAAATAGTAGGGTCTTTTAATAAAACCATATGTTCCTATGACCATCAATTCTGGAAGTGTAGCCGTAACAATAGCAGTCATTCAGGACCTACTAGAAACCTAATGATGAAAATCCTTTGTTGGTAAAACTTTCCTTTTCATTCAAGACCAACTAGGCATCATGAACATTCTTTTGGTGAAAAGCCAAAGCTGATAAGTCTTTCATTCATAAGTAACATCAATAGCAAAATTTTCAAGATGGCTACTGTACTGGCTTTATTGGAAGTCAGACTGGCACCATTATCACTTACAAATTCACAATAAATCTTTCAGTGAAAACCCTATGCTAATATGACAAGCCAAACAGAAATTGCAAAACAAGATTTTCAAGATAGCCCTTGTAGTGGCCAAACTGGATTTTTTAGTGGCAACATTTTCATTTAAGACCAACCAGTTATCATAAGATTAGTGATAACATCAATTTCAAGATGGTCACAAAGAAAGATCACTCGCAGTGTGAGACTGATAGGCTCTTTAAAAAGTTCAGAACGTCCACCTTGAGATGGGGGCTGCCAAATTATCATAGGTACCTCTGAAAAGAAGAAAAAGATGGTTATGACCCTATCTTTTCTCTTTTGATGCAGAGAGAAACATACAGCTTTAAATGATCAATGAAGTCTATCTTGATCATCCCCTAGCACCAACATGAGAGACTGGATTTCAGTGGGACCAACAAAGGAAAGTCGATTATTGACCAGAAATCCTGGTTGGCAAAGAGGAAAGATCAAATCATAGTTGCAATTAAATAATAGTCCACCATTTTCCACAGACATGAATTTCACACCTTCCCAACTATGCTAGGGACAGAAAGAAGAGATTATCGAGAGAAGCTATCCTTTGAGAATGAGTGTATGTCTCTATTACAGACTGGAGCAGAGACCATTCTGTAATAACAGTTTTGCCCAGTCTTGACATGTCCACCAGAATATTCCTCTTGCCTATTCTGTCTCATCTACCTCCTTCAATGGGAAGACTTCAAGGCTGAGGGTGATGGGACTAGCCAGTTGTTTTTTCTCTTTATGGAAAAAAGGAATGCCAACTTAATGCAGGATGTAACCACTCCCCTTTTCTTCCTTCAATAATGTGGCACACAAGGTGGGGATGATCAAAGATCTGCTTGGTCTGTCAATCCATGACAACAGTGTAGCAAAATGAGACATTGATTTACCACCGGATGGTGGCAACCCCCAGTCACAAGGGTGTTCAACAGAAACACTGAGAAAGGGATTAAACAGAATAAGAGAAAGTTGAGATGTGTATCGAACAAAACTCTTTCCAAGGACTAGTGCTAAAAACCCATGATTGTCCAAAAAATGTGTGTTTGTTGACCAGAGATGGAAAAAGGGAGATCTGTACCAACTGTTTTCAGAAGCCATGGATTTTTTTGTCCAGAATCAAGAAACAATCTATTGTAATCAGAATATAAAAGAATCTGTGAATGAAGACTTTTGTATAACCACCACCTCTGATCATACGTTTATAATGGCAATTTTAAACCATCGTGCATGCGCAGATTTGATAATTTCCTGTTCCGGTTGGTGATAGCCTATTTTATGACATGCAGATTTTTTTATCCCCACTTTTGCAGATTTTCAACAATAAATGCATATTTGCAGGACGCAAAAGCAAATTTGGGCATTTTGTGGGATAAATACGCAAAATTCGGGATGGTAGGCATGTCTGTTAAGACCTACAATTAGAAATGGAGGACAGAATAATCTCCTTGGACTTGATACTGGAAAAGATAAAGTACTGCCATAAGAGCAAACAATGTATTACTCCTGATAAACTATGGTTTCACTAAAACTGTTTGCAACTGTTTCAAATGTCAAAGGTTTACATTTTTCCCCCATAACAAATTTACAAGTTCTTACAAAATTAAAAAAAGTTCTAACCTTGGCCTGGAGTTCACCATTTTCCTTCTGCAGTTTCTCGATGTTTTTACGAAGTTCTTCTGCTGACTCTCTGGCTTTACTCAACTCATGTTCTAACTGAGAAATCTGAGCCTCATATGGAGATTTTATGGCATTTATCCGCGATTCAGTCTCTTCTGGAAATATAAAAGTACTGTCAATTTCAG
This sequence comes from Potamilus streckersoni, assembly GCA_016746295.1. Lineage (NCBI taxonomy): Eukaryota > Metazoa > Mollusca > Bivalvia > Unionida > Unionidae > Potamilus > Potamilus streckersoni. The sequence goes on from JAEAOA010001541.1 coordinate 531,734, forward strand.
CACAAGTTCACACAACTGACCACTAGGAAAAATGGAGAATGCTCATCTACGCAGACCTGAAATATCTCTGCTTAAAACCAACGTTTTAACTTTTAAAATTTCTAGTCAAGACAGGACATCGCACTGCAACTCTCAGTTTGAGACACATCTATCTTATCATCTTTTATGTGGTAAAAATGATACTGAATTAGAAAAGAACAGTTTATGTCTTAGGCTTATGTGAAACCTTCCATGTTACAGATGTACAAAAAAATGAGCTGCATAAGATATACTTATCAGCTGTAGTCACTGACATTGTGCATGTTTTTAAACAATACAATAGCAATGTTCCATATTTAAATTAATATGTGTACTCCTCAAATTGGCATGTCGTGTCCAAAAATAAAGTAATTGTGTCCATTCCAGCTTTTATTTACAAGAATTTGAATGTTCCTTTTTATTCTTTGGTGTTAATTATTAATATTATTCAAGAGGCTTATTTCCCTTTCATATTAAACATGCATCACTTGCTGGACTTTTTAAACAATTCTATAATCAACAGTTGGATCATGCAGACGCTTCACATGAACAAATAGGGGCAGTTTAAAACATCTGAGGTGCTGCTGTAAAGTTAGTTGGATTCCCTGATAAATTTCACTATTTCACTTATTCTAAGATGAAACCTGCATCCAAATCAGGCACTGATGAACAAATTTTCCGGATTTTTCGGCAATGATAATTTTTTTCATAGTGTTTGCTTTTATGTCATAAGTCCATATTTTAAGGGTAATTTTCATAAGACTTACAGCAAAATCATAAGAGTTGGCAGGTCTGCTGTAATCTGGATTGGTCAAAACTTCCTGTGATGATACCAGTAACTAATGTAATCTAGACTGGTCAAAACTTCCTGTGATAATTCCAATAACTACTTCAATATGGATGGGCAAAACCTTTTATGAGGATATCAACAACTAATAAAATCTGAATCGGTAAAAATTTCTTCTGAAGATACCAATATACACTGTAATCCAGATGAGTCAAAACTTATGAAGATACAAATAATCTGTACTGGTAAAATGTTTTATGAAGATACCAATAACTTCTTATGATGAGATCAATAACTATTATAATCTGGATGGGTCTAAAGTTTTTTTTGCAAAGATACCAATAATGGCCCCAAGTGGCCGAGTGGTCTAAAGCACTCTCCATTATGGATCACTGACATTTCACTTCTGTCTGTGTGGGTTCGAGTCTAAGATTCTGCGAATGTGGATATGTGTGAAAGCTTGAGAGTAGCTTCTTGTGGGTCAGTGGTTCTTTCCGCGGATTTCCCGGTTTCTTCCTCCACCATTAATACTGGCTGCCATGTATAGCCTATCGTGTGCAGAAAAATGACATTAAGCCCCACAACAACAACAATAACAAAGATACCAATAACTACTGTAATCTAGACTGGTCAAAATATCTTCTAAAGATACCAATAACCAGTGTAATCTGGAATAGTAAAAAAATTTAGCAATGGTACCAATCACTACTGTAATCAAAACGTACTAAACAGTAATGAAGATAAGATCTTATGCAAGGTTTGCAAACAGTATCTTTCTTACCACTGGATTTCTGTTTAGAGGACAATGTTTCCTGCAAGTCTGCATTTTTGTCTTTTAATTCGTTGTTTTCTGCTGTTAATTTCTCAATCTGATCCTTCATCATGGTGATCTTAGTCCTGGCTGTCTGCAGCACTGCTTTAGACTGACTCTGTTTTTTCTCAAGCTCAGCAAGTTCCTCTCTCAACTTAGCAGCAGTCTACAGTAGAATTGTGTAAGAAATTACCAGAATTTTTAATGCAGTAAAAACTTGCCATGTTAAAGGTTTGTCACTATGAACATAAAATGAATATGATTTTTATGCCTACTGTGAAAGTGAAGTAGTTGATTTCTGAAAGTTTCAATGTGGTTTCAGAATATTCTAAGAATGGACTCGCAAACAAAAGAATGTGGGTTTAAATACCAGCATCATATCAGCTTGGGACAGTTACTGTGGTGTTTCCATGGGCAATGAATTTTACTCTAAGTGCTTCAGGCATTAAATAGCTTACTAGTGTTGCCCCATCATAAAACAAAAAACCAAACCAAAAGCAAATAACAGCTGTATTAATCAGATAACCATGCAAGGTTATCAACCTGACAAGAAATAAAATTTTAACAAATGCAACAATTCATAATCATAATCTCCATATTAAATTACAAAAAAAGCTGTGTGATTTAAGATCACAAGCCTAAAATTTCTTATAAGGCTTGAAACTGTTTCTCCTACTCACATGTTCAAGCTCAACTTTATCCTGCTTTAATTTCTCCACCTCCTTTAGCATCTCTTCTTTCTCCTCTTTAAATCCTACTTGCACACTGTCAATTTTATCCTGCAACTCCTGCAGTTTCTTCTCTGCCACCTCTGCCTTTTGTTTTAACTGCTCCTGACTTGACTCGGATTCCTGCAGTTTTTGCTCAAGCTCACGGATCTGTTCCACACTGGCAACTCCTGATGACTGCTGGACTTTTGCTTGCTCAACCTCAGCTTGAGCAACTTTATTTTTCAAATCCTCCAATTCTTTGTTTGTCTGCTCTGCCTGCTCCTTATATTTTCGGCCAATTCGCTTCAGCTTAAATAGATAATCAATTTGACACAATTATATTTGCCAATTTATTGCTACTATATTCTTACGACAAAATCTCTACTTTAAAAGTTCCTCCACAATGACAATTTCTCAACTGCTTATTTATCCACTCATTTGGGGAACAAAAAAAACACCGTCAAATGAACGCCTAAAATTGTATAAGACTTTAATTTTCTTTACTTGCCACGTTACTATTATATTTTCTGGAATTTGACACAGCATCCTTTGCAGTACTCACCTGGTTGATTGTCTTACTCTTGTCCTCTATATCCTGATTCTTCTTCTCCAACTCAACTGCAAGCTCTGCTTTCTCTGCCCTGAAAAAAAAACAACAGGGAGTGGCTAAAGTTACCTCTCATAAATAGTTACAGATGTCTGATCATCATCAGCATAATCATTATTAAAAATTTCAGCTGTCATCAGCACGATTATTTTTTCATCATCTTTCTTGCCACTATCATCCATTTTATCACCATCACTACCACCAATCAGCTTGCATCACAAAATTTAATTTATTAGATACACCTATTCAGACAAACTCGCTTATTAGTCTATAGAAAATCTGCCATATATATTCCAACCAGTCTACATCAGCCACACATGGAAAAAGGAAACATTTCCTTTGTAGACAGGTGAACTATGAAGGCAGGTTCAGCTCTCAAACTTGGTTTCTGACAAATTTATGTACTAAGAAACAATAACATTATCATTATTAGTATTATCATTGTTATTATTTCCATCTTTTTTGTTATTTCTGTACATTACAGGCAGGTTTCCTGGCCTGATCTTACTAAAAACATCTTGTTTTTCTTTTACTTTCCAACTGACAAGGTATTGTTTAATTTTTTATAATCTGATAACTTACACCATCAAAGCACTCATTTCTCTTTCTCTCTCTCAAACACTGTTATCTCATTATCAGTAGAAATGGCACCTTTATAAAATGGATAACTGACAGCTTACTTGTAATTATGTAAAACACAACTAAATTTTTGTTAGGACATTTGGTATATTTAAGCATGAAAACAGGTGTTCACCCTTTAAGCAACTGATGGATTAAGCAGCTGTTAAAATTCACTGAGATCAAAAGACAGTTGGCATTTGTTTGCAACCACTGATGATTAGAGAATAAAAAAGCTTCCAGGGCTATTGTTAGTAGCACCTAATCACTAGTGCAATGTACCTCTAACTGGAGATTTGTTTGGGTGTTTTTTTCTCATTGGAGATAGCTTAGATTCAAAATCTTAATATAATTAACAGATTCATCCCATTAATAGGGAAGAACAAAAGAAAAGTTTTCACAGAATTACATTAAGTACGACCACAATATCAAACATTTCAACATCGATTAGCTTAGTATACATCTATGTATTCTATGCCTTCCTCATCAAACATTAGTTTAATCTGCACACTTGGAGCAGTCATTGCTGATATGCTCTAATGACCACTGAAGACTGGGTGAAACCACTTCTTGGTTAAGAAACATAGTTGCTCACAGTGGAAGACGGATGACCACTGATTACATTACATTTATATATAAAATCTTCAAGGGGAAAATTAATAGCAATTGTGACCAGGTGACCTTTGAACTCAGGCAACTTTTAGAATAGGTATGACTGTGTGACACACACACACACACACACACACACACACACACACACACACACACAAAGAGTCTAACTGCTTTGTACTTGTATGTAAAACCTGACTGAAAAATATTTGAAATCAATTTAACGTTTTGGTATATTTGACCTTTGACCCCTGCCACAGACCTGATGGACAAGAGCCAAGGATGACACCCCTCCTGTCGATGACAATTGCAACACAGGTACAAAGTTTTTGATCAGTGTTTATGATATGTGGTAATAGATGTGGAGATGAATGTATATAGAGAGATAAGCACCATGTTCAAAATCATACAACTACTGTTGCTTAGATCAGTCTTCATGTCAATGTATTTGAATTCTGCTTTCACTATCATCACTGTCATTGTTATTGTATATAATCCCATCATCCTCATCAAGTGCTTGGTATCAATTCTATACATATGATGCATATGCTAGGTCAAACACAAAACTCGCTCTATCTCTAAACAACACAAAATCCAACACGAACCTTGCTCCATCTCTAAACAACACAAGATCCAACACGAACCTTGCCCCATCTCTAAACAACACAATATCCAACACAAACTTGCCCCATCTCTAAACAACACCAGAGACAACACAAAAACCTTGCCCCATCTCTAAACAATACAAGTTCCAACACAATAACCTTGTCCCAGCTCTAAAAAACACAATATCCAACACAAACCTTGCCCTATCACTAAACAACAAAATATCCAACACAAACCTTGTTGTATCTCTAAACAACAGAAGATCTAACACAAAAACCTTACCCCATCTCTAAACAACACAATATCTAACACAAAAACCTTGCCCTATCTCTAAACAACACAAAATCCAACACAAACTTGCCCAATCTCTAAACAATACAAGTTCCAACACAATAACCTTGTCCCAGCTCTAAAAAACACAATATCCAACACAAACCTTGCCCTATCACTAAACAAAATATCCAACACAAACCTTGTTGTATCTCTAAACAACAGAAGATCTAACACAAAAACCTTACCCCATCTCTAAACAACACAATATCTAACACAAAAACCTTGCCCTATCTCTAAACAACACAAAATCCAACACAAACTTGCCCAATCTCTAAACACAAGACCCAACACAAAAACCTTGCCCCATCTCTAAACAACACAATATCCAACACAAACTTGCCCCATCTCTAAACAACACAATATCTAACACAAAAACCTTGCCCCATCTCTAAACAACACAATATCCAACACAAACTTGCCCCATCTCTAAACAACACAATACCCAACACAAAAACCTTGCCCATCTCTAAACAATACAAGTTCGAACACAATAACCTTGTCCCATCTCTAAACAATACAAGTTCCAACACAATAACCTTGTCCCACCTCTAAAAAACACAATATCCAACACAAACCTTGTTGTATCTCTAAACAACAGAAGATCCACCACAAAAACTTTGCCCCATCTCTAAACAACAAAATATCCAACACAAACCTTGCCCTATCACTAAACAAGCCAAGATCCAGCTTACAAACCATGCCTCATCTCTAAAAAACAAGATCCAATATAAAACTTGTATCATCCCTGAGCAACACAAAATTCAACACAAACCTTGCCCCATATCTAAACAACACAATATCCAACACAAAAATTGCCCTATCACTAAACAACAAAAGATCCAAAACAAAAACCTTGCCCAATCCTTAAACAACACAGGATCCAATATAATAACCTTGTCCTATCTCTAAACAAGAAAATATCAAATACAAACTTGTCCAATCCTAACCAACATAAGATCAGACACAAACCTTTCCCTATCTCTAAGCAACATAATATTAAACATAAAACTTTGCACAAACCAAGTCCTTTCTCTAAATAATACTAGGTGTGTATACCAAATAAAGTGTAGATGGAATGAACACTTACTCTAACTTGGTCTTATCTGCTGTTAGCTTGTTGAAATCTTGCCTGTAATTGAAAAATGTCAAAATATGAATCCGACATATTGTCTGTGATTGAAAAATGTCAAAATGAATAAACTTCCTGCCTGTAATTGAAAATTTTCCAAAGTATGAATCAGCTTCTTGCCTGTCTTTGAAAAATGTCAAAATATAAATTGGCTTTTTGCCTGCATAATGACATGACTGACCAAATTCAGATTTTAAATATTGACATTATACACTAATGGTAACAACAGATAGCAGCTTAGTTCATGGTTTAGCAAGTCATACTTTAGAACTATATACATCTAAATTTCTTGCTATACACCACTCCCTTGATACCTCGGGCCCTGATAACTCGCAAGCCTGCTTACAAAGCATGGTCAGTCATGGATCCCATTTTTTATTACTCAAAAGTACCAAAATTTTTCTCCTATTTGTTGAACATGAACATGAAGAAAATCATGATCAAAATTGCTAATTAAAACCATTGATAATGGTTGATATTACACAGAAATTCGGATCAATATTATGAAATTATCAACTTTTAATATGATGGCATTTTATTAAAATTTCTTTCCAAACATTCTTGGCACATCGTAAATAACAGTGCCCTAGGTGGCCAAGTGGTGTAAAGCACTCACCATTACAGACCACTGCCATCTCACCTCTTTCTGTGTGGGTTTGAGTCTCAAGCTTGGCTAGCATGGGCATGTGAGAAAACTTGCCAAAAGCATCTTGTGGGTAGGTGGTTCTTCCTGGGGTTTTCCAGGGTTCTTCCTCCACATTTATACTGGCCACCACATATAGCCTATCTTGTGCTGAGAAATAGAATTAAACCCTACAACAACAACAACAACAACCATGAATAACAGTATGCAACCAAATTCTGATCAATGAAATGTCACTAATGCTTACTTGAGCAGCACTAAAATTAAATAAGTTTTTTATCAAGCGAAATGCATGTTTTGGCTACATCTTTTTGTTTAGTTTAAGTGTAATGATCATAAATACAATGTGCCTTGGTTGTATTCAAACGTGAACTATGTCAGTCTACCAGTTATGTGAGTGCTAGTTTCTGTGCGAACCTAATTAAGTGCAGAAGACGTTTTGATACCTAATTTGCATAAGTATTTGTTGTATTGTTGCACTGTAATTTAATGCTGACCTTCTTGTATTACCACATTAATTAAACATTTGTATCAAATAAAACGGGTGAAATAAATAAAAAGTCAAAAGGCATCCAAATCCAACCTGTGTAAGAGCTAGCGGCCCTGGTCAAGTGAGGTCAGCTCATTTCAATGATCAATTGAACACTGCTACAATTTTTTGGGATTAAAATAATCTAATTAAACTACATTAAATTAGCATACTCATTCACAAATGTGACCAAAGACAGCAAGACAACCAAGTGAATACCTGATGACATAAAATTCTATCTTACAGATATATTTTATTAATGAGAAGCTAGTTTCAGAGTTTGTAATTAATTTGTAATTATTGAACTGGCACTCTGACATTTCCTCCTAGATGAGAAATTTCACTATTACTTATAATGAAATCACAGTATCAATATTTTACTAATACAATAACAACAAAATTGAGTGTGTCAACGATAATGACTGTTTCATTAACTAAATGTTCCAATTTTTTTAATTTAAAAAAAGGAATCTTGTTTCATTGTGTATTTTAATCAATAACTAGTCTGGTTTCCTGTTTAGTACTGCATTGCATTCCATTATAGGAGAGAGCAATACAAGAAATATACAGTTCACTGAACCAGAGAAATGATGGGTTTTGTTGAAACCAGATGGAATTATGTTGATGATCTCTCAGCAGTTGGTCATCTGAAAATAAAGGCCATTTTTACATAAAACCGAATAACTTAGAAAAAGCTTTTTCTTGACAATTATTCTCAACGCGATTTTAAAATAGGTATTCAGCCATTAAACAGAGTAGTTGGCCCACTCCTCTTCATGGTTTTTTTCATTGTCCAGCGAGGATTGCATCCCTTCATATTGCTCTGGAGGTCCCTTGGTAACTCGTGCCCTTGATTATAGTGTGGTCTATGTTTTCAGACCCCATTGTGAGCGACTTATCAAGGGAGTAGTGTATATTGTACCTTCTCTAAGGTGTCACATTCCTTAAACAGCTAAACTGTTCCTTTCCCTCAGAAGCTGTTAAAATATGGTTGAAATTTAATGTATTTAGCAGTGAGGTAATTAAACTAGATTCTCTAGAAACTCAATATTCATAAGGTACATGTTAATAAGCCACAAAACATCTTCATTATAAAGAAAAGGTTAGAACAGAAATCATTCATGTACATTCAAATCCCCAAATAATACTTGGCTCTTTGTTTGACCAATATGCACAAATCATACATGCCAACTCCGAGATGTATAAGCACAATTTGTAAATATGAGCTGCAAAAAAGTGTAATACAAACATAATACTGTAATCTATATATTGCTTTTACTAATATTAGTACCCCAAACTCTGCTGAGGCTAAAATATTGAAGCTAGTACACTGTACGAAAAATGTAATTTAATATTACCACTAATCTGGATCTGCAGCTCAAAATCCCAGTCAGATTAGAACCAGAATATAAATGCAAAACACTGAAAAGTCATTTATATTCAACACTCACTTTCACTAGTCTACATTCTTTAAGTTTTGCCAAATAATCGTGAAGTCTGAAGATTCTGTCCTCAATCTGAATGCTGTACTGCATCACTCTCATATTCTTCTTACAGATTTCTAAAGCAGTGTTGAATTGTACTTTTTCTGATCAGATATGTTTTAAGTTTATATAGACCCATTTGCAGTAAGAATCGGACTTGTCTGAAGTTTATATAGACCAATCTGCTGTAAGAATCGGACATTTTTGAAGTTTATATAGACCCATTTGCTGTAAGAATCAGACATGTTTGAAGTTTATATAGATCCATTTGCTGTAAGAATCGGAAATGTTTTAAGTTTATATAGACCCATTCGCTGTAAGAATTTTCACCTGTAAGTTAACCTGTAAAGTCCATTTTGCTTAATATCTGTCACAATTTTATTTAAAAAATACAGACTGGTTCACTACCTAAAATTATTATCAAAATAATGAATTTACAAGGCAAAGTTTAAAATTAAAGAAACCATTCTGTTTTCTTGGAAATGGTCATGTAATTGCTATAAATAGAACACTAGGAAAGTACATGTAACACTATTTACAAATTAGTTCTTACATTTTTCATAATAAAATTCTCAAATTTTTTTTATATTGATTGGAATTAAGGAGATGATAACATAAATTACAAAGCACTTTAATTCCTTTTTTCATTTTTTTAGGTACTGGAAAAGAATAATCCATATACAGGCAAATATAAGACATAATTCAGTATAAAAAAAAAAGCTTAACATTTACACCTGACTACCTTTTAGCTGACCAATATGAACCAATATGTGTGTATCAGACTTATCTTTGTCTAACCTGGAATTTGACACAGCATCCTTTGCAAATGCATGTTACCATACTACCTTTTAGCTGACCAATACAAACAAATATATTATTAGATTACCTTTGTCTGACCAGTATGCACAAATATGTGTATTTTCAGACAACCATTTATTTCAAAGCTTCAAATGAAGACCAAAATATAAAAAGTTTCTCATCAAGGTGTGTTTACCATGCAAATAAATTAATTTCCAAGAACAGGAAATACAGATTAATGTACTTGTAAAGAAAACCCAATAAGCAATACTTACTGCATCTTAATTTTATCCACATTGAATCGAGCAATATCATTCCTGTAAAAAGAACAAAATCCATTTGGTAAATACAATCATAAAAGGCAACAAGAGTGGACAAATGAAGCTATGCATTCTACCCCTCTGAAATTGGTTTCCCCATCACAGTGGTTTACAACAGTGTTGAAGCAAAACTGAAAAAAAACTCACACTGAACATATTGGTACACAATAACACTTTCCAGACATTCTGATTCATATATGTAAGCTAACTACAAGTGCCCACCATTCCATTCCTTTCTTGGACAATCAACTGCATGTGTACTGGAATCTTAATCCATTAGAAAGATTTTTTCCTATGAAATTTTCCAATGAAATATAATTGGGACCCAACCCTGGTAAGGTACTTTTAGGTGGATGCAATTTAGACTTCTGTAATGTTTTCATATGAACTCAGTGAAACTAGGGTACTGATATATATTTTACAAAAAGTGTCTTCCCTAGGTACCATGTATATTTAAATAAAACATTCCTAAAACTAAACTGTAAATTTGTTAGAAATCGGAAGTGAAAAAATAAAAAAAAAAGCATATCGCAAAGCTTTCCTGTCTTAGATCATCTACTTCTCATAACCCCACCCCCAATGGGTGTACAGAGTTCTGTGATTATTTAACACATCTATGACCAAACCCAATAATGTGTTTAGGTTTAAAATGTATGAAATGAGTACAGATGGATGAATAGGATTATATTTATGTTGACATGGATGTACTAGACCAGAGTTCCAATTATTTTCATGTTCACAAGGAAGAACTAAATAATCGGAGCTTCATGTATCTTTATGTTTATATAGATGAACCAGACCAGAGTCCTCTACATCTTTGTGTACACATGAATGAATTAGATCAGAGTTCCTATATATCTACATTTACACCTTGTTGAACTAGGGCAGAGTTCTGTATATCTCTATTTATTTCCATAAAGATGAACTCAGTTTTCTTTATCTCTGCACATGATTGAACTAGTTTTATTGGAATTAGCTAGTTTTACATCCACATGAATGCACTACATTGCAGTTCTCTTTTTTTCTATGTCAATATGCATGAACTAGATCACAGTTCCTATATATTATATATCTTCATGTACACAGTGATGAACTAGAACCAAGTTACTATTTTTCTTTATGTACACACTGATGAACAGGATCTGAATTCTATATATCTTTATGTATGTATATATATATATATATATATTATAATGATTAGTATATATAATGTACTAAGCACAAATCAATAATTAATTTTGGGGAATTTGTTATTTTTTTTTTTAAAAATCTTTTATCCTTGAGAGAAAAAGTACTAGGGCAGTAACAAAAAATGGAATTATTGGCCATATGAATCTATTTTGTTTGGCCTCAGTTCTGTACAGCTTTATGTACATAGGGATGTACTGGATCAGAGTTTTTTGCATTTTCATGTACACATCGGGAACAGGATAAGAGTGCTTATACATCTTTATGTACATACTGATGACCAGTTTTAGTTCCTATGTATTTTTTTAAAGAAAAGATAATGTCATTTCATGAATAAAATAACAACACATGTTGATGTTATACAAATGAAAATAATGTCATTTTAAGAAAAACACAATATACTCATGGAATGAACTGTTGAGATATCAAAGGACATAAACCCACAATCCTATCTCTAAAACTAATAAGGCTGTGTCAACACTGCACTGACACATATGTGTAATTGACTTATTAGTTTGCCTATAAGCATCAATAAAACTGATAAATTTGTTAGCAAACAAGCATGTGGTATCATATATATATATATATATATATATATATATATATATATATATATATATATATATATATATATATATACACACACATATTTCTATGATCCAACTGCATTAAGCCAGGTCTACCTAAGCATAATGTGCTGCAAGATCTGAATCAATGCAGTTTGTCAGGAGTAAACTGTAGAACAAACAACATAAACCAGATCTGCTGGTGCATTATGAAATGGCAGATCAAAGTCTATGTTGTTGCAGATGGACTGATTATATGCAAGTATATATGTACAGCTGGTGTTTATACACCTGTCAAGGCAATATGTCTGGTTGCATCATCCAAGTTTTTCATAATACAGATATTTATATCACAGTAAAAGAAGCAACACTGGATGATCCTAAGGATGTTCTAAACTGTTAGATGTATTCAATAAAAACAAGTTTTACAAACTAAATCCTGTTATAAAATGTAGTAAATATAGCAAATAAAACAGTTCAGCACACTGAGAATCACTACATATAAAGTAACTGTCACCGGTATGCCTATTGTGCAGATCAGAGGAAAAGTTGAATTCAGAATTGGTCTGAACAAATAAAATTGTTGCAGTTACTGTATGCTATGTCCATGATTAGACATTTTGGAAAATGCTGCAGCTTTTCAAGCCAGATGCATAACCAAAGAACAAGAATGTCAACAGAAGAAATTAAGTATTGTTGTAGTTATATATTCTGGGTAAAAATTGGATCCCATTCCCCCAACAAATTATCTCAAAAAGTATAATACCTTTTTACCCAATGGCTTTATCCAAGAACATAGCCCAAGAGCAATAGTGGTAAAAGGTGACAGGTAAGAATAGGATTAGCCATATTCAAAATATGCATTGAATTCAATGAGACTTTACCGATAATAATAATAATAATAATAATAATAATAATAATAATAATAATAATAATAATAATAATAATAATAATAATAATAAAAAAATCAAAATGTATTGAACTTTTATTGACCACTAGGACATAACTAAAGGACAATGGTGGTACATGAAAAAGAGAAGTCTTGAAATGCACGAGGATTCATTTAAATAAAGATACACAAAATAACAAAAAAAAGCACGAATCTCATTTTGCAAGAATTTTTCAAGAAATTCTTAAGTTAAAAAGTAGTAATTTCCATGAAAAACTTTCCCAATAGTGTGTTTATCATTGTGTAAATATAAAAGTAGAAGCAAAACACATAACTACACTACTTCAGCAAAGGGAAACTACTCCATCTATTACTTATCAATGTGACATGCCCAAAATCGCTTTAACTCCATCCAAGGACAAAACCCTGGAGAGAAACTTTAACCAATAGGTGTCCTATTTACCACCTTTATGGCCTCAACCAGAAACTTGACCCAGGAATAGAAGAAGTAAAATCCATAAGGTCGGAGTATGATGATGTCATTTTCCAAACATAAAGATGCTAATTGGTTATAGAAAGGTAAGTAAAAAAAAAAAAACAATGTATCCAAAATGTGTACCCACAAAAATTCCTGACTCAAAGGTTCCAGCCAAAAATGGGACTGAAGAAAAGGGAGTATATAATGAATTATATTTCAAAGATGAAGTTAATCAAGTTAGGGGTTGTGGAAATATAGCACAAGTCAAAATAAAACTTTAGCCTAAATCTTTAACCACAAATGTATCCCCAGTATAATTCTTGACTTCCTGACAAAATCCAAAGGCAGAACAAGGGGACAGAATTAGCAGTAACAGAACGAGTATGTGATGCTGTTATTTTCCAAACATAAAGTGATTTAGTAGAGGTTAGCAAAATATGAATTTTTGACGAACAGCATGTCTCCAATTTAATTTTTCAACTCATGGAACAACCCACATTAAAGAGTGGAACTGAGAAGAGAGGTATGCACATTCCAAATATGAAGGGAATAGCATTACAGAGCTACAATTGCTAAAAATTTTAACAACCAAAAGATGTCCCAACATAATTCCTGACACCAGAACCTGACTCAGGAAGGCAACACAGGCAATGGAGAGGTATGTGATCTTATCTTCCCAACTGAAGTGAACTGATCAAGGGCATAAAAATGACTGCATCAACATGAGTCCCCATTATAATTCTTCTCATTGCCCCATCCAGGGACAAGAGTGGTACTGAAAGAAGGGAATTATGTGATGGTATTATATTCCACATATAAAATTACTAAGGCATGAGCTACATGTGCTTGAAAAAATTTACCCAATGGTGTCCACCGACAAAAAACATAAAAACATATACTAATGCCACATATGTACAATCCAAATGCTACATGCCACTGTGTCAAGGGCATAAAAATAAAATTAAAACTTACTGTATCTTTGTTTTCTCTCCATTCACTCGAGTCATTTCATTTCTGAAATGATTTATTATTTGCTTTACATTCTAGTAAACAATGCTTGTCATTGTCTACAATATCCCTATTAAATGCTAGGCTGTAGTACATAACATAGTAGGAATTTTTAGTGATGGAACATTTAGTAATGAATCCCACCAAATTTAATACCTTAAATATTATGACCTGTTGAGATCTAAATTGGTGAATTTACATCCATCAAAAATACCTGCTCTCTCTCCATATATATATATATATATATATATATATATATATATATATATATATATATATATATATATATATATATATATATATATATATCCATTTACAATGATTAAACTGCAGGCATTCATGTCCACATCTAATTCCTCAAGCATGTAATATATATCTGCATCACAGACCTTAGTTTGCATTACCTGTCTGCCAAACTTTACATGTAACAATGTCATTTAGTAATAAAAATCTACATTGAGTCTCTGGCAAGATTAAATTTAATTTAATATCTCTATCAGGACTGTCCAAAAAGAAATTATAAACTAAAACAATGAAGAATTAAAATATAAAGTAACAATTCTGAAGTGAAACCTGCAGTGAGTATTTGAAGAGAAGACTATAATATTACCAGTTACTGGCAAAATCCGACAGCAGTATGGAGACTGAGCAGTATGGTTGAAGAGCATCAATGTGTGCCAAATTATTTGATTCACATTCAGATTTCTTAAAGTTGTATTTCCATTGGCTAATTGAAACTTCACCATAACATGACCCGTCAGATCTGCAAGTGGCAATCTGATTTTAATCAGCCTCAATATATGGTATTTTCTTTCTCCATGTTAATGACTTTTTAGATCTATTTTCTTTTGTGCATCATTTTCAGCAATAAATAATTTATCTACAGTTGAATTAATGTAGATCAATAAAAAGTTTAAATTATTTTAGTACTCACTGTAATCGTCTGACTTCTCCACTGAGCCTTGTACATTCAGTCCTAGAACGACACAAATAATTGTGACAATTCTGCACAGATATTTAACTTCAGTGAATTGAAATGGCAATAAACATTTAACTTCAATGACTAGAAACTGCAATAAATATATTTTTTAATCAATCGGTGTTATCCTTTTCTACCCCTCCATATATAAAAAAGTATCTTCACTGAATGATGCTACAACCTCATTCAATTTATTTAAAATTCTTTGACACTTGCTACTTCTTTAAAACAATAACTAACTATACATACCATGAAACACCCGTTGAAATAAGAAAGAACGTGAAACATTAAACCTTTGCCTAATATATGCGCCTTTTGGCCCTCTGCCTTTTGGCGCTTTACCCGATGTCCATATAAACATCTTTTGACAACTCTGTAAACAGCAGCCATTTTAGTTTTTGTAGCGCCACCTATGGGGAAAACCCCCTATTAGATACTACATTCATTGGCGAGACTGATCATAATGTCAGATCTTATGGTCACTGTTGATGCTCTGGTTGCAATCTGCTATTTAAAGCAAGTAGGTCGTAACTGGGTCGTATTCTCCATTTGACAAAATGGCAGTATGTGATATCGTTCGAAACTTACTCGAGTAGAATCACAACTATGAAAGCTTCAATAACTTAGGTAAAGGCTCTGAGACTGAGGTAGGAAGCCCTTAGTTTTTATAAATTATCAAAGTCAACTGATTTAGTGATGTAGACACAAAAAACTTGTAAATTTTGAGTATGAAAAATTGCCACTACAGTTGATAGTGAACAAGTTCTCTCAAGATTTAAAAGCACATACAAAATTCTTTTGTTAAAAAGATTTATACAGCTATATTGACCATATTTTACTCTTAAATCTTTCCATACATATGTGTACCAAAAACATAAAATGGTTAAAATTGCTGTTAAACTAACATACACTTCACTGCTTAACAGGCCTATGTGTAGCGGACTGCACTGGGTAACTTTGCTGCATGCGCATCGAAGGGCGAAAAAGCCATATACTCTATTAGGGAAAGGGTTAATCAATATCAAAGATAACATCCACATTTTTTGTAAGCAGGAGCAGTTAGTTACATCATTTGATGCATGTTAAATGTTATGCACTAACTGTCGGAGGAAAAGCATAAAATAAGGTGGAACTACCATGCTTCACATCCAGTTAAACACTTCTATGCTGATAATGTTTATGATCACAATTTGATGGGTGTAATTTTACCTGCTCTTGTTCAAGTCATCTATTGCTGATGTGAATTTTGTCCTGAATTCTTCCCTCTCCTGACTGTAAACATAGAACACACTTGTTATCATTTACTGGACATTACCTCCCTTAAAGTCATTTTAACATCAATAAAAAAGTTGGTAAAGACACAAAATAATGTCCATGTTGCTTAATAGACCTACAAAAGCTTTATAAATATATCTTCTTCAGAAAAGAAAATATATACTTTTTTAAAATTTCATAAATGAAAACTTCAGTGCATGAAATTTGTGTGTACATACATACAGCTTTCCTTCCTTACAGAACTGTTCCAGTGGCCTAGTGGTTAGAGCATCTGCCTCGGATGCAGGAGGTCATGGGTTCAAGCCTTGGACAAGTCATACCAAAGACTAAAAAATGGTACTAACAGCTGCCTTGTTGGCGCTCAGCATTAAGAGGTTAAGTGTTAGGACTGGTCGGCCTGGTGTCAGTATAATGTGACTTGGAGGGAGATCATGCTACATGTGTGCTGCATGATGCCATAGTGCTAGACATCAATACAAACTGCCACACTGCAGACAACGTTGCAATATGAGTGAAAAATCGTTAAAGCTGTTAAAAATCTAAATCACACACACAAACACATTCCTTATAGCATCCTCCATTATTCCAGATATTGAATTGTTGTGCCGTGAACCTGTCTACAAATTTTAAATAAACAATTAAATGCCTACTTTAACAAGTTTGTGTAATCAAAAAGTTATGAAACCAATTTATTCCAGTTTGGCATTGCAGAATCTTGTTACTCCAAATTACTTTTTTCTCAGATTTGCTCCTTTTGTGTTCAGCCTGTTTCATACAGCTTATGTACTCCACACTGAGCAACAGGACACTTTAACATTATTTCTGCAAATCAGCCAAGTCAGGTTGCTAAACTGAGCTTTACATCCATAACTCATCAATTACAATGGAATTTCTATGCAATCTGATGCAAATCATGTGGCAATAAACACTGCTTTTTTTACCAGTATATCTAAAACTTATCTACTACTCTATTGTTGTTGTTGTTAAAGGGTTTAATGCCATTTTTCAGCACAAGATAGGCTATACATGGCAACCAGTATTATTGGTGGAGGAAGAACCCTGGAAAACCCAGGGAAAAATCACCAACCCACGAGAAGCTACTGGCAGGCTTTCTCACTTACCCGAGTCTGGTATTGAACTCACGCAGACGGAGTTGAGATGGCAGTGATCCTTAACGGTCAGCCCCTACTACTCTAACAAGATTAGTTAACAAAGTTTAATAATAGTCTGCATACATTAATATGACAAAAAGAATTAGTCACCTTCATTTAGTGGCTCTTCATTTTCATTACATATTCCCCTGAACAAAGTCTGTCATCTCCTAGATACCAACTAATTACATGAATTTTACATGTACACTGCCAATACATGTACATGTATACATGTTGTTATACCATGGGAAACTGTAGGCATGTGTTAGTGTGTTATTAAGAGCAAGTCATAACCTGCATAATTAACATACTGGAGTAAGCTTAGATCAGTGTTTCCAGGATACAAAGGGTGACTTACATTAGTTCTGATCTTTCATATATTCAACAGTTTAGTACATAATGTGCTCATCATAATTTTCTATAACCAACCTTGAAATGAAGATTGAAATGGCATGGGTATGCACTGAATATGAATGAATTGTCCAAGCTTCATAATGAGTCATTCCAAGTATAAAAACTAAATCTACTAACAGGTTTAGGAAACAAAAGCGAATAACAAAACTTTAACCAAAACCTTCATACAAATTTTCAATCACCAAGACCATCTAAAGTGAAACGGACAAGTGTGCAGGTCACCAAATAGATTCCCTTTGTTTCATAATGATTTCATCTGTCTGAAGAAAATACATCAAGGAATGTAGGAAATATAAACAAATGAAAAACACACAACAAAACAAAACTGTTACACACAATTTACATTTGATCTTGACCAATAGTTCAAAGTACAAACACACAAATCACTAAATTAATTGTCTTAGCTTTGTTATGATTAATTCAAAGCATAAAGAAATTTCTATTAAGGGGATTAGGGAATACAAGTGAATGTAACTATTTAGACCAAAACCTTAACACAAATTTTCTGCGACTCTGGTCCCTACATAGAAGGGGTTAGAGTGTATATTGTAATAAGGAATAATCTCAGATTCATAATGATTCATGCCAAGTAAAATGTATGCAAAGTATGACAAAAATCTATCAATGGGTTTATGAAAGATAAGCAAATTAAAAACTTAACCAAAAACCTACACTGTTCAGGACTATGATGTCACTGGAAAAGTAGTGCTGTTTTCCTTTCCTCTAATGCAGGTTATTAATAATAAAAGACATTAACTGCAGTGTAGTCTAAACTTATATAACTAAGCTGAAAAGAACTAATAGGGAATACCAAGTGTGAAATAAAATATCCTTTTTGATAATACTTATCTGATCATAATACACTGAGTATGACACGATCTTGCAAATCAAGCCCACATGAAAGCTTTTTAAAGCAGCAAGACTGCTTAACTGTTTGACCACACAGTTGGGAGACTGACAAGAGTGATTCCCTCACTTTCCAACAAATTTTGGGGATCAAAGGGTTTGAAAGGAATGCATACACATCTTGACAGCCTTTAAATTCAAGAGAGTGCATCAACTACACCAACATCTGGGATCTGGACCTGGGACTAGATAGAAAAAGGTTGGTAGCTATGCATTCTGCTGTTACTGATAAATCCACAATGTATAAGGAATGCTCCTGAAGAGACCACATAATGTAAGAATGGGAATAAACTGCTTCCAGCTAGCCTGTCCAATCATAACTAATTTCACAACAGACTGGAAAAAAATAAGTAGCCATCTGACCAGCTGGATTTTTGGTAAAAATCAGTAAATTTATTCTAATCATGTATATTAAATTAAAATAAATAAAACAAACTAAGTGACAACAAATTATCAGGAATTGTTTCCGATAACCATTCGTGAGTCTGGTAAGATGATGAAATATATAACTCGTGTGTAGAAAGCATTCAACAGATGCTTGTATCTCCAGTTTTAAAAAAAATCATTTATGTCTATATAAAGTCTGATGGCACACACTACTTCTGTTTCTGAAAGTGGATATCTAATAACTATTCAGATACCTCAAAGCCATCAGAGATTAAACACCAAACAACAGAAAAGAAAAATAGAACTATTCAAAAGGAATGTGGCAATATCAAAGAGAGTAAAGAATTCACCTGGAATATAGAGACATGATGCATGCTAAAGCCATAAAAAATGCACTGTTCAGCTGATGTGGATGCATCTGATTCAGTTCCAGCAATCCACATCTGGAATTCCTCCTTCTGCTGACCTAATTTCAAGAACTTTATACCATAGCCTCATCGTGGGAGGCTGGGTCTAGTTCTGATACTGTTTACAGATGATGACGTGTCAATGGATGAGGATCATGTGTCTCATTCTGACTAATTTGGAATTATTTCATGCACAGTTTCTAGATGAGATGTTTGGATATGGATCTACTGGACAGTAAGGTCAAGGTCATTACACAGTGGACATGTTATACAGATAAAAATAAATTTTAAAAAATTTACTTTGATATAAATCTTTGTGTCATTTCATTTTTTATACCAACATCAATACTGATTTTAAATCCCAGTCTGGATCTGCAAGGAATATGCACCATAAATTATGTGAGGTTTTCTAATTTGCTGAGATCCCAAAACTGGGATCACATGATTCAGTGACAGAGCTTTGGTCATCACTGGGACAAGAAAATCATTTGGCCCACAAACACATGACCAAGAATGACAAGATCTGCTGCTGCACTGATAAGACCCTACCAGCAAAGACATTCCCAGGCTGATTTCAAGTCATTTATAACAAAGTCAAGATCTGTTCACATGAGTTTTGAACTCCATGCCAATGTGGGTAAAATGTTGAGATGCTAATACAGAGAATTTGTCCTTGCTGACAAAGAATCCAAAGTGAAAACAAGGAATTTTATATCTGAATATAACCCTTTGGGTCCTGTTACAGACTGTCATCCTAGTAGTTTGGAAGTGATACACATAGAGGTAGCTCTGAATGACAACATGACTGCATCATTCTTGTGAAGAGACAGGGACAAGTTCCATTTCATTTGTTGCCTCTTGGGGATATCAATAGGTATGACAAAGTTGTATTACAGCCATGGATACTAAGTCTAGCATTAATCCTAGTGCAACACCATTTTGAAACAGTTGTTGCATATTGAGAAAAGACTTCTGGTCTATACAAACTAATGCAAGTTATCACATTCCCAGGCTTGTCAATTTTTTGTTGATGGCTGGAACCTCAGTATAAATAACTGGCAACTAGTCTGTCTGGCATAACTGATCTGTCTGGCATAACTGGAGGCATGCAAGACGTGGGCAACAACAGCTTGAAAAATCCTTCAATCAACAAGCTGAATGCCAAGTCTTCTCTGAAGATGAGGGAGCTTGTTGGCACAGTACAGAAAAACAAGGCCTCACACTTTGCTTTGCTGGTTCATGAAGACAGGACAGGTTGTAATGAAGGGAAGGCTGGTGATGGAGCTGTCCAGCAAGGATCTCTGTGATGCCACCTAAATGAGACCATTACTGTAACATAATTCATTCACTCTTCAGTGCTACTGTCATGATTTCAAAATGGGTTAAGTCAAGATAATGATCACTGCACCTGGTCCCTCCAGGCCTCATTTGTGGCTGTGATGGAGATGGTATTGACCACAGCCAATCCACTCCAGGCATCAGTTGTGGCTGTGATGGAGATGGTATTGACCACAGCCAATCCACTCCAGGCCTCATTTGTGGCTGTGGAGATGGTATTGACCACAGCCAATCCACTCCAGGAATAAGTTGTGGCTGTGATGGAGATGGTATTGACCACAGCCAATCCACTCCAGGCATCAGTTGTGGCTGTGATGGAGATGGTATTGACCACAGCCAATCCACTCCAGGCCTCATTTGTGGCTGTGATGGAGATGGTATTGACCACAGCCAATCCACTCCAGGCCTCATTTGTGGCTGTGATGGAGATGGTATTGACCACAGCCAATCCACTCCAGGCATCAGTTGTGGCTGTGATGGAGATGGTATTGACCACAGCCAATCCACTCCAGGCCTCAGTTGTGGCTGTGATGGAGATGGTATTGACCACAGCCAATCCAATCCAGGCCTCATTTGTGGCTGTGATGGAGATGGCATTGACCACAGCCAATCCACTCCAGGCATCAGTTGTGGCTGTGATGGAGATGGTATTGACCACAGCCAATCCACTCCAGGCATCAGTTGTGGCTGTGATGGAGATGGTATTGACCACAGCCAATCCATTCCAGGCATCAGTTGTGGCTGTGATGGAGATGGTATTGACCACAGCCAATCCACTCCAGGCATCAGTTCTGGCTGTGATGGAGATGGTATTGACCACAGCCAATCCACTCCAGGCATCAGTTGTGGCTGTGATGGAGATGGTATTGACCACAGCCAATCCACTCCAGGCATCAGTTCTGGCTGTAATGGAGATGGTATTGACCACAGCCAATCCACTCCAGGCCTCATTTGTGGCTGTGATGGAGATGGTATTGACCACAGCCAATCCACTCCAGGCCTCAGTTGTGGCTGTGATGGAGATGGTATTGACCACAGCCAATCCACTCCAGGCCTCAGTTGTGGCTGTGATGGAGATGGTATTGACCACAGCCAATCCACTCCAGGCCTCAGTTGTGGCTGTCATGGAGATGGTATTGACCACAGCCAATCCACCTCTGATACCAACAATTACTAGAAAGATGGGCCGCTTTACCAAGATGATGCTGACAAAACTGGTACTGCCATGAAGACCAGATCAGGTTGATTTTAAAATATTAACTGAAGTACTGATGGCATCTACATCTTGGTGCATTTCTACACACTTGCCTAGTTATTCTGCTTGCCAAGAAAATTGACCATGTACTTATTACCTACAGTTACAGAGATTGACTTGAAAATTTACAAAGATAAAATTCACTATGCTGTGTTGACTGAAACTATTGTAACTTCTGGCTTCATGAATAATAATGATATTACTATATGCTATTTCATATTTCTGGCAATAAACTGCATCATTGATGCTAAAATGCTTTGACCAGTCTTGTTTTGAAAAGAGAGAAAGGAAGACATGTATTCCATTGCATTACATGTCTTCATCTCTAAAAGAACAGAGCAATACATTAACAGCAATACATTAACAGAAATATACCCGAACATACTACTTCCCCATGTTAGAAAACTCCTTATAATCACTCCATACTTATAATAAAACGTGGAATAGTTTTACAGGGTCTCTAAAAGAGCATGATTTCAAGAACAAGTGTCCAAAACAACTAATGTATTTTTATCATGTAATGATCAAGTTGATCTGAATTACACTTGGAGAGTGCTTCTTTAAAATCCAATACATATTGTATTGCAATTTGACTGAAAAACTTGTAAATGTGATTCAGGCTCTGACAATCACTGCATGTATTCATGTTATTTATCTGCAATGTATGTATGTATGTATGTGTGTGTGTGTGTGTGTGTGTGTGTGTGTGTGTGTGCATGTATTAAGCAGTTTTGCAAGAATAAAGAGGGAAGTCATCTGCAAAGTAATGTTTTCAATTTGTCTAACCATCATTTGATGGTGTGTAAAATCTGATATTGCTGCAAAGGAAAAAAGCATATTTCTTTCTTCTGCTACTGTAGAGAAGAAAAATCATCCTCTTAGTCTTTGGAATCATGAGGACATAACAAGCTGGCAACTTAATTTAGCATAAATTGAATACTCACATGAGCTTCTTGCGCTCTTCTGGATCTGTTTTATTGGACTGTTCAATCAGATGATTTGTGCGAGTCTTCCAGCGCTCCGCTTCCCCTTTAAGTGTATTTTTTTCAGCAGTCAGGTTATCCAGCAGAGCCTGCAGCTCACGGATGTTGTTATGGAGGGGAGTAATGTCCTCTTCAAGCTTTCGCACCTGATGAATATCACACAAGATAACGATAGTTTCCTGAATTACAACCAATCATACTGATTTAATCCTAAAATCTGAAAGTGATGTGGATAAATTACTAAAAATAATGTGCAACCATATCTTTATGTGGGACTGTTAGCAAATTAAGATAAATATTCATTTATTTCAACTTCATACACATCATAAAACCAGAACACTTATTAATGACAATTCATTTACCTTTGCTTCATTACTACATGCAATTACATTGCTTTTTAAAAATATACAAATTTAATGCTGATGTCTATGCAAACAAAACTGACAACACCACAGGATAAGTGATACCTATGTTTTGTTTATGCTTCACAATATAGAAAAAAATAGGTACAACCACCATCCATGAGGAAAAAATAACTGTCCACCCCTCCCCTGGTAAATTTAAGAATAGGCCTTTTAAATATAAAAAAGTTTAAAATGGACAATAATGGAACAAGTTTTACTAATATGCAACAGCTGTTGTAATTAATGTTATTTGTATTAAACATTCAAAACCACTGACCAAAAAAAATTGAAAATGTTTGATGTCATCACAGCAGAAGAAGTATTAAAAAAGGTTCTGCTACCTATAAAATGTATGCTTCTTTTTTTTGGGGGGGAAGCGAGACAAGTATTTCATTGAATTACATTGTTCAAGTAATTTTATGAGTATTACTATTATTACCTTGGCCTCTGCTTCCATCAGCTGTTGATGCAGACGTTCCCTCTCTGACCTCAGCAGTCGGTTGCTGTCTGTCAGCAGGTTAATACTCTCCACCTTCCTCATCAGGTCTGCATGCTGTGCAGCAGTCTGAATACTCACCTACACAGTAAATGATATACTAGATCATTCTGAATGCTCAACTACACAGTAAATAATAGACTAGATCATTCTGAATGCTCAACTACACAGTAAATGATAGACTATATCATTCTGAATGCTCACCTACACGGTAAATGATAAGACTATATCATTCTGAATGCTCACCTACACGGTAAATGATAAGACTAGATCATTCTCAATGCTCAACTACACAGTAAATGATAGACTATATCATTCTGAATGCTCACCTACACAGTAAATGATAAACTATCATTCTGAATGCTCACCTACACAGTAAATGATAGACTATATCATTCTGAATGCTCACCTACACAGCAAATGATAGACTATCATTCTGAATGCTCACCTACACAGCAAATGATAGACTATCATTCTGAATGCTCACTTACACAGCAAATGATAGACTATCATTCTGAATGCTCACCTACACAGTAAATGATAGACTATATCATTCTGAATGCTTGTCTACAAAGTAAATTGTTGACTATATCAATCTGATTGCTCATGTACACAGTAATTTATAGACCAGATCAGTCATTTGAAACATGCAGGCTAAGACACATAAATATTCATAATTTTAACTTGAATTAAATTCATCTAACAAAGCTCTTATCTTACTCTTTACACTATAACTGTTAATTTCATGCAGCGAAACAAATAAACATGAATTCTCATTTTACAATCAATTCAGAGTGAGTTGGTTTTGAAGATAAGCTAAAACTACCATTATTAAATATGTATATGGAAAAACAGACCTGTGACCGTTCCCTCTCCTCAGCAATAATTTTATTGGCTTCTTCCAGGTGTTTCTCAACTAGTTCTGCTTTCTGCTGAAGGCGGTTAGCCTCAGTTTGAACAACTTCTAGCTTAGATTCTGCAATCTCCTTCTCACGGCGCAGAAATCTGCAGAAATAAAATAAAGTAGAATGACATTTCACTATTAAAGAATATGCAAAAGAGAAACATTTCACAATTCCAGTTTCATGTACCTCAGTTATGGACTTCAGAAACAAGCAAATTTTATAGAAATTGAAGTGATAGATTATAACAAGCTTTACTTTGCAGCATCCTCACTATCCTGTACTTGGACAACTTGCAGTCCTGCTGATAACACTGGGGCAGGTGTCAATTTCCTTAAATAAAATGCTCCAAAAAATGCCATTTGTTGAATGTGAATAAAATTATGATCATAACTGGTAAATGAAACCTTGATTTTTCTTCATTTTATGTCAGAATTTGTAGTTTGCTCAAATTACTTTTAATACTAAAAACAAATTCTCAGCACACTCAGTGTTTCCCTTTATGTTTATTTGTGTATCAGAAGAATTTGATGCAGTGGATTTACACACTGTTTTCAGGATTTGTTCAATCTCCAATGCAAAAGACATGGGATGGCATCATGCCTGCTTGACGTGTAAGCATTGTATGACAGTAGCTTTCCCAACCCTCATGAGCTCTCACATGAAATTCACAGAGTACAATGCTTTATTTGTATTACAAAGAGGAGTTATATATTTTTTTGATAATGATTTATATGTAATTTTGCTGCATTAAGGTAAGGGATGTTAAATGTTAACTGTTTAAGTGCAACTTCTAAAAGGAATATAAATGACTAAACTCTGACTGGATAAATGTGCTCCAGGAAGAAGTAAAATATAACCGATGAAAGTACAAATTTCATGATAGAAGCTGTAAACTAGTTGTCGTCTGGTTAAAAAGGTTAGGATTTCCTATTGGCTTCAATATGTTATATGTTGGTTTATAACTGTGTTACAAAAAGATGAATGACTGTTCAAAGTGCAACTGTAAGAGAAAGATATAGATTGTTGAAACCTCTTGGAGAAATGTTTTCAACAATCAAAGACTGTCCATCTTGAAAATAAATTTAAACATAAAAAAAGTTTGCAAGAAAAAGCTGTTACTGACAATTATTTCCAACACAATTACAAAACAAGTAGTCAACCATTTCCCTCCCCCTGTCCATCTCTTTCTCAATTTGCAGATGTCCCTCTAAAAGGCTGCAGTATATATTTATTTTAACCCTACCGTCCTTAAGTTATTGAGGAAAATGCATATCAAAATACCATAAAACCACACCAAGTGATTTGCCTGCTCTTATCTAGGGATCTCAAATATGTGGCCAATGGGCCGTATGAAATGATTAGTGTCACAAAGTGTCATGATAGATAACAAAGGTGGTGCAACCCTTAGGCCATCAAAACTACTCTCATTTGGCCCTTAGGGTAGTTTGAGTTTAAGACCCCATGCTCTAATCATTGATTTCACAAGCCAGTTTTGGGGTTGTTTTTCAGTTTGCAGTAAGGAATTTTCACTTGATTCCTTTTGTAAGAGATACTAGATAGTTCTAAAATTTTCTCTTGGTTAAAATATCAAAAAGAAATTTCCATACTTTGATTCCAGTTCCACTTAAAGCATTGTTTACCTGTGTTGCTGAGATTCAGAGGATGACACGAGGCCATCACAGGGTCAGATGCTATAATGGCCAAAAACAATCTCCATAAATTCAAAATAAGACCATTTCTTCCCTTTAATTGAAACCATGTTTGATACTCTTCAGCAAAAAACAAGAATTAAGTATTAGCTGATAGGGATGGCCTTTTGGAACCATCAAAACATCATTAAGGCCATAAGAATTCTGGTGGAAACTCCATGCTGAAAAGTCTTTCCATTTTGGAAAAGTAAAAATAAGATGTTTAAGATGACTATCATGGTGGCTACACAGAATATTATAAATACCATTTGCATTTAAGACCAGCTAAAATTCATAGGAAGTCTTTTGGTAAAGCACAATATTGTTATGACATGTATTTGCTGCACAGAAATATTGTTGTACTTACTTGACCACTTCTAATAACTGTTCTGAGGTCTTGGCACTATCTTCCAATGACAATCCAGCTGACACTGAGGCCGTAGCACGTTCCTGTATGGACACTACTTGAGCACTCATCTGGAATGAAATCCACAGAATATTTGCCTATATATGGTTTCCAAAATATGTATTAAATATGCAATTTTTTCGTACGGTTTACGGATATTTCAGTTCTGTGCAAGACTGATCATGAATATAGCAAAAATTTGAAAAATGGTCATTAATCTGTTCATATAAATACATCACAGTGCAAAATGTCATGACACAAAAAACTGGTTATCAATCTGGTTATATAAATACACCCCTTTGCAAAATGTCAAGTCACAACAAATTGGTTATCAATGTGCTTATATAAATACACCACAGTGCAAAATGTCATGTCAAAAAAAATTAGTTATCAATTTCTGGTTATATAAATACATCCTTGTGCAAAATGTCACAAAAAATTGGTTATAAATCTAAAATTTTCTCTGAAGAGCTATTACTTGGCCAACTACAAAAAGAGGAACATGTTTATTTTAGATATACAGTAGCAACACACATAAGGCAATGAGACATTACTGATTCATTACATGCATGCTTAAAACAAAGATATAGACATTAAAACATTTTTTTATGCCCTATATAATAATCTTATAAAACCAGACACATACATATATAAAAAATTGACCTGTAATCCTGGTCTTTAAGATATTACACCTAATGTTCAATGCGAATCATTGACAATACATGGGTATACAAATTATGCTTCATTGAGCTTAAAATCCCTCCTCTATGGCCAAGACTGTGGGAAACTGGTTGCTTTGGTAATCTGTTTTTGGATCTCATCAAACATGGCCAATAAAGAGAAGATTAGGTGATATTGGCTGCATGCATAACTTGGCTGGATGAAGATCTTTACGAAAGGTGGGGGGTGGGGTGAAGATATCTTGTTCTGCCAGCTGTGAGTTTGTAGTAGCTGTCATGGCATTGGCTGCACAGCTATGTTCATAGATGCAGGCCATTCTAGAAACATATTTCAATCTATGTCCTTTGGGATTCAGGGTGGGAGATGATAAACTTTTGACCTTGTTAGGTGTGTGTTATTTGGATTTTTAATGTAGCTTAAACAGTTTTTCAGTCATATTGCAATGATGGCTGCAGTGTGACAGTTTATAGCGATATCTAGCACTAGGGCAACATACCACAGACATGAAGCATGATGTCCTACCCAGTCACATTATCATGACTCCAGGCCAACCAGTCATAACACTAACCCCTTAATGCAGAGCACCAAGCAAGGCAGTACCATTTTGTAAGTCTATAGAATGACTTGGCCAAGGATTGAAATCTCGACCTCCCGCTTCCAATGCAGATGCTCTAACCACTAGGCCACCAAAGCGTCTTGTTGACCTGTTGGAATATAACTATTAAGTCCAGCACAGAATTCACTGCTATGAAACTCCACATTAACTGCTGTATGTTGCTAAACATCTTTCAGTCCATTCAAAGAGTACTGTTTTGCCATCCCCAATACTGCAATGTCGTAGTTGACTGCAGGGATGGCAATGTAAAAATTTGGAGTCTGCATATTATAGTACCTCTCATTAATGTTTCTTGAAGACATCACTGTGAGAAGAAGAGTAGGTTGATAATCTGGTCCTGTAATTGTTAATGAAAGCATCCCAAAAGATCTCTACCAGACTGGAAGAAATTAGAATGGTGGTTCATTCATAAGTTAAAAGATGCTGGAGCTTTTGACCATGCTGTTAATGGAGCAGAAGGCAGTGAACAAAACTCCAGTGGAAGCAAGAAGACCTCTTCAATTGATGCCAGAAAGGCAGTCTTGTCTTCATGTAGTGAGCTCTAAAGATAAGGGAGCTCAAGAGCGGGTTTTTTATTGGCATATATGGAAGTGTTGACATCTCCTGTGCTATCAAAGGAGCTGCTTGTGCTTTTTCATTCCAAATCGATTTTCACATTACAATCTGGCATCCTCTTTGGGGCTCTCATTTGATATTTTTAATATCAAATTCAATTTGGCATTTTTCCCCAATCAGATATTCATAACTTATGCTAATAACATAAAGGTCATGCCCATTAAATACATTTATTTTACAGTTATAAATAGAAAAAATATAAGAATATTTGCTTTATGCTGGGATCAGCCTAGCTCTACTCCACAAATCTGGAATCAACCCAGAATACACTCTTATGCAGGGATCAGCATAGCATAGATTTAGATAAAATGGGATCAGCCCAGAATACATTAGCATGCTGTAATCAGCCTAGCATGTAGTCTATTTAAGCTTAGATCAGCCCAGAATACACTTGAATGCTGGAATCAGCCTAGCACAGATTATACTTGAGCCTATCATCAATACTACCTGATCTGGGATCAGTCTAGAATACACTGTAATTCTGTGATCAGCCTAGCACCGACAGGAAATCAGTCTTTTACACTGAACTGGGATTTTGCCTAGCACCAAATCTACTTGAGCTGGGATCAGCCCAGAATACACAGTAATGCTGGGATTCTGCCTAGCACCGACTAAGAATCAGACTTTTACATTGGGCTGGGATTCTGCCTAGCACAAATTCTACTTGAGCTGGGATCAGCCCAGAATACACAGTAATGCTGGAAATCAGCCTAGCACTGATTGGGAATCAGTCATTTACAGTGAGCTGGGATTCTGCCTAGCACCAATTCTACTTCAGCTGGATCAGTCCAGAATACACAGTAATGCTGGGATCAGCCTAGCTCCAGTTGGGAATCAGTCTTTTACAGTGAGCTGGGATCAGCCAGGCACCAATTCTACTTGAGCTGGATCAGCCCAGAATACACAGTAATGCTGGGATCAGCCTAGAACTGATTGGAAATCATTCTTGCCCATGAGTATCCCACACAGAGATATTTAATATTTAAATTAAGTATTGATGTTCTTTTAATTATGAGTTTGCAGTTGTAGAATATTAGCAATAATGAATAGTGGCATGTTTGAAAGAAAGGGAGAGTGAGTGAGCAAGAGATGAATGCATATACTCTTGTATCCTATATTTCTTACAATGCATGTATTAAATCATTCCTCGTACAATTTAGTATTATTCTGTTGTGTATAAATAAAATTGAGAAGTGGCAGCTGATAGGGGTACAGTATCACTATCAATACCTACAAAGAGGATGCTAAAGTATAAATTCTAATAAAAATTACCTGTAGAAATGGTTATTTGACTGCCTATACAAGTAAAAACACTTATGGTAACTACTAAGACACTATGACAAAAAAAACTGTACTTAACCAACCAAGACAGCTATATATTCTGCAACATAAATGAGTTGAATATGCACTGTATGAATAATGTAGTATAAATTTAATCAGTTTATAGATGTGGGATCATGAATTACATCATACAGGCTCTATATTTCAACTATGCAAAGTTAGTAAACTAGGTTTTAACAATTTTGCAGTGATCAGATGGTTGTTATTTTAATATATAATGATTAATTCAGACTAAGTTCACCTGAATAACACAAAAAATTACTTTGTACATTATTCACTGTTGGTAATAATACCAACTATAATCACAAATATTCTTTGTACATTATTCAAGTGTTGCTAAAGACACGGACTGCAACAAAAAAAGACTTATGTTATTATCTTACAGTACCTTATGTAACTGGTTGCATACATAACAATACAAACTGTGACAAAACATAAATCTCAGTACCTTATGTAACTGGTTGTGTTGTTAACTGACTGTAAATAAAAATAACTCTTGCTACTTTATGTAACTGGGTGTGTAGATAACGACACTGACTGTAACAAAAATAACTCCCAGTACCTTATGTAACTGGTTGTGGAGATAACTGTTTTGTTCTGTAAGTTCTTTTAGTCTTGAGTCCATTCTCTGTTTGTCCTCTTCCATAATACGTCGCTGATTGTTCCATGAAGCCTGAATAAGAAACATTACAACAAAACTTCAATACAAATCAATTTCTTCTCTACAAACAGCATTTTTATGCATATTTTTTTACACAAACCATTAACATATTTGATGCCGACATTCACACCAAAAACTGTGATAATGTTTTAGTATTTTCAGACACAAAAAAAGTTATGCAAACATTATGAAGCAATTGCACATTTTATCATTCTGTCATTATTCTGCAAGCTCTTTTAAATATTTGACCTTGGTCATTTTTGATTATGTAAAAAAAAAATACTGAAGTATAATTCCAAATTTTACCAATCGAATGATTTCACACATATGCTTACAATGACGTACCACAATCAAACTGTGAACTAGAATTGAACACCCTTTTCCTTCTTCTGCTTACAATGACGTACCACAATCAAACTGTGAACTAGAATTGAACACCCTTTTCCTTCTTCTGCTTACAATGACGTACCACAATCAAACTGTGAACTAGAATTGAACACCCTTTTCCTTCTTCAAACTGCATCTCCTCACCAAAAAAAAAGAAATTGTGATAATGGAATGACATTTATGGCTCTCACGATGAACAGCAGTGAAGACATTCTGAACAAAGGTACACCCAAGCCAAAACAAAATGGGTATGTGGAGGGGAGGATTTTGACAGGGACCTAAAATGCTAGGCAGATTATTCAGCATTGATGAATAATGTAAGGGTGTTTCCTTGATCACTGTCAGTCATGCACACTGACAAAATACCAAGAAAATGGCTGTGAGGTCAGCATGACACATGTAACTGTACACATCCAACCCATAATTAATTTGAAGAGTCTCAAAGTGCAGAAACCATGTGCTTTCATAATTACAGTGTTGCTGTTAGATGATTTGTACTTTAAGTAAAGCTGCATGCACCCATAAAAGTGCAGTATACCAATAAAAAATCCAGACAATCATCTGAAAATACAGCATGTTTACCAAGTCTTGATATTAACACCCTCCAGTCACCAAGTCTAAATAATACTATTTTATTACATGACCATAGTTTCCCAAAATATAACAGATTAATATGAACAATCTGGTTGATTTTGGTAGTAGGACAATTATTTAACATTGTTATGTGCTGTCAAGAACATACTTGTAATTTATAATATTTGTTACAAATCAGTTTTGGGAAGGAATCTAGCTTCAAAGCAGACACTCTCCTGTTAAATCAGTTTTTGGAAGAAATCTATTTCCAAAACAGGCAATCACCTGACAAATCATTTTGGGGAAGGAATGTAGCTTTAAGACAGGAAATCCCCTGATAAATCATTCTGGGGAAGGAATCTGGCTTTAAGATAGGCAATCCCCTGACAAATCAGTCTGGGGAAGGAATCTGGCTTTAAGATAGGCAATCCCCTGACAAATCAGTCTGGGGAAGGAATCTAACTTTAAAGTAGGCAATCCCAGACAAATCAGTCTGGGGAAGGAATCCAGCTTGAAGGTAGGTAATCTCCTGATACAAAACCATCTTATTCTGCACCAAAATGATACGTATTCACCATTCCATTTCATTGAAAAAGTGTGGCTTCAATGGTGGGGAATACAGTTCTTTTCTATCATTTTATCATCTGTTCTACTGAGTGCTGCATACCTCGTTTTCTTGTAGCAGCTGCTCCGACTTCTTGGCTTCCTCCTGTACCTTCAACATCTGCTCACTGAAGTTATCAAGCTGTAACATAATCATATAACTCAGCTTTAATTTACAAACATGTCATACAGCTTTATTTTTACAAACATTCCATTCAACTTTATTTTACAGATAAGCAATTCAACTTTATTTTACAAATGTGCAACTCAACTTTATTTTACAATTACACCATTCAGCATTATTGTAAAATCATACTCTTCAGCATTATCTTTCATTCATACCATTCAGCTTTATGTTACAATCATACAGGTATAGGTAGGTAGGTAGGTAGGTAGGTAGGTAGGTAGGTAGGTAGGTAGGTAGGTAGGAAATCTCAATCAAATACTGGCTATATTGGAATGATTGAAAGTTAAGTTCAAAATGTTAGAGATAAAAGAAATTGTACTCAACAAATTTGGTAGAGTTCATTTTCAGTATGATAGTTAATGTTTACAATGATGACTAGAAACAGAAAAATTAGTCTGGCAAAGACTAATTTGCATCTGCAACAAAATGTAAACATTAAAAATGTTTCTGCTATATTGAGATATATACAAGGATGTCATTGTGTGCCAAACAACACTTATGATCTTAGCCTCTGCAATAATCTCTCCATTTCTCTTTTTGCTAAATCTACAAACCTATCGATGGAAATGGAACCAGATTTTACATTACTATAGTCAAAGGCATTGAGAACCTCTGGAGCTGAAAGACAATAAAAGAAGCACAGTTTGTCCATCAGTAATTACCATGATTGGCTACAACAGATTATGGCACATTTACCCACTGAATTATGTATAGATTTCAAATTTCTAACTGCACTCGCTTTCTCAATATACAGCCTAAAAAGAATCTCTATGGTCATGAAAAATCTGTGGTCATGAGCTAAACACAAATATTTAACCTATTTAGTAAAGTGTAAAATTTAGGTTAGTCACCTTTTTTGGTAAGGTTATAATAGTACTAACAGAGATGTATCCAATTATCAAGTTTCAGGATTCAAACATAAATAGCATCCAATATGTTATTAAAAAAACCCATCAACAATGTCATTATTGCATGAAACAGGTCACAGTGACCTCATTTTGTAATATATATGAAGTACTTATCAAGATGCATCCCCTCACCAAGCTTCTTTTCTTAAAAGGACTGTATGCACACTACATGCCAAAAATTCACATAATCATAAGCGAAGTTCAAAAACTTATCCAAAACCTGTAAATAATGAAATATAGGTCTTAATGAGCATCTTTTGTCGTAAGGGTATTGTACTAACATCGATACACATCATCATCAGTATCAAAGCATGAACAGTACTAAAAATATGAACACAGAAAATATGACCCAAGTCAGTGATGAGTCAAATATGGGTTATTGTGATCTACTTATGAAATGAATAAGTTGTGCTTATCAAGCTGTATCACTTCACAGTGTTTCATGAGTCAAAATATGACAACAGATATATACCCTGTGAAAAACCTACATACCCATATGCTAAATGCATCAACTTAACCCAAGCCAGTAAATTTTAAAAGTAGGTCACAGTATATCTCTTCTGCTGCATGGATATGGTACTACAATCATCTAGTGTAATAATAAATCATGAACAGTGCCTAATAAATAAACTTAGGCAAAATTTACACCAAATCAACAAAGCATTAAATAATGGTCACAATGATCTACTTGTCTGAGCAATATATCATATCATGAAGTTCCATGATTCAAGGTACAAGCATGTATACAGGGTGTAAAAGAGTCAATGTGGTCCTGAAGTATGCAGAAATGTAACCCAAGCTAATAAAATACAAAATGCAGGTCACAGTGACCTTCCTTTCTTGCTTGGGTATGGTGATTCTACCATAAACAGAGCAAGAGACATAAACTTAAAGGCAAACTTCAACCAAAGTCAGTGAAGCATGTAGCATGGGTCATAGTTACCTACTTTTGAGATGCAGATTAATATTCGTGATGATGCATCCTTGCATCAAGTCCCATGATTAACACGATAACAGCAGTACAACAGGAGTAAAAATAACTCTCCTAGAGGGTAGCTAAAATGTACAAGGATGTACAAGAACAGTATCACAAACTTTCTCTTCAAGTTAATTTATAATACATTGCAAATATTACAGTTCTGCCTCCAATTTTCACTTTTAATTCCTTAAAACAATGAGCCATGATTTTCTGCCTCTTTGAAACAGTAATGAATCGAAGTTCCCAATAGTAAAACTGGTTACCCCTCCTGAATCACTATATGTCTTAGTAAGCAACCTTTTCTAGGCCTCAATAACCAAATGCTTGTATACCTTTTTCTTAACTGTGGTAAGTGACTCCATGGTGGCAGCATGTAGCATCACTTCCCGCTGGTATCTGTCCTGTGACTCGGCTGCGATTTTGCTCTGTTCTTCACACTGCTGCTGTGCAAGCTGTTCCCTTGAAATGGCTGACTCACGTCGTTCAACTGCCTCTTGGATCTCATGCTGTAGACTAGCAAGCTGTTTACGGAGTTCAGCCATCTGATTTTTAAAATCCATATGCATTTTGTAAAATCTGGTGGATTTTCATAGTAATATTAAACAGGAAAAAATGGCTAATTATCTAATTTTAAAATCTCCTATTTATTCCAAGAGAGGATAATCTGTGGCTTTCCAAAACTGAATCGGAGTGTAATAAAGGATTACATGGCTCACTCTACTGACTAGTCTCCAGTAGCCATTGCAAACATTATCATACAGAAACAAATTCAAACTAAAGTGATCTTGGTTCCTTTTTTAATTAATATTTTTGCAATCTTTTATCTTAACATCTTTATATTTATCATTTTCAAATTACAAGTGTTAACTTTTAATTAGCACTGTATAGCCTGTGGTGTGTGAAAACCACTTACTTACAGACTTGCCAACCCTAACAAGACCTCAGCAGAACAGTCATTATTTTTACTTTACGTTTCTAAACATTCTGGCAAGTTAAATTTCAGTTAAGCCGACTCATGCTAATATGCTTTGGTGAAACAGTTTTCGGTCCAACTGATGAATGCTATCCTTACTTTTTGAATATCACTCCAATCTACATGGACTAATTTTTCATTTCCATGGTCTAATTTAGATTCCTATACCCTCACTCTTTGATATATTCATCACATGGAATCTAGTTTTTAAAACAAGTACCTAATGATCCACATTTATGAGAACCTTCAACCTGACTTACACCAACTTTAATGAGGATTGTTAAGTTTGTAGAACTGTTAAACCGGTGTAAACTAACTATGATAAATTCAGCCTAACAGAACTACATTTAACCCAAAATTATTTTTAAAAGTTTGTGTAATAAACAGCATTTGGGATTTCATAATGGTAAGCTAATAAAGTTGCTTAAGGTTTAGTATAATATTACTTTGATAATTTTCAGCACACACAACAAAGAAGCTTACATTTTGGTGATTCTGTTCAGTTATTTTGATGTTCTCATTCAACATGTCCTGCCGCTCCTTCTCTAGCATTTCAACACGCTCAAGCAGTCTCTGTCTCTCTGATAAAGTAATAAATTCTATCAAAGGCAACACTAAAACAAGCATTAGAACTTAAATGCAACAATACTTTTACAAATCATAATGTCCCCTCATACCTATTACAACTCTCTTTAACGTAAATCTTGACTAAAATAAAGTGTTTAAAACTAAAGATGAAAATTAAAATTTCTTTTCTATAGGTCTTTAATGCAAAAATGTTTCTTTGGAGCATAATTGAGATTGTATAAATACTGAAGTAATATAAAAAGAGCAATGAAATGTTCAAGAGATACAGAACCTTGCACAAGAGCTCATTAAAAATGAAATCCATAAAATGAGTTGAGCAAATGACATCTTTTGCCAGCCCTGGTAAAGAAAAGACCGCAATTAACTTCATTTGAAAAATGCACAAATGTAAAACTCTATTTATCACATTATGAAAAATAATGATTTTCTTGAACAAAACTGCAGAATAAAAAAACTTTGAGCTATGTTCCTTGATTTTAAAAAAGTTACACTTCAAAGTTAACCCAACACATACTTTGGATCATGACATCAAATGTTGACATTATGAGGTGTAATTACATGTCTCACATATCTGAAAATTATAATATAGCTATATTAACACTGCAGTCAAAAGACAAATGAATAAACTTCTCTTGCAAGTACAGAAAATTTGCCAAGAAAACTGGTATATCAAGAAAACTGGCAGGTATATCAGGAAAACAGTGATATATCAATGAAACATTGATATATCAAGAAAACAGTGGTATATAAAAAAAAACTTAATGTGTTTAAAGATGATTTTTGGAAATGAATAAATCAGCACAAGTTCAAACATCAGAGGAAACTAAATGCAATCATGTATAAATTCATTTAATGGTGAAAGTAAACAAAAATTAATTCAATGATTATAATTAATAATGTGATTTATGCATCCACCCCCAACCCCCCAGATCTTTAATTAATCAACAACAAAACATGCATTACAGTTTATAAGAAAATCAAACTGCTATTTATCACAATATCTGCTACAACCTAAACAGAAGTAATTTAGAGTCCAAAGATGATAACTCAGTTACAGCCTAAACAGAAGTAATTTAGAGTCCAAGGATGATAAATGTATTACAATCTAAACAGGAGTAATTTTAAGTCCAAGGATGATAACTCTGTTACAACCTAAACAGAAATAATTTTGAGCCCAAGGATTGTAAATGTTACAACCCAAAGAGGAGTAATTTAGAGTCCAAGGATGACAACTAAGTTACAACCTGAACAGGAGTAATAGAGTCCAAAGATGTCAACTTTGTTACAACTTAAACAGGCAAAATTTAGAGTCCAAGGATGACAACTGTGTTACAACCTGAACAGGATTAATAAGGAGTTAAAGGGTGATAACCATTATTTCTGTGAAATTCCTGATGACAGTGTCTGTTAAGTTTATCACCATATGGGGCCACTTATTTTATTTACACCTCACCTTCTGAAAATTCCTTCACTTTCGCTTCCAGATCTTCTTGTAATCTTTTTGTTGCCTAATAAAAAGGAAAAATACAAATATCAACAATATGGTAAGAAAATAATTCAGAAATGAATAACACAGCATGCATATGGAATCTTACATGCATGTGGAAGCCTTGATGGTCAATGGTAATTACACCATATTACTACAAGGGGGGGTGTTAAACCTCAAAATACAATCTGCCCTGGAAATGATAAACACCCTACACAAAAAGCTAATTCTCCTGATCGTAATTTTTAAATACAATCTTCTAATATTAATTAAACTAATTCCAAGGCTAAAATCTAAATCAACAATAATAATAGGTACACTTGTAAAAAGATGTGCAAATGATTGGGACTAAGTGATTAATTTGTTCACAAACAAATATAATTTTAAATATCAGTGTTTGTATTGATCATCTGTGACCATTTCTCACCTTATAGAATATCATAGAAAATAATGATGAACAAAACCATGGCAAACTTAGACACAACTTGTCATCTCGTTTGAGTCCCATGCCCAATTATTTATCATTGTAAATATATGAGGAAGAATATTTTTCTTTATGAATTCATTATATTACATTTAGGATATGCAAGTCTGATTACTGATTATTTTATATTTAGGATGTGCCACTCTGCAAATTGATTATTTTATATTTAGGATGTGCCACTCTGCAAATTGATTATTTTACATTTAGGATGTGCTACTCTGAATACTGATTATTTTACATTTAGGATGTGCCTGTCTGAATATTGATTATTTTACATTTAGGATGTGCCAGTCTGAATACTGATAATTTATATTTTGGATGTGCCAATCTGAAATATGAATATTTTACATTCAGGATGTGCCAGTCTGAATATTGATTATTTTACTTTTAGGATGTGCCACTCTGAAAATTAATTATTTTACATTTAGGATGTGCCATTCTAAATATTGATTATTTTACATTTAGGATGTGCCAATCTGAATATTGATTATTTTACATTTAGGATGTGCCAGTCTGAATATTGATTTTTGATTATTTTACATTAAGGATATGCCAGGCTGACTATTGATTATTTTACATTAAGGATATGCCACTCTGAATACTGATTATTTTATATGTAGGATGTGCCTCTCTAAATATTAATTTACATTTAGGATGTGCCACTCTGAATACTGATTATTTTATATCTAGGACGTGCCACTCTGAATATTAATTTACATTTAGGGTGTGCCAGTCTGAATATTGATTATTTTACATTTAGGATATACCAGTCTGAATACTGATTATTTTACATTTAGGATGTGAAAGTCTGAATATTGATTATTTTACATTTAGGATATGCCAGTCTGAATATTGCTTATTTTACATTTAGGATGTGCCAGTCAAAATATTGATTATTTTACATTTAGGATGTGCCAGTCTGAATACTGATTATTGTACATTTAGGATGTGCCAGTCTGAATACTGATTATTGTACATTTAGGATGTGCCAGTCTGAATATTGATTATTTTACATTTAGGATGTGCCAGTCTGAATACTGATTATTTTACATTTAGGATGTGACAGTCTGAATATTATTTTACATTCAGGATGTGCCAGTCTGATTACTGATTATTTATATTTAGGATGTGCCAGTCTGAATACAGATTATTTTACATTTAGGATGTGCCAGTCTGAATATTGATTTTTTTACATTTAGGATGTGCCAGTCGGAATATTGATTTTTTTACATTTAGGATGTGCCAGTCTGAATACTGATTATTGTACATTTAGGATGTGCCTGTCTGAATACTGATTATTTTACATTTTGGATGTGCCAGTCTGAATACTGATTATTGTACATTTAGGATGTGCCAGTCGGAATATTGAATATTTTATATTTAGGATGTGCCAGTCTGAATACTGGTTATTGTACATTTAGGATGTGCCAGTCTGAATATTGATTATTTTACATTTAGGATGTGCCAGTCTGAATACTGATTATTGTACATTTAGGATGTGCCACTCTGAATATTGATTATTTTGGTGGCACTCTACAGTTTCGAATTTAGCATAGGGTTTGAATTTTAAAGAAAAATAGTTTCCCTGTGTTTCCTCAATAGTTATACTGGCTATTTAAAAGAGACTTTGTATATCTTAGGTATTGTTCAAAGAACCTTTTAATTCCCTTTATTTTGATCTATGATTGATGGGTGTAATATGGGTTACAGAGTATACAGCTTGGCCTTACTCCAGATGTGCACCTTTCAAAAAAGTGCTAGCTCTACTTGCTCATTTTCACTTCTCGAACTTCAGAGGTAAATTGTAAAACATAGAGCCGATAACTTTTTTTACATTTTATGTATTTGGTAACTCATTCATTGCACTTTTAGAAGCTGGTATTGTCTAGTTTGGCAAAATTCATTTTCCATATTTTTAATCTGCCAAGAATAGTGTACTTTAGACAAATTTAGGTTGATTCTTGGAGCACAAGGGAGCAGTCATTTTAGTTAGCAGTGTCCTAAGATCATTTAAAATTTCCAAAAGTACAATATCCAAAGAAATTTCAGCCACATTACATATAAGTAGTATATAGGTATGCCAACATTCTCTCCACTATGCAAGTTTAAAATGCAAACAACTTCACCTTACATACATCACTCTCTCAAAAGTACATAATAACTGGTGAGCGCCATCATAAAAAGTATATAGGTATTATTATTGTATGATTTAATTTTGATTGTATGGCTGAAAAATTTAAGTCGCAAGCATCAAAACAGTCCTTTGAAATAATTGCCCTGTATTTCTCCCCTCAGAACAGCATTTATTAGAGTCAGAGTCTCAAACAGGTACAGCCCCCCCCTCCTTAGAATAAAAAGTGAACTACTTTAAAAATGCGCATTGCATTTTGTCAACATAGCAACCAGTATTATGCTGAAAGACCGGAACATGAAACTAGCCATATTTATTCCTGAGATGTCAACAATAAATTTTACAGTTAAAAAAGGGATATAACAGGTGAGGTTCATAAAGGTCAAAGGTCAAAGAGTAAAATATTAACTATTCTTTGATATGGAAGAAAGCAAATTTGTTTTATCATTTATTTTTGAATTTCATTGAAAATAAATGAAAAGAAACATTTTCACTATGTATTTCTTTTACTTAATGCAACAGTTTTCAATTTAAGTTGACTTTACTCCTATATTCTAAGACTTCTAATTTCCCCATTATGAAGGTCACTACTCACCCAAACATGCCTCATGGCAAACTATGTATGCTAGAGCAAAAATAAGCATAATTAGCTTATTTTCATGGATAAAATCAATGTTAATGTACCATTTTACTCAGAATATCATACATAATATGAAAAAAAGAAAAATAATTGCATAAATGTTTATATTTGTTTCTAAGGTGGCGCTCTACAGTTTCGAATTTAGCATAGGGTTAGAATTTTAAAGAAAAAGAGTTTCCCTGGGTTTCCTCAATAGTTATACTGGCTATTTTAAAGAGACTTTGTATATCTTAGGTATTGTTTAAAGAACATTTAATTCCCTTTATTTTGATCTATGATTGATGGGTGTAATATGGGTT
The DNA here is from genome assembly GCA_016746295.1 of Potamilus streckersoni. NCBI lineage: Eukaryota > Metazoa > Mollusca > Bivalvia > Unionida > Unionidae > Potamilus > Potamilus streckersoni. Next base: position 573,011 of record JAEAOA010001541.1, read on the forward strand.
AGAGAGTATACAGCTTAGCCATACTCCAGATGTGCACCTTTCAAAAAGGTGCTAGCTCTACTTGCTCATTTTCACTTCTCGAACTTCAGAGGTAAATTGTAAAAAATAGAGCTGATAACTTTTTTTACATTTTATGTATTTGGTAACTCATTCATTGCACTTTTAGAAGCTGGTATTGTCTAGTTTGGCAAAATTCATTTTCCATATTTTAATAGCTGCCAAGAATAGTGTACTTTAGACAAATTTAGGTTGATTCTTGGAGCACAAGGGAGCAGTCATTTTAGTTAGCAGTGTCCTAAGATCATTTAAAATTTCCAAAAGTACAATATCCAAAGAAATTTCAGACACATTCTCTCCACTATGCATGTTTAAAATGCAAACAACTTCACCTTACATACATCACTCTCTCAAAAGTACATAGTAACTGGTGAGAACCACCTTTACATTTAGGATGTGCCAGTCTGAATATTGATTTTTTTACATTTAGGATATGCCAGTCTGAATACAGATTGTTTTACATTTAGGATATGCCAATCTGAATATTGATTATTTTACATTCAGGATGTGCCACTCTGAATATAGATTATTTTACATTTAGGATGTGCCAGTCTGAATATTATTTTATATTTAGGATGTGCCAGTCTGAATACAGATTATTTTATATTGAGGATGTGCCACTCTGAAAATTGACTATATTACATTTAGGATGTGCCAGTCTGAATACTGATTTTTTTACATTTAAGATGTGCCACTCTGAAAATTGATTATTTACATTTAGGATGTGCCAGCCTGCATATTAATTTACATTCAGTACGTAACAGCTTAATATTTAAATTTTTTTACATTTTTTAGGCTGTGTCACTCATGACATGGCAGTCTGAATACTGATTATTTTACACCTAGAATGAGCCAGCCTGTATATTTATTAATTTACATTCAGGATGAGCCAATCTGCATAAAATATTAGATTCAGGATTTGCCAGTCTGTATATTGATTATTTTACATTTAAGATGTGCCAGTTTGCATATTATATTACATTTAGGATGTGTCAGTATATTATTTTACACCAAGGATGTGCCAGTCTGAATACAGATTATTTTACATTTAGGATGTGACAGTCTGAATACAGATTATTTTACATTTAGGATGTGACAGTCTGAATACTGATTATTGATTATTTTACATTTATGATGTGCAAATCTCTGTATTATATTAGATTAGGATGTGCCAGTCTCTATATTATATTTAGGCTGTGCCAGTCTGAATATTATTTTGCATTTAGGATGTTATAGTCTCTATAATGATTATATTACATTCAGGATGTTCCCGTCTGCTTATTGTAAGAGGTGACCAATGGAGGCAGGAGCTGTAGTGCTGACTGGCTAGCATGCCTGACTTGTGTCTGAAAGGGTGTGGATTTAAATCCCACCACAAGATCAGTCCAATCAACAACTATGACTTGTCCTTGGGCAAGGCATGGTACATAAACTGCCACAGTACTAATATGTTATTGTTGTTGTAGGGTTTAACACCATTTTTCAGCACCAGATAGGTTATATATGGCTGCTAGTATAACTGGAGGAGGAAGAACCTTAGAAAACCCTGGGAAGAACCACTGAACAATGAGAAGCTAATGGTAGGCTTTCTCATGTACTCATGCTAGCCAAGCCTGAGACTTGAACCCATGCAGACAGTTGAGATGGCAGTGATCCATAATGGTGAGTGCTTTAGACCACTTGGCTACTCGGGGTTCCTATTAATAATATAAAACGTGTTTCTGTGATGTAAAACACCAAACCAAAGCAAAACTGGGATGCCACATTTTGTAAGAACATGACCATGCATGATGACTCATTAGGGAATCACAGTATGATGTATAATATATAAATGTCAAACTCTCAAGCACATCTTAACACAAAACATTAACAATATCAAATACAAAAATTCCCTGGCATCAGAAAACTTAAAGTTAAATGTCTGCTCTCTGCCAATGCAAGCAAAACAAGCACCAATGATTTTAGCTTCAAGTATTGCTAACCTTAAAAAAAAAACAAATACAAAACAGCATGTGTATGAATACCTAGAAGTTCCTCTGCACTTACCTCACTGTGTTCTACTAGACTCTGTTGAATGGTGTCTGCCTGATTCTTGTACTCTTCTGCATGTTCTCGAGACTTCTGAATTTGACTCTGCAAGCCTGAGTCAGATACAAACAATTACAGTTCATCCCACTTAACCACAAAAAAAAACATTGTAAATAAAACGAAAGGATAATATTAATTGTTAATAAAATTCAGATGCACCTACCTATGAGATACTTTAATTAGCTGTGAAAACTATGTATATTATATAATGGGTAACAATGAAGACCCAAATCTACTATGGAATAATATGCCAACATGTTACAGCATTTGCTGCTATACAGGTAATACATACAGGGTAGACCCTGATATGCGCTGTATGTTGTAAAAGACCAACACTGGATCATTTTCAAAATGTCCTATATTGACTGTAAACTGTTTATTTTATGAGCAAATAATAAAGTACCTAAATGAACAGGAAGTGAGTTTCTGCAGTGAATTCATTGTACAATGTTGAAGGATACCATGGACAGTGATAAAGGCAACACAGGAAGTGAGTTTGTTCAGTGAGTTCATTGTACAATGTTGAAGGATACCATGGACAGTGATAAAGGCAACACTGTATAGTTAATGGCTACCCTGCAAAGTGATAAAGATTAATCCATACAGAAATAAAAGCTATGCTGTATAGTGATAAAAGACTACACTATAGAGTGATGCAGATTCCCATTATATATATAAAGGCTACCCTGTACAGTGATACAGCCCACCATGTATAGTGACAAATTCTACACAGTACAGTGATAAAGACTACTCTGTTTAGTTAAAAAGTATCACTATGATACCATGTATAGTGATAAAGCTATAATGTATTGTGATACTGGATACACTGTACAGTGACAAAATATGTACCTCTTGCATTACGACAATGTGTTTTCTTATTAATATCAAGATATAATGTTTAATCATCCATATGTACTCTAGCAAAGGTCATAATTGGAAATAAAGACTGAAAGACTTGCCTAACAAATTTTTATAGCATAGTAAATTAATGTGGTCACCTAAAATATTTGCTACTTTGTAAAAATTAATAAGGAACTCATCACCACCTGTCCATTTTCTAAACCTACCATCTCTGCAAATGAAAGGTTATCGTGAGACAATCTTCATTATCTCATCTTTAAATTAGAATAGCTACGAATCTTATTTATCTATAGGTTATCATAGCTTAGGATGGACATAATCAACCGTGATGTCTTCAATTTTGGTCACTTAGAGTTTCTTTAAAAGTACCTTTAGGAAATATAATGAAAATGTATGACGCTGCCCTGATGCTGTTCCAAAGGTGATAAGTCTAAGCCCATTTTCAAACATTCCTGAAAGAAATAAGCATCTAGGAAACAACCTACTGTCAAGTCAGGTCCAGCTGCAAACAACACAGACCCTGATCTGCCTTGACATATTGCATTGGCAGATCAGATTTTGGTTTGTTGTACCAATTACTTTACAATGTACATAAATCAAGATCTAATGACACAGTATGTGCTGGCAAGGCTGGGTCTATGCAGTGGGATCTAATTTACAGGTAAGTACTGACAGTACAGCATTTAATTCTGAGCATCAGTAAAAATGACTCACTCTGTATCTTGGCTTTGTGCTCTTCCAACAGTGAGTTAAGATATTTGACCTGCTCACTGTCATCTTTCTCTTCCTCAGGTGTGATGGTTGCCAGTCTGGATTCTGCAGTAGCCAGTGTAGATTCTGCTACTTTTAGCTACAAAAGAAATGTAGTACTAACACTAATAACAATATTATCTTTTATTTATCCAGGGTGGAATAATTAGCTAATAGCTAGTTTACATTATGGCCCTTTAATTAATATAAATTAATGGGTAATTAATAAATCTACAATGTTAAATACTTCTCTATAAGAGAAAACAAATATAACTTTTACAAGGTTCACATACTGTTACAAAATTGCATCACAGCTACAATTTACAAATGTTAAATGATTATAAAACCAGGATTGCTGATAATATATCTACAGAAGTATTTTTTCTTTAATGTCATGCTGTAGTAACTATTCCATAAAAGATGTACCTGTGTAAGCAAACGATTTCATAAAATACTCTTTGCAAACTTTTGATATTTATAAATCACTGCTGGCACTCAACACCTTAAGATACTTCTGTGTTGAATTAATTGAAGAATACAGTTTTTCTGAACTACATGTAATACAATCTTTGATAGGCATCCACATAGGAGTGTTGGAAAGATATGACATACATGTTAAAATATCCTTAATATTTCAAATCACCATGGCTACTCATTTCTGTACACTGTATAGTATCTTCAAGTAAAAACTTTTGCAATTGTCCACACACTACCACAGTAAATATGTAATAAAACTTTTTTCATATCAACTTATCTGACATAAAACATCCTTTTTAAATTCCTATTGTCTTAGATATTTTTGGAAAGAATGTACCATTTACTTCTAATTGTCTACATATATCACAAACAGATAAGCATTAACTTGGTTTTCTGTACATGTGAGCTAACTTGATTTTTAGATATCCATTCCATAGCTCATTGTAAATCTTCATATAGTTTGTTCCCAGCAATGCTAAAATCTTTATTGCTAAAATATTGTGATCTGCATACAAATAGACTGAAAAAAACTGTTTCAAACACTTTGTAAAATCATTCTATAATAAAGGGAGAACCTAAATTTGATCCCTGTGACAATCCAGTGACCCTTCTCAGTTCCAAAGATGCATTCAATAATCAAATTTCATGACTAAACAAAGCAACCAATAAATAATATTCAAACACAAAATTTCATATATATATATATATATATATATATATATATATATATATATATATATATATATATATATATATATATATATATATATAGATACATATTCCATACCAAGATTCACAATTCTACAAAACTTTTGCATTTAACTTCAGACCACATGAGTTTCTAGATGCATACAGATTGCCAAAACACACATGGTCATTAGCTAAATGCCTACACTTATCTGTCTGTTGTAAGTATAGCATAGTAACAGATGCATACAGATTGCCAAAACACACATGGTCATTAGCTAAATGATTACACTAATCAGTCTGTTTTAAGTACAGCATAGTAACAGATGCATACAGATTGCCAAAACACACATGGTCATTAGCTAAATGATTACAAAAATCAGTCTGTTTTAAGTACAACATAGTAACAGATGATGCATACAGATTGCCAAAACACACATGGTCATTAGCTAAATGGCTACACTAATCAGTCTGTTTTAAGTACAGCATAGTAACAGATGCATACAGATTGCCAAAACACACATGGTCATTAGCTAAATGATTACAAAAATCAGTCTGTTTTAAGTACAACATAGTAACAGATGATGCATACAGATTGCCAAAACACACATGGTCATTAGCTAAATGGCTACACTAATCAGTCTGTTTTAAGTACAGCATAGTAACAGATGCATACAGATTGCCAAAACACACATGGTCATTAGCTAAATGCCTAAGTTTAATGAATCTAGGTGTGTATGTGTTGCTACTGCTTTAATTTGTACTTTTCTTTCTTTCATTTTTGTATTGCCAAATACAAATTTTCCGTATTTTACCTCACACAAAATCGGATTTAGCTCTTGAATTCATATTTCCGTATTTTACATTTTTTCCTGTACTAAATATGAAAAAAAAACTGTGGGTGCACAGGTCTGCTGTCACCAAGTTTCATGATTCCAGGTATAACAGTATGCCTACTAAAAACCTGAGCTATCTTCAATAAGAATACTGTAAATGATGTTATACCCCGCCATGTGTTAAGTCTCCTACACTGGCATTTTTAACACTAAATTTAATATGCAGATTCCATTTCTTTTTTATCAGCCATCAACATAGTTTCATAGTTTCTAGATGTTTTTCTACAAAAAGTATTTTTTAAAGCTAAAATAATCTTGATATTTGGTCTCTAAAGCAACAGGGCTCTTTCATACTTAAGTGCAAGCACTCCAAAATCTATGGTCAAGGCCTGTAGTCTAGAACTAAAGTTATTGCACAAAAAACTTTATTCTTCTTTCAGTCATAAAAAAAACTAACTTTTGATCCTCTGATTAAAATTTATAATTCTTCCTTAAAACAACTGTCATCTACAAAGCCTGGTCAAGGTCTGTGATGTAAAATTAATGTTATTGCACAGAAATGATTTTTCTTTTTTGTGACCCTGACCTTTTGACTTCAAAATGGAGAGGCTTTTTCTTCCTTACCCAATGTCCAAGACATCCACAAAGATTGGCTCAGGTATGTGACAAATAATTTATATCTGCATAAACCATTTTTCTTTTAGTTAGTGACCTTGATTTTTTACCTTTAGACCCTCAAAATGATATGGTTCTTCCCTATTCAAACACGAACAAAGTTTGGTAGCTGTTAATGATGGTTATTATACATAAACATTTTGTCTCTTTTTGGCCTGTGACCTTGACTGTTTAAACCCAAGAAAAGACTTCATTAAACTAAGCGTAAGCATGGGTGTTAGCACTGCACTAACCATGTCCTACCTGTAGTTTGAGTTCTTCGCTTGCCATTGTTGCCTCCGTCAATTTATCTTTGGTCTGTTGATGCTGACTCAGCTCAAGGTCCACCTGCTGTCTCAACGTCTGCACTTGTTTCTAATACAAGGTAAACAAATATGTCAGAGCCCTTGTGGATAATGCATAAGAAAGCAAACAAAAGACACAAATAGCGTCAGGTTTTAAAACCATTGTTCTCACCAAACTATCCCTTTTCTAATCCAAGAATACGGTTTCTGTGAAAAGCATTTAAAAGATGATAAAAATTATTTTTTATGTGAAGATTATCAAGAGAAATGCCTTTCCCTGATAGTTTACAATACAATTTTATTTTTGCAAAATTTTTTTAAAAAAAACTGGATATAAAACTCTTCAGACAATAATGAATATGGTCACTAGTCTTAAGAGGAGAAAAAAATATGAATGATTTTCTTTAATACAATCCTATAAACATCATTGCAATACCAAGAATATGCCAACAAATGTAAAGTCTTTTCTATTACAGAATGTTTAACTGTGGGATTTGCCAGATCTATGTCAACATATCCAAAAACATTTATAGAGTTTACAGTACCATAGCTACCACCTTGCTTTTCTGTCTCTTCCCATTAACAAGGATTCCCGGATTTCCATGTCTCTGTGCTACATTGTTGCATTTCTTATCTACTATTACTACTACTATTTCATACCTCACCATCACTACATGTGCCTTTAATATACCTCACACACAGGCACAGTAAACTGCTTGTATAAAAACATACACAGTACTTTGTGTGAAGCATGTTACAGGCATCTGAAACTTGCATAAAATGATACACTATAGTGTGTGTGTAGCATGTTGCAGGCATCTGTGGCTTTGTATAAAAAGATATGTGTGTGTAGCATGTTACAGGCATCTGTAGCAACTGCCATTTCTGAAAATGAGCAGAACAATTTTAAACTGCATGCTAAATATCTTCCATTTGAAAACTAATGACATTGATACTTTTGTGCCAAATTGACCAATCAAATATCACATTAAACCAGTAGAAACCAGAATTGTTACTCGTACATATATGTTCCAAGCACACACTATAGTGCATTTTAAATGGTATGCTAGCACACCAGATCCACAACCAGAATATTCTATGATACCGTTGAAACTCCAGAATGTGGAAAAATGAATAGATTCCCAAAATGACAATTCTAATCTTGATATTCTGTGAAAATGAGGAATTGTCACAACACTAAAATATCAGTTGAATAAAATGTGTATTTAATAGATGGAGATCTTACCTCCAGATGCTGAATCTCTGTCTTATGTTGCCGCTCCTCAGTTTCCAACCGTCGATTTAGTAATGTAGTGGTTCGCTCCAATGTCTCAATTTGTCGGCTAAGGCGACTTTTAGTCTCAAAGTCAGATCTCTCCAAATTATTCTGAATTGGTGTAGAAAAAGCTTTTGAAACAATTTATACCCGTAATCAAATTTTATTTACTTTTTTATAACTAGGTATCATGCTTTCATTTTGTTTGCAATTTGCAATTAACAGCATCTATTGCTAACCTTTTATGTAAAATTATTGTCATCATGAATTTTTATTATATTTTTATAAGCTGTCAATTATGTTCTCTTTCAAAAGCATTTGATCCTGTTTAGGTGTGAACAAGAATATTTGAGCTACAAAACTTGTTTTCTCAGATATGTCTTATTCTTTACATGTACAGTCAGTAAGTTTATAAGAACCAAGGATATCCATCCAGATAAATGTACTAACTGCTAGGTAGTGAGACCCTGCTTAAAACTGTCTATCATCTAGGACAGGACTTGTCCATCAGTCTGTGTGCAGATTGACTATGTCCATTGTCTGGATGTCTTTCTGGCTCTTTTTATCTACCCGTGTGATATGATGGTTGAACATGATTATGATATAAATCTGTATGCCTCTATAGTCTGTCAGTTGTGTGGACCAGATTCTGACATACATGCCTGGTTGTGTCTATGTATATTGTTGTAAAAGATTTGTTCCTGTATGGCCTTGCATGTTGACCAGGATCAGGCACTTTGATGAAAATCTATATGTTTGCACCTGTATGACTTGCAGAATAATCAACAAGACAATGCTTTGGGATGTTTAAAAATATCTGCTTGATCTTCAGGATGTTCAAAACATGCTAAGGGATGTCGGTCTTTTAGTTACTCTGTCCTTATCATACTATGTTGCCTAAAAGATGGCGATGGCAATGTTCTATGATGTCCACTGCTCTGTCTGTCTGTCTGACTTGCAGGTTGGCAAGGACCGTATTAAGAGGTAATGTTTTCTGTCTATATTTTTGTCTGTACCTGTATGGCCTGCAGGTTAGCTAGGACCAAGCTCTGTGAATGCCTTTCCCTGCGGATGCTATCCAGCTCTTGTACAAGTCGCTGCTCTGCCCCTTTCACTAAGTCTTTCTCCACACTCAGGTTCTGTACCCGTGCCTCAGCCCGTGCAAGCTTCTCCTGTGTTACCATCAGATCCTAATGGAGATAATCACAATAAACAAATTAATTATAGACATTTTGTTGGGATGAGAGTGTGCACCCAATGATCAGTCTTGAAAATAATTTTCTATAAAAAAATGGAATAAACTACTGTAATTGAGACTCTGAAATTATGTTGTATGAATCATTAAATAACAATTATGAAAGTTTAAACAGAACATACAAAGAGGAATGCTGTGAAACTTACCTCCCTTAGTGTGTTGATTGTCTGTTCATGTTTGGCAACAGAGTTAGAGTATTTCTGTGACTTTTCTCGAAGTAGTGCAATCTCTTTCCTGTAACTCTCAGCATTACTTTGTAACACCTTCTTCTGCTCATTGGCAAACTCCAACTATAATAATTTCATTCATTATGTTACCAAGCTGCATTTACAAATGAAGGAATTTAACATTTCGAAAAATAGCAAGTACAGAAATGCATTTATAAAACAAAATTGCCTCTCCACAATGACCTAAACATAAAACTTAATCAGAAGAGTAAATGAAGGTATCACTTTAAATTCGTTTTATATTCATGTTAGACATACAAAAGTAACATTTCAATAATATATTTTGAAGTCACTGTATATGGATATCTCTATCTCACTTTTTAATGCATTATAAAATGAAATAATTGTCAATCAGTTCTAATATATTATTGTCATTTTGAATGACCAGAAACATATTTGGAGCAAAATTTGATTCTTCAAAACCTACCTGACAATAATGCATTAATAGTACATCCATAACCATGCAAACCTGGCACTTCCAAGCTAAAAAATATGTTAATCCCATCTGCTGGTTTACTGTAGCAACAAAAGGGTTAAAACACTTATTGATTCCCAAGATGGAAGTCAGATGAAATAGGTGTACCATGGACAGATTGCTACTAAATCCTGTAACTCATCAGTTACAGCAGCAGGTATTTAACAATAGGGAGGGTTTAGGAATGTATGCTCACATTATGATCAGGTAGATTGTATTAAAGAAACATTTTAGACTGTTCCAGTGGCCTAAGTATTTAGAGCATACATCTCAGATGTAGGAGGTTGCAGGTTCAAACCCCCCCAGTCGAGGCATGCCAAAAACTTATAAAAATGGTACTAACAACTGCCTTGTTTGGCGCTCAGCATTAAGATGTTAGTGTAAGGGCTGGTTGGCGTGGTGTCAGGATAATGTAACTGGATGGGACATAATGCTACACATCTGCGGTATGATACTGCAGTGCTAAACAACACTATAATCTGCCACACTGCAGACATCATAGCGATATGACTGAAAAAATGTTACATGATTAAAATATATTAGGATGAAAGGTAACAGGTGGAAGGCATTACATCCCCATTACAACCATAAATTTGTATCTCCATTACATAGCAGCTTCAATTCTCTTATGAGTTACAGGTTAGGTTGGCAAATGGCAACCATTTACAAATAAATATCTACTCATGCAAATCCACCTATGCATGTATGCCAACCCCTGGCGAGGAAAAAGTGTAATCCAAGAGGACAAAAAGAGTAATCACATATAGCATGATAAAATTCAATGAGCGTATGTCCAAAATTATCTATTTACCTCTTCAGTCTTTTAACATCAATAACTGCTTTTCATATGTAGCACTTTTAGCCTTAAAAAGCAACAGACTCTCATATTGCATATCAAAACACTTTGTACAAATTGAGACTGTGAATGTTTTGCAAGAAATAGAGCACTAAGTGCTGGGTTACTGAACCTGGATCTGAATTCAGTTTATTTTTGTTAACAATACTGAACAATCTCCCACAGTCAGCATTAAAATGGTAAAGAACCAATATTCCTTTCATAACCTGACAAAGAAAAGAAAATTTATATCTTCCAGTTACTGGGTCTTTTAGCTGGGAAATAAGGTGCCATTGCAGATCAACTCTGTCATCATAATCACTACTCCTGTCTGAGGCATTATTAAACAGCTCAATTTTCATGGCCTCTGCAATTTTACGTGACTCAATATCTTCTTCTAAATACCTAACAATATAAGACGATTTTCTTCTAGCACATGCAAATTTTCTAGCAATTTTGGAATCAGGAAACATCTTCCACAACTAGGTGCAGTACATGTTCTATTGAGAACACAGTAAATAACGACTCTGCAAGTTACTAAACTTGTAACTCCCACAGGTAAATCCATATCACCTAGATACTTTATATTAAGCATTACAAATGGCATGCAAAGCATTATTGTCACACTGACCAGGATTATAGTTAAACAAAGAAAGCGAAGAGAACAATGTGGCAATTTGTACAAGGTGTGGAAAATCTGTCCAAAAGGCTCAAGACCAACATTAACGAGGACAAAAGGGAACACAACAAACAGTATGATAAAAAAAGTAGGAACCAAACTTTTCTAGAGAAGTGGAAATATGACCGGCCATGGCTTAACTTTAACCCCAAGTAAATACCATGTTTTGCAGATTCAGCAGAAAGCATTCAAAAATGGAGGATGAAAAAAAGCTCATTTAAAGTTGGATGTTCCAATTTACATTCGGAAACAATAGTATATCATGAAAACAAAATCACAAATCCATCAAAAATACATCATCATGAATCGAGAATTATTAAAACCCAAAGGACAATCAAGGGAAGTAAAATTGTCATGACGCTAAATGAAAAAATTGAAGGAAGAATGTAAGTTTTGTTTAGGAATACACACACCTAAGTAAAAATGAAAAGGCTGTTAAGTGATTATATGTGGATGGTCCAACTGGATGCCAAAAAGGAACTGATGTTGATCAAACATGTCAATGACAAAGAGACAAAAGTGTTTTCAGAATTTATTGCACAGTGTGCAAGAAATAAACTTGAACAAAAGATTAAATCAGTACCATTTTTTAGTATTATCACTGATGGTTCCACTGATAATGGGTTCTGTTAACAAGAAGCTGTTTATGTGAGAACTGCCATGGGTGGGCAAATATGAACTTCATTTTTGGGTATAACAGAAGTTTCATGAGCTAATGCTGATGGGATTTTAGGAGCTATTGATGATGCATTTACATCAATTGTAATGCCTGATTACAAAAGTAAACTTCTTGGATTTGGTTCTGATGGAGCTGCTGTCACTACTGGAAAAAAAACAGAATCGCAAAAATGTCTTGTAGGAATACATCGCCATGCTCATCATTTGGAATTGGCCAACAAAGCTGCCTATCCATGCAAAAGTGGAGGAGCTGCTAAAAGGACTTTACTATTTTTATTGGAATAGCCCTTTTAAATAGAAGAAGTGATTTGTTAGGTGCATGTCAGGTGCTGGGAATCACCAAGTTAGTTGGTGGCACACTGGCATAGGGCTTTGGACAATTTGTGGAAATCATGTGCAGCAACAGTCAGCCACCTCCAGACGTTCACTAAAACTGATCAGCCTTTACCCAGAAGACCTGAAGCAACTGGGAAAGCAGCTGGCTATCTGAAAATGTTGCTAGATCTTCATCTTGTTAATTATGACCACTTCTTGACAGATGTTTATAAATTTACAATCCAAGTTATTATCATTTCTTCAAAATGAGTCTTGTTTGGTGTCTTAAGTGTACCTGAGATTTCTTGCAACTACTGAAGTCTGGAAACAGTTGAAATTAAGAGCTGGACACAAGTTAAAAAAAGTTTCTGCGGGATATTAATAATGGACCTAGAAAAGAATTTCATGGTTTTGTACTAAAAGAACAAAATTCTCCAACATCAGTGCATTTATCACTTCATGCTAATGAGGACATGGATCAACAGTTTAGCAGAACACTTGGATGTCCGATTTGACAAAACAGCAATGTGATGCATTGAAAGCCACACATTTTGAAGATTTTCATTTATAGCCAAGATAATCAAATTATAATGGATTTGGTAATGAGATCATTTTTCCCCAGTAATGACAATGGCAGGCTTCTATCCAAACAAGGTTGAAGAGGAGTGGCGAACTCTTAAAAAGTTTACTTTATGCTTGTGGATGTAAGGTAGAGAATTTACAATGGTGTGATGTTAAGAAATATATTTCAAGGAGGTCACACTTAACATTCTTACACTAATGGATATTGTGTTGACATTTCCAGCCTTGTCTGCAGATGCAGTGGGGATTCAGTGAACAGAAAATAACGAAATCTGATTGGAGATGCAGATTGCACAGCAGTGTATCAAATGACTTGTTAATAATTCATTTTTTAAGTGAAGACATTTCTGATTATGATCCAGTACCAACTATATATTTATGGAACTCTTTTGGACTGAAACAAAGAAAACCACTTTATATGAAGGACTATTCAGAATCGGGTGAAAAAGATTATGATTTGGGACAAACTGATGGCAAATCAATATAATTTATGTATATAAATCTATTGTTGTGTTATGAACATGTATTTTGACAACTAATGGATTTTGCTGTGTACTAGTGTGTGTTTTGTCCTGTTATTTCAGTTGACTAGTTAATAAAAAAGTTAAGTTTTGAACCCTGGTATGTATATAGCATGCAAAATACATGCTGATAATAGCTGAAAATGCACAAACTACACTAATGCCAGTAACATGTGAAATGCTGACCAAAATGAACTTGTTTTGTTGTATGAGTGTAGCACTAATCATGATGCAATCATTTAGGTCAGTGAATCCAACATGGAGTGATTCTGTAATAAACTTAAAACAAACTTTTATTAAGTCAGTGAATCATAAAGCATGAGTCAGTGACCTATTTTTGTGATGGAGGTGTAGAACTCATCAAGATGCATCCCCTCATAAAGTGTCATAATTACAGGATGAAGTGTTGATGTCATTTTCCAGCTGATGCATTTCTGAAGGGCACTAGAGGATGACCAGTTGACTATTTCCAGTAAGCAATTCTGATTATTTTTTGGTACAAATGTGACAGTTTTGTAAAAACCCGGAGCAGGAAACTACTGCTGGGAGTAGTACAGTAATTCTACTTTATAATGGCAGGTTAGAAAAAGATAGTTTCATAATGGGCAAACTCAAAATAAGAAAGTGAGGATTCAATATTTAAAAAAAAAAATTTGCTGAGTATAATTTTAACAAAACTTTATCCTTAATAGTGACAGATTTTGAGTGCTAGGTTTGTTTTAATTGTTACCTGTGAGGAAAGCTTGGCATTTTGAACTCTGAGGTTGGACAGTTCTTCTTTACATTTCTCCATCTGCTCATTCTCAATTCTAACAAAAACAAAAACAAAAAATTAAAAGACCATACATATCAGGAAGATGTAAATTTCAATGGAACAATTTATTCTCCTTTCCACTGTTTGGAGTAGTTGTTTAAAACTATTAGTAAAGGTTTATACAGAAATCTGTTATTCTGGAAATTATGTGATTTTTATATCTGAATTTTGTTTCAATTCATAAATCTTTTTTATGCATATGTCAAAAATAGCGCAAGAAATCAAAGACTGAAACCTAATTCATACAAAAATTCAGCGACCTTTTAGGGTTAAAATCAGTAATGGAAACCTATTTCATATGTCCAAGTGATATCTAGCTAGCCTGAAATTTACTTATCAAATATGATGGCTTGTAAATGTTGGAGTAGTTTACTTTTTAAAAACTAACAAGAGTACTTTGAACATTACACACTCTGCCATAGCATAATGCACCTGCACAATACAGTCAATGCTGTTTGTTCTACTGGTAATAACTGCATCCTCTGTCATAACAATGTACCAGCAAATCATGGTCCATGTTGTTTGCTTTACTGATTGTCAACAAACTGCACAGACCCAGATCTGCCTGCACATTATGTGCCAACAGATTTGGGTCTGTGCATTTTGCAGTTAGACTTGTCTTATAAGCAAGTATATAGGAACTAACTAGTTGAGAATGGTCGATTCTGGAGATAATATACTAATTGGTTTCAATGACCTAGACCTTTGGTTAAATTATGCAGTATTGAACTCAGGTTACATGCAGAAACCATTGTTTTCATATTAGGCTTACCATGTATGTGACCTCTGACCTCAAGACCAATCAAGTAAAAACAGTTATTTTTGACCTTGACTTTGAAGATAAAACCTTAGCTGTTATATATGAAATGTCATTAAATTGAGAAGCTCAAGTGTTTTATGGTTTATCTGTTCCTCAAACAGCTTTAGTGTTAAAAAGCAGAAGCAAGAGAAACCTTAAAATATTGACCTGTGACCCTGACCTTGAAGCCAAGATTTTAAACATGCAGTGGAGCAGTGACAATATCTAAGCATATAAAAGTTTCATCAATTTATCTAAAACAACTGCTAAGATAGAAAGCAGAAGGGCAATTGTGACAAAAGAATTTTTGACATGTGTCCTTGACCTTGAAGACAGAACCCCAATGTGATAAGCAACATGCCTTTTAGTGATAATAGTTGTACCATGTTTCCTTGAAAATGATCCTAAAATTATTTAATGGAAAGGTAAGAGTAATCAGGAATCAGGAAATTCAACATAAATAGCATGAAACTGACCTTGAATATAAGACACCCAATTTAGTAAACAACACACTAGCTAATAAAGATATATCTGTAAACCAGGTTGCATCCCTTCATCTCAAACAGTTGTAATATTACAAAGTGAAGAAAAACATTTTTATGAAAAACAAAAATAAATATATAGCTATGTTCCTGACTTTGACCCCAGGTGAAGTATGCAGCATATCATTTAGTGATAATGGATGACAAGCTTCATTCCTTATTCCCAAATTTATTGAGCAGAAGGTAAAGCATGATGGAATCAAAATATTGAATTGAAACATTGACAATGATGGCAGCACCCCCAACTGATATACAACACTCTTTCTAGTAATGATTTGTATGTATACCGAGTTTCATGCCCTAATCCCACATGGCTTACAAATTATTGAGCAAGAAAAAGTGATGGAAAACATAAAACAGCTGTAACCTTGAACTTGATGATAGAACTCTTAATGTAGTATATGACACACCTAGTGTTGATGAATACTTATGCCAAGTTCCATCCCTAATCTCAACAACTCTAGTGGAATAAGTGTGATCGAAAACCAAAATACTAAGCTGTGACTTTGATGATAATAACCCCAATTCAGTACAAAATGAACCATCTAATGATGACATATAAGTAAGCATCCCAAATATTAAATGGCTTTCAAGTTACAGAGCTTCTGGAAAAGCGTTATGGTAAAGGTACAATACTAAGCTATGACCCTGACCTTGATAATTACCCTTTAATGTGGCAACATAATTTCTACTGATGATGGACAGACATACCAAGTCATACCATTATCTCAAATGGCTTTAAAGTTATAGAGAAGGTAATACATGACAATAGGACAGATTGATGGATGGAAACACCATTACTATGACCCTAGCTTTTCATCAAAATCCTAGTGGACAATAAGAGACAGAAGCTGCAAGCATATCATGTGCAATCTCTCCCACAGTTCATTCTGCAATGATACACATAATGTATCATTTTAACCACTTCAATGGCCTAGTGGTCAGAGTGTCCATCTCAGATGTGGCAGGTCGTAGGTTCCAATCCCAGCAGTCATACCAAACATTCAAAAAATAGGACTAACAGCTGCCTCACATGGCGCTCAGCATTAAGAGGTTAGTGTTAGGACTGGTTGGCCTGGTGTCAGGATTATGTGACTGGATGGGACATCATGCCACATGTCTGTGGCATGATGCCCCAGTGCTAGACATCACTATAAATTGTCACACTGCAGACATCACAGTGATATGACTGATAAATTGTTAAAGTTACGTTAAAAATCTAAATCACAAACACACACTCATTTTATATGCAATCCCTCCAGTTCACAGTGTGATGCTACAGAAATGCATCATTTTATGTCCAATATCTCAAGTATCACAGTGTGATGGTACTGTAATGATCACATCATTCTACTCTGTGCTGTAAGTGTTGATTTTTGTAAAAGCATACCACTTGAGTAAACTTTCATTTTTTAAAATTACGTTTATTCTAACCACAATAAAACACACATATAGCCATCCAATTATCTTGTGTAACTTACTCTCAACTGCTTCTGCAATCAATTATTACAGCTTTAATTAGTCACACTCCAACCAGGAACAGATTAATCTAATTAAGCAAATAATAAAGAGGCCATATCACAGTGAGGTGTCTAAGAGAAAAGTAAATTCAATGGTTTGGTATGTCTACTGTACTTTTCATTCTCTGCCTTCTCCTTTTTGTACATAACGAACTCAGCCTGCAACTGTTTAAGAGCAGCAAGAGTCTCTTCCAGTTTTTTGCCTGATTCTGGACTTGATTCCAGCCCTAGTGTGGCAGGACTTCTTGATTTATTAGCTGGGAAGGGTGTCGATGTCAAAGCTGGGCTGAGTGGAGACTACAAGTAAAACAAATTTACACAATTTATAATGATGTCATGATTAAACAATTACACTATTATCTTTACCTACCTATGCATATAAAATAAATATTCCCCAATTTTCTTGCACTTACTGCATATGCTTGCTAATGAGTCCCAATGCAAACTGCACAGACCAAGATCTGCCATCACATAATGTGCAGGCAGATCTAGCTCTATGTAGTTTGTTAAGAGTAATCAGTAGAACAAACAACATAGACCTTGATATGCAGGTGCATTATGATACAGCAAATCAGGATCCTTTTTATCATTTATTATTTGACTAAACTAATTAACGAGTACATACAGTAATAAATTTTTACTTTTTTCCCTATACTGAATCTGATTTCATTCTTTCATTCTAAAATCAGCTCCAGAAAGTATGATACATGCTGAATTATTTTAAAATTCTGATAAACAAATTAGCACACTCACCTTGCAATTTCAATTCATTAAATGTGTCAAAATATTTCAAATGGAAGCCTTAGCTTGATGATAAACAACTTCGCTAGCCTATCTATGCCAGACAAGTACAAAAATTATTGTTGCAGTGATAATTTTTATTTAAGGAGCTCAATTTTTAACACTAAAAAGAACAAGACCAGATGTGCATGTCAATAATCAAATATTTGCTGTAAAACATGTGAATTTAATTGTAAGGTATCAAAACTGAGCAAGCATTTCACAGAATTTAATTGTCTTAGCTTCATAAAAATTCATCC
Source organism: Potamilus streckersoni (assembly GCA_016746295.1). NCBI lineage: Eukaryota > Metazoa > Mollusca > Bivalvia > Unionida > Unionidae > Potamilus > Potamilus streckersoni. Next base: position 591,284 of record JAEAOA010001541.1, read on the forward strand.
AGAGTATGAATTAAATACATCAGAGTTTAGGAAATGTATGAAAATGAGAAGAAAACAAAACTCAATGCTAATTTTCTGTGACTATGACCTTGACCTAAAAATGAAAGAGGTAAGAATGTGTGTACAAAATGACTTGCTTCAGTTCATAATGATTCAATCCCATATGGTGAAAATATATCAATTGATTTAAGAACTTTATCAAATGAAAAAAACTATAAACAAAACCATATTACAAACTCTGACTATAACCTTGACCCCGATATCAAAACTTCATGATGATTTTTTCCAAGTATGAAGCATATCCATAAAAATTATGCAAATTTTGTGACCTTGACCCAGAGGAAAAACGGGTGAGTGGTCATGTCAAAGAATGAATTGTGTCAGCTTTGTAAAAATGCATCCAAAATATGATGAGAATCTGTAGAAAAATATATGCAAATGAAAATCTATAACCACCATAAATTCCTGATGATATCGAAATAATGGCTAAAATTCCTTGCTAACCTGGCACAACTATAACATGGGGATAAGAATGGTTTAATTTGGAGACCATTTTTCTGGCATCATCAATGGCACCCATCCTTACATACTTACCACAGAGTCTCCTTGCTGAAGTAGAACGCGATACATGTCTCGCTGTCTCACTATAGACTCAACCTACGGGGATAAAAAATAAACATTTAGAAAATAACGACTCCAATGTTGCAATTAAAAACCTCTTAGTATATACTACTTGTTATAACAATGACAGGCATCATATACAGTTTCTTACAAATCAACAAATCATAATTATCTGCTTTCTGATGCAATATATTATCAACAACCACTACACATATGAACAAATAATTTTGCCAATTTCTTGAAAAGAACCAACTGACTTTCATGGTAATGTTTTTTGAAAATATTATGCAGATTAAAATAGCGTGTTATGCCATGCATTAACAACTTGCAATTCCAACAGTGTGTCAAAAAAAATGTTCTACGAATAAAAATGAAAGGTTTCTTAAAGAAACAACAAATTAACTCTAAATGAAAAGTCTTACAATGACAGTAAGCATTGAGCTATATGAGGAATTGACCTGTCCAAACAGAAATGTCCGTTTTTTCAAGCAATATCTTTCACTATTGACAGAAATTTCTTTCATTTTTGTAGAAAAGAAATAAATGTATGGAAATTTCATCCATGATCTTAGATATAAGCATGTTATAAGTTGTTGTTGTTGGGCTTAACGCCATTTTTCAGCACATGATAGGCTATTCATGGCGGCCAGTATCATTGGTGGAGGAAGAAACAGGGAAATCACTGGAAAGAACCACCGACCCACGAGAAGCTACTGGCAAGCTTTCTCACATATCCACATTTGCCGAATCCTTGACTCGAACACACGCAGAGGTGAGATGGCAGTGATCCATAACGGACAGCGCTTTAGACCACTAGGCCACTTGGGGCCCATTTTATAAGGAGCAATTAATAGACAAATGAAAATAAAAGGCTTCCACAGAGTATCTTTTATACTGATGTAACTTTGAACTAATGTCAGCATGTCAGCATTCAAAATCAACACCTGGCTGCCAGAATAATGATAAAACTCAAAGTTGAAAAGCAAATCTATTACACTTTCTGAAGGGCCAGGAACTTGTTGCAGGTCCTTCATGTAGATGAAATTTCAGGAAAGGACAAATATTTGTTTCCAAACACATCAATTATGGTACAAAATTTAGATCTTGCATATAAAATTACTCAAAAACTTCAGATGTTGTTGTTGTTGGGCTTAACGCCATTTTTCAGCACACGATAGGCTATTCATGGCGGCCAGTATTAATGGTGGAGGAAGAAACCAGGAAATCACCCGAAAGAACCACCAACTCACGAGAAGCTACTGGCAAGCTTTCTCACATATCCACATTTGCCGAATCTTAGACTCGAACCCATGCAGACAGAGGTGAGATGGCAGTGATCTGTAATGGACAGCACTTTAGAACACTCAGCCACTTGGGGCCCCAAAACTTCAGATGAATACAGCAACTAATATAGAAGACATATAACTTACAAATGCTTAACCTAATTAATATTGTTGATAATGGATGATGCAAGCTTCCTGATCCTGCAACCAAGTCAGGAAGTCTTAGCTGGGGCTTATCTAACCCACAGCAAATGGGTCACATGCAGCCCAATCCTTCACAATGTGTTGCCTATGGCAATGTAGGTAGTACTTTTTAAAACATGCATTTTAATTAATATGCAAAATATATGGGACTGTTCAGCTCATGCTGCCCACAAAACGGGTTGGAGGCCACTCTTAAAGCAAACCAAGATGCATACACTGGCGCTATAATAATGCTATCTCTAAGAATTTAAGTAAAAAACAGCAATTAATGTAAAAAATATAGGACCTTTAAAACTTTAACATTGCTGACAGAGCAAAAAACTTGCTGCTTATACAGACAAAACAGGACCTCTCAATATATCAAAATATAAACTTTAGACCTTAGCATCTCAAAGTATAAACTCTAAAACTCAGTAGCATATCAAAGTATAAACTTGACACCTCATCATATCCAAGTATAAACTTAGACCTAAGCAAATTAAAGTATAAACTCAGAATATCAACATATAAATTATAGGCCTCAGTATATGAAGTATAAACTTTATACCTCATCATATGAAAGTATAAACTCTAGATCTCAGTATATGAAAGTATAAACTCTAGATCTCAGTATATCAAAGTATAAACTGTAGATCTCAGTATATCAAAGTATAAACTGTAGATCTCAGTATATGAAAGTATAAACTCTAGATCTCAGTATATGAAAGTATAAACTCTAGATCTCAGTATATCAAAGTATAAACTCTAGATCTCAGTATATCAAAGTATAAACTGTAGACCTTAGCATATCAAAGTATACACTGTAGACTCTGTATATCAAAGAGTATGCTTTAGACCTAAAAGATTATTTCCATGTTTCAACTGAATATAGCAACTGATACATCGGACATGTCAGAGACATTGGCTTCTAACAAATCAAGAAATTTGCAAAATCTGGTCATGAGTTTTGACTTCAAAATGAGTGAACTTTCAGAGCAAATGGCATCTGTATTATTTTGGCACATCTTTGATATTCTTGACACAATGATGACGCAAATCTTGAATCACTATGCGAGTCATTTCCATCTGTTTGTATGAGAACTTCCATGCAATTTTTTAGTCTGGGAACATTATTTTGACTTTGATCAAAAAAAATCATCTGCTACCATAACAAGAGATTATGTTTGTCTCAAGTACATATATATTTATCAACATTTGATCCATGTTACATCAACATGGATTTCAGTGATGGCATATTTGCTGTCATGTTTAATATGCTTGAATATGCTGCAAAAAGCATAACTTATTTATAGCAGATACTAAAATCAGCTTTACAAGAAGGTATTCATGTCCTCTAACTTGATTCCAACCATTGAAATTATTGTTTCCATGATCCAACACTGAATTTTGTGCACTATTTTGGTTGCTTAAATTTGAGTTTATTGGCATAGGAATACAATGCAAAATAAGACATCTTGACAAACTTTAAATACTGCAGTAAAACCAACCTTGTTTACTGTTGAAATCTTTAGTAATACAACCATAATCAATTAATCTCTATAATCCATTTGGAATGACTTCTGATCACGCACAGTATAATTCATGTCAAAAACTTAAATCACAAGCCAACCAACCCTGCAGAAAGAATCAAGGGGGAGTTAATTGTTTTATCCTTTTTAAAATTAGCAATTAAATCATCTTGCCATGCTTAAACCAGTGCTGAGTCAGTCATAATTACAAGCAGTATTAATGCAAGTATTAATGCAAATATACATTGGAAGCTGGATGTGAAATAAAATTTAGAAAATTTTTTATATATGCCAAGAACAGGTTTGCTTATTGAGATGCCTGATATAATTTGTGAATAAGTGGACTTGATATCATTTAAAAGAACTTCTCATGTACTGTTGAAGAGAAAGTCTTCAATGCAAGCGTGTTATTCCTGACACCAGTGATGAAGCTTTCTAAAGAGGCACTGATGGAGTATTCTCCCCTTTTTCCTGGCCTAAGCAAACAAAGGCCTCCATGAAGTGTGGCAGGCCATTTAGATTTAAGATATACAGGGAGGTGATTAATGACCATGGCTTTCACATATACATGACAACCCCCAGGCGAGGAAAAAGTGTAATATAAGTGCACAAAAGGAGTAAACTGAGCAGAAAAAGCATAATCCATATATAACATAATAAAATTTAATGCACATATATACAAAACACATGCATATTTTCCGCAATTTTGGTGTCAGGAAGAATACATAAGAACAAAGGACCAAAGTTGTATTCTACCAATACTTGTTATCAGTGTTCTATTAAAAACTTGGTAAATCGCGCCTGCATTTATAAAATTTGTTTCTACAATTTAGTTCTGCTGTAAAAAAATATAAGTTACCTTAGTATTGGAGTTAGCAAAATGAGCTAATTCAAAGCATTTCTGTCTTACACTATGACCAATATTAAAATACTTTCCACACAGCCTGCATAATATATCAGCATAAAGCTATTGCACATATTACTACATATAACCTTGTGAATAATTTAAGTATATTCATCAAATGTTTGTTTTTTTAACTTTTTCTTCAGATCTATAGAATCATTAACAGTAAACTACCATTGTTCAATATGATTTTGAAGTGTCCTTGAAAAAGACAGATCAAATTAACATCTAGATTCTTAAATATTATGCACTTTATACACATGCAATTTTGAAACAAAATCTGAATCTGCTTTTCATTTTAATTCATTATTACTTGAAGAAAATTACAATGACACAAAATAAGAGAAATTTGTGTAGACTGCTGGAAAAATCTTTAATTCCTGCATTATTTTTTTTTCCATTATTATAACACTTCTTCATCAAGACACAATCCTGACTGCATTCCCCTTATCAAAACTAATTGAGCTCCAACGAAAATAAATGGACTTTCTAAGCTGATGCCATGGGCTATGAAACACGGACATGTTTAAATTTGATCCTTTCTTTGTTGTTAAAAATGACCACGTTAAAATACGCAGTTGTCTCCATACTTCAGTAATGTAACTTAATGGACCTGGATACATGGAATTTACAATTATTATTTGAGCAATAATTAATCAAACTGAAAATTCTAACAAGTGTCTCAAGCTGCAAACAATGATTCCAAAACAATGTTCTCTTTAGGTAGGCAGTATCACTGACAATGGAGTTTTACAAACTTAATAAGAAATTAAGTAATTGTGATGGAGAAAAATCAGTGAGAATAGAAAGTAGCATGAACCTGATTTGGGGACAATCAGGTAATAAACTATCAGCCATGTTAGTGACTGGGTGGAGTTCAGTGAGTAAATAAATATCAAAAAATGTAAAGATGGAATAGGGGCATCAGTTCATTCTAAGTGACTAGTGTGGCATTTTTCCTGATGAGTAAATATTCTGCATCATTTACCCACTAGACAAGTGAACTTTGACTTAAACATAAAAAATGTTTACTTACAAGCTCAGCTTGTCTTCCACGTGCTTCCTTTAATTCTTCCAGTTCCTGTAGAGCTGTGTCCAATTGTTCTTTAAGCTCTCTTGTCCTGAAAAAAAAAAAATGAAAAAAAAAATAGAAGAATTAGATTCACTGTTATGCCTTTTTCTTTAATATTAAGCAAGAAATGTGCAGTGAACTACATGTTTTTCTCAGTTTTATACCCATGCCATAACTTCCTAAACTTCAACCCTATCTCCAACAGATAGATCAACATTCAAAGAATATTTTGCACTAAAAACATAACTATAAATTTTGCTGTCCTTATATAAAACGATGTACATTACATTAAACATGCATGATATCAGTGAGAAAACCTTTGTTCCATGCTTTATACTTTTATGCATGCTTCACTTTGATTACAAAGGTTTTGTCTCTTGTTTTCATACAAGGATGATGTCCATGTCTGGAAGTGACTTTTGTTAGTAGCCCTTTAAGAGAATAAAATCCTGCATCATACTGAAGGCAACTTAGTTACACCTCTGATCCCTCTAAGGACCAGGTCCCTCCAAGGACCAGCAACTTCCCTGTACCTTTTTTAATGCCACATCTACCAATTTCTGTTGACATCCTAAAAGGTTGAAAAAAAATCAACTAATGACAGAAACAGAATTGTAAAGGGTATTGCCCACTCTAACTCTAGTAACAGCAAAGGGAATCAATTTATGAAGCACTGCTAAACAAGCAAGCATACAATATTCAACAAAATTTAAGAAAATGACACAGAAAGATGCTAAAAAATGAAAAACTTAAGGCTTGAGGAAGAAAAGGTCAACAGCAACACAAAATTGGAACAAGTGAAATAAAACCTGAAGAAGTAGCAACAAGCTGTTCCTGATGAAAAATCATCAGTTTTTGCCCAAACCTGTAAAAAATCAAATCACATTGTATTTAAATATGGAGAAAATGGGACACTTTCATAAATATTTCATACATATTTTGCTTTCTTCCAGATGGCTGAATGTCTTTTCTTTGCTGAGCAATTAGTTTGAAAATTATTCTCTCCAACTGTTTTTACTATTGTTCAATCTTTCTATAACTTTCTCTTGCATGGTTCTTCTCTTTTCAAACTTGCTAAATCTTTTGATGACTATCTCATACATGGTCTGTTTCTTTTCTCAAACTTACAGGTGTCATTCTAGCTGTTTCAAGTATCATTTGTGCTATATCTGCACCCTTAATGTCGTTTTTAATTTCCTTATGTGTTACCTTCGTTATCCAATTCCCATGAGCAATCAACAATTTTCTTTTCTTATTCTTGTAAATGATACAAACATGATTTAAATGTTACAAACATGATTTAAATGATACAAACATGATTTAAATGATACAAACATGATTTAAATGATACAAACATGATTTAAATGATACAAACATGATTTAAATGTTACAAACATGATTTAAATGATACAAACATGATTTAAATGATACAAACATGATTTAAATGATACAAACATGATTTAAGACAGAATGTGGAGATGCACATTCTTGCAGCAGACTTGCAATATGGCTGCCCCCATCGTGTTCTCACTTAATCATGCACTACCATGTAGTGTTGCACTCTGAGCATGGATTTGCATGTGTCCCTCAAATGAATTACCAATCTTGAAAAGAAACTTAATTCAGATGATTATGTGAATTGTTATAATAAAGTTTAGTGGGAAATAAAGACTAAAGCTAAATGACAGCATGGTCCAAAACAGAATATTCCAGTGCGGCTCATTTTCGGTGCACCTGATTTTCAAAAAAGTCAATGTCATAAAAAATGTCATTTATTAAAAATGTTTGTGCTCAATATATTTATCTCATTTTTTAATCCTATGTATCACTTTTAGTCTAATAAATCTATCTTTCTTTGTCCCTATAAAATGTGCATTCTTTTAATTCAGAGGATCAGGGACTGTCCATTGCGCGTCAGATCCTAGGTGCAACACTTGCCATATGCTTCTGAAATCTTTTCATCTGTCAATAAGTTTCAAATCTGTTTTGTTTTTGTGGGTTTTAATGGCACATTAATGCCTAATTCGTATCAAGGAAATGGAGGCAAATTTCAGTTATATATGCCTCCAATTTTGTGTGATGGTAAATGATACGCCTATTAGATGTTTTTAATCTTGTTGCTGATGCTGCCCAGAAATTGCACAATTAAAAACTGAATGGCAACCCACAAGTTATCCTCTCCAGCAATAAAGCTTTAAGTGCCAGAAAGATCTCAGTATGTACTATTGTAATAACCAGTATTTACAAGAGAAGTAACTTTTCTAAATTTTTCTTTGACTGGTTCTTTGTTTGACTGTGAGCAAATAAAGACATTTTATCAATGCAGTTAACAGTCAATTCAGAGACCAAAAAACAGATACATCTTAATACAGTTTCAAACAGCTGACACCTATACATTTTTACTTTAAACAGCTATATGAAATAGCTAATACATTTTCTTTTCATTAGCTGTGTGTTAAACATTTTCCAAACCATGTTTAGAACAACTACATTATGCAATAAAAACCTAACTTCATATTACATATTAAATAGTACTCAAGCACTCAGAGGCATTAAGCACAAGCCTTAAACAAGAGACATTCACTATGATGTCTGCCGTGTGGCAGTTTATAGTGATGTCTAGCACTGGGGCATCACGCTGCTGACACGTAGCATGATGTCCCACCCAGTCACAGTATCCCGACACCAGGATGACCAGTCCTAACATAAACCTCTTAACGCCGAGTACCAAGTGAGGCAGCTGTTAGCACCATTATGTCTTTGGTATAACTCAGCCTGTATTCAAACACACAACCTCCCAAATCTGAGCATTTTATATGGAAAATGATATTTATGTATGAATTGGTCTTTCACAATCTTTCAATATACAATAGATTCAACCCAAACTTTAGAACTGATATATAAACATTAGTGATGTAATGATTAATTTATACATATAGGTTTTGACTTTCCACTTAAGTGGAACAGCCAAATAAGATTTTCTTACTTGGATTCAGATCAGCAATATCTAAATTTTGAACCAACAAGACATTATAATAAAGTCTGCTGGTGAGAACCTGAGGAGTAACAATAACAAGGCTTCAAGAAGGCTAGAACTATGGCCATATTGGATATGAGATTCACACTATATCGTTTTATGATAACTAAACATCAAAAGAAGTCTTTTGGAGAAAGCACAATGTTAATATGACCTGTCTAGAAGTGTGAATAATAACAAAAAAAATTGCCATTGTGACAGGCATATTGGAGGTCAGATAGGCACCATTTTCATTTAAAAAGAACTAAACATCAATAGAGGTCTTCTAATGAAAACCCAATGACAATATGATTTTTATGTTCAGAAGCAACCAAAACAAAATTTTAAAAATGGCTGCTTTAGTGGCCATACCAACTGTCAGATCAGCACCATTTTCAATTAACTAGACATCATAAAAACTTTTTGTGAAAACCCCAGGTTGATATGACCATCCATTCAAGATATGTAGTCAGAACAAGATTTTGAACATACCACTGTGGAATATGTTGGCTATCAGTTTTTCTGCCATTTTCAAATGGACCAACTAGACTTTGTAACAAGTTGTCTGGTGAAATCCTGGTGTCAATAAGACTCCCTTCAAGAAGTAACAATAACAAGACTTTGAAGACAGCGCTAGCACATCCATACTGGATTTCAGATCAGCACCATTTACATTTAGAACCAACCAAACACAACATTTCATCTTTTATTTTATACCGCTGAGTGCCTAGCAAGGCAGCTGTTGGTACCATTTTATAAATCTTTGGTATGACTCAACCGGGTTCGGACCTCAAAGAAAAGATATGCAAAATGACAGAAGTGACTTTGGGTATTAGGCTGATTATGTTGTTTCTGTTCTAGACCTCCTAATATTGTAAAAGGGAATATTTACATCGGACTGGCTTCCAGTATAAAGAAATGGATATCAATATAATAAGTGTTCAATGTATTACTGATATTACAATGTAAAGGGGACTGGGCTTGTGAAGGGGCTTCATAATATAATAATATAACCCTTCCTTCTTTTAAAAGTGACCAAACAGCTGTAAAGTGCCAAGTGGACAAAAAGTTTACCTTCAACAATTCAGCATGGATACAATTGAAACTGGGGATATCAAAAGCAGGTTTTCTTGATCAAACTGGTTAACTGATTTGTCATAGTGATATAAAATATGAAGATACAGATTTTTTTTGAGAACAATAGGTCTGGCCAAATTTTGAAAAAGTGAAATTAATGGTGGCATTTTTTAAAAGTAGTGTACTCACCAGCATATCTGACATTTTCCTGAAATAAAACTGGTGATGCAGTACTAGTAACTTATGGTCATCTGGTGTATTGAAGATATCACATGATTGATGATGCTATGCAGTACTAGTAACTTATGGTCATCCAGTGTATTGAAGATAACACATGATTGATGATGCTATACAGTACTAGTAACTTATGGTCATCCAGTGTATTGAAGATAACACATGATTAATAATGCTATGCAGTACTAGTAACTTATGGTCCTCCGGTTTATTGAAGATAACACATGACTGATGATGCTATGCAGTACTAGTAACATATGGTTATCCAGTGTATAGAAGATAACACATGATTGATGATGCTATGCAGTACTAGTAACTTATGGTCATCTGGTGTATTGAAGATAACACATGATTGATGATGCTATGCAGTACTAGTAACTTATGGTCATCCAGTGTATTGAAGATAACACATGATTGATGATGCTATGCAGTACTAGTAACTTATGGTCATCCGGTTTATTGAAGATAACACATGATTGATAATGCTATGCAGTACTAGTAACTTATGGTCATCCGGTGTATTGAAGATAACACATGATTGATGATGCTATGCAGTACTAGTAACTTATGGTCATCCAGTGTATTGAAGATAACACATGATTGATAATGCTATGCAGTACTAGTAACTTATGGTCATCCAGTGTATTGAAGATAACACATGATTGATAATGCTATGCAGTACTAGTAACTTATGGTCATCCGGTGTATTGAAGATAACACATGATTGATGATGCTATGCAGTACTAGTAACTTATGGTCATCCAGTGTATTGAAGATAACACATGATTGATAATGCTATGCAGTACTAGTAACTTATGGTCATCCAGTGTATTGAAGATAACACATGATTGATAATGCTATGCAGTACTAGTAACTTATGGTCATCCGGTATGTTGAAGATAACACATGATTGATGATGCTATGCAGTACTAGTAACTTATGGTCATCCGGTGTATTGAAGATAACACATGATTGATGATGCTATGCAGTACTAGTAACTTATGGTCATCCGGTGTATTGAAGATAACACATGATTGATGATGCTATGCAGTACTAGTAACTTATGGTCATCCGGTTTATTGAAGATAACACATGATTGATAATGCTATGCAGTACTAGTAACTTATGGTCATCCGGTGTATTGAAGATAACACGATTGATGATGCTATGCAGTACTAGTAACTTATGGTCATCCGGTGTATTGAAGATAACACATGATTGATGATGCTATGCAGAACATTACCAAAAACCCCAAACAGCATGATACCAAAAAATTTGTCAGATATCTGTGTAATAAAATGCAAGACTGGTCTTGACACTGATTACAAGATGGATATTACATCAACAGATGAAAGAAACTTCTGAAGTTATGTAATTGAAGAGTGGGATACATATAAATGTAAAATAACGAGTGGGATACATATAAATGTAAAACAGAGTGGGATACATATAAATTTAAAAAAAAAGGTACTGTAGTGAGAATGGTGATAATAAATCTTGCAGAACATGAAGCATTACAAAATGAATATGACCTCAACCTCTCAATTTTTTAAAATTCCCCCATGGGAAAGAACCTTGCAAACCTAATAAATGAGCTTGTCCTGGAAATCAATCAAGTGGATTTATAAAGACCTGCTAATCGCTAGATGCATTGATCTGTGGCATAAACCAGGATACCTGAATAAAACAATATGCTATCATTTTTCCTTGCACATACTGAAAAAAAAATTAAATCCAAGTTCTCAGTGATACCAAACAAGTACTGCACCTTTGCCCATCCCAACTTAGTTTTAAATTCTACTGTATAAATGATTTTCTCATTTAAGATCTCTACCTCCACCCTTTGTGGGAAAAAAAAGTGAGGAATGAGATTAAAACCTACTTGGAATCTATCGCTGTCCTCTCATCTTCCTCCTGCTTTTCACTGAGTTCTCTGAGCGCAGAAAGGAGTTTTTGATTTTGCTCTTGAAGCTCATCAAGATTTCCAAAAGTAACAAGTTTGCCGCTGATGACTTCCGATGAACTGGTGACCTCTATGACAGCAGCCTCACCTTTTACCCTCCGGCCACCTTGCAGTTCTTCAATCTCCCTTACAAGGTACTTCACCTGCCAAAGATGACAATTAAAGCCAGGTCAAAGTTGATCAAGTAAAGAACAAATTTGACAACCAATGCTTGATACAATTATACCTCACAACAAAAGCCAGAGAAATGTTTCATTTTCTTAATATTGCATACAACATTATATAGCATGAAATATTGAAAGGAAGTGGAGTTAGAAGACTAAAACTGTATAAAAATATGGTAAAGGATGGATACAGAGTACTTCCGAAAATTACTTTCAATTATTATATCAACTGATGTTCTAAAAGTACATTATATCTCCACAAGGAAAGTGTTAACATACAGATACTCCAACTACAGTTACACAACTTTCATCACTCAACATGGTTAATCCCCATTCATTTTATTATATAATCTCACCAAACACCACATACAATATCACAAAAATGGTGATATGAGCATAAGCCAACAATTTCAAAATCTTAACAGGACTTGCAGCTCAAACTACGTGAACAAAGTTTAACCAAAGATATAAAAAAAATGCACCTGCACTTCAAATTTGTGTGCATATAACCTCTGACCACCTTCCACAGTCCAAGATGAGGAATGTAACTATTATACCCCTTTTGCAGAGGGTTAAAATAAGGGAAATGTTTATACAATGTTTGGTTAATATTCAGCCAGTGGTTTAGAGTGATCCATAATAATACCGGTCAGACAAGGTATCACAATACATCTGATGCTGAAATATGGGATTAACTAGGTGTAAGTATGTCTTGACAGGGTGTAATGTGCTACAGAGAGCCTTGACAGGGTGTACTGTGTTACAGAGAAAGTATGCCTTGACAGGGTGTAATATGCTACAGAGAGCCTTGACAGGGTGTAATGTGTTACAAAGAAAGTATGCCTTGACAGGGTGTAATGTGCTACAAAGAAAGTATGCCTTGACTAGTTGTAATGTGCTACTGAGAAAGTATGCCTTGACAGGATATAATGTGTTACAGAGAAAGACCAGAAAGTATGTCTTGACAGGGTGTAATGTGCTACAGAGAAAGTATGCCTTGACAGGGTGTAATGTGTTACAAAGACCAGAAAGTATGCCTTGACAGAGTAATGTGTTACAGAGAAAGACAAGAAAGTATGCCTTGACAGGGAGTAATGTGTTACCGAGAAAGTATGCCTTGACAGGGCGTAATGTGCTACAGAGAAAGCATGCCTTGACAGGGTGTAATGTGTTATAAAGACCAGAAAGTATGCCATCACAGGGTGTAATGTGTTACAGAGAAGGACACGAAAGTATGCCTAGACAGGGTGTAATGTGCTACAGAGAAAGACCAGAAAGTATGCCTTGACAGAGTGTAATTTGTTACAGAGAAAGACCAGAAAGTATACCTTGACAGGGTGTAATGTGTTACAGAGAAAGACCAGAAAGTATGCCTTGACAGGGTTAATGTGTGACAGAGGAAGACCAGAAAATATGCCATGACAAGGTGTAATGTGCTACAGAGAAAGACCAGAAAGTATACTTTGACAGATTGTAATGTGCTACAGAGAAAGACCAGAAAGTATACCTTGACATGGTGTAATGTGCTACAGAGAAAAACCGTAAAATGTGTCTTGACAGGGTTTAATGAACTACAGTCAAAGACTGTAAAGTATGCCTTAACAAGGTTGAATAGGGTACAAAGACCATTAAGTATGTCTTGACAAGGTATAATGGGCCACAGACAGAGACCAATAAGTACACACTGACAGAGTGTAACAGGGTATAGACAAGGACCATAACGTATGCTTTGACAGAAGTAATGGGCTACAAAGATCATAAAATATGCTTTGAGATTCTGTAATGGGCTAGAGAAAAAGATTGTGAAGAATGCATTGATAATGTTTAATAGGGTATAAAAAAAACAAAGTATTATCTAGACAGTGTAATGGACCACAAAGACCAATAATGACTGGGTGTAATGGGATACAGACATAGACCACAAAGTATGCCTTGATAGCATGTAATAGGATACAAGAACATAAAGTATGCCCTGACAAGTTTTAACAGATTACAGAAAAAGACCATCAGGTATGCATTGACATGGTGTAATGGGGTATAGACAACGACCATTAAGATTATGTAAAATCCAACAAGTGAAATTTTCCTAACAGGTGCATACGAGTGTAATTAAACTTGTAATTAAAGCAAACAGAATACAAAATGGATGTACTGGACATGCACAAGAACAGGCAAGATAACAGAATACAAAAGGGATGTTCTGGACATATACAAGAACAGGCAAGATCAATGAATACTTCCCATAATGAACATAACAAATATAGAAAATACATTTTCAAATGGGTGTAAAATTATGTCCCAAATGATTTAAGAGTGCTCCACAAACCCATTATATTATATCAATTAGTAAATTAATTATATTATTTATATAATTGATTAGTAAATTAATGAATGGTCGCCTACTTGGTTGGCAAGATCTTGGCACTGCTGCTGAAGTTTTTTGTTCTCTCGTACAAGATAATTGGCTTTTCTGTAGTTCTCATCAGCCTCTCCTCGTAAATTCTGACACTCCTGAAGAAAACAGAACAGTAAGCTAACATTGTCGTTATGTTTACCTATCATGTTTATTGGATTAGAATTTTCTTGATGCACTCTTACAAAATCTTGACCAAAAATAAGATTTTATAAAAATATGAATCCTACATATCATTTTGGCATTCAGTACCAACTAGTTCAGTAATAAGTAATTGGAATACAAATACCTAAAAAAAATTCATACTACCCTGTTTTTTTGGGGGTGTTAAGTGATTAGACCATAATGTTACAACTCTGTGGTCTTACACTAAAAGAAAAAAAGAAACCAACACGTGTGAAACTGAACAAATAATTTATTTCCCTGGAATACAAAGTGAAATTTTAAAAAGAGCTTCCAGCATTATGAATTCCAAATAATCCTAAAGGTTCTGTCAAGTCCAAAAGTATAGAACATTCCAAAGGAATTTAAAGTCTTGAATGTGCTGATGTACCAATTGTCATTCAATGAGTCTTCATAATCCCAAAATAGTGTTTAGTCAAAAAAGTCTATATTTTTGTAATTCCATTGAATAATTTTAATAAATGATTCCTATCAAATTGTATCTGAACTCAACTAAAACTTATCCCACTGACTGAACTTAGAGTGGAATGAATAATTTTGTTTACCACATTCTTATATAATTTCAAATAACCTAAGACTAATTAAATCCAGGAGGTGAGTCACAAGTCCTGCTTCCAGTACATTCTATGTTTGTAAATAAGGCTAGACCATAAACTAGAATTTCAGTAAACAAATTAAAAACATAACAATAATAAGGTACACACAAGACTCAATCCTCAATCATGGACAAAAGTCAAACACACAATATAAATTAAATATACACAACAATATCTGCTCTTTTCTTGACACAGTTTAGTATCTGGCCACCACTGTAAAAGTATACAGAGATCTCATTTGGAAGGATTTTTTTAACATTTAGTTACTGAACTTTCAAAATTAATATTTAAGATGAGTAAAC
Source organism: Potamilus streckersoni (assembly GCA_016746295.1). Taxonomy (NCBI): domain Eukaryota; kingdom Metazoa; phylum Mollusca; class Bivalvia; order Unionida; family Unionidae; genus Potamilus; species Potamilus streckersoni. The sequence continues at coordinate 606,824 of JAEAOA010001541.1, forward strand.
GAACCTACATGATCATGCTGACATACACTTTAGAAGACCCTCTACTATGATACATTTATAATCTGCATTGTGAAAAATCACTCCATTTCTTATAATCTATGCAATCAGAAACTTTAATATCTACAGTACTCCCTCACTATGATGCTTTACCATGTACTAATAGGTGAGATACCTTAGAATGAACTATTTTAGCCATAATATTACCATAAAATAAAATGGGATCCATACCCATGGAATATCTGAGACTTTTTTTTTATTACAAGTTATTGCAACTGTTAGTAGATCAAACAAATCGTTATGCAGATCAGAGTTCATGGGGCAGATTTGAAGGAGAACAGTCATTTTTCATGAACATTTATTACTGACTTTGGGGTCTAAACTTACTTCTAACATACATGGATTGGATGCTTATAAACTGTTACCTTTTCTTTACCTGTGATTTTCACAATTTATATATATATATATATATATATATATATATATATATATATATATATATATATATATATATATATATATATATATATATATATAAACTTGTAAAAGACATAACATAGTTTGAAGTAGTGAAGAATATAATATTTCTTTGATATATTTGAACCTTTCCATTCAAAACAAACACTTTCATATGTGCCTTGATGCTAATCTTAAAGTTTAAGACATCCACCATCATTTTTCATATTGGGTTTGTGAATCTATAGTGTATATTTATTGAAATATATGCAATTTAAAAACTATGCATTTTCTTTTTTTCCCTAAACAATTCAGCACTGAGGGATCTTGTTACTGCAGAACAGTATAGCACTTTAAGGGTTAATGCCGTATGTCTGGATTTTAAGGGCAATTTTCGTAAAACTGCATAATTAAAAGGGTTGGCAGGTCTGGAATTTCAATTCATAAATCATAAATAAAATAAGAAAGTAATCTTAATCTCCAATTTGTAAATGAATTAAACATGTTAAACAATTTCAAAACTCTCTCTCCATCATATGGAACTCATATGTAGAAATCTAATGTGTCAAAACAGAGTATGAGCTAGTTAAAAACCTCAAACCTGAAAATGCACCATGACATAAATTCCTTGAGTAGGTTGTATATAGCTAATGTAATCTAATTTATGCTTTGTCTCAGCAGAGAATAGGATAAAAAAGGAACCATATGGTAAGAAACGATAGTAAGTCATACTTCATAATGAATTGGAGAAAATATGGTTTGAATTACTTCCTATTTGTTTATTATTTCTTCTGGTTAGTAGCAGTTCAGTTCTGTGGTAATCAACTTTTGTGCCTTCAATATTTGTAATACTGGCCATTCACTATTTAGGGCTAGACTTTCTTTATTTAAACCAACTTTCATATTTAAATCCAAAGTTTCTTTTTTATTTATTTTCTTAATATGAACTAACTCATTAACCCCTATCAATGCGTTTATGGGACAGGAGGTAGTAGCCTACTTCTGAGCTCTGTAGTGTTAAGGCTATGTGATACACAATAAAGTGGGTGGTATTATAGAAAGGTAGATGTAGCTTTACAATGATACCAAATAATATGGATGTTCTAGTTGCACTACAAAATACAGAGGGAATAACATCACTTTTTGGACCAGAGTTTTTTCCAGCCAAAATTCTCTTGAGCTCGTGATCCAGTTTTGTGTCCGGATTTTAGACTTTTAAGCTTCAGATCGAAGACAAACCAGTCTGAATTGCACACAGACATATGAACCTTTGCAAAAATTAGGATAAGATGGGAATTTAGAATGTAGAGAGGTCTCGACACGAAAATGATGGGTCCAAAAAGCAAAGAAAAAACAAAAAAAAGATGACAAAAACCTCCAGGGGTTAATGGATTAAATAGCTCAGAAACAAAATTTAACTATTTCCAATAAGACAACTCAGTAGCAGCTGCAGAGCTAACTTTCATATTTGAAACACTCTGCAAGTATGTGAATACACAGCTTCTTGCAGTTCCTCTTATCTCCACTGGCAATGTATGTAGTTGTTGTTGTTAGGTTTAATGCCATTTTTCAGCACAAAATAGGCTATACATATGGGCCAGAATAAATGGTGGAGGAAGAACCTGGGACAACCCCAAAAAGAACCACTTACCCATGAGAAGCTACTGGCTAGCTTTCTCACATTCCTACATTGGCTGATTCCAAGACTCGAAACCACACAGACAGATGTGAGATGGCAGTGATAATTAATGGTGAACACTTTAGTCTACTCAGCCAATCGGCAATGTATGTGTGTTTCTAAGTGGCATGGGCACAGTTTGTTTCACATGTATGCTGCATCTTTGATATATAAATTGTGGTATGGGTTCTATGGGTGTGTGTGCATCTTTGATATATAAATTGTGGTATGGGTTCTATGGGTGTGTGTGCATCTCTGATATCTAAATTGTGGTATGGGTTCTATGGGGGTGTGTGTGCATCTTTGATATATAAATTGTGGTATGGGTTCTATGGGTGTGTGTGCATGTGCATGCATGAGTGTGAAATAGGAATGGGCTGAATTTATTGTCTGAACACAAAAAGCACATACAGTCTATTGTCAGTAGTGATCAATTGCTTTAGCTAATCAGGTATTGACATTTATTCATCAAATACTATTTATTGACAGCCCTACTGGACCACTGAGCCAATTGATGGTTTTCATGCAATTCAATTTGTAACACTTGTTTTACAAAGCAAACAAACACAAGTTTCACAAAACCAAGCTTGTCTGTCCAAGCCCTTAGCGAGCTAAATCATAAGATGTGGACATTTCTCCCAATATAACATGCAACAAGTTTTCCATCTTTTTGCCCAATTTTAATCAAACTGTCTTTTGTGTTTTTGTAAGGCTACCAAAGTATGCATGCCAGTTTTTATAATAAAATCTTGAATTTTAAATAAGTTGCTTTGCTAATGAGAAGGTGAAGCAAAGTTTAAAGGTCAATATTTTAGAGACCAGGTTAGTAAAATGTAAAATGAGTAAAATGAGCTCATATTCTGCCTTTGCTGATAAGAGTTTGAGGCCTAGTTCTGACATGTTCAGAATCACCCCATCCATGTTTAGTGAATTTCTCCAGTTTCCTCCACCTAAAAGACCATATTATGCAAACATTTTAGCCAGCAACACTGTATAAGCTGACAGAATTAATGGTGCAATTGAGATTCAAATAAATTAGTGATAATAGACTCTCCTTGTAAACACATTTTATTCAATAGTCCAATACCTTTAAGTGTGGCTTACCACTACTATATAAGTGCATTTAATCATGACTATAGTACCATTAATTGTGGATTACTATTACTATTTAAGTGCATATATTCAAGGGTCCAATATTTTTGTGGATTACTATTACTATTTAAGTGCATTTATTCAATGGTCTAATATTTTTGTGGATTACTATTACTATTTAAGTGCATATATTCAAGGGTCCAATATTTTTGTGGATTACTATTACTATTTAAGTGCATATATTCAAGGGTCCAATATTTTTGTGGATACTATTACTATTTAAGTGCATATATTCAAGGGTCCAATATTTTTGTAGATTACTATTACTATTTAAGTGCATTTATTCAAGGGTCTAATATTTTTGTGGATTACTATTACTATTTAAGTGCATATATTCAAGGGTCCAATATTTTTGTGGATACTATTACTATTTAAGTGCATTTATTCAAGGGTCTAATATTTTTGTGGAATACTATTACTATTTAAGTGCATTTATTCAAAAATCTAGTGCCTTTAAAAGTGTATAACTATTACTGTTTAAACCGTTCATCACTACAGACCGAAAAATCAAAGTGAAGTAAGTGTGTAAACACTATGGACCGATTTTTCAGTCTGGGGCAGTGTTCTTCTTTAACATTATAGTACCCGACTAAATAACATTCGGGGTACCTCTAATAACTTCCAATCTTGTAATGTAGATGTTATATTTGGATGATCTCACGAGTTTAGCTTGTATAGAATTAGAAATATCGAACAAAGTAGGAACTTTTAACGTGTTGTCCGAATGCTGAAATTTGTATCCAAAATGGCAGAGTTTGAATAAATTTCAGAGGAGGTTATCATAGGATTTTAATAATTTTGACCTGGTAAATTTGGATGAAAATGAGAAAAGATGTCTGGAGAGACAATGGAATGCACTTGCGGTTACAGTGATGACGATGAAGAAAACTTTGAAGGTTTTGAACCAGAGGAATTGTACGCTCCACAAGATTTTGTTTGGACGAAGCTGGAAAACCAAAGAGATTTGTTTCAGTTTTCTGACAGAGTTGGGCACACCCGAGTGTTAGATGGCTCCAGGAAAGCTTCGGAATATTTTCAAATATTCTATTCAGATGAAGTTTTTGGAAATTTTGTCCATATAACGAACTTAAATGCGATGATCAAACGTGGCAGAGGCAATATAGGTGTGTGGACAGATCTCACCTTGGAGATCATTTTGGTTCATTTTATAGAATTTTATATATTATAGACACCATGAAAGAAAGACTTGTGTTGCTACTGTGATTATTCACTAGTACATCTAGGGTTAATTGAACACGTTTTGAGAACTTTCTAAGTTTTCTAAGAGGTAATAAAATAATTACTTGTATTTTACCTGTTGTGTTACCTGTTTGCACCTGCATTTCTACAGTTGTAATAGATATGCACATTTTAATGAATTAGTCATAAAAGTTGATTTTTAACCTTGATTTGGACACTTAATCCAGCCATATATCTTTAACATTGGCAAAGTTATGTTGTTTCAAAGTCCACAAGTCATTTTGCTTTACAACTCCAAAGTTACTTAGTGTTGAGGACTCTATACCTACAAAGTTACTTAGTGATGAAAGGGTTAAGTGCATATATTCAAGGGTCTAATATTTTTGTGGATTACTATTACCATTTAAAAGCATTTATTTAAGGCTCTAGTGCCAATAAGTATTGGTTCTTAGTACTTGCCATGTGCATTTAACAGTGAATTGACACTGACATAAGTACACCGGATTAGAACCTGTACATCCATATCACTTTCATAGTATTTTGTGTTTCTGCTTGGTCACATTTCAGCATGTGTGCCTGATTTTACGTACTGCTGCTAATTTTGAGCCATTCCTTATTTTTATTCCTACTGTTTGTCATTAATACAGGCAAAACAGATATGCCCACAAACAAAAAGAATCCAGGTTGACATGTTCCACCACTGCAATGAATGTTCTAAGATATTTTAATTGTTCTATTATATCCACATACCAGCCTAGCATCATCCAGCTGCCTTGTCATCTGCTCAATGGTCTGAAGCGCCGTCTCATAGTCATCTCTCTGCTTCTTTAGAATGGGTGCTTTCTCTTCAATTTCCTACAAAAAAACAAAACAAAGTATTCTTAAAACACAATTCACCCACAACCAGCCTTATGATGTCTTTAACATCATCACATAAAATTAATCCTAATTCCACTCGTTTTAAAAATCATATTTCTTACTGCATAAAAATATTTGATAAGATAATGTCAGCAGCAGAACAGACAATTCTGATAGAGAGGATATCAAAAGAGCAAAAATAATGGTTTCCATTTTACTAAATAGATCATGAAAACACAAAAAGAATTTTTAAAATTATTGTTTATTATAAAATGCTTATACAATCACATTAACTTCAGGAAAAAACTCAAGTCCAGCAATTGCAAAAAGATAAACAAATCCATCTTTTCCATCTGTATTACAAAGGGAATAAACTCCCCATAAAACTACCAGCTGGCAGCAATTGTTTACTCAATTCTAGTTTCAGCAATACTTCAATCAGGCTGCTTCGCATTTACAGGGAATTATGGGATAGTTTAATAGTAATATGACATGATTAGTTTTCTCATATAACCACTGTAACCAGAAAAAAACAAATTGTTCTACACAGGTGGTAAAATTGTCCTAACTTCGACATGTCTGGTGACAGTCGGGACTGAATCCACCAAACAAACCATTTTTAATTCTGTTCTCTGCCATGCTAGATCAAGTGTAGAAAAGCAGGAGAACGATGATGTGCCTGCCAGCCAATGGCTTCCATTAAGTCTCAGATTAAAATGATCAGTTTTGAATAAGACACTTGCTGAAATATTGTTCTCGTGCAAAATATATTACCTATAATTCAAGCAGATGAGTGGCTATTTTCCTACTTTCCTACTTATTCTGGAAAAAAGAGGCATTGTTGGTCCCTACTGCACATCTTCATCAACTTCCACATTGCGTTTGACAGTATGGACTGGGTCTTGCACTGCCACCTATCCAGGCTTATTGATGAGAAAGAGGGGACAGATGACCATTATTTTAAGTGCCAGCTCATAAAAACCTGTTGTTTTTTTTAAAATAACAAAACACAGTTGTGTAATCATGACCATGGAACCATCTGATCTGAAGTGGAGATAGTTTGGATCCACTGAAAGGGCATGCAACTCATTCAACCTTCATTTCAAAGCATGGACTGTCAGAAAATATGTATTGTACCAATTTCAGCAAACTCAAAGGAGCAATAGCCTTGGATAGTATTTGGTGCTAACTCGTACCCTCAAAAAAAAATTAGCCAACTACGAGATTAAGGCACTCATGAAGATGTGAAATACACTGCACCACTCTGAACACATGCACCTTTTCCTTGCACACCTTCGTGTGATGGGCCTTCTAGCTCAAGACTCTTTCCATAACAGATTTAAATCTTTCCTTTCCTAACAAGAGCCAAGCATGAAGGAAAAAGCCTGTACAGGCAGGGTAGAAATACCTCTGACCATGGATGTTTGAGCAGGCCAAGTCCTGTGGTGATGCTTGGTGATTTCCTGGGAAGGTATACCACTAGAACAAACAAATCATTCATGCATGAGTCATCCAACCTAAATCATTCATCCAGGACTCATCCCATCTAAATCAGTCACCCAGGACTTGTCCAACCTAAAACATTTACCCAGAACTTGTCCCACCTTTGCATTTGTGAGTTTTATTTTCTTAATTATTTCTGGTTTAATGTCCTTTGGGAGTATAGGGAGGGGGAGAGTAATGGGGAGGTTGTGGGCAGCTCCCAACTAACTCAAAGTGCATTTACAACCCAGGTTTCTAGGTCTAGGACTGGAGAAATGAAGGTAGGAAGCTGGTGATTCCACAAAGAGACAACCCTAATATGCACAAATAAACTGAAAAATCAATAGATGAACAAATCAGTGTGTTTGAAGGGTCTAACAAATCAGAACATAATGAGCTGGTGATTTTATTCCACATAAGAAACACTACCTTTCTGTATAACTGATCCTTCCAGAAATTAAGCACTATTTAGTATGGCCTTCATTTTTAGAATGCTGATATTAAGAGGTACATTTTTTTAGGAAACATTTGCCATTGACCATGGTGAAAGATTGGCAACAGGTGGGCTGCCCACCCATATGGACCAATGTCTGTGCTCCAGCTGGGGACATTTTCTAAGAAATTCCTCCCATGATCCATCAGTTGTTGCACCAATAATGCAGGTAAGATACCATTTCATTCCAGATTATGACTTGTTGATCTGGTGACTGGGAAAATGGCACCATTGGGCATTCAACAAAAGCAAAAAAGGTTGAGGTTTGTAAAGAGTCCATGCCCATGTGGACAAAATGCTAGGATGGACTGAGTCCTGATTAGTCCCAATGGACTAAAAACCCTGACTTAAAATGCTAGGATGGACTGAGACCAGATTAGTCCCATTGGACTAGAAACCCTGACTTAAAATGCTACTATGGACTGAGGCCTGATTAGTCCCAATGGACTAGAAACCCTAACTTAAAACACTAAAATGGACTGAGGTCTGATTAGTTACAATGGACTAGAAATCCTGGCTTAAAATGGACATAAGGTTGATTTCTGCCCAACACTAAAGATAAACTTAACCTTTATTTTTGGAGAATATCATCATTATTGACAAAATCAACAAGAGAAGGGCAACACAGTTAATGACCCTGGTGAATGTACGTAGGGATAATGGGAGAGAGCAAGATTTTTAAATAGTTTCTTGGAATCCAAATAAAAACTAACTTGTGCAATTATGCTTGTAAAGGAATGTGAAACTATTTCAGTATGGTTTAAATTGACCACAAATTTGTTCCTTATTACAAAAAGTCTAAATGACTTTACCATCTCCAGTTTGAACACTGGAACAGCTACATGCTTGTTGAGCTAGCAAAGTCAATAATTGACCTAAGACTTCCACTGGCCATGGGCACTAAAGAAAGAGTTTGGCTTCCCACCAATAAAGACTAGATCTCCTTTTGCAAAATTACTATCATCTCATTAGGTTAGTCCATCATGGAAGGGGAAAGTTGAAAGGGAAAGGGGCTGGATAAATGAAATTCCAAATCCTTACAAAACAACTTGGAACACCCATTCATTTTCTGGAAAAACAAATCTACATGCCAAAAAAACTTAGTCTGGAGACCATCAGCAAGCTGCAACCAAGTGACTGGTTTCTAAGTCAATAAAAGCCATTAAAAGGCTTGTGAAACTGTGTTTCTTATCCCTTTTTAAAATTGTTTCCAAAATGGAAGAGGCTGTTGCTGCATGACTGAGGTCAAAATTGTTGTGCAGTGTTTTGCCTCTTATATTTTAAGCATCCATGGATGTGATGGGAAAATGTTGGCTGAATAAAGGAGGCTGTAGTTGTTAAAAAACCGAGTATACAGATGTATGGAAAAGAAAATCAGACACACGTGGATACAAGTAGCTGTTTAAGAGAATGACTTTTATTAGAAGTTTTGTGCAATTAAATCTAAACCTGTAATATCTGGTCCAGATAATGGTTCAGTCGTTTGTTCTCCTCTTTTTCCAATAATAAGGTATCGGTGGCTTGAACATATTCATTGTATATCTGCAAAACAAAATGAACTAGTGATAAATTCAATAGCATCCCAAACCCCAATATCATCTTTTATACATTTAACTTTCAAAATATTTAATACAAAGATTAATTTTCACTGGCCCATTGCCAGTTTTCCTTTAAATGACATATTAGTTGGCCTCAAGTAAAACATACCCATCTTAAGCTAAACATATAATTTGGAAAAGTTAGAAATATAATGACCTTTTAATTGCCAAACACCATCAGTTATTAGCTGTCAGATAATCAATGAACATTCCAATTCCAGCAATCTAGTCCTGGGATGCATGAAAATAATTATATTCTCAAAATGTCAACTTTATATAATTCTGGCATGCAAGATTCACTTCAAGCTAGACATAAATGTAGTTTATGTACTGTAAGAATGGTGCCAGAAGAAAAATGCAGACCCACCTGTGTAAGAGACATTCCTGACTTGAGCATTTTACTGGTGGTGGCAGCAGTTGGGAACATGGATTCCACCTTCTCTTCACTCATGCCTATAATAAACAGACAGATGGTATGGAGTAATGTGACAAAATATAATAAAATATACAGCGGTAATTACCTAATTATTTAATAAATGACTATATCATATAATTTACTTCTCATTACATAAAAAGGCAGTATAATTCATCAACTGTTGTCCTAATACACTGAGTGATTATTCATTGCCTTACAAATCCAGCTAAACCAAATGGAGATAAAGACATTACTACACATTATCAATACAAGTGCTAGAACATCTGCTTGCTGAGAAGAAAGTCAAGACAATGGTGGTCTCTACTTAGCAATAGATCTTTGCAAAAGTCAAAAAAAATTATTAACTGACCAGATGGCAACCCTCTTCCTGTGATATACCTGCAGTAAAGGCCTGGAATGGAATGCCACTCTAATGTCCAAGCAAGTATTATGGAAGAAACATATTTTACTCCAAGGTAAGAAGTTGTGGGAGTAACTTCCTATAACAGCAGTTTACTCAGGATCTGCTCTCTTAACATATCTGCAACAGCTTTGAGTATACTGAGTAAAATATGGGTTATATTTAGCACAGACCAATGAATCAACGTGAACTTGAAAACAAATCTTTACTATCACAGATCCAACTGGAATAGGGTTGTCCATGTCATGTCCAAGCAGCTGAATAACCTGGGAAGGTAGACAGTTGTGCTGCAGATAAAGGTCCCACCAGGTCAAGTTGAGCCTTTAAGATGAACAAATAACCCAAAAGACCCAGGATGAAAAAAGTCTGAGAGAAAAATTCCTTCCTTGTGGCAGAACAGCAGATAGTTTGGTTAGACTGAGTTAGGTATAAATTTTCCTGAATCTGCTAGTACTATTTTGAGTTGGAAGCCGCTCTTATATGAAAGATAAGAGGCTTTAGATGATGGTTTATAGAGTGCCTTTTTCAACCACATCAAAACCCAAGGTAGGTTCAAATTTGGGACAAAGACCCAAGACCATTAATTGATACAAATCAAATTTACTGGAATGTCAGAAAAATTATGTTGTAGCCAGTGTTGTCTATTCCTTGATGACAAAATGTGTAAGAAATCAATGATTCATAGCCATTAACAGTAATCAGAACTTCATCTTGAAAGGCCAGAGGATGAAGATAGCACATATCACTGGAGGAAGATGCTGCATTTCCTTCTTTTGCTTTTAAAGTCCTGGGCCTTATTGCTCTAACATGTATGTCCATAGCATGTTTACAGAAATGTTTCTTTCTGAGTGCTTGTTCAAATGAGCCAGACATGCAAGTTTAGTATTTATGGATTGAGATGGAAAACCTTCATGAATAGTTGTGTCACCAGGAATCACCACCACTAGTGGCTACTGATCCATGGGGAAAACGATCGGCATTGATTTGTATTTGGATTTTATAGCCTTCTCAATGACTTTTTGAGACTCTATGACTGGGAAGGGCATATGCAACTAGAACATTCAAAATCAAAGAAAGGGTCTCAATTTACCAGGTCTTTTAGTCAAACAGCAGATAGATTTGGGACTTGGCATTCTACCTTGTCAAAGTTATGCCATGGCAGACCTGCCAACCCTGATGAGTCCGTCTCAGTAAGGCAGCTGATTTTTTTTCTTAAGTTTGATCAGTTTTCAGTAAAGTGCAAAAAAATATAAACTGCCAGTGCAAAGCTCAAAAATATAATTAAAAGTTCAGTATTAGATACATGCAGCAAAAATAAACATTATGTTCAACTGAAGTGATTGTAAAGTACGTGTAGACTTTATTTACCACTAGTACAGTTGCACCTACTAAACTAAAAGTTCCAACCCCTACATATCTCGACAGCTTGTTGCTGTCTCTTAATGAGCCATAATTCTTATCTTTTTCCATTGCACATGACGAAATCATATCTCCCACCACGAGTCATACTCAAATTGGCATGATGTCCAAAAAACGTAATTGTGTCAGTTCCATATTTTATTCACAAGAATCTGAATATTCCATTTTATTCTTCAGTGTTGATTATTACCACTTTTTAAGAGGCTTATTTCCCTTTTGTCTTAATCATGCATCGCTTGCTGGATGCCATTTTCAAACAAATTCTATTAACAACAGTTGGATCATGCAGACGCTTTTGCATGAACAAATAGTGGCAGATTCAAATGTCTGAGGTACTGCTGTAAAGTTAGTCTGGTTCCCTGAAGAATTTCACTAACTCTAATATGAAACCCAGATCTAAATCAAATATGGATGAACAAATTTTGCTTTTATGTTTATATTTTAAGGGTAATTTTCTAAGACTTACGGCAAAATCATAAGAGCTTGCAGGTCTGCCATGGGTTAACCCCAATTTACAAAGTTCCAACTGATGAAATGAAAGGTTGTGGTAAAAGGATAATTTGAAACATTTGAATCTGTCAGGACAGTGAACCCGGGACAGTGAATGGGAGCCGAGCCTAATTACTGTGTGGCAACGTGAATAATCTATTGCTGATGATTCTACCTGAGAAAATCTCAAGCAAGAAGGCAGAGATAAAAAGACTTAGTTCCCCTTTGTCTTTGGACATAACTGATAACAAAAGTTTTCTGAACAGATCAGAATTCCCCTGCCGATGATTGCATCTCCTGCCAATACAGAACACATTTCGCTGAGGCATTTATCTTCAGGAGACTAGTGTGCAAGCACTGCTGCTGAAAAGGGTAAATCCCAATCATGGAGAAGAATGGCAGGAGATAGGTACCTCAGTGAGTCATAATGGCATCGGTATGAATCAAAACCCTGCTGGTACTAAAACAAACATAGGCTTAGAGGTCGTCCCATTTTGCAGAGAATGAATTCATATAGTCCAAAGTTTTGATTAGTCTGACCTAACTGCCCAAGCTTTGGCAAGCATGGGGACAGGACTTTCAATGAGGGTCTCATGTATGCAGCTTATGGAAGAAGATTTGCAGCCACAATGAGGTGATTCCCAGATTGATATTGAACTCACCAAGACAGAAAATACCACAGAAGTGACCATTAAAGCACAGTCCTGAGGAAAGTGAGTTCAATTCATAAAGCTTGTGTACTCAAGTTTAGATGAGTGAAAACCTGAGATATGATAAACTCAGATCTGTTTTTGTTAAAAAAGATTCTACTACAAAACAAGCTGAAAGAGTCATTACATGTTTTGTACAAAAAGCTATCCATCTAAAGTTTTTGAAGAACTTTGTCCAGGCAGTTTAATATGATGGATATAGACATGGAGGCAGAGGCCTTGGAGCAAGCCTCATAAATTTCCAAGAACAGCTCTGAACAGGAATATATAGGCATTCAAGGCTGAATACAAAATGTCCCTCTCAGATGGTGATTAGGATTGACATCAGTGACTCTATCCTGTGGTTAGGGTCCCATATATCTTGAGAATGTGTGTTTATAAATGATTTCCATCATCCTTTCATAGAGGACAGCATCAAAGTTGAGTCATGGAAAAGGACATCACAATTAAGGTTTAGTTTTCTGTGGGATGAAGGAAAGATGGGGAAAATATCAGTATTTCTCACTCTGTGCTGTGAATCTTTTGTTAAGGAAAATTAATTTTTTTTAGTCAGTTATGTCCAAGCAACAATACTCACCTAATCACATCAAAATTAAGGTATTACTCTTTTGTAGCTACAAATCCAGCTCTCTCAGAAAGAGATGTGATGTGAATATGATTTTTAATGTAGCTTTAACAATTTTTCAGTTTTATCGCTACGATGTCTGCAGTGGGGCATTTAAAGTGATGTCTTGCACTGGGGCATCATGCCACAGATATATAGAATGATGTCCCACCCAGTCATATCCTGTCACCAGGCCGACCAGTCCTAACACTAACCTCTTAATGCTGAGCGTCAGACGAGGCATCTGTTAGTATCATTTTGCTAAGTTTTGGGTATGACTTGACCGAGGATCGAACCCACAAACTCCCACATCCGAAGCAGATGCTCTAACCACTAGGCCACCAGAACGGTTGATCAGTTAAGTAATTATCAGTGAAATACATTTTATTATAAAGAAATGTGCTTTCTCTATCAAATACATTAACATATGGAAAATAAGTAAGAAGGAAGAGAAAACCTCTATCTATGTCACCCAGCATGACTGCTCTACTGAAAGAATGAACATAATCTAATGTTAGTTTAGCTAGCATGATGGGAGATCTCTGGACTTGATTATTTTCTCTCCATCAAAAGTTTTCCAGGGAAATCTGGTAATGTGGTTAATTCATGCCTGGCTGTGCTATCATGATTGTCATGTGACTTGGTAACTATTTATTTCCAACAAATAGAAGCTAACGAAGGCACAGACTGTGCCACTCCAATATGTCTTGAAATGAAACATTACATCTGAGGCCATGCTTAGTGTTTCAGCTAGGTTTGAGAAAAATCGGGCCAATTTGATAATGTGGACCAATGGTATGACCATAACCTCTCAAAGAGTGTGATCATTTTTATGCTTCATTTTAAATTATTTGGGTAAAAACTAATTCAATTAGCTTCTTTTTTTTTTTTACTTCCAATAATGTGGTCACCAGTCTGCAGTACATCAGCTTTCAGGCAATTTATAATGGGTATGTGAATAGTTTTTATGCAGCTAAAGTCTCAGTCAAAGAGGCAAACTCTTTCTACTTGCTGGAAATATGCAACAAACTGGTATCCATTACATATAATGGCATGCAATGTCTCATAAAAAGTATCCAATGAATATCATGGACTAAATTTAGTTTTAATCTTTTTATGTTCTAAAAGACTGTAAAAGTTTCTGAACTGTTCTGTCTGTATCTTTTGAAATATTAGATCATATCCATTGATGTCTTCTGGCAAGTCCTTCCTATATGATACATCATCAGCTACTCTAGACATGCAGTGCCGAAGAATGTGCAAAACAGTGGATATTATTTGCAAATTGGTTCTCTTCTTTGACTTTAGCAGGAATTCCATTTTGCAGTTTGATCAAATTGGTCCATAACCTGACTTCCAGACACCATAATTTATAGCTTGCTTTATTAAAACAGAGCAAGCCATCCACAAAGTCTTGTCACAGAACTTAATCAAGAACAAAAATTATGCAAAACCCATTTTTCTTTGTTCCACAATAATCCTGACCTTCACCTTTTGACCCCAAAATCTACTGAGATGAACCATTTATCTTTCAGTCAGTGCCCTTGAACTCTGATCCCAGAATCAATAATAATAAAAAAAAATTCCCCTACCCCAAGTGCAAGTTATTTTGTGAATTTAATGTAAGTACATACTTTAAAGCTGAAGTTATCATACAGAATAGAAAAAGACAGAGGGGCAATATCATTGTATAATAGACTGATCAAAACTGGTGTATATATTAAAATTATTAGATCATAAGTGAAATGTCAATGTGAATGGAATGCAAATGAAATGCCAATTTGTTAAAGTATCCATTTCTGGGCCTGTCTTATCAGCAAACCTTTCATTTAAAAATCTTTTGATACCAAGAAGTAAAAGGATCGTAGTAGCTCTATGTGTTTAGCGACATGACTTTCTTTAAATTCAAATACAGACTACAGGAAATGAAGATAATGGAAGAACGAAAAAGTATAAGCATAGGAAAAATTGGTCAAAAGTATCTTACCCTTGACCTTCATGGCCTCTAAAAGTTCATTGGCATTTACAAGCTCTTGTTCCAGCCTCCTGTTTTGTTCCTCTGCAAATAAATGCACAAAAAATGTATGAGAAAAAGAGAACTTAACAAAATTAAAACTAAGATGCAAAGAACAGTGCTGTCAAAAAACATATAAAGTATACTCAATTATAAGTCAAGTAAAACTGCAAAACAACAAAGATCTTTATCTGCTGTAGCATAATTCATATGTACATCAGGGCCTTTGCTGTCTGTTATGTGATGACAGATCTTGGTATGTGCAGTTTGCAGTTAGACTCAACTTATAAGCAAGCATATACAGCAAGTAACATTGCTGTCAGTGACAAGAAATTATCTAGTAGGTGTAAGTAACCGTGCAGTCAGAGACAAGAAGGTATTAAGCAGGGCGTTAGTAACAGCAGTCAAAGAAAAGAAAGTATCTTGCAGGATCTAAGAAACAGTCAAAGATAATAAAGTACTTTGAAGGATGTAAGTAACAGTGTGGTCAGAGACAAGATAATATCTAGGAGGATGTAATTAACGGGGCACACAAATATCTATCTGGATGTAAGTAAAAGCATTCAAATATCTAGCACAATGTAAGTAAAAGCAGTCAAATATCTAGAAGGATTTAAGTAACATAAGTCTAAAATAAGAAAGTATCTAGCAACATTCATATTCACTTGGGTACAATACACATTCAAGTTGAGATAGGATCATCCACATCAGCCGTCACAAAATGCAATGCAAATCTGTGTGTATGTTGTAAAAACCAATTTTTAGAGTTGAGTACCTTTCTTCAATAATACTTACACACAAATATGTTAGTAGTTCATCCACTACCAACAAATTCCTCCCTTTGTAACCAAGAGAGACAATCACTAGTGGGTGAATGAGAAGTCAATATATCAATACTTTTGCCATATCAATATACATACTAAATAATTGCTAAAAAAAAAACAATACTTACCTTGTACAATTTATTTTAAAGACTTGAGTCGTACATGGGGAACAAGTCTGTACAGTCTCATTTTACATTAATGTAATCGGTGACTGATCATGCCAGTGGGACAAAAAACTTAGCACAGAATTGGTGCAGAAGTAGATTAAAAACCACAGAAGATCTATTCATCTTTTTAATGTGTGGAGGCATCAATAATTTCCTTTTTTTTACTGACAGAAATGACTGAATGTGTGAGTATCAGTTGTTTTGCATCTGCATTGAGTTCATTGTGATGTTTCTGGTTGTTAGTCATCTCTGCTCCCAGACTGAGACTTATTCTAAATAAGATTTTCACTGCATGAGGAATTTAAACAGATCTGGTTATATATCAATCACATTGAGAAAAAATTATATCTGAACTAATAAGGTTGACATACCTTTCTGTCTGATGACATCTTGCAGTTCTCGAATCTCCGTATTCTTCCGCTCCTCCAACTGAGTTTGAGCTGAAATAAGAAAAAACAACCCAATACTAGACATATACGGTGTAATAAATACTAATAAAGTCAGATATTTGCTCCTGGTGGCCACAAGATGGTTATCTTATACAACCTATGAATGGGCAATAAAGACAGTTTTGGAATTTTACTGCACATCAACACATGAGGGCTATTTAGTACAGAGGCAGTTGGAGTAAAAAAGTGCCTTGCTCATGGATACACCATGGTAGCTGACATGTGCTGACCCAATGGCAGGATTCTATCCAACAACTTCACAGTAGCAAGCACAGTGTACTAACTGCTAAAGCTCTTATCTCTATTAGTCACCTCTTATGTCAAGCAAGCAGTCCACAAGTTTGGTCAAGAAACTTTCTCTACAATAAACGTTATCCTTCAAAAAACATTTTTCTTGCATCACAATATCCTCCACAAACTCTGGATGGTGTAAAACTAGCTATTACGTGAAAACCATTATTCTTCAGTGATCTTGACTGATGCAAAGGTAATAGGATTTTTCCTTATTCCAAGTGTAAGCCACACACAAGTTTAGTTCATCTCTCTGATGTAGGACTTTTATTTCTGTGGAGACAAATTTGTTTATGCAGGTGAGATAAAAATGATTATGGCTATTACTGGACTCACCATCTGATGCTTCTTTGATGAGTTGCTGAAGTTCATCAACAGCTCCTGTCAACTCTATCACCTTACTGTGAGCCTCCTCTGAGGAATTCTGAGACAATAAAACAATAAATGCAGGTGAATTTTTAAAAAAGTGCCTTAGGTTGCAGACAAAGCAGTTACAAAACTAAATAACATCTCTGACATAAGTTATATATTGTTATGACTCTATGATCATAAACAAGGTAACCGAAAGAAGGAAAACCAAGTTTTGTAAAACTTATCAAATAATTTAATTATCAAGAGCTTAAAAATGAAAATGTGGAACTTAAAGCATTTTGAAATGAATCCAAAAAAAAATCCTTAAAAAGACCTATTCAAGTCCAAAAGAATCAAATGTCCCAAATGAATTTGAAATCCTCAAATGCACTGGTCTGCCAACAGTCCTGATGTATCAAAATGGCATTGTCCATAACTCCTTGGAATAATTCACAATTGCCCCAGAATAATATTTTAGTCCAATATGCATTTTGTAATTCCAAAGAATAATGTAAACAAATGTTTCCTCTCAAATAACATCCATCAGACTGATGTTGCAACAAGAACATAAGAAATAAGACTGACAAAAATTGCCCAGTTCCAGGTTCATTGTACATCTAAGTTGGAGATGGATTTTGCTACTACTACTACTGTGACAATTTGCAAATATCCCACATTATAAAATAACCCACCTGACCCAAACCATCCAATAAAAAATAGCTTAACTCAAAGACAACATCTAGCCAAACTAGCCAATGAGAAACTACACCACAACTTGTCAAAGTGTTTACTACTAATATTATTAGTAGTAATTTGGTCATTGCTGTTATAGATCATAAGCAATTTTGTCACTTTAATATCTTAAAATAGAACCTATACATGTACACAAAAATTAGGAATCACTACAACTTACAGTCATGAATAAAATATTAATTTTTTTTGGATATGCATAATAATAAGTTTCGGATTTCAAGTTTTGTTACTCTTGCTTTTCTTTATCTTTGTATTATATAAAGACATCTTATTGGAATGCAAATGAATAACTAAGTTGTCATTAACTCTATGGCATTGAACATATCTCTGAAAAAGCACTTGCTTAGTAAATGCCTGACCATTTTGTGAGACAGGACTGCATTCCAGATTATTCTGGTAAAACTTAACTAAATGGCGATGAGTTCTGCAAGCAGACAGCCAATCCTTAGAAGACCTTCAAAGCAATGAATTATAACACATTCCCTGATGGATATCATTCCTGTTATAACAGCCTCGAGCATGAAATTTTAGACAAAAGATCTTGATCAAACTACCATCAAAGTAAAACTTACTATGGATGAATTTGATGGATTGACAGAGCTTTTTAACGATTCTAAATGATAACAACAAAGAAATTGATGGGAAATATTTCAATAAAGTCTTAGAAATAATCAGGAGACATGGGGGGCAAGGCCAGAGAGCTCAGTTTGACACTAAGAATTTGTTATGAACTTAGCAAAACTTCCTACAGAGACCCTTGCCCTTCCATCAGCAGGGTAAGTATTTAGTGTCACATGGCAATGACAAAATTTGTATGATTCTTAATCACTATGGTAATGTGAAAACAGTAGGACAATTTCAATAACAGCCAGTCAGATGCCAAATTGGCACTTGAGGAATGGAAATTTGTGAAAGAAGCAAACCTGCCGACTAAATGGAAACTTAATCCAGGACAGGGTTTCATTGGGCAGTTTTGCAGAGGAGAATGACATCTTAAGTATCATCTTTCGAACTGGACTGAATGAATAAAAATTCCTCATTGCATTCTGAAGTGGAATTTAAATTTAAAACTTTCCAGGCAAATTTCTATTGTCCAAATTACATTTTTTATTACATTTATCCATTACATACACTTCACATTGGTATCTGTTGATACCAGAAATGAATATCTTAACTATCTGATTTGACCAAAAATGATGCAGATATGCTGACTATCCCAAGCAGTATTCCAGTCCTATGGAGAATGCCTGAAGCCCATCATCATTCAATCTTACAAAATCTACTAAGTCAAGTTGGAAGATAAATTGAAGTGTTTAATGAATATCTGTCTAAATGGAATGAGAGTTGAGAATTATGATTTCTTACCTGCTTTTTGGCTATGAAAAGCAGAAGATTATTTCAATAATTGAATAGATGATAGATTTATATATCAACTGAAGCAAAGATCTGTATGCTATGAAAAGTACATGTGTAGGTTTTTATTATAAAATTCAAGATTACTCACAATATTTTTCTTTTCCCTTAGAAATTCCATGTCCTTTAATTTGGGTCAGAGGGACACAGTGCCCCATGCTCACCGAATGCTAGATGTCAATATTCACATCTGATTGCCATGATTATATTTTCATTGTCTTTGCAACAGGACAATGATCAAGAGGTCATTTCAGTAAAATGTAGGTAAGATCATAAAGGTTGGCAAGTATGTGATATACAGCTTGATTGTTCAGATATAAACGCCTACATCCCCTATGTGATATACAAGTATGTGATATACAGGTATTAATCCTGATTGTTCAGATATAAACGCTTACATCCTCTACTGTTCTGATAATGAGGCCTAGATCCATGATTGTTCTGATACACAGACCTACTTCTTTGACTGTTCTAATAAGACAGGCCTAAATTCCTGATTGTTCTGATATACAGGGTTACATCCTTGATTGTTCTGATAATGAGGACTACATCCTGATTGTTGTGATAGAAAGGCCAACATCCCTGATTGTTCTGATATACAGGCCTACATCCCCGATTGTTGTGACAGACATATTTATATCCCTCAATGTTCTGTTATACAGGCATATATTCATTACTGTTCTGATATACAGGACCACACCCTGATTGTAGTGATACACAGGCTTACATGATTATTCTGGTCAGCAAGCAGAAATCTCTGACGGTTCTGATATACAGGCCTACATTCCCTACTGTTCTGATATAAAGGCCTACATCTCTAATTGTTCTGACAGACAGGCCAACATGCATAATTGTTCTGCTATACAGGCCTACATACCAGATTATTCTGATCAACTGACCTACATCACTGATTGTTCACTGATACAACTACAAGCCCAACTGTTCCAAACGACAGCATATATGCCTGATTGATCTGATAGACAGGTCTATATGCCTGATTGTCCTATTAAATCAGGTACTATGGTTAAACCTGTAACACCTTTCCTGTGGTTTTACAACCTTATCTTTAAAGAATGGCAACAGCTTGTTATATCTATTTGCTCACCAATAAAATGCATGTACAAAAAGATGTATAACATAAGGGTATTTAAAATGTTTGTTACTTCTATCTGCTCACCAACAAAACACATGTACATAAAGATGTATAACATCTGCGTATTTACCTTGTAGAGTGCTATGAGTTTTTTCTGGGCCACTAACTCATGTCGGAACTGTTCCTCAGACTGAGTGCTGGAATCACGAGCCTATAACAGAAGCAAAGTCGCAAAGTCAGTGAACAACAGACATGAACTAGTTTTTAAAGGCAAAATTAGAGAGAATTTTTTTAACAAGAACTTTTTCAAGAATTTCCAACTTCATGTAAAAGTTTTCGAGAAGAATGTATTTCTATGTTTATTGTTTTTTACTGCATATCAAGGTAAAGAAAAGTATTAGATAAAAGCATAACTAATACCATCTTGAGAACAAGGTGATAGCAGGCAAACTAATTAAAATATCTTAGGCTTTTCACTTGATACACTTTCCCCCATGCTGGAAACGCCAATAACTTTGTTACATGTCTTATGTTTCATGCATTGCTTTGTTTACCTCTCTTTGAATGCTTTCACCTAACTGTAACATGGGTAATGATCCCTTTTTGAATTGTAAACACAGCTCAATCCTAAAGATGTATAACTTTCCTTAATGAATTGGTAATCCATCTGTAAATTTCGTTAGCACTGCACTACATTTGAGCACACATTTCATCCTATTTTATTCATTTATTCATTAGTTTCTGAATGAAAGAAAAGATGAAAAATTATATATTTAACAAAAATAAGGCGATATATTTGATTCAGTTTGATATTTTTCATTCCCTTGCATAAATTCAATAACTTCTGTGCAAAGTTCAGTTCCTCAACAAAGTCAACAATTTTTTAAAAAATTAAACTTTTCTAAAATTTCATAGTTTACAAGACCATCTCTCATATTCTGGGATTTTCAAGATTCTACCAATGATAAAGTAGAACATCCAAATTACAGGATTGTTCAAATGAAGTAGGTCAGTGCAAATGCCAAGGTTAATAATGGATGAAGTAGAACAGTACAAGTAACAAGGTTACTACAACAATGAGAAACAAGTTGCTAGGTTACACAAATGATCAAGTGGAAAGGTACATGTTAAATTGTTATATAAACAATGATATATTGTTATATAAACAATGACATAGAACAGCACAACTTACATGTTCAAGGTTGTACAAAAAATGCAGTACTGCTGCCCAAGTTACCAGGTTTTATAATTTTTATACAGGTGAATGATGCAGTAAGGTTTCTCTCAATCTTTCATATCAGTGTCAAATCTGGGCTGTAATTCAGAATAATTCATCTTTCCATACAAAATTTTAGTAAAATTTTGTCTTCCCCAAGCTAAACAGTTTCATCACCATTGTTGTTTTCTTTGAAACAAGACACATTCAGTTCTTCAAAATGGGATTCCAATATTCAAGACCACAATGCATGATAACAGAAAATCATATATCATAAACTGAAACACAACTTTGCAAGTCATTTCTCATGCAATACACATAACAGGAGGCCAAGTGGGTCTTACATATTATTCATCTAGTTTAAATAATTTCAGAGTTTACCATTTCAATGAGCTGGTTTATGCAGCTAAGAACATGTCCTATGTAAACTATATCCTAAAGAGTATACAATGGTTTAATTTTTTTTCATAAGTACCACCAACCTACTCTGGTTTGTAAAATGAGACATTTTCATGGGTACTCAAATTCATGGATTTACCTGTTCAAGTTTACATATTTATAGGTATATTACTTTATGCACTAACCTCTATATATATTAAAAAGATTAAAGAATAATAAAAAAAATGTCAACATATGGTGGTCACCTGAATATTTAAAACAATACTACTGCCAGTATGAGCACAAATTAAACACCTGTCAAACTGTTACACTGTGTTTTCATCTACATCATCAGCATCATATGGAGTTAACAGTCAACAACATTAAACCAAGCCATTATTGAAAATATATGTGATCTTTTATTTAAACCACAATCCAACAAGCTGCACTGTAAGTATGTAGTGGTGATCATTTCATGTGGATAGTGTCACCAGTCCACATGCAAACAAAGCACATGACCAAATACCCCTTACTCCATGAAATAAGCAGGCCATGACAACCTTATGTCTGATGTAGGAAGTGGCTCACAATAAAATGTACAAGACATTGTGGCCTTGAGAAATTTGGACTTGTGTTATTCTGCAATCATGGGATTATTTATGTGACAAATGTTTGCATGCTCCAGGCAACTAAAAAAAACCCATATTTATTTACTAGTTTACTCTGAAAATCTGTTAAATGTGAGCTTCAGTATAATGCTGTAATTAGTGTATAAACATGTTGTCCAATTAGCACTTCTACTGTAATTAGCATATGCACAGTTTCATTGGTAGTGTGCTGTAATTAGTATATATACAGGGTTTAACTAGTATTGTGCTGTAATTAACTTATATACCTGGTGTTTACTTACTACTGTGCTGTAATTAGTCTATATAGCATACTGGTGACTCTACTGGCAGTAAGGAAAAAAATACCTTTTTAAAAACTGTCTACCGCATATACCATTTAGTAGTTGAAATCTACTCATTTTGAAAATTACATGGATTTTTTTTTAAATCCATTTTTTTTAATGCATTCAATCAACACATTAGATAAAGCAGCCACAAACAGTCTACTGGGAGTCAGAAATAAAAGACCTATGATATAACTGGTGCGACCATGTGTGATAGGGTAGTGGCATTACAATTATTAGCATGTGGACACAAAAGTGGCTAATTGATTACATTATTGCTGGAATTTGGATAGTTTAAGGCCAAATGCAAGATGTTGTTTGAGGTGTTATAAGTAATAAAAGGATCAAAGTTAATCCTTGATGACCATAAATCTTAGACAAAAACTTGGCCGATCTGTCGCTCTGTCGTGGAAGGAAGATAAAACGGAGACCGACCAAAAATTATCTGGGCAGAAAGACTTAAGTATTTTGATTTGATGTCTTTTAATTGTTCTTGTATTATGCATGGTGGTTTAAAATGAATTTTTTAGGCAGCTTGTATATTTTTTTCAATTCATGTCGAAATGCCAAAACGTCCACTTTTTCCCAATGCTAAGAAGCCACCAGCTAAGAAATACTAAAGCAAGTTTCACAACGCTTGGATAACAGAATTTAAGTGTGTATAGGCTAGTAGCAAAGGTCCAGACTTTGCATTGTGTCTTTCATGCAAATTGGATTTTAAGATAGCATATGAAGGAAGAAATGAGATCACCAGGCATATTCAAACACCATCACATAATAGCAACAAATCTTCTGTAACAAACACACACACATTGAAGTCATTATTTGAGACTGGATCAAAAGTGAATAAAAACATGGAGGACATTCTCCATTCTTAGGAAAATCCAGAGTGATTCAAGGGGAAGTCTGGACCAGAAGACAGTTGAGAGCCTGCTAAGTTTGAAGGTTAACAACAATCACAATGAATGTCACCAGTGGTCAACAGACAATGATTTTCTGAAGGAAACTAAAAATGCCTGTGGATTGTACAAAAAATATCTTTGTAACATTTTCCATCAGATTCTGAATCTGAATCATTTGCAAAATTGTGTGTTATATTACAATATGAAAAGAATACATATTTTGTGACAAATTGAACTTGTTTTGTTTTAAATTCCCTTAAAACACTTAAAATTATGCAGATAAAAATCTCCCTTTTTAAAAGCCAATATCCTGATCAGAATTTGTAAATCTACTGGTTTGAAATCATGGTTGTAACAGGTATGATATAGATTAATAAGTACTTTTGCTGTAATTAGTAGATATACATTGTACTGTGCGGTTATGTGTACACACATGGTGTTTAATAAGTAATGTGCTATAATTAGTGTATAAACATGGTGTTTAAATGGTAATGTGCTGTAGTTAGTGTATATAAATTGTGTTTAACTAGTACTACATTGTTGTTCTTGTTGTAGGGTTGAATGCCATTTTTCAGCACAAGACATGCTATGCATGACGACCAGTATAAATGGTGGAGGAAGAACCTGGGAAAAAAACCTGGAAAGAAAGAATGCCCGACCCACAAGCTTTCTCAGATACCCACATTGGCTGAGCCTGAGAATCAAAATGATGCAGACAAAATTAAGATGGCAGTGATCTGTAATGGTAAGCTCTTTAGACCACTCAGCCATTCTAGGCCAACCACAATAAGTGAATTTTCATGAAGTAGGAACACTATACTTATTTTAGTTATACATTATTTTAAGTTTTTATAAATGCTCCCCACTCTTATACATAGGCTTTATTTGTGAATTAATGATGACGATGGAGAAGAAGATGAGATGAATGCCAAGAAGAGCATTACTGCTCACATCTTCGGCAGTCATATCACTAAAACCCTTTCCATCCAATATTTTTGCCAGCCTCACAGCTTATCAACTGCAGAATGATGAAATGCATCAGGAGAGAATCCTTGTAATCATGCACCACTTCATGTCAAATTTTTTCCAGCACGCATTTAAAGTCCTTCTGAATATTTTTTTCAGATATTGTGCAATAGTGTATAGTCACGCCAGTAAGCCTTTAGTGAACATCCATGTCCATTGCTTCAATAAGGCTTTGCTGGTAATTTCTTGTGTAAAAGCATGAATAACGACTTAATCCATCAGTTGAATGAGCTATGTGGTATTTGGTGGCAAGACTGCTACCTGAACCACATCATTCGCTATATTGACAGCATGGCCTCCAGATTGTCTATTAACAGAAGCACTTTGAAATCAATGCCTTTCTCTGCCAGATAAACCTTAACCTCCAGGATAAATCACTTATGAAACCAGTCCCTCGTGAGAATTTTCATGATCCATGCCTTAGGGTTATGCATCCAGTGCACAGGCAACACATTCTTATTTTTGTTTTTTAGGGCTCTTGGATTTTTGGACTTATAAATAAGCCCTAGCTTTATCAAAAATCATGCACCATTTCCACACATGATCAAAGTTACTTGATCTCTTTGAGCCTTAAAACCTTCATCCTTCATTATAGAAGGAACGAATTCAGCAAGGAAACACCAATATTTTCTCTGCAGTATTTTCTCTGCATTTTCTTGGGATGATTATTTCTGATGTAAAAATCAGCTTCACATAAATTTTACCAAGTGGAAGTGTCTATTTTACATTATTGTGTTTGCATTAAACTGCTGTATATTAAAAAACATAATGAAATTATTTGCTCATTTATTTACATGCTTGAAATTAGCATTAGTACTGAGACTTTATGCAGTACAGCTTAATGTTATTTTTCACTGTGTCCATCTCATGCAATATTTATAGAAAATAAATGAAAGTCAAAGTTATATGACCCTTGTGCATTGTTTTAAGAGGATATCTTCCACATAAATTGTTTATTTACAAAAGCCTGATAAAACTATTGCAAAATAAATATTTCATTGCAAAATAAATAATTATATATAATCTGATAATTATTTGAGTATACCTTATCAGGACTGTATGGATAAAATGCTTTTGGCAAGCATTATTTTTATATCAACTCCATATTGAATTAACTGTTAAATATAGCTTGTTTAATTCCATGTATTTTATCAACAAAATATAAATATTTGAATATATTAGCAAAATCTATCAGAATAGTTTCATACAACAAAGACTGAAGCAAGGACTAACACATAAATAAATTTTAAATAAATATTTCTGTTTTCAGTTTACATCAGAATTTACACAGGGTCAAGTATTTTGAAGAGAATCAACAAAACGGTCAATGTATGTGTTACTGACAAAGCAGAATATTAAATACTCTCCTCTGATGCACAGTGCAGATACTCCCTGAGCTAATCCATTTTGGCTCCAAACTACTATGAAATTTGAACAAGTGAAATAAAAATATGTTTGTCAATCCTTGTTACACAAGTTACAGTCAAATAAAAATCTATTTGTCAATCCTTGATACACAAGTTACATTTTCTACCTTAATGCTAGTTTAATGGAATATAAACCAATGATGTGTATTTTCTTTTTTTTTTGCTGATTCCAAACAGTCACTAAATTGTTTTAAAACATGAAAATGTTTTACATACGAATACTTGTAAAATCCTAATGTAATGCATGAAATTGTTACCTGCCCGATTACTTGATGTATAAACTCATTTTAAACCATACTGATGTAGCTGGATATCTGATTTGTCCGTCCTGTTACATGAGTTACAAGTACATGATCTGACAGCAATACTTTAGTGGAAGTTATCTTACCACTGTTATTTTAGAGAAGATGAAATACTAGACCACTGATCCATAACAAAGTTGATGTGAAAATCAAGCATTTAAAATTTTTATAATATTTGTCTTATAGGACTGGCATAAGAACATATTTTGTGTCAAATGTGTTAGGTACACATCCCAAAAGTTTTTACATTAATTGTATAATGTAAATATCCCAACAGTACTTACAGACTTCAATTTTTCTATCAAGCTGTCAATTCTAGTAACTTGCTCTGAGTTGGTCTTCTTTAGGTTTTCTACCTGGTCCTGTAGATATTTGCATTCATCAGTTTTCTGTTCCAACTGTGACTGTAGACTCAGCAGCTCTGAAGCCTGAGAATGGGAAAAGAAGTTTAATTGATTCTAATCATGTACCTCCAGAATTTTTGCACAGATGGGGATTTCCTCCATTGGCATTTTTCTTGAGGCAGGATTGGGCAGCTTCATGCGAACATAATACAAGAACAGACTCCTTATAGTAAGATTCAACAAATGTAAAAACATTTAATGAATAGAGTACGTTCAACTATATTTTTGTGAACACAAAAAACTTTGATGTGGCCTACTAGAGTTATCACAGTTTTATATGTATGCTTGACCCAGTATAAATATAATAGTTGAGCATTATTCCCAGTGTGAATGTGGGATATGTATTGTCTAGATGTACTGACTTATATCTAGTACTTAGTAAATATGGGCACTGTCCCTGCTGGTCAGAGTTGAGGCTTCTTAATGGGGCATAAAAAAGTAGCAAAAATGATAGCTGAACATAAGCTAGTGATATCAGGTATATACTTCTTTATTGACAATGCAATCACACATATCCCTATTTTGCAAAATGCTCTGAGGAACAAAGATTTTTAAAAACTAACCTTGACTTGTGTATATGAATAAATTTAAAACACATTTTTTAAAAACTTATCTTAATGTATATTTATAAAATTTGGGCACATTTTGACAGCCTTATATTTATATACACTGACCCTAACCTAGTGAGATGAGCTAGGATATGTACAAATAACGCCATTCGAGGTAGTGATACAGGAAAACATTTTATTTGAAAGGAGTTGGGATGAGAATCTCTGGTCTTTAAATAAATAATTTTTAAAACGTTAATTTTGCTATATCAATTATATTAACTTTAAAAAATTATCCTGAGGTGAATGAAATATAGTTTCGAAAGAAAAGCCCATGCCAATAAAAAAAGCCTTGGTCAAATTTCAGAAATATCATACTGAGTGTTATTTGTACTGTTCGTTGACTTTATTTTATGTATACCTGCATCATGTACCTGACCTTTGACCAAAATCAACAGTGACATTTATTTTGTAAAAATAATGCAAACTACATAGCTAATATTTCTATTATGATTGTGGATTAAATATTCAGATTATTATTAATTGCAAACATGTTTACTTCAGTTCGAGTTATAACTACATCTTGATTCTGACCATAGAAACTTCCAGAAAGGAAATTTTACATTAAATTGGTAGAGTATTTCCAGAAAATGATACCTGTGATCTATGACAAGTACAAAAGTATAAAAAGGATTATTCATTCTCACCTTAATCTCTGAAGCAGAATCAGTCTTATTGCCATGTTCAGTTTTTAATTTGGGTGGAATTACAAAGTGCTCAATAATATTTTGGACTAAAACATTAACTGGGAATTATAGTGAATTCAAACATGGACATCTGCACTATATTATTGTGATACATTAAAAATATGTTAACCCATTGCCACATTCTAGACCATTCGCACATTTGAGACCACAGCACATCAACATATTCAATATCATAATTTATTTGGGACACCAATGGAATTCAATTATAATTTCATATGTTTTGGACTTGTGATAGAACTTTAAAGACTAATTGGATATTTAAGTCACAAAACTTAGTTGTTTTTAAACTTTCACTTTTTATTCTAGGAAATAAATTTTTGTTGAATTTGACAACTTTTGTGGGGTTTTACTCTTTTTCTGTTACTTGAAGACCACTGAATAATAACAAGAAAAACAACAAAACCAAACTTAAGTTTCATCTCTCTCAGACGGGCCCAGAGTGGCTGAGAGGTCTAAAGGGCTAAACGTTCCAGATCAATGTTATCTCATCTTTGTGTGCCTTCAAGTCTCTGGCTCAGCTAATGTGGGTATTTCAAAAAGATTGCCAATAGCTTCTTGTGGGTCAGTGGTTCTTCCCAGGGTTTTCCAACATTTATACTGGCTGCCATGTATAGTCTATCTTGTGTTAAAAAAATGGCATAAAACCCTACAACAACTCTCTCTGAGACAGATACAACCACCCACCAGGTAACACTGATCTAATACATAAAATACATAAAAATAGAATAAATTCACCAATGAAAGGAGTGACACATTTGGAATGAGTGACAAATTTATCTGCATTCAAACAAGGTTTACGCTGTACCTAATTTAGTATTAGCAGGAATACCTCAACTTCAAAAAACAGACCACAATCTGTCATCAAATAATCTACTGGTAGTTCTTTCTTAAAGTGTCTAGACTGATCAGTCCTCCGATACAAGACATTGATGATGGTATGAACATAGCTAATGCTAAACAAAATGTCCGAGCTTCTGACAAGAGGTTTTATACTGGGGGAAGGAGAAAACACAACATTAATTAAATTATGGAGTAGCCTGTAAATTTACAAACTATTGGAAACTTGCACAAGAAAAAATTCTGATGTGAATGCAGATTATTCTGGTATAACTATACCAATATGTATTACTGTACACATCAACTGTACTAGTTTCACATACTTGCTCCATGAAAAAGAGGTATTAATAAAATTTACAGAAGATATCAAGAAAACAGGTGTGTGGCTAATGGTTAAGAAGCCTAGAAGTAAACATGATGGATAAACCACACTTTATTTCAAGAATCCAAAATTAACAAACATGCCAATACCAGAAACTAACAGTGAATTTAGTCTGTCTCATCAATTTCAAGCTATCCATAAAATTTAATTGAAATCCAATAATTACTGAATGAAAAGGGAAACTGGTGGTTCTGGCATTCAAGGGCTACAACTCCACTAATTCAAAACACAGACAATCAAACACAAACATGGTCTTATGATAATCAAGCTATGTACTCTGAATCTAAATGAAATCTATATATAGAGTTTTGTGGAGAACTGAAAGTGGGTCTGACATCCTGGGACTAAATACAGCATTATAACTACCAAACTCATCAATATTCAACTCTATACCATATCTGACTGAAATCATAATAATCAAGAAAGATCATGTGCAAAATCAAAAGTGTATGCATCTGACACGAAGAGGGTATAACTTGTGACACAAAGAGGGTATAACTTGTGACACAAAGAGGGTATAACTTGTGACACAAAGAGGGTATAACTTGTGACACAAAGAGGGTATAACTTGTGACACAAAGAGGGTATAACTTGTGACACAAAGAGGGTATAACTTGTGACACAAAGAGGGTATAACTTGTGACACGAAGAGGGTATAACTTGTGACACAAAGAGGGTATAACTTGTGACACAAAGAGGGTATAACTTGTGACACAAAGAGGGTATAACTTGTGTAAACAATGACACAATGTGTTGATAATTAAACCCAGCCAAGGTCTCATCAATACCAATCTGCAATCCAAATTTGGATGAAATCCACTGATAATTAAGGGATTTCTTTGCTGGAAAATAAAATTAGAAGGGCTATGACTGCAAAATTACAAAATTACAAAGTAGAAGGCTGACAACTGAACTCAACCAAGTTCTCATTTGTATAAAAAAACATAAATCATGAAATCCAGAATGAATCAAGTGTATATTTTTTTGTTTTTTTTTTTAAATTTTAGCATTGCTTTAACAATCTGCAGCAGTTTATAGTGATGCTTAGCACTGGGGCATCATGCCACAGCATTATGTCTCATCCAGTCACATTATCCTGACAGCTAGCTGACCAAGCCTAACACTAACCTCTTATTGCTGAGAACCAAGCAAGGCAGCTGCTAGTACCAATTTTTTATGTCATTTGCATAATTCAGCCAAGGTTTTGAACCCACAACCTCCTACATCAGAGGCAGACACTCTAAACACCTAGGCCACCAGAGCAGTTATAAAGTGAGAGTTACAGAGAGAAAACAAAAGTATCTGGATCTGACAATGACAATCAGGGGCCATAACTCTGCTAAACAAGGACTCAATACACTTACAAACTAGAAAGATATCATCACTTACTAGCCAAATAGAGTTGAAATTCAATAATAAAGTTTATTATTATGCAAATGAATATGGAACAAAGTGGTGGAAGGATGGAGAGATGGATGGATAGATAGGCCCTAATTAATGTTCCACTCTTTCTATGAAGGGATAGTAATGGTTCGTATTAAAGGTAATGAAAGAGAAATTCCTCCACCAAAAATTACAATCTTCCTTTTTCAGAAATATTTCATGCATATTTTACAAGATTAAAGGCTCCTTACAAATAAGTAAAAAAAAGGTTTTATCTCAAAAAACTAAACCTTCTAGAAGATTAGTTGTTTTTTCTATTTCTTTGCGATATTCACTTGAACAGAACTGCAAGAACTGTCAAAGATGAGACTTGTATATTGTACATATTAATAAATCCAAGGTTGTAAAACAAGGAAAAAGGCTAATGAAATATTATGATGCATGACATTCTCACCTTTTCTCTATGTATACTGCCAAGTTCCCTGAGCTTCTCTGACAGTTCATTGTTCAGTGTGTCAATTTCTTTCTGAAGCCTTTCCTTTTGTTGTGCAAACCTTTGAGACTGAATCTGTTAAAAGAAAAATAATTTATTTGATGTACTTTTCTTAAAGGACAGCTTCATAATGAATCTAAATAAAGCTGTCTTCAAATACAGTGTTATTAATTAATGACATAAAAAACACATGAATGTTGCTTACATTATTTGCATATCATACATTTTTTTGATGATGGGGGCAAGAGCTCATGTTTTATTATTGCACAAGTTCTCATGCACAGCTAATTATAAATCATGTGACAAATTAATAATTTTGTGTGATTACTGCACATGTGAGGCTGGGCAGCATCATTGCAGGGTAGTCAAAATCTAAATGCAAATAAATAAAAGGTCACCCATGGCTCTGAGCCTACATCAGCTAATGCTACTGATGTAAAAAGTTAAGTTCTTAGTAAAGCTGTTTTAATGCAAGTTGTTGTGGTCCTTAGCTTCATGACCAGTACACCACAGATTTTGCATAATAAAAATGGACAAAGTACTTTTAAGTTATTGAGAAAAACTTCCAAACCATAACATTACTAAATGAAATAAAGGTTAACGTGGCTTTCTAACTTGTATGACCAGTATACCACAAATGCATTCCAATTCAGAAACTGAGCAATAACTATTACAGCAAGACTTTATATTTATTCAAAATTTTTAAAAATATTCAAACAACATCAGAGTTGTATTATACTCAGCTTAAATTTTTTTATTTTATAGATCTAGTTAAGAGTTTGTGAACAGTAAATGGGCATTTCATATAGCATAAATCTGAAATTATATCATACATGCCAACCCCTGGCCTGGAAAAAAGCGTGATCCAAGTGAACAAAAGTAATCTGAGCAAAAAAAGCATAATCCACATATATCATAATAAAATTCAATGCACATATGTACAAAACATATGCATATTTTCCACAATTTTGGCATCAGGAAGCATCCATTTGAACAAAGAACCAAAGTTGTATTCGACTTCTATTTGCAGTTAGGGTTCTATTAAGAGCTTGCTAAATAACGCCCATGCATTTATAAAATTAGTTTCCACAATGTTGTTCTGCTGTAAAAAAGAAGTTACCTTAGTATTGGAGTTAATTCAAGGTGTCTTTGTTTTACACTATGACCAATATTAAAATCCTTTCCACACAGCCTGCAATGGGCTTGAAACTACCTTAGAATGGCACTGTATTATATTATTCATTTATTCATCTCTGAGTAGTTTTTTCTGGTCTTTTTTTTTCTAAATAATCCATATGTGAAATCATTTGAGAAACATTTTTGCTGTAACATACACATCAACTAGAATAAATAGGACAACTTTTTTTGCCAAATTCCTACAGAATGGTTATTTACCTCACATTAGTTTTAACAAAGAATATGTAAGCAAAGATTAAAAATTAGAAACCAGTCTGTTCTGTTCTAAACTAGACAGCTGCTATAAATAAAAACAGAGGTCTTCTTGGAAACAGGGCAGCTGCTATAAATAGAACATAACACTTTAAAAAGTCACAGCTAGTCTACAGACAAGTGTATTTTTATGTCATGGTGCACAGAAGCCCTCTTTTCTAGAATGCGTTCTGTGCGATTAATGGAATGTTAATCAAAATGTGAAAACAAATTATTAAATTTTTGGGAGGGTAATATACCAAAAAAGCATAATCCGAATACAGTCACGCAAAAGGCGTAATTTAGTGAAAAAAGCTTAATGATTACACCAAAAGCATAATGGTTGGCATGTAGGATCTGAAATTTAGAATCTTTTATTCTTGACAAATTAGATTTTGTTCTAGTCTGTACACAGAACAGCCATAAAACAAAAACAAAATACTTTACCTAAATCGCAAATAAAATTCACTAGAACATATCTAGCTTTATATAACGAAGAACTTTAGTATGGATGCTTTAGATTACTCAGGAATCATTGATCAAAAAGATCTTTTAAAATTTTTCTGAAATTCAAATTACAAACATTTCATTGCCTTTTGAGAATTTTTTTGAATCACGTTTGCCACTTTATATTCCTTATATTCTTTCAAAACATTCTATTGTGATATACTTCCCAAAGGAAAAATAGTCTTAAACCTTAAATGAAAAAAAAATATCAACCTTGAATCAACCACCATCTTGCATGATCAAACATTATACAGATTATATACAGATTTTATACATTTTTCCATGATTTGTATTGTGTCTTATATCTACATACCTCAAAGGCATCTTCCTTACTTCGAATTTCTCCCAGTTTAACAATGGCTTCATTTTTCTCATTGTTAGCCGCTGTTAGTTTGTTAAATAAAGTACGAACTTCATCTGCAAGAAAGGATTACAACTATAAAGTAGCAGTGGTGTGTCCTTTCATCCTATAATAGATGTTGTTGATGCCAATAACATTTAAAGCATTATTAAAAAATGCTATTTATCTTATACAGCCAAATGGAAATGGGTTTCATGGAATTATACTGAACACTACAGATCAAACATAAGCTAGTACTATTACTCTAACATTGGAAATCAAATATTTCTAAATAAAAGCAAAATGTGTTTCAGGTATATGTTTCTGCCAAAAGAACTTCAAACAATAACACCTATTATCAAATTTAAATAGCAATGATATCATAGTACAAATCTTAGTTTACCACTGGCAAGGTCTAAATCCCTTTGTTTCTTCTCCAGTAACACAGCAAGTTCCCTCTTTTCTGCCTCCAACTGTTCATTTGCCTTATTCAGATGCAACTACAATAGGAAAAATAAATCATTCAATGTCAAACATCTTACAGGAATACTCATTTAAAAAAGAAATTTGTGCCAATATCTTTGAGATTCATTCAAATAATATACATATTTTGATAAGCATTTGACTCACTGTATGAACAGAAGTCTCCCTGAGTCTATCTGAGCAGAAAAGAAAACAATCTGACAAGAAATGCCAAACAACTAACGATACAGATGATGATAGTACTACAGAGTTTGATGACTTCTACCCAAGGACCTAAAAGAGGCTATGGACAAGCCACTTGAAATTGAATAATATTTTTAAATATAACATAGCATTAAATCATATTTCATTTCATTCTTAGATATTATTTCTTGTGTATGGCTTAATATGTGATGTGATTATGATTTTTAATGTAGCTTTTAAAAAATTTCAGTCATATCGCTACAATATCTGCAGTGTGGCAGTTTATAGTGATATCAAGCACTGGGCATCATGTCACAGACATGTAGCATGATGTCACACACAGTCACATTATCCTGACACCAGGTTGACCAGTCCTAACACTAACCTCTTAATGCTGAGTGCCAAGCGAGGCAGCTGTTAGTATCATTTTGGCTTAATATAAACTATCTGTATGCATACATACAATTAAGAATTTTAAATTATATTAATTCATGTAAGTTCATGATCACATTAAATAATTGGTGACCAAATGAAGTGAACTTTGTATCAATAAAATCAACAGAAAACATTTTGTGAATTTTATTTTAAAATGATGCAGCAGATCTTCTTAGATTGTGTCCAAAAACATAAGTTGTATGTTGTAGAAAAAATTTATGGCTGAACAATGTCAGAAATTACAAGGCATTTAAAAATTATATTTACCCCAAAAATGGTGTCCAAAACAAACACTGTCCGAAATCATAAATACATTACTCAAACTTGCATGTTACTAAAAATTAACTCATTTTGTTTAAATGACCATATGGCTGGTTCCCAAATAAGACTATCAAACACTATTGAGACTGATTATCAGCATAACTTCTGAAATCTGACAAGTAGGGCCAAATCACTGATGCATGCTTCAGATTGACAGGTCTTGTAAATAATTAGATTGATTTACCTGGGAGGATAAACTACTTGACTGGGTCTCCTCAATTTCTTTTAATTTTGTAGATGCCTCATGGTATTTCTTCTCTGAAATGACACATTGAGTACAATGTAACATTTTCAAAAACTATCACCAAAAAATTTTCCACTTTTTATAAAGTCATTATATAGGAATCAAATTTTCCTCAATTAGCACATTTCTGGCTAATTTATTATAAAAGTCTATTACATATCCTTCTAATAAATAATATGGAGGTAATTTTTATTAAAAACTGTAAAGTGCAATAATTGCTGTATCTATTCACCTTTTACTCAGAAGAAACTGCTAAGAGAATAGACCCTGATCAGCCATCAAATAATGCACTGGGCAGATCAGGGTCTATGTTTGTTCTACTGATCAGCCATCACTTAATGCACTGGGCAGATCAGGGTCTATGTTTGTTCTACTGATCAGCCATCACTTAATGCACTGGGCAGATCAAGGTCTATGTTTGTTTGTTCTACTGATTAGCCATCACTTAATGCACTGGGCTGATCAGGGTCTATGTTTATTCTACTGATCAGCCATCACATAATGCACTGGGCAGATCAGGGTCTATGTTTATTCTACTGATCAGCCATCACTTAATGCACTGGGCAGATCAGGGTCTATGTTTGTTCTACTGATCAGCCATCACTTAATGCACTGGGCATATCAGGGTCTATGTTTGTTTGCTCTACTGATCAGCCATCACTTAATGCACTGGGCAGATCAGGGTCTATGTTTGTTCTACTGATCAGCCATCACTTAATGCACTGGGCATATCAGGGTCTATGTTTGTTCTACTGATCAGCCATCACTTAATGCACTGGGCAGATCAGGGTCTATGTTTGTTCTACTGATCAGCCATCATTTAATGCACTGGGCAGATCAGGGTCTATGTTTGTTCTACTGATCAGCCATCACTTAATGCACTAGACATATCAGGGTCTATGTTTGTTCTACTGATCAGCCATCACTTAATGCACTGGGCAGATCAGGGTCTATGTTTGTTCTACTGATCAGCCATCAAATAATGCACTGGGCAGATCAGGGTCTATGTTTGTTTGCTCTACTGATCAGCCATCACATAATGCACTTGGCAGATCAGGGTCTATGTTTGTTCTACTGATCAGCCATCAAATAATGCACTGGGCAGATCAGGGTCTATGTTTGTTTGCCCTACTGATCAGCCATCACTTAATGCACTGGGCATATCAGGGTCTATGTTTGTTTGCCCTACTGATCAGCCATCACTTAATGCACTGGGCAGATCAGGGTCTATGTTTGTTTGTTCTACTGATTAGCCATCACTTAATGCACTGGGCAGATCAGGGTCTATGTTTGTTTGCTCTACTGATCAGCCATCACTTAATGCACTGGGCAGATCAGGGTCTATGTTTGTTTGCTCTACTGATCAGCCATCACTTAATGCACTGGGCAGATCAGAGTCTATGTTTGTTCTACTGATCAGCCATCACTTAATGCACTGGGCAGATCAGGGTCTATGTTTGTTTGCTCTACTGATCAGCCATCAAATAATGCACTGGGCAGATCAGGGTCTATGTTTGTTTGCTCTACTGATCAGCCATCAAATAATGCACTGGGCAGATCAGGGTCTATGTTTGTTTGCCCTACTGATCAGCCTTCACTTAATGCACTGGGCAGATCAGGGTCTATGTTTATTCTACTGATCAGCCATCACCTAATGCACTGGGCAGATCAGGGTCTATGTTTGTTTGCTCTACTGATCAGCCATCAAATAATGCACTGGGCAGATCAGGGTCTATGTTTGTTTGCCCTACTGATCAGCCATCACTTAATGCACTGGGCAGATCAGGGTCTATGTTTGTTTGTTCTACTGATCAGCCATCCCTTAATGCACTGGGCAGATCAGGGTCTATGTTTGTTTGCTCTACTGATCAGCCATCACCTAATGCACTGGGCATATCAGGGTCTATGTTTATTCTACTGATCAGCCATCACTTAATGCACTGGGCAGATCAGGGTCTATGTTTGTTTGCTCTACTGATCAGCCATCAAATAATGCACTGGGCAGATCAGGGTCTATGTTTGTTTGCTCTACTGATCAGCCATCAAATAATGCACTGGGCAGATCAGGGTCTATGTTTGTTTGCTCTACTGATCAGCCATCACTTAATGCACTGGGCAGATCAGAGTCTATATTTATTCTACTGATTACTTAATATCAAGCTGCCTATACCAAGATCTTCCATGACAGCATGCAGTCACTAACCTGGTTTCATGCAGTTTGCAGTTGGATCTTACCTATAACAGAGAATAAATGGTGACCTCATTGACCAGACATGATTTTGGTCTTCCATAAAAAAGTTGAAATTTTTTAAAGGGAGGTCTGGGGGTCCTCCCACAACGAGTTTTTGAGGGGCAGCACCTCGATTCAGGGGTCTAAAAATGCATTTTTCAATCATAAAAAAACTGATCCTGATGCAACTTATGACTTGAATAATTACACAATATTTACATGAATTTGTTATCCAATACTACTGATGCTGAAATTATTTCATGTGCATGTCAGTGTTCACATCGTAATTAAGTCACATTAATTTGTCAAGTTTTGCAGCAAACATTATACTTCTCTCTTTTCATAATAAATCTGTAAAATAAACCAAGTAAATTAGCTATATACAAAAAATCCCATACATTCACTTGTTTTTTTCCCCATTAGACAGAAATTGTTGATATGCCAGTCAAGATTTCTTTGTGGCTTTGGCTAAATGTGCAATAATTTCTTTTCCTTCTCAACAAGATTTTTCTTTCAAGCTAGTGCTTGTATTGGCAACATGAAGTACGCATATTCTGACAGAGGGCTACATCTGTTCCTTTTTGGTAGGTGCTTTTCCAAATTCTTCCAACCACAATTACCACAATTCATATCTTTCTTGCAGAGGTCACAAAATGCCAGTCCTTTAGCATTCAGTTTTCTTGTAAACTGACCAACTAAATTTCTGCCAACTTTTTGTTCCAGCCTTTCCTATTTCCATGTGTTTTTTAACCTTTATCTAAACTTTTTGTGCCAGGGTCTCTCAACAACTTGGTACACCATGTTTTGCAAGCTTGCTTCTTCTTTCCATTGCCATCAGTTTCCATTACACAAAGATTCATTGGATGAATTAAACTTTTGACAAATCAGAATATTCTTTACAAAAGTCATGAACTAAATAATATATGGAACAAATACTTTACAAAAGTCATTGCGAAATGGGACATGACAGAGTTTTTAAAAAAAATAAAACCAGATCAGTGGTGATATATACAATACACTATATCAATAAAAATCTGATTCAAGTCAAGAGAAAAGCAGAATTCTGCTTTAAAACAGAGAAAAATCATGTCTGATTGACACAAAGGCAAATTTTTTCAACAATACATAATAAAAAAATAATTATCAAATCGTTCTAAATTCGAGCAATAAATTGACAAATTATAATAGGCAGTCTGAACAAACAGAATAATCTGATATGTTTCAAAATTTCATATCTAATGAAACCAAATTTTAGAACATTTAACTTGAAATGATTTTTGAATTACCAGGGTCAAATTAATTTTCTCTTTCAGAGTCCTGGGTCTAAAAGAATGCTCTGTCTGGCCTGCAATTTCTGAATTCAGAGAGCCTAGCAGTGTGCTATGTTTGGTTTACCATATGCTGAATTCAGAGAGCCTTGCAGTGTGCTATGTTTGGTTTACCATATGCTGAATTCAGAGAGCCACAGTGTGATGTGTTTGGTTTACCATATGCTGAATTCAGAAGGCCCTGTGGGCTAGCCTACAACATGACATCTTGCCTTCTGCATTTCTTTTCAAAACATATAATATAAACTATATAAAGTCTGGAAAAGGGAATTACTCTCAAACAATTTAGTCTGCAAAACTTTTTGCCAGACACAATATCCTGGACCTCTGACCTTTTGAACTGACAAGAGGACTCTTCCATACAACAGGTGTAAGATCTTCACAAACCTTGGTTGTGGTACACTGTCTGAAACTAAAGTTGCTATGCAGATACCATTTCTTTCCTGTGAAAGTGACCCTGACAATAGGACTCCAAAAGTCTATTAATAGACTTCTTATCTACCACAAGTCATCCACAAAATCTAGTTGATGTACATGGTCAATAACTGAATATTTCTACAGAAACCATTTTTTGGGTCAGAGTAGCTGCATTTTTTAACCAAAATCAAATGGCTTCATCCTTACCCCAATTACAATCCACCACATAATGTATTCCTGGTTAGTCATGTACAATACATGTTACTAGATGAAAGTATTCATCTTCTTTCAATGAACTTGACCCTTGACCCTTTTGACCCAAAGTAATATTCCATTCCTTAATAATGCGAGCCATCCAAATATTCAAATAATGGAAGATAGTGCAAAACTCAAGCCTTTGTTACAGAAAACATTGTTTTTCTTCTGTCACAGAGACCTTGATGTCTTGACCTCCAAACTGAGAAATCAACAGGGTTCTTCCTTTCACCAAGGGTAATCCATCGACAAAGTTATGATGAAAGTAGAAGTTGACATCTTGAACTTCTGTGCAGAAACAAACATGATAACAGAAGGATGGATGGATGGACAGGCAACATCATAATACAATATGCTCCACATGATAGCAGGCATATACAAATAATTTATTTTTAGCACAGAAATGAATGTCATTAGCAGTTAGGTAATGGTATATGCAGAAAGTCATGCACAAATCTGTACAAGTCACCAAGGGTAATTTTTTGCAAGGCATTGTGGGTAAAACTGGAATAATGTTATACCTGTAGTTTATCATCTTATATTGATACAATTCTTTGCAAGAGAAAACCTAATGCCATTGATTCTAGCCTGTCTTTGAAAAAATGTGACTATCTGTATTAGAATTCAAACTGTAAAATATCTTTTAAATCTTGAAAGTTAACTATCTCAACATCGACGTCTGTCAAAAGCAGATCTGTTCCTTTTATGCAATTACAATCCCGTATGCCATCCAACTTTAGCCAGTGGTTGACAACAGCAGCACATCACAGATGAGTCAGCTTATCTCTGATGGATTTAATTAGTGTAATGATATACACACATAATTATTTTGCTTTCCACATTTGTTAAAATAGACAACTTACAGTTAGGGCTGGAGTTCCCATGGTTATCAAATTACTAAAACATAATATTGAATTGCAGCTACAGCTTAATAAGTGAGGAAGCCAAGAAGCCAGTTTCATCCTGTATAGTTTCTGTCAAAACAGTGTCTGAAGCCATCAATGAGATGACTATCCATCCAGTGCTATTGTATGTGATTACTAGCTGATATGTGAAGCACAAAAAATTAAAGCACCCATAATACTAGTTCATACATGTGAATCTAAACATTTAGTTCACTGAGTTCAAAACAACTTAATAACCACATGGTTGCTAAGGGACCAGCTTGTTTTTGGATATTGCCACTTTCTATTTATGGATGACAGTATGTCATGTAATCTTAATTCCCATGCTGAAGATGTCTGTCTGTGTGTTTGTGTGTGTGTGAGAGAGAAAGAGATTTGGATTTCTAATGTAGCTTTAAAAAATTTTCAGTCATATCACTATGATGTCTGTAGTTTGGCAGTTTATAGTGATGTCTAGCACTGGGGCATCATGCCACAGACATGCATAATATCCCACCCAGTCACATTATCCTGACACCAGGCCTAATACTAACTTCCTAATGCTCACATATCTAACTTTCATTTAATATTTTCAGATTTTGGTACAACAACTTTGGAAAGGGATTTATCACTGATATCACCTGACTACTGGACCTCAGATGTCATGAAAATGCTGGTTGAAGGATTTGTTTAGGCATGTGCCAAGCAATGCAAATGACATACCAGGTCATATTTCATCAACACTGTATTTCATCTCATCCATCAGTGGATTAAATACATAACAAATATAATCATAATTTATGCGAAAAATAAAAAGATCTTTGTATTGATTCTATGCAGGTATGGCTCAATGTAAGGTCGTTTAAAGTTCGCTATTCCCATCAGTAATGGCTACCCTATGCTGCCACAGTGCAGTGGCAGCAAATTCCAACTATCTAAATATGAGGAACTCTGTCTAGGGATTACAGCACTTTTGTGGTGTTGATTTGTGATGTTTATTATAAATGCATCTCTTGTAAACGTCAGAAACACATTCAGTTCATAGTTTTTCATTAAAGTATTGTTTACAACATAATTTTCCCTTTTTTATGTAAATGATAAACCATGCATTGATGAAATTGGCCAATTAGCCATTTGGTTTGGTACAATTCAGCATTTTTCTATCTTTGCTGGTACAAAGTACTGGCAATTGGGCAACCCTTTTGAATACCAGTCATACAAATAATGCCTTTCAGCAAATGTTAATAAAAGATTTTAGTTTGTAATAACACATTGTTTTACCTAGATCCTTGATCTGCTTTTTCATCTCACCACTCGATGTTGACTCGGCTTCTAATTTCGCATTACTACTGATAAGTTGCTTCTCTATGTCAAAATATCTCTGCTCTGAAATATACAGAAATCCCATTGGTCAAAAAACCTCTGCTCTGAAATATACAGAAATCCTATTGGTCAAAATATCTCTACTCTAAAATATACAGAAATATTGCTGGTAAGTACAGCACAAACAATGAAACATTTGCATTTCTGCTTTCACATTAGCAGCAAGCACCAAAACTACATACATGTACATATACTCTTCCCTCCCACAAGGCATTTGAGAACTGAAACAAGCATACAAGAGGTTAAATGTAAGCTTTAATCAAATAGAGAGATGTGTACTTATTAAAACATTTAGGTATAATGTA
This sequence comes from Potamilus streckersoni, assembly GCA_016746295.1. Taxonomy (NCBI): domain Eukaryota; kingdom Metazoa; phylum Mollusca; class Bivalvia; order Unionida; family Unionidae; genus Potamilus; species Potamilus streckersoni. The sequence goes on from JAEAOA010001541.1 coordinate 648,911, forward strand.
TAATCAATAACAATAACAACAAAAGTAACAACAAAAACTATAACAGGAAACACGTTCATAACTTGCCACTACAAATCCACATGCTGTTTATTATTCACACACACACACACACACACACACACACACACACACACACACACACACACAGAGGTCCAAAACTAAAGAAAAATCAATGAGTTTGAATTGTGAACATTTTCAACTATTGTTCCACGAGGGGAGTATTTATTTACTGCTATTAAATGTCTGGGGGCCCAAAGTGGATGAGTGGTCTAAAGTGCTCACCATTCCAGATCACTGCCATCTCACATCTGCGTGGGTTTGATCACTGCCATCTCACATCTGTGTGGGTACCCATTAGCACATGAATGACATGTACAACCATAGACCAACTAATTGTTATCTCCATTTCTTTAATATTTTTTTTATGGTAATAGAGGCTAACAGTGTACTACTCAGTCTGATTCGTATACAATGACGTAGCTGCGAATTGTCTGACCGCATGCTGTTAATTAATAAATTTATCTAGAATGACCTTTGTACACAGATGGTAGGTATAATCCAACTTTTAATGATCACTGTGATCAGCAGCGTTAAAAGCTTAGAACACTCGCATTTTTTAAAATACAGGTCCTTGTTAGAACAGACTTCGTTTATTCATCTGCTTTTGACCGCAGATTTGAATTACCCACGCATGCATGCCCCAGTTATACCACGTGACCACACAGTCGCATAAGTGTTATTATTTTGGAATTATAATTCTTAAGATAGTTATGGTAAAAACGTAGTATCAAAAATAGAAATATCGGTATATGTATGATGGCTAACTTTCGACATTTGCAGAGCTAGTTGACTAGAAAAACAACGAGCGAAGATTACTTTGAGGCATTACAAAGATTTCAAGATATCTAGGAGATGATTGTGCATAATATAAATTGTGGGATTTCTTTGACATGTTTGTTCGGAAATCAAAGGTATCCATCAAAATTTCATTAAAAAAGCACGCAATGTACCGATCATTTAGCACCCACATTCAATAGTTATCGTCTATAAAGAGGTTTATTACCTGTAGAACAAATGTTTTAACTTTGGTATATAATGCCTCGGGGATAACAGTTGGTCTGGTTGCACAATGCCAATGAATTTTATTAATCAAAACAGAGGGTCTGACGTATTGTTTATTTATATTAAACATAGATCTGGTTTCTAATTATAGCCATAGCTGTCACACCTGTTTAAAGTGGTTGGCGAGTGTGCCGATTTTTTTTTTACGGGTACACACGTTTATGTTTCTATACCGGGGTTTTCTATATGGTCGGGTACCCGGGTGACCAGGTACCCGATGACAGCTCCACAGACATCTCATATCACAGCAGTAAGGATACTCTGATTATGTGTACTTACCTTTTTTTATGGATTACAATTGTATGGATTACAATTCGAGTCTTTCTCAGCTTTATGGAATATGGCTTCTTGTGAGGAATAAATTATATAGTATTAACTTCAGTGGTACATGTATTTTAGTCAGCACTTCTTTATGTAACGAAAACCAGACATCAAGAAACAGAAATTGGATTTCTTGACATGTTATGAATAAAATACTGGTTCTGGACACATATTACCAAATGAAATGTGGACACTTGTAGGGGTAAATTTTAAAATTTTGCACTAATATGCTGGCTGCTGGTGCTGTTAGCAGGGTGATCTTTCATGAGGGGTACTTTTGAACACAAACATGTCAGTGCCGACGGATTCTGGCCATAAGAAAATATATCACAACATGAACATCTTACAGCATACCTCAACTAGTCGCATTTCAACAGATTCATATATAAGTCAACAGAACATGAAAATGATTCCATTTGCTAGTGTCATGCTTTGATTCCACCAAGATAAAGACAGCACAGTAAATATATTAATTAAACATAAACCTATGGAAGAGTGTCAATATGGGATATTCATGAAATATGAGATATTCATGAAACTTTGTATGAGATATTCATGAAACTTTGTATGAGATATTCATGAAACTTTGACTACTCATTATGCTGTTAACCAACATCACAACTACAATGGACCATTATTTGGGAAATAAGACATAGCATAAAAACATAAATAACAAGTGATAGGTCTTACATTGTTGGACTACTGCCATGTGCGAGATATTCCTGAAAAGGTGGCCTCTTGTTCCCATGTCAGTTGACTGGGGAATATGCTACACAAAGCTGCTACTTAGGCAGTAAGACACTATATCCATAAACATATATATCAGGGTAATTGGCTTACAGTGTACCACTAAGTTATGTACTATATGTAAAACCTCGATGCTACTATTTGTTTTGAGCATCTAGGTCTCACTGCCCAAATAATGTCATTTAATATCAGAACAAGTCAAATTTTCAGGCATATCTCACACACTTTGCAGCAAATATAAGTGCTTTTCTAACAATTAAAATTGTTTTAGTCAGCCTTTACTTACTCTTGATGTCTTTTTCTTACTAAATTCAAATTAGCACACAAGCAAATGACACGTTTTCAAGTTCCATTGGAATATATTCCAGCCAATTGATACATAGGCCAACAAAACTTGAAAACAAGTCCATTTCTTCTGTAATAATTTGAATTCATCGGAAAAAAGACATCCGAGTAAGTGACTAAAACATGACTTTACTTTGTAGAAAAAAAATTGTCGTTATTGGCTGCCAGTTGACTACACTAAGTTATTGATTTCTGAGCATGTTCCACAGACTGTCTGTGATTTCTTGCATTTTTAATGGGTACCAATACAATATAATTGCTCTGAATCATTCGAGCCTGGAATAATTTGCCGACCTCTAAGTACTGGATACATTCAGCGAAATATAAACAACACAATATATAGCATCACTAGTCAATAGACTAGCTTACCTGCATTTACTCGTGTTTTCTCGAGCTTGGCTTTAAGTTCGTCTGACTCTGACTTTTGCTTAGACAACAGATTTTCTATCTTTTCTTTTATAATCTCTGACAAGCCTTCTATTTCAACTGAATCAAAAAAATTATTCAATAATACTACACCCGCCATTTTCAAAAGGCAAGTGTGCTTCAACCGGAACTTGCACCAACGAGAAATTTAATCAAGAAGAAATCAAAGTAAGCCAAACGCTTTATATTTATAGTCTATACATAAAAGTTATTTTACTACCTCACAGGGTTTTGTCGACCTCACCTAATATTACTTCCCGTGACTTATGATATATACGGTTTTATTTTAAATAGATTTTAGATTTGGCACGTGCATCGCGTTTTAATTTTCAGTTCTAAAGATTTTCTAATCCGTTATAGTTGCATTAAGTTGTTAAGTTTTACTAATTTTTCGTATATTTTCTCGATACTTGGTCCCAACTTTTTATCTTGTGATATATGCAATCCTATGCATTACACTGGTTTTATGTGTACATTCTGTATATAAGAGCATGATCATGCAAAAAGCTCTTGTTATTGTATATTTAAATTTGCATGATGTCCTATGCGTGTATTTGCTAACCATTACGCATGCGTGTTTTAATTGATGTAAACTAAGTTTTTTCTAGGATTGAAGACACTTTTTTTTATAACTAATTACATGAGTATGTATGTATGTATGTATGTATGTATGTATGTATGTATGTATGTATGTATGTATGTATGTATGTATGTGGGTTTTTTGTAAAAAAAAAAACGAATATATGTAACTATTTTATGTCTATTGGTGGGTATTTCTGATTGTTAAAGTTCATTATTTCATTAAATTCATTATTTCATTCTTTACTGTTGGTAAATGAGTTACATATTTCATTTTGTATAGTCGGTAATATAACTCAAACTAGTTAAATATTTCATTGTATAAAGTCGGTAAAAAAAATCGAATGAGCTAGGTCTTTCATTGTTTATGAACAATTTTAAAAAAAACTCCAAAGAATTAAATATTTCATTGTTTATAAACTATTTTTAAAAAAAAACTAGGATGAATTAAGCATTTCTTATGTAAATTTAAGCATTCTGGAATTAAAATTTTATCTTTATGTGCATGTAATTCTATTGGGTGTGGTCTACTGATATATTTTTCACGAATCGTTACAAATGTCCATTATTTGTTTAATAAAAATGTCTAACAATTTGTTTTGTCTGAGCAAGTACAATTATGCTTACAAAGTTAAAGATAAAGCTTTCATGAATTTTATTTTTAAAGGCCATTGACGACACGGAACATTCATCAGTAGACTTGGTCAAAAACTACATTATATAATTTAGAATCTCATGCGAATTCCTTATTAACAGAAAAGTAGACCTTATGCAGTAGCTGTATCCCCTACTTTCCATAGTGTTGTTGTTGTTGTTGTTGTTGTTGTTGTTGTTGGGCTTAACGCCATTTTTCAGCACACGATAGGCTATTCATAGCTGCCAGTATTAATGGTGGAGGAAGAAACCGGGAAATCACCGGAAAGAACCACCGACCCACGAGAAGCTACTGGAAAGCTTTCTTACATATCCACATTCGCCGAATCCTAGACTCGAACACACGCAGACAGAGGTGAGATGGCAGTGATCCGTAACGGACAGCGCTTTAGAACCACTAGGCCACTCGGGGCCCCTTCCATAGTGTAGAGTGGCCGATGATACCCAAGTCACTCTATGTCGTTATGTTATTTCAACCTAAGTTCAAACCAGTCAAATGCTAAGAAAGACGATTGTTTCTCTATTTTTAGGTGAGCTAGTCAACTGGAACATTAAATTATAAGTGCACTGCCCAGGGGACTACAAGATGGTCATTGTGGACAATTAAATAAATCATTTACTATTAGGCAGAAAAAGCAAGAAAAAAGCAGTCCTCTCACTCATTAGATGTTATGTAGGACGTAAAAGTCCCCAAGGTAAAACTGGTGGGTATTCAAAATTTTTAATTCATACTACAAATTTGAAACAAATTATAACAATCTTATCTATATGGTATACGAGATTAATTTCACTTGACTATATGCTCAGAATAAAGCCACGTTCTGACATTCTTCTCTTGCCTCGTTCGTGGTGACCTTCCAAGGTTTGTGTTTTTCAGTTTTAAGCTAATCAAATATAATGTCGTTTATACACGCCAAGCTGTGCTTGAGCAAAACTATTCAAAGGTAAATGTGACCGGCAATCGTCCATTGCTTACATAGTAAACTCTGGTTTTTCAGGCTTCAGCTTATAACTCGTATAAGGTAAGGGGGCATTATTTTTTGCAATTCCTTTGACATCAAGACCAAATCCCTTCGGGATACAGTTAGTGTTTTTCGTGTACTTTGTACAAGTGACATGCTTATTAGAATGACATTTTTCACTATTGGTAATTATGTCCACGTAAAGTGTAAGTGGTGTGTTTGTGTATTTTGTTTTGTTCATTTGTTGTGTAAATAGCGAATATGTAATGGAGCATTGCTGATTTTTTTTATGCAGCAATATCGCGTCTACTGTACATAATACACCCAATAGTGTTGATGGATGCAAATAAGTGCAAAGTTCAACCAGATTGTTGCAGTATAATGACAACTTTGCTTTCAAAAATAAAAGTATTCAACATCCATTCACTGACCGCAGGACTAGTTTATAAACAGCACTCGCTAGGTGGAGAGGGGGCAGCGCTAGGACACAACAGGGGAGAAACGGAAAAGTGTACCCTACAACCATCTTGAATTGGGACAAGAGAAAAATTTAATTTATTTAAAAAGTTTATAAGTTTAACAAGGGCGGGGGTATGTGGGAATTTAACATCAATGTATTTCGTGTTAAAAAGGTTGCTTGGATTCACATTAAGTTCTTGTACTGGAGAATTTCCCTCTGGGGTCCTGTTGTAATTCAACATTGTTAGTCACTGGATATAAGCATCCACACCAACTAACGAATAGTCTTTCTGACCATCAGCCAAACACACTGATCAATACAAAAAATATATTAAAAATTTAAACATCACAAAAAATATTGTAAAAAATAAAAATAGTACAAAATTTTAAAAAATATAAAGTACGCATTTTTAAATGAAAGTAATAAAATGTTTTAAATATTGACAAGAAATTAAAAACTTTGTAAAACAAAATTTAAGAACAATATTTATAATATGTAGGATTAAAAAGTATCAAACAATATGCTTTGTTTTTTAAAGTTTTAAAACAAATGTTAATATTAAAGCAAAAAAATAATTGTTACAAACTTCTACATGCACTTACATGCAAACAATCCTAAATAAAATGTTGGGGTTGGCAATGTTTAATAGTATTTCTGTTTATTAAAACATGAATGACCGGTAAATGGCCATTGGTTCACACAGGAAAGAGCAGTTTCTTTAGTGAGCGCACTTGCCAAGCCAAATTTTACATGCCCGACATCTATTAGACACGTAGTCTCCACCCAGCGGGTTCATGGAGGGAGAGAAATTAACGAGAAGCTGGTAAGACTTTGCCTGCCAGTCCTCTTTCTTTAATAGAAGGGGTACTTCTAGTAAATGGTACTGTTATTGCTACCATTCCAAGAATATCAACCGTTTATCTTTACTGAGTTGCAGCTGTTATATCTGTTGCTGCTGAAGTTGTTGCACTTACGGAAACCTTTTGTGTGCCTTCTAGGTTTATTTATCTTCCAGTCCCTTTTAATACCCCATCTGCCTCAAGTTCATTTGCCACCTTGAAGCGTATCTTTACTTATTAACCATCATCATGCAGGAACTCTGGTCGAGCTAGTCGACACAATCCAAAAGATCTTTCGTCCACTACAAGTAGATTAATGGCACGGGCGAGCTCCTCGACACTTGTCCAGAAGGTGCTCCGCCATCTCCAAGTGGAATAATGACAAGAACAATGCTACTCGCACTGGAACTCATCTTGACAGGATCGACGATCGACAAGACACATCGATTGAATTTGCCATTTGGCAACGAGCGACTCTTTTAAATACGAGCACGGCGTTATGATTAATTTATATTCATATGAGGCAAAGTTTAATAAAGGTATGTCCAGCAGCATCACGTGACACCGAAGTTGTTAATTTTAAACGCTAAAGTTATACAGTCTTAATCATCTTCCAATAAACAGTTATCTAAGTAGAACTTTCCCTATCATTGCCTTTTACGTACAAGTCACGTGTATTTTACTGCATTAATTGTGTTTAGCTGCATTTTACCTATTTTATACAAATTTAGAAATTAGTGTAGAAGGTATTGTCATTATGTCCAAACGATATAAATTTATCATGGGCATGATTTACATTTTAGATAATGTAGTGTTTTTAATTGCTTTTAGCTGTACTGGCCATATACCAGAAGAGGTCATGGGAAGGTCATTCGTCTGGCGTCCATCCATCCATTAGCAAACGTTTGCTATCACTACTCCACAAAACTACGTCGAATATTGCCTTGAAACATTATACACACATTCATCCCATGGTCTTCTAACTCTTGTTGGTCCTAAATTAAAAATGATATCTTGAAAATTTTATTATGGCTATTCCTCCTGAATTGGTCGTATCAACGTGCAATTTTGCCTAAAAGACTTTTTGTTATGTCTAAAATGTTCCTAAAAAAAGATGGTACCTATCTGACGTCTAGTATGGTCGCCACATCAACCATCTTGAAAATACTCTTGAATGGAAAATTATATTGACATAATGTCACCAAAAATCTTCGTATAACATCTAGTTAGACCTAATGAAAATTATGTCTGTTATAGCTTCCACAGTGGCCAGTGCGATAATCTTTTTATCACACTTTTTTTCTGAATTAATGATAGTATTAATATTAACTTGGGGTTCATCAAAAGTCGTCTTCTAATGTTTGTTGATCCTAAAACATTTCTGATCTGATTATCCATTTTGAAAATCCTGTTTTCGCTACTCCATGGAATAAAAGGTCATTTTGACATGGTTTCTTCATGGTTTATTTTTCTCAGAATGGTTCCTGAGGTGCCTGGTTGGTCTTAAATGAAAATGACTAACATTCAAAATAGCCCCAACGGTGGCATATTGAAAATATGTATATGTCTACACTTCCCAAATATATGGCTTTATCAAATGGGTTTTCACCAGTACAATTCTTCTGTTCCTTAGGTGGCGCTCTACAGTTTCGTATTTAGCATAAGGGGTTGAATTTTAAAGAAAAGGAATTTTCTTAGGTTTCCAAGGAATTTTCTTAGGTTTCCTTACTGGTTATGATACTGGTTTTTAAATAAGACTTTGTACATCTTAGGTATTATTTTAAAGAATTTTTATTTCCCCTTATTTTGGTGTATGATTACTCAGTGTACTATGTGTTATAGAGTATACAGCTTGGCCTTACTCCAGTTGTGCATCTTTCAAAAAAAAGTGCTAGCTCCACTCGCTCATGTTCACTTCCCGAACTTCAGAGGTAAATTGTAAAACAAAAGAGCCCATAACTTTTTTCTAAATTATATATATTCCCTATTTTAACAGCTGCCAAGGATAGTGCACTTTAGATAAATTCAGGTTGATTTCTTTTTAGCACAAGGGAGCAGTCATTTTAGTTAGTAGTGTGCTGAGATCATTTACAGTTTCCAAATGTAGAATATCCAAAGAAATATCAGCCACATTACATCAAAGTAGCATAGAGGTATGCCATCATTCTCTCCACTGTGTATGTTTCAATGCAAACAACTTCGCCTTACATATGTCACTCTCTCAAAAGTACATAATAACTGGTGAGCGCCACCTTACTTGATTCTAAATTGTTGATTGTTGGACACACCGTTGAGCTTTCTCATTCCCTGTTCTCCTTGCTATCTTTTTTTTACAGATGTCACAGGTCTGACAGTGCCTCTAAATATCGCTAGCTCCACCACTGTTTGATGTAACTGCTTTTTATCCATCCGACGACTTCCAATTCCGTGTTAAAATTCTATCCTCCCAGAAAAATGCATTGCCCACGCCTTCTACTTTCACATGGCAGGGCCTTTTTTGTCACATCAACCAAGGAGCTGTCATTCGTTTGAGACATCAGTTCCACATTAACATTGTGAAGCTGATCAAGCGACAGGTTCTTGTCATCATTCTTCACGATGGATATCGTCCTCTTTTGTAATCAGGACCATGATTACTATCTTAGTTCATGGGATCGAATCCCACATTCTTTTAACGTTCTTCAGCTTCATCTTTCCGCGCACTTGCCTTGTTCCTTGTTACTACCATAGTTCCTTTATTCCTACGAAGAATGCCCATACCCAGAAGCACATGTGCTGCCAAGTCAGATACCAGTCCAACCTGAACATGACCCATGTAGTATGGCCTAATTCTACTATGGCTAATTTCGCCACAAAAGGCTGTCGAATGGCAATGTAGAGTCTCAGGTTCTGACTTACAAGGATATATGACTTATCAACAATACTTCCTTGTTGTTCACTGTTCCCGGTATATTTATTAACCGTTCACCAGTGTTATTCTGAGCAGAGTGGGTTGCTTGATTTTGTTTATTTCTGCTGGGACAATCACGACTGGGACAATCATGTAAAACATGACCTCTCTGGTGACATTTATAGCACTTTTTGTGTCCGTAGGTTAGAGCATCCACCTCAGATGCGAAAGTTCGTGAGTTCGATCCCAGACCAAAGACTTACAAAAATGGTACTTACAACTGCCTCGCTTGGCGCTCAGCATTAAGAGGTTAGTGTTAGGACTTGTCGGCATGGTGTCAGAATAATGTGACTGGGTGGGACATCATGCTTCATGTCTGTGGCATGATGCCCCAGTGCTAGACATCTCTATAAACTGCCATACTGCATATATCGTAGCAATATGACTGAAATTTCTTTAAAGCCAGGTTAAAAAATAGAAATCACACAAATCACAGACTCCATAGGATCTTTCCATCAAACCACCTTTCTTGGACTGAAGTGAAGTTCGTGCTTGGTTATTTGCTTGTTGTCGATTAGGCTTATGGTCGAACTTACTGTCGTTGATGGACAAAACATATTCCTCAGCAGCGTCGGTAACAGACCCACTGCCGTTATTGCGTCTTATCCACTGAGCTTGCACTGGCGGGAGAGCCTTCAAGACGTATTCTTCTGCTAAGCACATATGTGGATCGCGACTATGAATGAACCCTATTAAATATTTCTCTATACGTGCCATCAGACCACTGTATGCTTCGTTAGCATCCCTTCTTATGCTAACTAACTGGCTAAAATATTCATGAGGTCTTTTCCCAAACCTATTTATCAAGGCCTTTCTTAGGTCAACAATGCTCTTACTTGTTTACTGTGCTACCTCTTTTGCCTCTCATGTAATGTAAGCAGCGCTCTCTGTTGCAGGGTTTTCATTTCTTCACCCCATTTTGCATGATTAACCACGGCCTCAATTTCAGAGAGAAGTGTAAGAACATCTTCTTTCGCTCGATGATTAAGTTTGAAGTTTGACTTTAAATCGGAGACTGTCATTCATTTTATCTACGTCCTTCTGGTGTTTCACTTTTTCTATCTCTAACTCCAGCTATGTTAGATTAAGATTGTGCTACATTTGCAACTTTTCCCTTTCAAGGTCTAATTTTTGTCTTTCAATTGCGCATTCTCTAACGTCAACCGGTCACGTTCAATTTGCTTATTGGTGTGCTTGGAATGTTTTTAGTTTGCTCTGAGCTTTCTTTAGTTTTCTTATAGGATGCTCTTCTATTTGTATGTATTCTGCTTCTTCACTATTGAAGTCTCCTTCAGTATCTGTAAATTATATCAAATTTGTTTACTGTTTCCTTCTGGTTGTAACCCTTGCAATGCTGTGCTTTTCAACAATCGTTCCTACTTCCTCATCGATAATGCTACCTTGGGTCACCATAATAGCAAAGAAAGATGATGATCGTAAACCAGAAGAGGATTTTAGACCAGAACTCCCACTCCTCCCAAATTTATAGCTCAGAGACCCCTTCCCTCACCAAAACCCTTATATGCTGACATTTTCTTCAAGATCAAAATAATGAATTTTAACCCACCCACCCCACCTCCCAGATTTGGAGAGAGGGGATTTTGTCGGAGAAAGAATATCATAGTTTAGAATTTCATATTAAACAAAATGTCTTTTGGTCAATCGGATTTGATCTGACAAACAAATTTTGTAAAAGAATTAATTGGATTAGGTCAGCCTCAAGTTACACTGGCATAGCAACTAAAAACCTTAGCAATTGTATCAAAAATGTTGATTACCATATATCACCAAAATATGGATCAGTATGGTTATTCGCGACTGAAAATGACGAACGAATAAGAGGTTGGGAAGATCATCCAATGACATTTATTGACAATATAATTCATGTACTTTTTGATAATGATATTTCTAAAGCTATACATTGTATGTAAATGAGGGTTTTCCTATCTCATGAGACCCCACCAATCCAAAAATATGTCAGAAAATGCTTTCATTTACCAGCTCACGTACAGAACCGATTGTATAATGGCCACTAAGAAAATTATGGCTGCTTTTTGTACTGCTATAACGCCTACGCAAAATGACTCAATCATGTGATTTTTAGAATGTTCTGGAATCCGATATTTTTAGAAAACGCTTGCACAGAATTTCCAGAATATCTCACAATCATGTGATTTGTTTTAGAATGTTAGAATATTCTAGAACCAGGTATTTTACAGAAAACGCCTACGCCTATCATGTTCACCCAAAGTACAGCTGATATACTGGAAATGCACTTGGTTCGGTTATTAACATAAAATCTCCTACATCTATAGGTAAGTCAACCCCAGCTGACATGATGATAAGTGTTAGTGGAGATGATATAGAAAGAGTTGAAATGTGTAGTAAAGATTTTACTTATACTTTGTTTTGTGATGATATTCCAGAAGGGCAGCGAGTATATATAGTAAATAATTGTATTAGCTGTGACGATACTGAAAATTTAGTCTTACAAAATGAATTTCAACTGCACCATGTGTATGATTTGTATAAGGCTGATGATCGCGGAATTATACGACATAGAAAAATTTTAAAAAATGTTATTGGTTCTATGAGAACAGCGGATATTTAATGGTGGTGATATGTGGAACTAGAACTGACCAATGTATTTATCAATCTCATAGCTTTATTTTTTTTAAAAAAATCTTTTCACGGTGCTATGTTTTCAAATAGTCTGGTTATCGATCACATCAACAGAATTAAAACAGATAATCATCTAGAAAATTTAGATCTAGTAACAACAAAAGAAAACGCCAAACGCGGATTGGTGGTAATAATTTTAAAAAATCAAAAAGATCAATTATTTCAATAAATTTAGAAACTGGTGAAGAAATGAAATTTAAATCAATTTATTCTACTGCAAAGCACCTTATAAATTCATCCACAGATAGTAATAAATGTTGCAGACGGCAAAACTAAATCAGCAACTTGTTATCATTTGTCAGATTTAGTTTCAAATACGATGATTGAATATATTTGCTAGCTCTCTTTTAGTTAAGTAATTGTAAGCAAACGCTATATCTTCATCAAATTTCAGTGTCATTCTTGCGCTTTCATTAAGTTTATTTTTTTCTGCCTCTGTTAGCAGCATCTTATTAGAATCCTTGCATAACAATATAATTGACAGGATAAGAATTTTACACTAACATAGTTTCGAACTGCTTCAATTAATTTATCATAATTTTCTTTTCATGACATTTTGCTTCGGGACATTTGGTTTGATGGTCATTATTATTTATGATTAGATAAAAAATAATATGAACTTGATTAAGCGACTTGCTGATATATTTGAAGGAGATTTCATCTCTAGTGATACAGTCACTAAAATAAAATTTTCAACGACAACAATTTCATCTTTGGCGATGCAGATACATTTTCTGGTTATAACGAAAACGATATTTTGTAAAACAACAAAGAAGATAAACAAAATAAGATTGCCAGTGTCGTGGACAAAAATATTACGGCAGACCAAGAACTGGTCGATATTATGTAAAATATATCACAAAAAGATTTGAAATTTAATTTTGCAGTTGATGAAAGTTAATCGTTTTGGCGGATGATAAAACCCTTTTTAAAAATTAAAATTCCAGACCGACAGAAAAATATAAAATTCGATTTTATTTTTGTCAGGAGTTTTACCTTAATGACGATATCTGACGATCGCAGACAATATCTAATATTGTTATGTAAACATGTCAAATGTAAATCTATAGAATGTAAGTACGAGGAAATGTACAGAAACATTATTTCATAATTTGTTTTGTTGGTATCCAACTTTTAAATTTATTGCCATGCTTTTTTATTACTCGTTCGATAACGAAGTCATCTTGTTCAGTTTAATTAGCTCTTGTTCTTACAAACTACCACTTAGACTCACCCAAAAATATTTTCGTGCGTAAGTTACAGGTAATAGCACTTTATCAACTATAAATACGTCTTCACTCCAGTTTGGAGTAAATCCTTTTTTAATTTTTTTTTCCAGAGAAATTCTAACTTTATCACCACTTTAAATTTATGTCTGCCTTTTTCTTAAAGTTTCGAGTTTCAATAAACATCTTTAGTAACTCAATTCTTTGTTGATGCATGTGTGTTATTTATTTTTTATACGCTGTATAAAATTCGCCTATAGAAATGTGTCAAAACAACAACGAAACATCTTTGCCGGATCACGCACTAATTTATCCAATAAAAAGAAATTATATTTGTCTTTGGTTGCTTGATGACATAATTCGGTAAATTTATCCTTCGTTATATCACCGCATTGTTCGTTTGCAATATTTCTCACAACAACATTATCTAGTCCAGGAAATAATATAAAACATCCTGTATTTAGCCTGATAAATCTGTCAACGTTTTAAAAGCCTTGCGCTAAATAAATCGATTTACATATTTTGTTACGCGACAAAATAAGATATGATCTTATTCATCTCCTCGTTGTTTGGCGGAATATCGTCAAATACAAATATTTTATGCTCAAATGAATCACGTTCGTCAACTTGAATTAATTCTTCTAGTTTTTTTTTAATATATATCATCGCCAGCGTCAAATTCATCACAAAGTTTATCGTTGTACTCGTTCAACAATTTGTATTATCCTGTTGCGGTTTAATTGTGTAAATATATACTTTATCATAGTTAAAGTTATTGTTGAACAAAAGATTTAATAACAGGTTTCTTTTACCTGATCATGTACGACCAACAATAAGATAATGACAATCTGAAGTTCGTTATTATGCTTATATTTGATTAATCGTTCGGTATAAAAATTTAATATCTTCGCCACTATAATTTTATGTTACATAATTTATATAATATTACCCATTACACAAAGTTTGGAACATCACTTACAACATCCAACGAACCAGCAATAACTGATGAGTCATCATTAGTAAAGAAAACCGGCGGCACAATGACAGGAAACTTATTTATGTCAAATCAACGAGTTCTAGGTTTGGTAATAGATTATCCACCACAAAATGTTGATCTTACACAAGCTGTTAGATACTCACCGCTAAGAACGATCTACAAGAGTGAACTATCACTGACAAGATGAACTTTAAACGATAACTTAGATATGTCAGGAAAAATTTAAATTTGGAAACCGGATATCCGCCACGAAATTTAAATCAAACCCAAGCAGTAAGTTATTTATAGTTAAAGTATGCGGATGATAACAAGCTTGATAAAATTTGTGGAGTGGTTACAGGTAACATCAACATGTCCAGTAAAATAGTATTGGGTTAGAAACTGTATATCCGCCAGCAAAAGTTGATTTTACACAAGCTGTATGTTATGCATAACTATAATCAGTTGATGATAACAAACTTAATAAAGCCGGTAAAACCATGATAGGTACCCTTGAAATGAACAATAACTCAAAAATAACTGGATTACCGACAACCTCACCACCAGCTTATGAAAGTGAAGCTATTAGTTATGCTCAGTTAAAAGAAGAACTTATCCCATATTTTAAGAAACCCAGTGGACCAATGTCAGGTAACATAAATATTAGTGACAAAACAAATAGCAACATGTGTCCCAGTTAATCCAAACGATCTGACAAGTAAAGAGTATGCTGACAGTCTGTCTGGTGGTGGTATAAACGAATTAAAAATAATGTTGGGTATATTCCAACACTTTTAAAGGCAACTGACAATCGAGTTGACAAGTAAAGCGTATGTTGACAGTCTGTCTGGTGGTGGTATAAACGAAAAAAAATTATGTTGGGTATATTCCAACACTTTTAAAGGCAACTGACAATCGAGTTGACAAGTGAAGCGTATGTTGACAGTCTGTCTGGTGGTGGTATAAACGAATTAAAAATAATGTTGGGTATATTCCAACACTTTTAAAGGCAACTGACAATCGAGTTGGGTTTCAGGTAAACGCATTAGCATGTTATCCTGAAAATTATCATCATCACGCTTTCTCCGATAGACAGGAATTGACCACCAACTGAAAAGTTGAAAATTTTTGGATTAAAATTAAATGTCCGACTGCAGTTGCTGCTTGGCAATTTCATTTGCGCGGTAGATTAAACTAGTGTTGGTCGAATTTAGAATTGGCAATTAGATGGATCAAATGATGATATTGGCTGGACAATATTGTATAGTACAGAAAATATATATTTCAACAACACAATATTTCACAATTCCAACAGAAAAGACTGTCAACAAGTACTTATATTTTCGAATTTATGTTGTCGCGGCTGAACATCCGTTTCCGGGATTGTCATCATTTCAGATATATACACTTGATATTCAGGTATGATCACTGTAATAAAATTTAATCTAACGTTGTAAAAAATAATGTCTGAACCAGCGTTATAACCGTTGCAAGAGCAATTTATGATAATATTTGTTACCCACAATAAGATGTTGGAAAAAAATCACTAACAGCACGTGTGATAAACATTGCGAAAAATGGTACAATTACCATGATAACTTTTCCATTATCAGATAAAGAAAAAATATTCTTGTCATGCATATGCGAGGACCACTAATAAAAGCAATAGAAAACTGTGATATTATAAGCAGATACTGTCATCATGATGATTGCCTAGAAGAACAAAAACAAGTTGAAATCATGTTTTTTTTAAATATTGCTTGAGCTCGATTTAAAAAAAAATAGATTTGATAATACGATCAGATTTATTAACGCGGATAGGATTGGAGGAGAAAAAAAAACGATAACTATAATCATTTTAAAAAAAAAACTAGCGGAATCTAGGATAATAAGAATAAATGGAAGAAAGAGTTATATAATAGTTTTTTCAACGAGAATTTTTTGAAGTTTATCGGTAGGTACTACCAAGACAAGGAAACCCTAGTTAAAATAGTCACCATGATGGCGAATACAGAGTTAATGATAAAAGCATACTAGAACCAATGATACGTGAAAAAAGACCCAGAATTTGATCCGATTATTGTTGACAGATCACTAAATATAATTTTTTTATAAAAAATTGATGATGAAATTGATAATCTGAGTGATATTGAGCGAGAATAGTTTTTTGAGGAAGTGAATCAAACAATTTTTGATGTAAAGTTTAATTCTTCTTACAACATTAGTGAAGAACATGATGTTCCACTTACATCGATTCAGCATTCTAGACAATTGTCATTACATAATTATTACAACGAAGTCGAGAAAATATTTACAAGACAATACAAAAAATTATTACTCAGAGTAAATGCTTGTACTAGTATTAACTTTCTTGGACGAAAATCACTGATAAATTTCATTGTCGCATATGCAATTATCAGACAATATCTTGTCCTCAAATTGTTTGAATGAAATAAGCTTGGTACTTGGGATTATTGATGAAACAGAAAGAGAATACTGTAATTTGGTGAATGAAATAGATTTTTATGAACGTGAAATAGGATTTACATTTGATTCCTTTAGCTGGTTAAAGAAAAATGAGATATTGACAGATGAACAATATAAGGATATTTCAGGTATGAGTTTCCCGATTCAATTGTTGGTGGTACAGTCTTTGATATTGTATAGAGTCTGTAAACAAATATTGTATAATGAAAAAACAGATCTTTGATTTTAATCATATTTCAGATTAAATTCCAAAACAAGATGTGGACGCACTAATGCAATATTAGAGACATTATCATTTAAAAAAAACTTTGATGCGTGAAAAAATGTTACAAATAATAAAGTAAAATACTTCAGATAATATCATATTTACCGTTGTTAATGACTGGCTCCGGTATAATCTTACGTAGAGCATCATTAAATCCGTTTTTGTTAATAATAACCGGTTTTGGTGTTTGTCTTGTAACATTGTGTAAGAAAATTGAGCCTCGACTTGTGACCCCCCAACAAAACAAAAAAAAAAAACGCTTGCAAAACAGCGAAATTCACTTAGATTACTTGAGCAGATACGATCTTCCTTGCGAGAAATAAAATATGATATGAACGATTTAATACGCGAGTTTCGTATTAATTACAGTATCTTAACATATATTCTGCCAATGAGAGTCAGCAGGTATGAAAAGATTTTCGTAAGATATGGTTATAGTATTAGATTTTTAGAAATATCATTATCAAAAAGCGTGTCAGTTATATTGTCAATAAATGCCATTGGATCATCTGACCAGCCTCTTATTCTTTTGTCATTTTCAGTTGTGAATAATCATACTGATCCATATTTTGGTGATATATGGTAACCAACATTTTTGAAACAAATGCTTATTATTATAGTTGCTATGCCAGTATAGCTTAAGGCTGTCCAAATCCAATTAAATCTTTTACAAAATTTGTTTGTCAGATCAAATCCAACATGTCTTTTCGATTGACAAAAGGACATTTTATTGTTTAATATGAAATTTTAAACTAGAATATTCTTTCTCCGACAAAATCTCCTTTCTCCGAATTTGGGAGGTGGATGGGGGTTACAAGTCATTATTTTGTTCTTGAAGAAAATGTCAGCATAGAAAGGTTTTGGAGGGGGAAAGGGGTCTTTGAGCTAGAAACTTGTGAGTGGTGAATGCTCTGGTCTTGAAACCTCTTTTGGTTTAGGAACAGCATCTTTCTTTACTACTTTCATTTCACTCCTTATTTTGTTTATCCTTGGCTTAACAGGAATCACATACAAAGTTACAGAGAATATCCAATAGTAATTTTCAGCTAAACTATGAAGACAAAACATTGGTTGCTGTTTTAGTGTTACTGTCAAATTTCCAACAACTTTGCTATCCCACTGCTGTCACCAAAATTGTTAAGGGGTACAAAAGTTGTAAACAATAACATCCAACACAAAGTAGATTCCCAGCCAGTTTTTAATGCTTATCCAGGTTAGGGCTCAAGACGACTGTCCTTTACACAGAACAGATGTGTAGTTGTACACTAGGGCTATAGTTTATCAAAACTACAGAATGGAAACATAGGGTTCATTAATATCATAAATTCTTGCTTTTACAGTGATGACAAATACAGACTCCAAGTCCTACAGGTCAGAATCTTAATCAGTATCAGATGTGTGAACTATGTAGAATTTGTTTCTAACATTACCATATCTGTCTGCTTAAAATCCTCTAAACTAAAACTACCATATACACCCATGTCTCTTGTCTTAATAATAATCAATATTTATTCAATAAATTAGAGGGAAATGTTAAGCATCAGCATGAACTCAATAAAATACATAAAAAAGTGTATTTATCCAGAACTGCCACATTGTATACTATTTCTAATAGTATGTAGTCATTATCCACACAGCTGGGTAGGTCTAGTACCAAACTTCTCCCCTGTTGACGCTTTTATTTCTTTTGAAATGCCACCAGTTGGAGTCACTTGGTCTTAAACACGTTCTCTTGCTTTTTTATCATTTGTCATTGGATTCATAAAATAAAAAACAGATACCATCGAAATTATAAGTCTTTATGCAAGCAACACTAGACCCCTTATCAATAATCTTTCATATTTTAGCCAAATATCAACGATAAAATGAATGAAATAACAACTGAAAACGAATTTGACCCCAGGAAGTGCAGTTCAACCCAGTTCATACGACAATGTTTTCTCATATTATGTCATGATGTTTACACATATATTGTTTATTGAACTTGAAATAGATCGGGTAAAAGGCATAGCAAAATACAAGATCATAATTTACAGCAGTTGACACTAAATTATTTTTAAGGGAAAAAAGCAATCACTACATTTAAAGTAATTAATTAGAGAAGAAATTCTTTTAGTGCTATAAAACAACATGTTTACAGAAAATTGATTTTAAATAAAAAAGTTGTACATCATTTATAAGACAAGTATATAGGGGATTCAATCTTCCTGGAATAAATGTATAAGAAATTTCTTTATATATATATATATATATATATATATATATATAAACCTTCATAGCAAAAGGGCTTAGGTAGTTTTGATATAGGTTCCACTGAACAGTAACACACATCTGAAAAAGGAACTGGTACAATGTGAAGTTGTGTATATTGGCAACAAGCACTAATTTAATACCTTACCATGAAAACAAATCCACATATGTCACTTTAATAGCCTGGTAAGTTCTAGTGCCATAGCAGAGTGGTATGAATATATGTTAATATTCCCCTCCTCTCCCAAAAAGAACCCACGTTGAAAGCATGTAGCATTATTTTATAAGCTTTTATGGCACACTAAAACACAAAATTTTATTTGAGCCAGAACCTTGCCAACCCCCAACCCCACTCCAGCAAAGTGCTTGTGATTTGCAGTTGTTATTTTGAAAAGGATGTGCAGCATAACTCTAGTAGTATACATGTATTCTAAGTGCCAGTCGATGTTATACTATAAGCTCTCATTAATTAATATATATATATATATATATATATATATATATATATATATATATATATATATATATATATATATATATATATATATATATATATGCTCTGTTTACTCTGTGAAAGTTTTTCTTTTTGTGAAATAATCCAATACATGCATGAATATATCACAGCACAGTGATTTCCTGTTGTATTAGAAATCCAATTACAATCAATAATGAGAAAAATAAAACAAATAATGCCTCAGACTTACCACACAACTGTTCAGCATGAAAATTATATTCTTGCGTCAAATAGATTATTTGACTATTTTTACCCAAACCAAACAATGAATTGAATATAGCGGAGCCTTCAAGCCAATCGCGCCTGGCAGCAAATGTAGACTCCAGTCAGCTTTACAGTGTAATGGCTTCTCCGATAAGAGAACTTGCTTTGCACAGCTTTAGTTTTACTTCAAATCTTTTTGATGTTGCAGTACACATTTTTTGCCCACTCCAGACCATAGTTGATTGTCTTTGTCAACCACGACTCTTTTTTTGTAAATGGTACTAATTTAGCATGCAATGTGCCTTTATATAATTGCCTTTATAAATAATTCACATATGTTAAGGTTTAGAAGTCAAGTTTAAATAAGTCAGTCATTGTTTTGCAATTCCATTTCAGCCATTCAGTGGAGACCAACGATTACGAAATGAGCCATACTCAGCCAATCACAGAAGCTAATAACACTATCACAACAGACATTGATGTCGCTACAGCAGAAGGTTATCTTTTAATTTTTGTTGTTTGTTTGATTATTTTGTCAGAAGCCAGTAGTCAATATATTTCGAAAACTGGACCATAATATTATTAAAATAATTTGGTAAAATCTTTTATTACGCATTGAGAAATTCCCAGAAATTTGCAATTCAATTCTCTGAATATATGAACTGTTATAAAAATGACTGGACCAAAAATTCAAAGCAATATACCAGTCAGATACTTGGCCCATATTTAGATTCAAACTACAATAATATGTTGCATTTTTTACATGTCATACACAAAGCTGCACTGGACTAAATTTAGTAATGATATTAGTACCCTTCGTCCTACCACAACGAAACAAGTTTAGGCTACGACATCGTAGCTAGACTAAATTCAATAATGATCAAAGCGGTAATAGATAGATAGTGAGGATTACATGTAAAAAAATACAATCTGGGTATCTAGTGATAATGCCAATTTTATTCGAAGTTTCCATGGGTCAAGGATGAAATAAAAAATTGTAATGCTGAATGATGAAACTGAAGTGAATAAATGTGTTCATTTGTTGGCTTCAAAAAGGATATACAGTACTAAAGTCTTAAAGAAATTTTAAAAAAAACAGACATATTCCAGTGTTTCACAAATCAAAAATGACACACAGATTAAGTGATAAAAATAAATTGTATTAGTACTATATAAATGTAAATCGTATTAGCCATATACCAATGTAAGTTGTGATAGAATGTAATTTGTATTATCCCTATACCAATGTAAATCGCATTAGCTCTATACCACCAATGTGATTTAATCTGTGCGGTAAGACAAAATCAGCTGTTTGATGTGGGTACATGCACAACTACTATTGAGGCTAAATTTACCGTAAAACATGAAGATCTGTATACAATGATTCAATAAAAGCATGTTTTTATTTGATGTCTTATGGCACGGAAGCACAACTAAGTGCTGAGGCAACTGGAATAAAGTGTCTTGCCTAATAATCACCATGGTAGGTGGTCCAGGCTCATCCAATGGTATGATTCAGGCCCGCACCGTGTAGGTCATGAGGCTGTCACGTTTATCGATGAACCAACGCAGTAAAGTCAGATTTAGAAGAACACATGGTACTCCTCCAGAGATGATGTATCAGAAGTTCACTTCTCGAAATGTAGCAAATGTACACTTCTCCTCTAGAGGCAGTGTATCAAAGTACACCTTTCCTCTAGAAATAATGTATCAAAATTACACCTTACCTCCATAGACGATGTATCAAAAGTACACCTCTCCTCTAGAGGCATTGTATCAAACCTACACCTTTCCTCTCGAGATAATTTATCAAAATTACACCTTACCTCCAGAGACGATGTATCAAAGTACACCTTTCCTCTCGAGATAATGTATCAAAATTACACCTTACCTCCAGAGACGATGTATCAAAAGTACACCTCTCCTACTGAGACAGTCTATCAGAAGTATCCCTCTCCTCAAGAGACAATGTATAAAAAAAATATACCTTTTCTCCGCACACAATGTATTTAAAACTACATCTCTCCTCCAGAGGCGATGTATCAAAAGTACTCCTTTTCTGTTTATTCTGCAATGTGTGTATATGTTTTCTGTGCATACAATATTTGGTATTTGCTGAGCTCTTGTCTGAAATGTGCTGAATTCATAACAATGTGGATTTGTACCATTGTTTGTGATGTTTTAAAATTGCAATTATTTGCCATGGCGCATCTTCACTAGCCATGTGTCCATTCTGATTTCGCTATCAACACCTTGGCAGATTGAACAGCTGTACTGATGCTTTATCGTAGCCACAGCTATTGGATTTCATGAGTTGCCTTTCTTAGTATGTAATTCCAACTAACAAATAGCCTGGTGCATTGTACATCGGCTGAAAATCATGGAGGCAATTGACCTAAAACAGATACTTTGAAAGTTTAACATCAAAAGTATGACTGTGTACCAGTCAGAAGCCATTACAGGTGTTCTTGAGTAAAAAGTATTTGTGCAAGTATGGACCGGCACTCCAAAAATTGCTGATTGATCGGTCTATTCAAGTTTTGTGCTCTCTTTGTCTCGATTACGTAGGAACAGTGTTCAAATTTTAATAACTTAATTTTAATTGGATGTGCCACCACATCCAATGAAATTCACAGACCCGAAGCACAGAAACATCTGCTCCATTCGCCATTACATAGATAAGGTTATCATATCAAAACCTTGGCTAGCAAAGATGGCCTTGGCATCACTAACTCTCTTTGTATTCTAACTGAACACATAGTTTGTAAAAAAAAAAAAATAATCAAGGCTGACTGGTCAAGTACCTTTTAGAATTGTTGATTATTGAAATTTTAATTCTGGAAATTTGTGGATGTATGTATGGGCAATAAAAAATGGTATTTATTTATAGATTTCATTACAAAACTCTTAATATATCAACTGCTAACAAATTATAAATCAAGAGTCATCTGTTAAAGAGAAACATCGTGGTTCTTTTGAGCGCATTTCACACAGTATTTGATAATCATGGTAAGTTAATTGATTTGCAAGTAAGTAAAGTAAAGTTCACTAATTTGGTTAGAATTATTTTCTAAGTCTGCATGAAGGAATATCTACGGTAACAAATGGCTTTCTCACCAAAATTTCATGATGGATTATATGACAGAGACCTAATTCAGATGTGAAATAGGAAACATGTACCAGGTGCTCACTCACATATATGTCTAACACAACTGGAATTGATCACATGTTTGTTTCTTCATTTAAAAGACATTGATATAAAAATAATAGATTTGTGGTAATGACTGCAAACATTCTATGAATTTGTTTGTATTAAATTGTTTCCTCTGCACAATCGTTATCGTTCGGTTGCCACTTTTCTGATTAATATTATTTATCTTTTAAAAAATGTTTGTAAAACACAAAATTCTAAAATCCTTTTCCTCTTGTAATATTTTATTTGTGAGCTGTCATTTAATATTTAAGGCATCGTGACCCTACTCCGCAAATGCGATGCAGAGATATTCGATGGATGGGAAGGACATAAGGTAATTATGGTTTATTTCTAACTCTCCACAATCTTTTTGTTCTTTCTTTACTTTATAGAAAATATATATGATTAGGAGACCTTATCATGGTGGGAAGGGTACGATCGCACCGGGTCAGCAAGCTGGAAGGCGCGAAAAGGTGGAGGCGAAAGTTTTTGAGTTTGCTTAAAACAGATTGAAGCAGATTATTTTCCAAAAAAATAAAATTGATTTTGAAAACTAACCTGCATTTTATATGAATATTTCTCTGAATGTTTCCAATGATATAAATGGGGAAGGTGGTAGTTGTCTGCATATCACACTGGGCCTTCAAACCGCCATTGATTACCTAATCAAGATTGATCATTATTCGAAACAAAAAAAACCAAAAGAAATAGAAGAAGTACCTGAAAAAATTAGAACATAAAATGCAAGTTAGAGTTTCCTAATTATTTTAAAATAGATTTTAGGAGACTACTGTCGCAGTTCAAAACCTTTGTGTGACCAAAGGTGCATGATGCGAGCTTGGTGCTTTAATAAAAAAGCAATAACTTGAAGAAAACCAATCTTGTCGAGTGACAAAATTTCCTCAGTTTACCCCAATGACCCATTCTATAAAACAGACTGCTAGGTTCCTTAGTTAGAATGGGTCAAGGTTGTGTCTGAGGAAATTTAGTCACCGCTGGCCTAATGGTTAGGGCGTAAGCCTAGGATGTGGGAGGTCACGGGTTCTATTCCCGGCCCAGTCACACCAAAGACTTATAATAATAGTACTTATATTGTTCTCTCTTGATGCTCAGCATTAAGAGATTAGTGTTAGGACTGGTTGGCCTGATGTCAGGATAAAGTAACTGGGTGGGAAATCATGTTATACATCTGCTGCATGTCGCCCCAGTGCTAAACATCACTATAAACTGCCACACTGCAGACATCATAGCGATATGACTGAACAATTGTTAAAGCTACATTAAAAATCTAACTCACAAACACACAAACATACATACACACACTCACTCTGTGATTTTGTTCCCTTCATGTTATTACTTTTTTAACATTAAAATCATGCCATGCATTTGTATTAGTGACCCTATACTCAAAATAAAAGAGAACACAAATATTTAGATATCTCCATCACTGGCTGAGAACCCCAAATTAGCTTATGTTCAATTTGTCTTTTGTTAAAACAAAATAAAAGTGTGAGGGAAATAAACTGCGGATTTCCATTGCATGTGGTTTCTTGTAGTATTTTCTTTTTATATGTATAAAACTTAAATAAAAATTAAATTTGAAGTTAAGCAAGGTCTGTCTCACATGACAATTAAAATCACAGTCACACACATAAACTGACACTTATAAAACATTATATATTTACATTTTGTCACAAGCAAGAAAACAATTATCCAAAATCTGGACCAGGGCAAATCAAAAGAAAAAGAACAAAATAACAAGAAATAACTATATCTTTTGAAAGGGATGTGTATTTGTGTTGTTTTTTTATGAATAACGCAAACAAGATTTAATGCAAGCTGTCAGAACAATAATGTTCTGTAGCTTGGCTTGACATATGTCTTTGAATAAGGCAAACAAAAGTTGATGCAAGCTATCAGCACTGTAGTGTTGTGTTGTTTGTTAGATCTATTCTCAACTGCTCTGGTTGCCTAGTGGTTAGAGCGTCCACCTTGGATGCAAGAGGTCGTGGGTTCGATTCCTGCCAAAACATACCAAAGACTTATAAAAATGGTACTAACAGCTGCCTCGCTTGGCGCTCAGCATTAAGAGGTTAGTGTTAGGACTGGTTGGCCTGGTGTCAGAATAATGTGATTGGGTGAGACATCATGCTACATGTCTGCAGCATTATGTCCCAGTGCTAGACATCACTATTAACTGCCACACTGCAGACTTTGTAGCAATATCCAGGGTTCCTGCAGATCATGGAATCCTGAAAAAGTTTGGAATTTAAAAAATAAATTTCAAGGGCCTTGAAAAGTTTTGGAATTTGTCAAAACCTTGCAAAGTTTTGGAAAAGTCATGGAATTTGTGACAATGGAGTTAAAGAAATTGATTACTTCAAATTTCATAGAGCACAGAGAACCAATTAAAAAAGTGATAAAATTACAATCGATAAATGGTTTCATTTCATATAATAAGAGTAAGTTCCCCTAATGGAAGTATCACATAATTTCCGGTATAGTTCACTAAATAAAAGAAAGCAACTGGAAAGTAATGTTTTGTTAATATTGTAAATAGGAACACATACAAAGACTACATAGAATTGTTTCCTTTTATCTTTTGAATACAAATTACATTGATCTTTGGATTATGACATGAATTACTACATAAAGTCAAAGTGTGCTAGTCCAGGTAAATTTAAAATGTAAATATTAAAATTATTTGTTGTTAACTTATTTCTTATTTTAGATTAAAAGATGTCATTTTTATGTTCATTTACTTGACAATGCAAGATATTGCAGTCCTTGAGTTTTATGAAATGGCCCTGGAAAAGTTTTGGAAAAGTCATGGAATTTGTTTTTGTTATGTCTGCAAAAACCCTGGATATCACTGAAAAATTGTTAAAGTTACATTAAAAATCCAAATCACACACACACACACACACACACACACACACACACACACACACACACACACACACACACACACACACTGAGATCTATTCTCTGTTGTTCCATAATTTTGTATGTAACAAGTTAAAAGATATGGAATGATTCCTTTGATTAAATTTTGTGACTTTCCACAGGGTTTATTCCACAAAGAGACAATGGACAAATTGTCGAAGTTGGCCATTCTTGCAAGAGACATGCTTCAGGTATTAGACTGTGCTATTCATATGTTGTATTTGAACACATTTAAATCTCCAATACTTTAATTCAGGCAGTTTGAAGTTGTTTCTGATAATTTTCAGAATTGCAATGTGTTCACTTTGTTATTGCATATTGCATATCAATCAATATTATACTAATATGTAACCTTTTGCTCAGAACCTTATCATGGCTAGTCATTGTTTTTGGCAGTTTAAATACTAACTAAACAGATATTAACATGTTTTGCTATTCCTGAAAATAACAACCATAAAATGTGACATACAATTTTGTGATATACAAGTTTGACAAACACTTAGTTTAAAAAATTAATCATACTTTTTTGTTAATGGTACAGAATCCTTCAGGATATAGTATTGTACTGAGTGGATGCGGAACCTCGGGACGACTTGCATTCATTACAGCTGTGAGTAACAAGAATTACATCTTTTTGTTTCATTTCCTTTTTTTTATATTTGTCTCTCTTTTATTGTTTACTTTATCTCAACTGTTGCAAAACCTTTAGTAAATGCATGGTTAAACCACAAAATGGGACAAGATTCATAAATCAAGAAACGTCAGTTTCCAGACAAAGCAATTTTACCTTTCATTGAGATAATAACAAAATTTATGGTGACAGGTAACTCATACAGAATTAAAAAAAAACAAAGCAATTATTACAACGCTGCAGCTTGCCCTCTACTGGCCATCATTAAAAGCTGATCATAGTTACTAGTCAATTTCACTTTAAATCAGACTTGAAAGTAAATTGTCATTAGGAACATAAGCTGATATGACTGGATATACCATTATTTAGGTATCTATGACTGTATTGCTAATAAATTCTACAATGAATGTTGTAAGATACGAAACATGACTGTCACAGAATGGCAGTCCTTATGTTGTCCTCCTGTTGTTAGCATAAAATGGTCATTGGTACATTTTACCCCCTGAATTTAACACAAAATAGATATCTGCTCATGGTCTCCAAGTTTTAACACAAAATGTTTATTGTTCATGTTGTCATCCTATTTTAACATGAAATGGCTATGTACACTTTGTTCTCCTGTTTTTAAGACCAATAAAGATTCAGTCTTTAACATATATGTTTCAGGTTTGTTGTATTTTTATTGAACCCTATATGTAATTTCATCAAAGAATAACAGATGAATAATTCTGTTTAGGAATTAGTTGGCTATGCGAGGATATTGTTCATTGTTTCAGCGAAGTTTCAATGAGCGTCTAAAGAATTCTGGGAAAGAGCCCATCTACGATTATCTAATTGCAGGGGGAGATAAGTAAGTACTGTTTACTTGTTTTGAGTTAATTCTCCTAATATTGTTAAACTTCTTTTTTATATATCTCTGCTTCTCAAAACATTTGTGCTCTGAAACACACTGGCTTTGTCAATTGTCCTAACTGCTTATATGTTTGATAGATAACATTACATTCAATATTCTGCAGTGATTTAACATGAACTTCTTTCCTTTATGCTCTTTTTCTTCCAAAGACATTTCATATTACTTAGATTTTTTTGAACACAGTAACTGTGCAAAACTTATCTATATTGATTTGTATTATGTTTCTAGAAATGTTCTTTCATTTCTATATAATTTTCTAAAGTCTTCTATGCTTGTATTTTGACCATCTATAATGTTTCTGTTTTCTTCAGGGCATTATTTACATCTCAAGAGGCGCCTGAAGATGATCCACATATTGGCATCAAGATGCTCCGTGAGGTAAGAAGAAAAAATATTACATATTCCTTGTAAACAATATTCATTGTCAATATCCTTTTTCATTATGGAGACTGATGTACCATAACAACTATATCCACCTGACCACACAGTTTTATAGCAGATTGGAAACTCTATAACCAGTCAAGGATTATGTGGTGCTTGTCATTTGCATGCTTATCTCTGTGACCATATCAGCATCAAATCCATCTGTCTTTTTATTTGCTGTATTGATGCTTGTCCATGTGATGTCTGTCAGCATCAGCCCAATTGGTGATGATGTTCATTGCTTGCCATATTAATGATTGTGTGACAACTACCATATCAGCATCAGTTCAGTCGATGATGATGTGTATGCTGATCCTTGTGATTACTATGTCAACAACCATGTATGGATGATGTGGCTCTTTGATTGCTGTATACAAGCCAATAACCACCATGTCAGTATCAGGCCAGATGCCTTTGATGTGGTTTGCTGTATTTATGTCCATCCATGACATCCATGTCAGCATCAACTCTATCAGTGATGATGTGATTTGTTGCTTTTATTTATACTTATCCATATGAGAACTACCATGTTTGCATCAGCTCAGTCACAGATAACGCAACTTTTTGCTTAGATCCATCAGCATTAGACCAGTCAGAGATGGCATGGTTGTTTGCTGGCATCTCTTTAAAAATCACCATGTCATCATCAACCCAATTGGCCATGACAGAGCTCTTTGCTTGCCATACTAAGGCTTATTTGCTTGAAAACTACTTTGTTAGTGTCTACATAGCCTACACTTTGACATTGCAGCTATTATGTAAGGATCAGCTCAGAAGGTGGTTTTGTGGATGTTCATTGCTATGACAACTACCGTGTCAGGATCTGCACAGTTGGTGATGGCACGGATGATGACCACTGTGATAACAATACCATGACATAGATGACTACTGTGATAACTGTACCATAACATGGGTGGTGTCCACTGTGATAACTGTACCATGATATGGATGGAGACCACTGTGATAACAGTACCATGACATGGATGGTGACCACTGTGATAACTATACCATGCCATGGATGGAGACCACTGTGATAAGTGTACCATGACATGGATGGAGACCACTGTGATAACTGTACCATGACATGAATGGATACCACTGTGATAATTGTACCATAACATGGATGTGATAACTGTACCATGACATGGATGGTGACCACTGTGATAACTGTATCATGACATAGATGACTACTGTGATAACTACCATAACATGGGTGGTGTCCACTGTGATAACTGTACCATGACATGGATGGTGACCACTGTGATAACTATACCATGACATGGGTGGTGACCACTGTGATAACTGTACGATGACATGAATGGATACCACTGTGATAATTGTACCATAATATGGATGTGATAACTGTACTATGACATGGATGGTGACCAGTGTGATAACTGTATCATGACATGGATGGTGACCAATGTGATAACTATACCATGACATGGATGGAGACCACTGTGATAACTGTACCATGACATAGATGGTGACCACTGTGATAACTGTACTATGACATCTTGCATCCATTTGGTGATGGTGTATGTGCTCATTTCTGTGACAGCTGTTGGGACATCATCGGTTCAGTTGGTGATGATGTGGATAATCATTTCTGTGAAAACTATGAAGTCACTATCAACTCAGTCAGTGATGCTTACTTTCAATTTTTTATTTCTTCAGAACAAAGGTAGACATCCTTTTTCTTACTTGCTGTAATCTGCAATGTTTGTTTATATTCCTGAATCAATTAAACTGTCCTGGCCCATGATTCCTCTTGTTGGTCTTGATAACAAATTTCATCTGCCATACAATTCATGCTTTTTTTAAACGCATATCTTTACAAAGCAGTGTTACATACATACATACATACATACATACATACATACATACATACATACATACATACATACATACATACATACATACATACATACATACATACATACATACATACATACATACATACATACATACATACATACATACATACATACATACATACATACATATACTGTACCACATTAACATTTTCTTGTTTACTGCAGAGTTTCCACTTGTAAACATGTTACTGCAATGTTGTCTGACCGTTTGTCAATTGTCCAGGTTTTTTGGTTTCTCCAGAATATATTCATTAATCAATGTTTTAATGGTTTATATATATCTTTGTTTCTTTTTGTATGCTTTTTAAGTCTTGTGAAGGGAAGAAGAAGGTACTGTATATAGGAATCACATGTGGATTATCAGCACCATTTGTTGCCGGTCAACTGGACTTCTGTCTACAGCACCTGGACAAATTTACCCCTGTTCTTTTGGGTTTTAATCCCACATACCTAGCCAGGTACATATAATGTTGTTGTATCTCTTAAGAGAAAGTATTGTCAGTAAGTAGTTGCAATAAAGATAATTAATACATGATCATGGTGCTTATGTAATCTGGAGAGAATACTAGCATGCTGTAAAAAAAATATTAATCCTGGTGATTATGATATTGTAATCACAGCTTAAATATTTATTTTTTGTAGCATTTATTTTTCTGTTGTATTTTTAATAATAAGAAACATATTAACAGAATTAGTCTTTTTTAAAGAATAATATTAGAAAGAATTTAAAAAATTGGGTGGTTGGTGGAGAGCAGAAAGCAGAGGTATACACACATGGTAACACTGAATGAAAAGATATAGATATTTTTAAAAATGTTGCATTTATATTAGAAACAGTGTCTATTAGTTTTGCTTAGAGCTGCTGTTATTTTCGTTTCCCACTTTCTTATTTATAGAAATCTGCCCATTGAGAAGTGGAATAAAACATTCCTTCAAGGTTAGTGGTATTATATATTATATACATCAGTTGTCCTTGTTCCATTTAAGTTAAAATTTTAAGTTTTGTACAGTATTTAAAGCCATTGTTTCAACTAGTATTTTTCTGAAGGTAGATGCTAGGTACTCCTAGTTATTGTAACTACTACATTCAAAGTAAATAGTTATTATTGAGCTTTTATGATTCAAAATTGTCTGTTCTATTAGTTAAAATAATCTAAAGTAAATATATTAGAAACAAACTCAACATTGATTGAAGTCAATGTAAATCAAAATTGAACATTATTGCAAATCAAATGAATATAACATCAACAGCATTTACAAAGTTACACCACCAAAGAATGGTAGAAACAGTAATGTGCAAGACAAGGTTTAGAAACGAAGTCATGCAACATTTATTCAGTTAAGTGCAAGTTGTATTCTCTTCAGTTGTCAAAGAGCTAGAAGCTGCTGAGCATGCTGGGAAAGGTTTTATTCTGAATCCTGTTGTTGGGGTGAGTAGAACAATCCATTTGATTCCAAAACTCACCTGAAAACCTGAATACATTTTAATATTAAAGAAATTGGATTCATGAGAATAAAGAGAAGATTAAAGTGGCTTTCAGGGGGAGAGAGAGAGAGAGAGAGAGAGAGAGAGAGAGAGAGAGAGAGAGAGAGAGAGAGAGAGAGAGAGAGAGTATGTATGAGTGTGAACAAATTGTTATTGAGCTATAAATAAAACAGTCCTTTTGATATCATTGTCTCAAAAATAATTAATGATGATAACAATACAGTAATTATTACTATTGGTTTTAGTGTTGTTTTTCATTTTGCTGTTTTAAAGACCTCTTTTAACACATTATTCACAATGTCATGCAGACAAAATGGGAACAAAGTGCTTTTTCCCAAGGACAGTCAGCTGACCCAGGCTGCCATCTTGTTTACTGGTCATGGACTAACACTCAGCTGACCCAGGCCTTCTTGTTTACTGGTCATGAACTAACACTCAGCTGACCCAGGCTGCCATCTTGTTTACTGGACATGGACTAACACTCAACTGACCTGTGCTGCCATCTTGTTTACTGGTCATGGACTAACACTCAACTGACCTGTGCTGCCATCTTGTTTACTGGTCATGGACTAACACTCAACTGACCTGTGCTGCCATCTTGTTTACTGGTCATGGACTAACACTCAACTGACCCAGGCTGCCATCTTGTTTACTGGTCATGGACTAACACTCAGCTGACCCAGACCATCTTGTTTACTGGTCATGGACTAACACTCAGCTGACCCAGGCTGCCATCTTGTTTACTGGTCATGGACTATCACTTAGCTGACCCATGCTGCCATCTTGTTTACTGGTCATGGACTAACACTCAGCTGACCCAGGCTGCCATCTTGTTTACTGGTCATGGACTAACACTCAGCTGACCCAGGCTGCCATCTTGTTTACTGGTCATGGACTAACACTCAGCTGACCCAGACCATCTTGTTTATTGGTCATGGACTAACACTCAACTGACCCAGGCTGCCATCTTGTTTACTGGTCATGGACTAACACTCAACTGACCCAGGCTGCCATCTTGTTTACTGGTCATGGACTAACACTCAGCTGACCCAGACCATCTTGCTTACTGGTCATGGACTAACGCTCTGCTGACTCAGTCCATATTGTTTACTGGTCATGGACTAACACTCAGCTGACCCAGGCTGCCATCTTGTTTACTGGTCATGGACTAACACTCAGCTGACCCATGCTGCCATCTTGTTTACTGGTCATGGACTAACACTCAGCTGACCCAGACCATCTTGTTTACTGGTCATGGACTAACACTCAGCTGACCCAGGCTGCCATCTTGTTTACTGGTCATGAACTAATACTCAGCTGACCCAGGCTGCCAACTTGTTTACTGGTCATGGACTAACACTCAGCTGACCCAGGCCATCTTGTTTACAGGTCATGGACTAACACTCAGCTGACCCAGACCATCTTGTTTACTGGTCATGGACTAACACTCAGCTGACCCAGGCTGCAATCTTTTTTACTGGTCATGGACTAACACTCAACTGACCCAGGCTGCCATCTTGTTTACTGGTCATGGACTAACACTCAGCTGACCCAGACCATCTTGCTTACTGGTCATGGACTAACACTCAGCTGACCCAGGCTGCCATCTTGTTTGTCATTGACTAACACTCAACTGACCCGTGCTGCCATCCTGTTTACTGGTCATGGACTAACACTTAGCTGACCCGTGCTGCCATCTTGTTTACTGGTCATGGACTAACACTCTGCTGACCCAGGCCATCTTGTTTACTGGTTACAGACTAAGAGACTTTAAGGAATGGTCTGTTGTACATTTTCCATCCATTAGCAAAGGTTTGTTATCACTACTCTTCCTACCCTACCTGGTGGATTGCCATGAAACTTTATAAACACATGAAGATCGAGTTGGTCCTGCTCAGACAACTATTATGAACACCACAGTAATTATTTTCAGTGTCTTGTCTTGAATGGACGGTCTTATCAATATGGAGTTTTCAATGAAAAACTTTATGTGTCTTGTTATCACTTCTTCTCCTGAACAGAAATTCATATCAACATGGGGTTTTCACCTTAAGACATTTCATGCTGTCTAGTTGCACATAAATGAAATTACTTCTGATTAGATATCTAAAATGGTCACAACAGCAACCAGGTACACAATTGTGTCATCAGTACTCCAGAATGTATCAAATAGCAACATGGGGATTGAACCAAAAGATTTTGTGTGATATCTGATTGTTTCTAAATGAAAGTTGGGCTGATCTGTCTTTTAATGTGGCTGCCACATAAACCATCTTAAAAGCATGTTATATCTATTCCTCCAGAAAAAATCATATTGACAAACAGTTTTCACCAGACAAATGTTTGTAAAGTCTATTTGGTCCTAAATAAAAATGGTCTTGCTCAGAGTGGCAGCCAAGGCAGCCAGCTTAACATGTTCTTTATTGCTACTTCTTCTAGATGGAAAGTCATATTGGCATGGGAGTTTCTCCAGAATATCTGTTTGATCATAATTTTAAAGTAATGCCATTCAGATATCGAATATGACAACCACAACAGCCATCTTGAAAATATTGTTATTGTTACTCCCCCTGAATGGATTGTCATATCAGTGTGTGGTTTTCACTAAATGATTTCTTCTGATGTCTAGTTAGTTTTAAATGAAAAAGTGATGATCTGACTTCCAATACGGCCATCTTGAAAATCTTATTGACTTTTCCTAACTGGAAAGTTGCATCAGTGTTGAATTTCCATTGGAAGACTACTAAGGTGTCAAGTTGGTCTTAGATATAGATTGTACCTATTTGATATCCAATATGGCCATCTTTAAAATGTTATCACCACTCTTTCTAGATTGAAAAACATAGAAATGTTGGATTTTCACCAGAATACTTTTTGTGATGTCTTGTTGGTTCTAAATGAAAATGGTACTGATTTAACATCCAGTATGGCTGTCATCTTGAAAATCTTTTTATTGCTACACCACTTGAATAGAAAGTCATATCGACATGAGAATTTTACCAGATAACTAATTACATTACTTCAATGTTATTAGACTACATGATCATCATTTGTTCCATTTAAATTTTCATTTTAAAGTTTATACAATATTTAAGGCCATTGCTTAAAGTATTTGTTTTTCAAACTGCATTTGTCTGAAGAAAGACACTAGATACTCCTACTTGCTCTAACTACTACATTCTAGCTGGTCCTGAATGAAAATGGTGCTGTTGTCAAATAATGCTGACACAGTGAAGATTTATCACTAATTCTCCTAAATTGAGGGTTGTATCAAATAGTGGTTTGTACCAGAAGTCTTCAAACAGTTTTACCTTGTTTCTTCTAAATCATAATGGTTCTGATCTGACGTATGTCTGTCTGCCACAGTGGCTACTTTGATAATTATATTGCTCAAGAAATGATTTTGTCTCTAATTCCAGGAAATATATTATTTTCAGTCAATGAAGCATCAGGTCTTTTGTTGGTCTCTTCTTGTAGTTGCCATTGTTGTATTGTTGTTATTGTTGTTGTTGTTATTATTATTATTATTATTATTATTATTATTATTATTATTATTATTATTATTATTATTATTATTATTATTATTATTATTATTATTATTATTATTCCTTGTCTGATATCACACTTATCTTAAGAATCCTTGCTGTGCATAGGGATGCTGCTTTTTGTCTGGCATTGGTAATATGTCTGTCTTCTGTATGTCTCCTAATTTGTATGGTGTAACTTCTAGTTCTCCTGTTACAGTTGGCATGATCTCTCCATTTTCCAGACCTTTCTGAGTACTGCAGCCAGGTTACTGTATTTAGTCTTTTTTTTCTTCTTTCTTTCTTGCAACACAGGAAACACTTGGTACTGTTATGTCTATTATGTCAGTGAGGTTACTCTCCTCACCCACTACCATCATATTAGGCTTTCTGTACTATAGTCAATCTGGATGTTAAAATACCACAGAATTTTGATTCTCTGTTTCTTACCACTTTTTCAGGTCTATGATCATAACTCTTGGTGAGACACTCTGGATATATGCCAATGTACTACAAAGGCTTGTTTGTCATACACATTTTAATAATCACACCAGGCAAGTTTTTTGCCCCAATGATTTAGTGACTGACTGACAGTCACTTCCTTAATCCTGCACATTCAGCACAATGATGAGACATTTCAGTTTGTGCATTGGGTATGCATGCATGCTGAATTCAGCCACATGGTCTACTCCATAATCACACCACTTAGTGGTGTACTTTATTCTGTATTTCTGAGGTACTAAGGCTTGTATGATCACACCACTTAGTGGTGTACTTCATTCTGTATTTCTGAGGTACTAAGGTTTGTTTTGCTAATACAAGTTTATCATGTGGATTTTCACACAGAACTAATCTGCTTGTCTCCCTTATTGCCTAATCATTTTTCTGACACTTTATGCAAGGTGATGCTTACATCATGGTTTGTACACTTACTGTTACCCTGTTTACCTTGATTACATAATCTTGCAATGCAGTCAGCAACTCTTCTGTTTGTGTCTTCATAATTCTCTAGCTGCAACCTTCTTTAAACATGCTTAAAAGCTCTGTTTATTTTATGAAGTGCCAAATGAATTGCCTAAAATGCCTTTCCACCCTACTCTGCTGTCATCTATTTGGTAGTGTTTGTGCCTGATTTCATTGTCTTTTATGCAACATTCTTGCTTGACCAAACAACAATATCTTCATCACTCAAGCTCCATGCATGTAAATCAAACTGTTTCTTCTAATCCATATAGGAATGCACCTCAGACACACTTTGAATCATTGGTGTTTCTTTTTATGTCTTCCAATTGTAAGATTCTTCCATGTCGACTGCACTTTTATTATCATTATTATTATTATTATTATTATTATTATTATTATTATTATTATTATTATTATTATTATTATTATTATTATTATTATTATTATTATTATTATTATCCACACAAGAAATCATTTCTTAATCAGCCTGAGCCAATAACTGGTTCCAGTCGAATGAAAAGTGGTAGTGCAACTAAGATTCTCCTGGAGACGATTTTCACAGCTGCACACAGCTCTGCTTTCAATCCTGAGGTCCCATGGTGAGTAAACTCATTTAAACTTAAAATGTTATTTTATCTATTAATACAATTCCATATTTTTAAAGAGAAACCATGGTGCATCAAACAAGATCATTTTAATGAGTACACAATTCTATCAACACCAAATGATGCTTTGTGCATCATTATTATACTTATTGAATGCCAGTATTACAAATAATACATATTATACTGCTGACCACAAAGTAAGAAAATATGCAAATATTATGGTGTTTAATGGGAAGATAACTCTGCATCATTTGTCTTTTCCTTGTTGCCATCTTCTAATGCAGAAAAAATCCAATCAGAGCCTGTGAAAAAAAACTACAAAAAAAAACTTGAAATGAAACAAGGTTCCACAAGTTTTAGGACAATAAAATCAGTAAGGAAGAATGTTATAAGAGCAGTTTAGTTATATACAAGTATGAGGTCTTTTTCATATCATGTATGACAAATAACACAAAGTATGTGTCCATTAGTGGGTGAGACAATTTAAGAGTAAACAGATGAATTCAATACATTCTGGGAGGATAAAATAATTAAACTGTGATTTTGGAAAATAGTGACACAATTATAAATAGTGACACAATCGTAAACCTGACCACTGGATGAAGTACCTTCTGCTCTTTGCAATTTTGTCTTTTTTAGGGATATTGAAACACTGTTTAGAAGTTATCAAGCTGTTTATAACACAGTCTATTCACACACAGAATCAGTTGGCAAACTGGTTGCAATTGCTGGAGACAGGTTAGTGGTTTATTTTCTTTTTACTTGCTGTATCCTCAAAAACATTTTGTGTTTAAGAATGATATTTGTAATCCAGTGACTGATCTTCAAAACCAATTTACAACTGGTTTTGCACATTGTCTAAGTACTTATTAAAATTCACCCAAACAATTATAAAATATTAAATGCATAAAGTTTATGATTGTCATGGTTCCTTGTTTAAACTTACTTGCCAAAAAATCATGACAGATTTTACAAACTGAATTATTTAATATAGATCATGAATTTTTTCATGTATTTCTAAGAAGTTTACATTTTGAAAGTGAACCAGACAATTGACAACATGAGATCAACTTGCAAATAGAAATAAGGAATTCAAAACCATCCATCTTTGCATGGAAGCATTAAACTGTGCAATAAAGTACTATTTATAAGATAAGCTGGTATAATTGAAAAGCTATCATTCATAAATCATACAAAACACTTAATCCATATATATTACAGTATATACATATTTTGTATAACAATGTATTTGACTTGATTATATTTTAAGTAAGAATTTATTAGGACTATTCTAATCTGGCATGGAAGCAAAGTTTTCACAATGACAAAATATATCATCTATCAGCAAATATGGTCCATTATTTGTAAATTTGTTTCCAAAAATGAATGGGTAGTACACTTTTTCAAAGAAGTATTGATATCTAATGCAACTGAATAATTACTGAAATAATTATTGATATCTAATGCAACTGAATAATTACTGGAATAATTATTGATATCTAATGCAACAGAATAATTATTGATAAAGTTACTGATATCTAATGCAACAGAATAATTACTGATATAGTTACTGATATCTAATGCAACTGAATAATTACTGATATAGTTACTGACATCTAATGCAACTGAATAATTACTGGTACTGATATCAAAAACATCAGAATAATTACTGATATAGTTACTGACATCTAATGCATGTGAATAATTAGTTATCTATTAATACAATTCCATTATATAGTTCCTGATCATACTGAAGATATGATTTTCATGTTTTTCCTAGTCTTCAAAATGGCGGCTCGATATACTACATTGGATATGACACTCTGGGATTGATGGGAATGACAGACGCTTCTGAGTGTCCTCCAACATATGGTGCCAGTAAGTTAATGATTGAACAATGATTGAAAATTTAGATAGAATTAGATAAGATCCATTCTACAGTAGAAAAACTGAAGTTTCCTGTAAATACTTAGCAAAATATTTTTCACAGGTTTTCTTCAATAAGTTTTGTTTAGGCAAGTAGAAAATTTAACAACCTTGAAAACTAAGCACCATGTGATCACAGATTTTCATATAATAAATGGGTTCATATCATTTGATTTACATGGTGTGTCCCATAGTAATGTAATAAATCTGAGGTATACCCTTATTAGACTTTTGTGATTTACTTGTTTGATTATGGGAAGTCAGTGTTGGGGAAATATGTTTCTCAGCCCAAATGATTAGCCAGTTTATAGGGACAAACATCGTAGAGTGTAGTATTTATGAGATTTCATGATGGTTTATTTTTGTAGATGAGTTCAGGTCAGAGCTGGATAAGTGGGCATGGAGCCAAGCAGTTCCTGTTTAAATCTAATGGTGTTGATTGATTGTGTATCTCCATGTAAAATATTTGTGATAGGGACTGATATTTTGTATGATGGAATAATTGAGAAGGGTTATTCCATTATCTGGAGACGGAGTGATGGAGGTGAAGTCAGGTTCCAAATCGTGGTTCAATTGACCAAGGGATAGAGTAGGAAAATAAATCCATTTCTTCAAGTTTGATTTGTATTTATGTTTTAATCGTGTAAAGTACTTGTGCTAAGTTACAGAAACCTAGCAAGAAGAAACCATGTAGTTGTGAGGTTACCATGCATTTTGTCAAGTTGTGATGCAAATGTGAAGTTGGGATGTTTTGTGGTCATTGATTGATTAAAGGAAAGTTATTGATAGTCATGGCACATTATTAGAACTTGCAGCTGACAACAGTTGTTGAGAATTCCTTAAAAATAAGTGGAAAGCATGGGATTTCACGCAGAGCTCACACAAGTGTTAAATTCGCTTTGTAAAGAGACACCCTTGCACACAACAATAATATTTTTATCATGGGTATTTATTGTTGCAAATAAAGGGTCTTATTAGAATAATGTAACAGGAAGAGAGAATCCCTAATACATACCAAGACTGAGCAAAACATTTATGTGAATCATGCCTTGTATCATTTCTAATGAATTTAGTATTCATATATCGCAGTCGCTATTACTTAAGAATGTTTTTCTATCATAACACAACCAAACATTTTGCAGACTGCCTTGTGATGATGGCAAACATTTTTGAATCAAAACAAGAGGATACTGTTTCTCAAGACACTAGCACAGCATTGTGTATGAGAAACCATATCTTCCTGCAAACTAATATTGACAGTTTCATGTGGCTTTCTGTCTTGATAGTAAAGACTCGATAAAGAATTGTTTTGCATCAGCTTTTAGACTTGATTATGGCATGTTGACTTCTAACAAGCGACGCTGATACTTCTGTCTTGACACTTCTCAAGTGAAAAGTAACTGTTCATGCCTGATGTCTAATTGACCATGAGTTGATGTTACAGACACAATATTACCTCTCAAATGTAAGCCACATTATATGATTTATTATAACAGTAGCCGCACACATGATATCCCCAGCCTATCTCACAATCATAACTGTGCTCTGCGTGCATACCTGGAAAGTAATAACCAATCTCCCTAATTCTATTTACTTAGTAATGATTTGAAGAGAATGTAGTTTGCCTTCAAAAAGAAGTGATAATCTTCCACTATGCATAGCAGGGGGTGCCAAATGGGGACAGTAAAGAAGAACTGGGAGATGTGGGGGATGATTGAGACCTCTACACTGGGATGTATTGCTCTACTTTTTAAGTTAGCATATGAAGTATGGAGAGCCACTGAGGAGCAGCTCATGAACACACTGTGTTGACTATCTGTTGATCTGCAGAGCTTGCTTTGTTTACTGCTCACAACCCCATCATTAAGCTGTACACTAAACTAAGATGTAAGTCTCCAACTGTATATCTTCTCAAATGTTTACTTTACTTCTAGATGTCTGATACAAGAAAACTATCTAAAGTTTTATAACAAAAATCCAATTGCTTGTCCAAAAACCTATTTATTGCAAAATAACTCACTGGATCAATTATGGGTTTTAACAAGGGATACTTCAATACAGGGCTCCATATATCTCTCTAAAAGCTATTGAAATATCACAGTTGACCGACAATTATCTCCTTTGAATTATTACCCCAAACAGTCATTGAGCATGGCATAGTATCACAACCAATGCATATTAATTGATAAATCTTTTGGCTTGATAAATATTTATTTAACACTTAACCACCACAATAAAAGAAACAAACATGACATCTCTCACATTTGTATTATCCAAGCACCAAATACATTCACCCATGACCTCAGATGGCGTACAGGTGGTTTTCAGTTACAGTTAATGACTCCACTAAGCTCAACCATCAAGCTGTTTTGTGATTTACATGCACAATTACATAAAACTAAAATAGCATCATCATCTCTATCAATCAATAGTCCAGACACCTGACCCATTATTGCCATCAATCTCTTCTCAAAACCAATGCCCAAACAGCTAATAATCCACAAATCAAAGTTTTCAACCTGCCACTATCTAGATCTCTCAGGATAAAGAAACAGTATAATCATATTGAACACAAGTGCAAATGGTTCTAAACAATGGTAACAAGTGAAACTTAATTTGTATTTTTCTTTTTGCTTATGTCAGGTCCAACAAGAGAAAACAAAGCAAACTAGAGAGTAAGGTAATTTTTTATTCAAATCAAAATCTACATTAATTGTCAGCCAGTCATACCAACAGTGGGTCCTTCTGCACATCTTTAACTTATCCCTCTGCACAGAGATGGATTCATCCAATATTTCCTCTGCAGCATATTTGGTTACATCCCCCTACTGACCTGTCTGAATTCATATAATCATATTTGACTATGTATCTTCTTGCTTTAGTACTTCCCAAAGTCAATGCCACCATCCAGCTGTATGACAGAACTTCATCTGGCATGGGTGGCAATATTTTCACCTGCCACAAGGCAATGATATTGGCATTGACATGCTGATGCCTGTAACAATATTCTTTCATGTGTGAATTTAAAACCAAATGTCCTTCCAGCTCTTTGAAGTTCAGAAGCCACAAAAGGCTACCATGGTCAATGGAGACATTGAATTTTCTGCTATGCAGATATGTTTGGAATTCCAAAATAGAAACTGCCATCATTTCATGATGTGTGACTCTTCATTGCTGTCATGCCTTATATAAGGATGGACTGGCATGTGCTGTTGTTCTTTCTTTTCCAGCTGTCTCCTGAGAAAGGACCACACCTATCACTTTGCCACTTCCATCCAGAATGAAAGAACAATTAAAGTAAGGTAAAACTAGCATGGGGCAAGCTCTTTACCTAAAGCATCAAATGTTCTTTGATGATTCCAGAGGAAACATTTTTTTTGTGAACAAATGTGTGGGAATTGCTGTCTGGGCAAAGTGCCTAATAAACCAGCAGTAATAACTACAAAACTCAGTGAATCATCTTAATGCAGTCAATGATATAAGGACTGCATCATTTTGTCACCGGTAACTTTCTCAGCATAAATATTATAATTAAGTCATTGAGCCTATTGTGCACACAGCACACATTTGCTTGGGTTCATTTTCAATCTGGTTTTAACAGACAAGCAGACGGCTGTACTTGCTTTTGTTTCAAATGCTGGAATGTGCACCCAAATACAACTATGCCCCAAATACCACTATGTCAATGAAATAAATCACACAAATTTTATGATGCAGCCTGTCCTTGGTGGCTTCAATCAGTCATTATAATTAAAAATCAGTAACAGCCTCATCTCATTGTAAACATAGTGTTTGGTCAACCTCCTTCATCAATTTCCAGTGGCTAGTATTCCAACATCAGGCCTAATGTCAAAAACCAGCTAAGCTATCATCAATATGGCAAAGGAGATATGCACTGTTCTCGGCAATCACTTTCATTGCTCTATAATCCAAGTAAAATGGTATAGTCACATCTTTCTTTGATGAGTTTCACTCAATAGTACCTATTCTTCCATGAATATTTCTAATTTCCCATCCAGTTTCCTGATTAAACCTGCATTATTGCCATTTTTATCACCACCACCACCACCACATGTATCCAGCTGATCATGAATCTTTGAGGCAGAGCCCAGGCTCTTCAATCTTGTTAATGAAAGCTTCCTTTTGACATCAGCTCTGATTGCACCATGTCTCAAGTATTATTTATTCATTGGGTGGCAGAGTGGATACAGAATACTAATATCCCATGTGTCAATGTGGGTTTTGGTCAGGCTTGGCCAATGTGGGTATGTGTGAATTCTTGCCAGTAGCTTCCTGTGGGTCAGCGGTTCTTGCCAGGATTCTTTCTTCACAAATATACTGACCTCAATGTATAGCCTATCTTGTGCTGAAAAAAAGAGTTAAACCCACAAAGCACATTTCTTCATTCGTAACTGCTTTCAGCAACTAGTCTTTAGCTATCCAAGTATAGCAGCACTTAGGTGGTTTGGCTGTATGTTTTTTTAGATTTTATTGTGCAATGGGAGTAACGACATGACATAACTGGATGTTAGACAGATCCACAAAACACAAAATTCAAAAAGAATCGTCTAAAGTCTTATCGTGATCAACACAAAAACAGCAGTTCTATCTTACTGCAATATTACTCGCTCTATCAGGTGTAGAGTTGGATATGGAATTCTTCAGCACAGGGTTGCACACATCTCACTAAAAAGGATCTTACAAGGATCATAATAAGGTAGTTATTTTCCATTATTCCCCTTCTTATACATGTAGCGAGTCTGTGAGCATGACGTAGCATAAAGAAGATTCTTGTGAATTAGCTAATCATTCAATTTGAGAAATATTTTTATCAACACTGAATGCACATAATGAAAAAAATAACCACTATTATCTTTAAAAGTTAAAAATGGAGAAGAGGAGATATATTTTCCAAGATGAAACAACATTTTATCAAACATCATATCTAAATTATGTAAAACCTTGCCTAATATATACTTCTGTTGGTACTACTTAAAACAAAACGTTAATTGTTCATATATGAAGCATCAGCAGTTGAGAAATATTATCGACCCCATTTAAATCAACTTGACAGTAAGTGAAATATCTCAGGTATCAACACAAATAATATTTGTACAATGGGTTTCATCAGCTTGTCATTTCTATTTTTTCAAGCTTTGGATGATGTCCGAGGTTTTATTGCCAGTGGATACAACTTCTTGAGAAATAAGGAAGGTGACCTCTCTAGCAATGTATGTAGATGCAAGTCAGATGTTGTTTAAAATATACACCCCATCAATTTCATTCATGTTCCTGTACAATGTCATTAATTAGATAATGCATCATATTTTGTTGCTTGAGAACTATATTCACATTGTAGACGTGCATTGTTAAAGATGATTTCATATTTTATTTGTCACTGAATCAACACCACAGAACTTTGTAAAATTCCAAGCTCTATAAGTCATCATTGACCATTTGTAAAATTCCAAGCTCTGTAAGTCATCATAGACCATTTGTAAAATTCCAAGCTCTGTAAGTCATCATAGACCATTTGTAAAATTCCAAGCTCTATAAGTCATCATAGACCATTTGTAAAATTCCAAGCTCTATAAGTCATCATTGACCATTTGTAAAATTCCAAGCTCTATAAGTCATCATAGACCATTAGTTACTGTACATAGCCTGATTGAGAAATAAGTGAATAAAGAAATGCAGTGATGCAGCAAAAATAAGTAAATTTCTTTGAATGAGGGCCTTAAGGTAGATTAGTTCTTAGCTATTTGAGTTACCCTCTTTAAAAAAGTCATAATAAAAAAAATGAATGTGCAATGGCATGATACAGAAGAGTTGGTTCCAGGTTTTAGTGTTCAGGCTTCACTCATCCATCAGCCATAGTATCAAAACCAGGATAGACTTTTATCCACAGCCCATATTTGACTTTTATGGCAAGATGTGTATAGATAAAGCACTCATCTGAGTGTTTTCATAATCAATTACAATCTAACAGCCCCTTTTTTCTTCATATAGGGAAAATATTTCAGAATTTCTATCAACGACTTTGAAAAAGATATTCTACCTTCCTTGAAAGATCGAGATTTAGTAATCTGCCTTAACACAGGTATGGCTGTTATCTTTATCACCATTTCTGGCAAATTATAAATAGAGGAAATTTTAAATTATACCTATTATAAAAAACATTCACAAAAAAATTTAAAATGGCTGTATATAGCTATTTTTTAGTTTTGTACTGTTTTGAGGTATAAACCATTTATTTTTTTTATTATTGTCGATTAATTTGATGGTAAGTGCTCAGTTACTTGTCTTTGGCACTTTTGTCCATTCTAGTTGTTCCATATCATCATTTTATCATGTCTGCTCATCGTGCTGTAGATCCTTGACACTTTGACACACCAGTCATCAACTGTCAGTGGTTTTCTTTGTGTTCTCATTTTTCTCCTCCTCTATGACCAAATTGCACC
This sequence comes from Potamilus streckersoni, assembly GCA_016746295.1. Lineage (NCBI taxonomy): Eukaryota > Metazoa > Mollusca > Bivalvia > Unionida > Unionidae > Potamilus > Potamilus streckersoni. The sequence continues at coordinate 693,868 of JAEAOA010001541.1, forward strand.
AACTTCTGAACCATCTAGAGTGAATCATATCCATTTTCAAATTATTATTGTACAGCCGAGGTCAAATAAGTATTTATAAAGTTAGGGGACTTCAAACTTCACTGAATTGCAAAAATCTCAATGGGATGTGAGGTAGTTAATGGCTGTTATGAAAATGCCTCATCACTGGACCAAGATGTTTTACAGATTTTAAAATGTGGAACACAAGCTTCTTTTCCAAAGTTACAGAATTATTTTAAATGATCTAGGCATACTTTATAAAATAGAATTAAATTATAAAAGCTTAAAATTTATATCCTCTCTATCCAATGGATCAGGTTCATTATATTCATTTACTAGGGTCTATTGTCATTATTGATAACTATATTACAGTTGTACCATTTACATTCATCCACTAGGACCCATTGTCATTTACTGATAACTATATTACTGTTGTACCATTTACATTCATGGACTAGGGGCCATGATCATTTACTGATAATTATATTACATTTGTATTGTTTACATTCATCTGCTAAGGCCCAATGTCATTTACTGATAACTATATTACAATTGTACTGTTTATGATTTATGGATTACATTTTCTATTTTATTTTAAGCTAAATCCTTACCATCTTTGGCAGGCTTGAAGGAGTCTCGATGTAAAAGGGTCATGCTTACATTCACTGAGGTAAATTGATACATGATGAATCTCAAAAATATGATTTATAACACTTTCATTTGGTTGTTTTTCTTTAATTGGGGTCTAGCATTGAGTTGCATATTCAGTGATTGACATGCAAGACTTTCAGATCTGGAATGATTATAGCTATACACAAGGTTGTAGTGGTCTTGTTGTCTATGTATTGTTCAACATTGTCTCACAGAATCAACAACAGAGAATATAATGTCCTCCATGGTAACTGAGTGTTTGACACATTTGTATTGCATCACTGCCATCAATATACTGAGCTTTTTTAATGATTTTATAATCTGCAGAAATATTACTGCTATAGAATATTATTTCTATAAATTACAATCTAAACTCAATAGTTCTTAGTTTCTTTTTTATTCTTAAGAAGGTTAAATTGATGTTATAAAGTAGCTGTTTTGTCTCATGTAATAACAACCACCCCTACCTTGATCTGTCATAGTCCTGGCTGGTATTTATTTTGTGATATATGTAAAAAAATTTACACACATCTCAAAAATAAACTTCACTGTATATGTGTTTATTGTTGTGTCTCCACCTAACATATGATGCTCTGATTATTCATTATGACAAAATGTTTGTTAGGTGATCTATGTTTTGTTTTTGCATCTTCACATGCAAATCAGCTTCCAGACGAGCAGCTGAGCAAATTTGACTTTGTCATATCACTCTGCCTTCCTATCGGTGATGCTACTTTGGAGCCATGGCAGCAGCTTCACCGTGAAATAGCTACAAAGTGGGTGCTGAATGCAGTGACCACTGGTGCCCATGTACTGAAGGGAAAAGTTTTCCAGAATATCATGGTGGATCTGAAAGTCAGGTCAGCCACTTAAGAAAAAAAGACGACCAAAAGGAAAGGAATAAGTAGTAGAGTAAATTTTACACTGTTGTTCAATTTATTAAATATTTCATCTTATTTTTCTGTTCAGTGTACAGTTAGCAATGTAGCTCATGACATCAAGGCATATCTTTTGCAGCCACATGATAAGGTAAATTGAACATTTCAGTGTATTTTGTCAGTTGATATAATTGGTGTATTGTTACTATTATTTTCGTTAAATGAGCCCATTTTTCTGCACTAAATGACAATTTTTTTCAATTGCATAAAATGGATATATAAATAAAGCAACTAAGACTTAAGACTTAAGAAATTAAATGCTTAATTTAGAATTGATAAATTCTAATATCTATGTATGTCATTTTTTCAGTAACAACAAACTTTTCCACAGGGCTGTTGGAATTATTGAGGTAGGCTTTTCCTTATTTTGCCCCTATTATTTTGCACAGAGAAATATGATTTAAAGAGGGTATAAATAAAGAAATAAGTAGCAAACACCTACAAATGTTTATTTTGATTTACAGAAACTTAGTTTTATAAAGTTGATTTCTGTAATGCAAAACATAATACTGCCATGCTGTTGTATTAGATAAAGATCACTTCAATTAATGATGTCAAGATCACACATTTTGGTATCAGAATATCTTGCATTGACTGCAGAAAAATCTTTAAAGGAAAAGAATATCAATCTTACAGTTACCCAGTCAGCCTACCATGCATATGACTAAATAGGCAAGTAGATGACAGACAGATTTACAATCAACCAGTCAGCCTGCCAAACATATGACTAAATAGGCAAGTGGATGACAGACAGACTTACAATCAACCCGTCAGCCTGCCAAACATATGACTAAATAGGCAAGTGGCTGTCAGCAAGACTTACAATCAACCCATCAGTCTGCCAAACATATGACTAAATAGGCAAGTAGATGACAGACAGATTTACAATCAACCCATCAGCCTGCCAAAACATATGACTAAATATGCAAGTGGATGACAGACAGACTTAAAATCAACCTGTCAGCCTGCCAAACATATGACTAAATATGCAAGTGGATGACAGACAGACTTACAATCAACCAGTCAGCCTGCCAAACATATGATTAAATAGGCAAGTGGATGAAAGACAGACTTACAATCAATCTATCAGCCTGCCAAACAGATGACTAAATAGGCAAGTAGATGACAAACAGACTTACAATCAACCAGTCAGCCTGCCAAACAGATGACTAAATAGGCAAGTAGATGACAAACAGACTTACAATCAACCCATCAGCATGCCAAACATATGACTAAATAGGCAAGTGGTGGATGACAGACAGACTTACAATCAACCCATCAGCCTGCCAAACATATGACTAAATAGGCAAGTGGTGGATGACAGACAGACTTACAATCAACCCATCAGCCTGCCAAACATATGACTAAATAGGCAAGTGGTGGATGACAGACAGACTTACAATCAACCCATAAGCCTGCCAAAACAGATGACTAAATAAGCAAGTAGATGACAGACAGACTTACAATCAACCCGTCAGCCTGCCAAACATATGACTAAATAGGCAAGTGGTGGATGACAGACAGACTTACAATCAACCCGTCAGCCTGCCAAACATATGACTAAATAGGCAAGTGGTGGATGACAGACAGACTTACAATCAACCCGTCAGCCTGCCAAACATATGACTAAATAGGCAAGTGGTGGATGACAGACAGACTTACAATCAACCCATAAGCCTGCCAAAACAGATGACTAAATAGACAAGTAGATGACAGACAGACTTACAATCAACCCATCAGCCTGCCAAACATATGACTAAATAGGCAAGTGGTGGATGACAGACAGACTTACAATCAACCAGTCAGCCTGTCAAAACAGATGACCAAATAGGCAAGTAGATGACAGACTTACAATCAACCCATCAGCCTGCCAAAATGGATGACTAAATAGGCAAGTGGTTGGCAGAGACTTACAATCAACCAGTCAGCCTGTCAAAACAGATGACCAAATAGGCAAGTAGATGACAGACTTACAATCAACCCATCAGCCTGCCAAAACAGATGACTAAATAGGCAAGTAGATGACAGACAGACTTACAATCAACCAATCAGCCTGCAAAACATATGACTAAATAGGCAAGTAGATGACAGACAGACTTACAATCAACCCATCAGCCTGCCAAACATATGACTAAATAGGCAAGTGGATGACAGACAGACTTACAATCAACCCATCAGCCTGCCAAACATATGACTAAATAGGCAAGTGGATGACAGACAGACTTACAATTACCCAGTCAGCCTGCCTAAATTGATGACTAAATAGGCAAGTAGATGACAAACAGACTTACAATCATCCAGTCAGCCTGCCAAACATATGACTAGAAAGATAAGTAGATTACAGATGGATCCAATGATATGGTATTGTGTATTTTAATTTATGCATTTCCTTTCCTCAAAATTGACTTGCCTAACAGTGTTTGCATATACTGTACTGTGTAATCTCACAGAGTGAGTGATTACAGTGGGCTGATACATTCAATCAGGTTTCCACTCTAATGGTTCTTAGTCAAGCCAAGTTAAATACTGCACAAACATAATGACATTCATAAAAGCCTATAAAATATTGAGTATGAAACTCAAGCTCAAAACCAAAGTCCAAAAAATATGGTATTCTGTAACTTTGAGTATAATAACGCTAGACTTGCAGACTTTTCAGAATCTTCTTTTTGTTCCACTTCATAACAAAATTAAAGTATCTATATTTATTCCAAGTATAATATCTGATTTTGCGATTTTGTTTTTGAGCTTGAGTTACTTCCTCAATATGTTTTGAGAATATGTGGTTTGAACTTCTCTACAGGGTTTGGAGAAGACATCACAGGAGAAATAATGACAAGGTACCATGAATACCATTTTATGTTCTTTTCATTTATATAAATCAGGGGTTGGGGAAGACATCAAAGGAACATGCCAGAATGTTCCTTCTTAGATCCATCTACCACACGGAACATCTAACACCTGATCAACTAGAGGCTCCCATTGCCCAACACATTAAAGTGGCATCATCTCAAAATAAAGTAAGATATTCATTTTCGTTCTTTCTTACTTTCTATTTCTTTACATCATTTTTAACTATATGTGCATTACTGAATTACAAGCTTACACAGATAAAGCCAAATTTTGGCAGCCAATTTAGATTGTTAGAATGTGAATGTTCATAGAATAAAATTAATGCTTTGCTTTACATGCTGTATGCTATGTTTGTTTCAGATAGTGCCTGTTGCCTTGGTTGCAGCCATTTTGAACTCTTCAATTGAGAATGCTTCTCTCCTACTGGACTCGAAGCCAGTGATCAGGGTGGCCATATTACAGGCTCTTCATTCTCAGGAGACTGACTTGTCATGATGTGAAGGCTATGACCATATATATTTATTTTCTAGTTTAACATTTTGACAACTAATAACGTGCTACTGTTCATAACATTTTCTCAGTTGACCTTAGACATTTTAGCCTTGTGGGGTTGCTCAACGGTTATTATGTACTTTTGAGAGAGTGACTTATGTAAGGTAAAGTTGGCTGTATTTGAAACATGCACAGTGGAGAGAATGTGTGCAAAGCTCTATTTTACTTTGATGTACTGTGGCTGATATTTCTTTGGATATTGTACTTGTGGAAATTGTACAATGACTGCTCACGCGTGATCCAAAATATCAACCTGAATTAGTTTCAAATACACTATCTTTAGCAATTATTAAAATAGGAAAAATTAATTTTGCTAGAGTAGACAATATCAGTCCCTGAAAGTGCAATGAGTGAATTACCAAATTACATATTATCTAAGATATCCAAAGTCTTTTTTAATTAGCTATATAACCAGTGAGGAAACCTAGGGTAATTCTTTTTCTTTAAAATTCCAACCCTATTCAAAATATAAACCTGTAGAGTGCCAGATGTTGAAGGTCATGCCTAAAACCCACCTTGTAACACACAGTATGTTTTTTTTCCCTCCACCTTCAAACTGCAATTAAAGAAGAAACAAAATGGAAGTGTTAGAAAGTGATAACATATAACTGGTAAGTTTTGATGCATATTTCACTCATTACCAAAATATTAAAACACAACAGAAAGAAAATAATTATAATTTTCTTTTTCTCTTATGTCTATGAACACAATTAAGAACCATTTGTGACTCTTTTGTAAATATGAGATGATGAAAGATTGAACATCATACTGAGAGACAAACTGAAATATGGATGATGTAATGAGACAGACTTACCTCCAATAACTGATTTACACACTGTCTTGCCATGATCACATTGTTCCACTGCCTCATATTATCTAAAACCAGTTTTTGTAAACTTGGTGGGAATATACAATGGTAAAATAGGATTTAACTAATGAACTTCTGTATGTAATGATGCTGAGGAAGAATGAGCAAAAATGATTTGTTACGATGAGAAAGGTTTTGTGGATGACACTATCATAAATCATATAAAGATGTTCAAAGAGTCTCTGTGGATGGCCTCTATCATGAATCATATAAAAATGTTTAAAGAGTCTCTGTGGATGGCCTCTATCATGAATAATATAAAGATGTTCAAAGAGTCTGTGGATGGCCTCTATCATGAATCATATAAAGATGTTCAAAGAGTCTCTGTGGATGGCCTCTATCATGAATCATATAAAGATGTTCAAAGAGTCTCTGTGGATGGCCTCTATCATGAATCATATAAAGATGTTCAAAGAGTCTCTGTGGATGGCCTCTATCATGAATCATATAAAGATGTTCAAAGAGTCTATGCGGATGGCCTCTATCATGAATCATATAAAGATGTTCAAAGAGTCTCTGTGGATGGCCTCTATCATGAATCATATAAAGATGTTCAAAGAGTCTATGTGGATGGCCTCTATCATGAATCATATAAAGATGTTCAAAGAGTCTGTGTGGATGGCCTCTATCATGAATCATATAAAGATGTTCAAAGAGTTCCTGTGGATGGCCTCTATCATGAATCATATAAAGATGTTCAAAGAGTCTGTGTGGATGGCCTCTATCATGAATCATATAAAGATGTTCAAAGAGTCTATGTGGATGGCCTCTATCATGAATCACATGAAGTTCGTACATGTCAGGGTGATTTTTACTGTCCTTTATCAAAAGTGAATGCTGTATGGAAAACAAATAAAAAATGTAACATATGAGTTTACCTGCTCATCACTGTCAGTTTACCAATCTACCACCCAACCATCTTAGTGACATTATGGATTCCTTAACATGCATTCCATATCTTACTGAAAGGCAGATTTGTAAGACCAGTTGCTGCTAATTTTTTCTTTATTTACTGATCCAATATGGAACTTGATGACGTCAGTAGTGTTCATTTCAGGCGAATAGCATATGGGTCCTAATGACCCCATCAGATTCCATATCAGGTTACCATTTCACAAGATTTTCTTACTTAGGACTTTATTTCCTGATCACGGGTGTTTTACTAACACAAGAATTACCTGATTATTTCTCAAGTTCCCGTTACAATTTCACATAACTGTTATTTCCAGGCAGACAGAACTGAAATTGTTTGTCTTTAGTATGCTTGAGGATACTAAGTGTCAGGGTTATTTTAAGAAGGTTCCAGTACTAACAGTAACGTGGATCTTTCTCTAAGAAAGTTATTGTTCAACATATTTTTTGCATGTTGACCATAAAATAATAACTTTTAAACATTCATATGAATAATAATATGTTTTACGTTGTTGATTAACCTGATAAATGAATCACCAATTTTAATGAAATTCCATGAAAAATCATGGCAGAAAAATGATCCTTTCTAAATGTTATGTCAGTGTCAGGAAGTGATATAGAACAGGAGTTTCCTACCTTTTTACACAAGGAGAGTCACTGGGATGGTGGGCAAAGTTTGGAAAGATAAAGCATTCCAAGAGAAAACTTGGCAGGCCAGATAGAAACCTATGGTGGACCAGATTCTGGCTACCGGTCCATTTGCTGGACAACCTTGATATGGAATATATTGATGTTAGTAAAGAAAAATTAACCTGCAGATAAATCTTATCCAATAGACTATATATTCATTATATGAAACATTATATCTATGTGCTTACATGTGACAGTATAGACATTTCTACTCTTTATTGTAAAAAGCAGATTTCTTTAGCTACAGATAGCCCTTACTGTAAATCAACATCATCTTCTTCAGATAGTTGTATCCTCCAGAAAATGGAATTAATAATGTTTTCATAATGACTAATAAGATTTCTTTCACACAGACTCTGTGGTCCTATGATGCAATATACGTGTTAGCTAATGTTTTTAAAAAAATTGAAATGGAAACTTTAAAAACATAATTGAGACTGTATTCCAGAACAAATATACAGTATTTAGTTCAGATTGGATATTGCACAAAATTTTGCTAGTCCCTTTTACTAAATAATTACTTATTTTACTTTACATATTTACTGAGCAGATTTGAAAGTTTTAGTATGAGTCTGTATAGTCTATTTTAATAATTCAACCAGGACATTCAAACATCTCAACTCTTTATTTCATCATTGCTATGGCAAGGGATCATATCATGTAGTTTTTCTTTAAGTGACTGGTTTACAAATATGCTAACAAAACAACAAAAACATAACAGCAACAAAAGACAAAAATGAAAAATGTACCTTTGATAATGCCTATTGGAACATATTAATATCACACAAATGGAAAGAATACACATAATTTTGGGTGTTTTAAGTGCTGTTCATATTTTAAAAAATTAAATGATTGACTTTTCCAAGGAACTTGGAACTTGTATGCTTTGAGACTGATGATATAGGAAGCTTTCACTTACATATTAATTTATCTATTTATTTTCTTGATTTCTTTTAGAGAAATATGTGAAAAGTGAAACATTTATGTTCAATAGTTGACCTCAACTGATTTTTCTTTAATCATTATAACAAGGATTTCATTCAAAAGTAGATGCTTTTACAGGCCTTTTACATATACATAGAAATATGACTAAAATTTCATTCTTACACCCCAGGTATAATCAGGTCATTTATATATATACATAAAAAATCTCAGCAAAAATTATTTTGTATATGTTGAGTGGACATTGCACAATGTTCTAAAAATCTTTTTGAGACAGTCAGACTTAAGAAGTACAGATGTATGTAGGGCCACATCAAATGCAACATGCCCTCATTGATTTACATATGCAAGTGAAGTTTGATTGATTTCTGTTGATAAATATGTACTAAATTCGATTAAACTTCATTTTCATTTAGATATTTTGAGAACTTTCATCAGTGGATGTGTACATGTTTTACAAGTACAAGTATTTTTTTAAAAATTAAAGTGATGTGATAAAATTTTCAGAATCTGTAGTGATACAGTGAATAGCAAACTAAAATTACTCCTTGTTTGTAAGGATCTAAACCTAATAATTGGAGACATTAAGCGTATAGTTTATTGAATTGTATTGCTTCATATTAGTTTATTGTTATGTATATCTAGAGATTGTCTGGTTAATGTTTGTCCATGATTATAAATTGTTCTTTAAGATAATGGTCATTTGTGAACAGTAGATAAGATAATGGTCATTTGTGAACAGTAAATTGTTCTTTGAGATAATGGTCATTTGTGAACAGTAGATTGTTCTTTAAGATAATGGTCATTTGTGAACAGGATTGTTCTTTAAGATAATGGTCATTTGTGAACAGTAGATTGTCCTTTAAGATAATGGTCATTTGTGAACAGGATTGTTGCATGAATAACTTTTGTCCATGATTGTAGGTTGTAAATAACATGTTGGAATAGCTGTTTGAGTTCAGAACATTCTGGAAACAGATTTGTTTACAGTTTGTTTCAAATCTTCCATGTGGATGTTCACGTCCAGGTCAAGTGAAATGTTTATAAATAAGGACTTAGTTTTAAAAAAAATAATTCATTTCTACTCTTAGATCAGTCTCTTTAATCAATTTTAATCAGAGTTTACAGTTGTATTCAGATATAGTTCAAGATAAATCATTTATTTAAATTATTCAGTGGAATCAATGCCCATTGGCTTTGTATTAGCACATTATCTTGGAATTATTGTGAACTCATTCAAAAGCAAACTGGATTGTATTATTTTGGTACACCAGGACATTAAAAACAATTGGAATTCATTTTGTATTTTTGGACTTGTTATGATGCATGTTGGATTATTTGGAATTTAACTCGCTATTCCAAGTCTTTTGAATTTCAGTTTTATATTGTAGAAAAAATAACCTGTCAATTTTACTTAAATTGTTGATTTCTCTTCTTTCTATTAAGACCTTGAGTCATAACAAAAATTGTGGGCTCATCTGGGATCAGACTTTCTTCAAATGATTTCAGAGATATTAAAAGTTGTCCTGAAAAAATAATTTATGATTTTGAATCATTATTCAACAAAGATCTGAAGATACATATCTATTACCAGCTGAGTACCGGTTCATTAAATTAATCAAACAATCAATGATACAGTCCTTGGCGACCGTCAAAAATACACAAGTTGAACAATTCCTTTCTCTCACATATGCCTTTGAGAAACTAGATCCGAATTGTTTCACAAATATGAGATAAAAACGATTGTGAATGCGCGTGTAAGGTAGTTGAAAAAGATTGATCGTGAAACGATCCATTGTAAAAGTGAAAATGAAAATGCTGTCAACAGTGACTGTGGTGATTGTTATAGTGAGAGTAGTGACAACGTTACTGGTAAACAAATTGAAAGTATGAAATTGGTGACTAGGGGAATAATTTATTTTTTTACTATAGTAAAAAAAAATATCTTTTTCTGATAATAATTTTTATTCAGAATCAGATTTTATTATTTATTTTTTATTTTTGGTTGATAATCTGAAAACGATGATACAATCATTTGAGCAATATACCCATCAATTTGAAGAATTTAGTTGGTAATCAGAAAAATTACTGGTAATATACCTATCAACCTGATAAAATTGGTTAATAATCATAGCATATTTGAGTAATATACCCATCAATCGGAATAATTTGACTTATAATCTTAATAATTACTGGTAATATACCTATCAACCTACTAAAATTGGTTAATAAATCATAAAACATTTGAGTAATACACCCATCAATCTGAAGAATTTGACTAATAATCTTAATAATTACGGGTAATATATCAGTCAAATCTGATAAAACTGGTCAATATTCAAAAATATTAATAAATAAATAAGTCTGAATTCTGAAAAAATGAAAATAATTCTGAAATATAAATATCAACAAATCTGAAAATAATTCTGAAACCATGATAAATTCGTGTAATATACCCATCAAGTTGATGAAATTTTTTGATAATCTCATCTATTTTGGGCAATATACCCATCAATTTGATGAAATTGTTTGATAATCTGAAATAATATTAATAACGATAAAATCATTCTGAAATCTGAAATATAAAATCGTTGGTGAAATTGGTTAATACTCTGATTTAATTTGGGTAATATACCCGACAATTTGATGAAATTGTTTGATAACCTTAATAATCATGGATAATATACATCATTAACCCAATCGGCAGATTTCAAAGTATTAATATATTCGGGTTTTAAATATTTATCCCATTCACTATATCCAAACGCGGCAATATTAATTGATTTCGGTCCTTGATAGCGGCAATGCCTTCCGATGTAAATTTTTATGTTATCTTAGTTTTAGTTTTGGGGGGTTCAAGTTGTGTTTGAATTTCAGGTTGTGGTTGAGGAAGTGGTGACTAAACTGTTCGAAGACGGCCAAGAGTATGAACAGGCAATGTTTAAAGAGCTTTTTGTGCTGTCTCAGTTGCTGTAGCAATGTTTCTTGTTGGTTCCGCAACTAGTTTACATAACTGTTATGTATTCTCTGTAAATTCCATCTGAGATTCCTAATGAGCTTGTAGTTGTTGCTTGACAGAATCACGGACGGGAGATATTTCTTAATTGCCTCTAGTCGCCGTCGAGCAAGTTTAGCTGTGTGTGATTCCACCATTGATATAATACTGATTTAATTACACCACACTGGAGAAGCAGGGAAAGAAACGACCTCGAATGAGTGTCCGGGTATGTAAACGATCACGCAAACACAAACTTCAAAGATAAAGTAACAAAATGAGCTAACCCAATTGAGAGAGAGAGAGAGAGAGAGAGAGAGAGAGAGAGAGAGAGAGAGAGAGAGAGAGAGAGAGAGAGAGAGAGAGAGAGACTCGGTTTGGCGCTATTGACCTTGTGTTTTAATTTTCATATTAAGCTTTCTTTTCAAAAAAGGACACTTCTAGAAAGTGCTCTTTTCACCCTCATTGCTGCTATTATGCACCTTTGATTTTGTATGCATTTTTTTTCCCACACTTACGTTCAAGAATGTTTTCCACTCGTTGTATAATAAACTCTTCCTTCCCATTCTGCATTTATCTTGTTTGTGTAATGTCAATAATAGAAGAATAAATAACATATAACTGAAAGTCTGTGTGTTCATATAAACTCGTTAGATTTCTTATAACAACACATACCGGAACACCACGAGAAAATTTTTTAAGCAAATGTAACTGTTATCTTTGTTGATTGATATAACATTATTCATTAGTGTGGTGATTACTTTCAAACTCGGACCAGACTGATTTAGTACAAATTACTGAGTGATTAGACCCAGATTTCTGGCTGATTCGGCCCAATTTCCAAGATGATTCGGACCTTGTGAAAAATTATTCACTTTAGTCCAGAATATAAATGTTGCATTTAAATTTGTTTTTAAAGATGATCTTCTCATTGGGTCCCAAGTAAATCGAGCAGTTCAAATATGCATTTAATTTAATAAAATCCCGTTAGTACGCGTCATTTTGGTGTTGTTATATATAATTAAATAGTTTAATGTTGTTTTATTTTTTCATCGACAATTTAGTAATGGGATATTTTTAAACTTAGTGTTCAACTGTAACTAGTTTGTTTTCTTGGAAATGATAAAATTACGAACACTGACCAAAAAGAAGAAATAAACTAAATGATGGGCGTAGTATACATGGGCGTCCGCAGCATGGTTATGGGAGTCACGTGACCCCCAATCATAATACACACACACACATACATACATATATATATATATATATATATATATATATATATATATATATATATATATATATATATATATATATATATTCCGACAAGTTTAATCATGCAAATCATGCAAATGAAGCTGAAAATGTCACAAAATTCAGTTCAAAACGCTTAATAAATATTAGCTTTTGTTTTAGATTGCTTCTTATACTAAATCTCCCAGCCGTGACTGACTGCCCCCTACCTTGACTTGAAATAAATCCTGACCCAACCCACCCAGAATAATTTCGCCTCCCTTCCACCTTTGCAAAAAAAAAAAAAAAAATAATGAAATCCTGCGGGCACCCATGGTAGTATAAATGAGCGTTCAAAAACCATCCGAATTCTGCGCATTAGCTATGTTGTTGAACTCAGTAGCGACCGCATTTCCTGAGCAGGCATCAGTGATGTCTTTTATCGAGTTCAAGTAACATTCATTAATAGTTAGCAAATCTCCATGAAAAATCAGATTAAATTGTTCAGTTAAAGAGACGATACTATAGCCATTTGGCTTATTGACGGTCAGCACCGATTCTGTCGATTTGGGGTTATAGAGCTCCATGCCATAAAGGCATCTCGGGATGACTTTGGTTATTAGGATGAACCCTTTTATATATAACACTGCAAACGTCACATCATGCTCACACCCGCTCTATTTTTACAAATAAAATATATGTAATAATTTCAAGAACTGAGCGAAAAGGGACAGAGAACACTTCTTTTTCTTTAATCACAGAAGTGGAGATGATAAAATGGAAAAGTTGAAAAGGTGCACATTTTATGGATTTAATAAGTTATTAATTTGAAGAAAAACAACAATAAATAAAACCGTAACAACCATGTGGGGACATCTCATAATTAGTATTTATGATCCTTTGAACGACTTCTCCGACCACCATTGGACAACTATTGAAACCTGGGATGAGTCCCAGGGCGACTTCTCCATTGGGTTAGTTCTCAATGGGAGAATTCGCCCAATACGTACAAGTCTTCCTGGGTATCTCTGCCACATGAGAGTCTGGTTAAATCGTTAATTAATTTGTTATCGAAAGAAGGCATTTCGGTAAAACGTATTAGAAGCGAGACTGTAAAAGACATCACCTATATCGAATTTTGATAGGCATATTTGTGAACTTTTTTCGTAATTCAAACTAGACTAAACAAAAGGATTAAAATAGATGTATTCAACACCACGTCATACACAAACACCCAACGCAGAAGGCGTATCTCAATCAACCAACGAGCCTGTCCATTTCTAAGCGAAACATCACGTAATCTCGTCTTCACACTGACTGATTACGTCACCTTAGCCAACAAAATGTTCTGGCGTCACCGGCAAAGTCCAGGCCCTTCTTTGAGTGAGGTCTCACGAAATCACACGAGAGTCTAATTAAACGAGACTAATAGTGTGCTAAAAGTGTGCAACATATCAGATATGTATTAATCCATTTAAATGTTAGTATCGTTAACTGCTCATCATTTCATGTATGTCCGCTTGATTAGTGAAAAGTATAATCAACGTCAACTTCGAGAAATGCGCTAAGGTTGATACACACATCAGGTGACTGCTTAATACGGGTCTTGTTGCTGTTGTTCTAATGCAATCCAAATTCAACTATTCAGGGAATAACCTTAACAATATTGTGAGTGTTTCCTGACTTTTGTGAACTTAAGTTTTCTATATGGAAAACCATCTTCAGTTTGCAAAACTGCCTCAATTTGATTCCTCTTCCGTGTCTTCCTCCAACAAGTTTATGATCCCTTCCATGCTGTCCCTTAAAAGAATATTAAACTTCTGGCTATCTTGTTTGTTGTAGGCCACGTTGCCTTTTTGTTTTTTATTGTCTTCATTGTAGAAAGACGGATTATATTTTATCTCCGCCACTGTGCTTCGTCTTCCCTGACGAAAGCCGTCAGTGAATGGTGTCTCATTGTCAACCCCATTCGCAGTCATTGTACTTGCGTTTGGATAACTTCCGAGCCGTTGTCTCGATTTGCCTTCCTTTAGCTTATATTTTATGTGGACGTCACCATTAGGCGTGAATCTCTTCAATGTATCTCTAAAGATTGTTTTTTGTTTGTACGTTGGAGTTTTTGATTCATTTACAACCACAACATCATTTGCTCTGTTCTTTTGCAAGATCAATGTTGTATCGCTGTCCGATCGATTGAATATTTCCTTCCGTCTTTTTTCTGCCATCTTCTGGTCAAATTCTTCCAAGGTCATGGTCGGAACGCTGGTCCTCCGTAACATCTGATATCTTTGTCTTTCTTCATCTGTCAGACCAAGCGGGTAGACAACACTTTTCTTTGCATCTGGGTCTATAGTTTTGTGAAAGTCTTTCACTTCAATCTTCTGCAGAATGATTTTGTTCTGAGATGCACGTAATTTATTTTCCAGTTGGTCCACCTCGCGCTTTAAGAGTTTGTCACGGGTTTTATTTCTCATGCGAGCAGCATCGATGGCTTTAGACTCTCGAGGAAGAGGGGTGAACCACAGGTCCATTATCCCAAATCGTCCTATTTTAGACACAAAACATTTTATTATAACTCGAAAGTTTATTTCCATGTACAAGTAAATCATAAAAATTAAAATGGCGATTGAATTTTTTATGGGTATCGAAGTCTCAAAGATCCATTGGTGAAGCTAGGTAAGTCTGACTACAATGTTAAGTATGTATACTGTGACATTTTGAAACTATAATTGCAAACTCTACCTTGTCACTCATTGGATATTCGATCTGACTTCGAAACAAGTTGTATTTAGAAATGAAGATGGGAATTTTCCGATGACATAGTTTCTATTTGCATATATGATAATTACTTCTATAATGTTTGGTTATTTATAAATGATGCACTCGCATGAAATCACATGTAACTACTTTCAATAACGCAATATTCACACAAATCGACATTATTTGACGTTGTGGGGTAGAGTAATACTAGATTTAACGGAAAAAAGAAAACAAAGGGATCGGAATTGTATAGTTAAAGTTTCATGTAAGCTTGCTCCTATTTCGATGTTAATTTCTATGGTCACTGGATTTTCTTGAATTACTCTGTCCCTTTTTCATCGAAATCATATTCAAGCTTCTGCTGTATATTTAACTTCCTGTTTAGCAGACGACCACAAAAGTGAAGAGATAACTTTCTTTTCACTTTTTTCTTTGCTTCATCATCAGCTTCGAGAGCAAAGTGTCTATTTGTATGTTTTGCAGAAGTAATGTGTGGTAGGCATACATTTTCCGCACGGTGATACTCAAGATTAAACAAAAAGATTGACTACATCGATATTGCAAACAACTGCTACATGCTTTGCAGACGCGTGGTCTCATACAAAAATTAGAATAAGTATAATAAGCGTCAAGGAAAAAGCATTATTTTTGTATTAAAGTTTATATGGGGCAGGAAGGTATAACTTATGCCATAAAAGAACGAATACATGAACTAACAACTTACCTAAAGATGTCAACAGCTTCGAAAAGTCGTCTTTAGTAAGTAATTCGAATCTGTCACTGTGTGTATAAATATATACCGTTAAAATGTTCTTAATATCGTTTTGCTTGTAATATCGTCACAAAAAGTAAAACTCGAACCTTTTACCAGCAGATAATTTCTAATGTCTGAATGGTTAGAACGTTACCGTCACATACCAGCTATCACAGTAACGCACGCCATTGCAAAACATATCAATACGTGCATACTAATGAAAGTGTCTTATTTGAACGTCTCAGTAAAAAGTGATTATGAATATAAAACACCTGAGTTATAAGCGTGATTTTGAGCAAAACATATTGCCCTCAATGATAATCGAACAGTGACCCTGTTTACAAAAGTATAATCCAAATTTTCACTCTCCACCCCCTGGACTACTGCGATGAACGTGAAGTTGTATGCATTAGGCATCGATAATGATATCCAAGTTTTTCTTTCACTTGACACTAATAAATCTCCCTGACAGTGAGTTTTAAATATCCCTGCTTAGGTTATTTTTCTGCATTGCTAAATTCCTTAATTACCCTTTTTGAAAACTGGGCTTGAAAATGCACCTAGATTCACTCATGGCTCTCGTACAATGTAAATAATTTTGTTTGACTTTTACTTGAGTTCCGTCCATGTTTTATTAAAGGTGCGATGTTTGTCTGACGGAAAATAGCAAAATTCAATTATCTAAATAGATGTGCACTTATTATCAGACAGACGCATTTTTAAAATGATTAAGTTTTAAGCGTACACAATTTATGAACTTGGAACATCAATTTATGAACTTGGAACATCAGAGCAATTGTATAGTTAAAGCGAATTTTTTCTTTCTTTCACACACACACACACACACACACACACACACACACACACACACACACACGCGCGCGCTGCTGACCTTATATTTCTTGAACGAAAAAAAACACGGCATACGATAGTTATGTTAACATTACTAGTTTTTTTATATCAAGGGATATGTGTTACGTTAAAAATTTCGATTATCGTACCTGCAATGAGACGTTGAAAAAAAATGGTAACACAATACGTTGTCTATTGATAGTTTGTAAAACTTCGTAAATTAAGATACGGATCTTATAACGTGCAATACTGTCTCGATTTCAAACTTCACCTGACTACTGATGACACTTCTTTGGCAAAACAGAGTCCCGTGTTGATATAAACTGGATTATCAAACTGATAGTTTTGTAAATATAAAATCAATTAACAACCTCGCCTATTAATGGGAAGCAAATCATTGACTCTTCGTAGTCTCCTTTTTGCGTTACACTCTATTCCTTTTGTCAAACATCAAAAAGGCGTTTCTAAAACAAGCAATATATTAAAACATGCAATGTATTATTTTGAATTTTGTCTTCTCTCTATATTTAAAACCTTATTTGCACTCAATAATAGGCAGTCCTGGTCGGTTTTGGATTTTGTTGCATATTAAAATGAGAAGTACGTGGACAATTAATGTTGGAATACAACTGATCATGAATAAACAGCAGACCTAGTACAAACCTTCTATCAGCATTAATTCTGAAATGTCAACACTAACTAAAATAGTGAGACAATCTGGTTTTAGCTCGGGAAAACCACAATCGTTTAATACCGGAAATCCCTGTAGAAGAACTGACAGTTTACATAAGGTAACCAGACATGTCGTTGCCGTTTCGTACCAGAAGTTACCAGTTCGCCTAGACCTTACCTTGACCCCACGGATTGGTCGAAATAAAATATTAGTGTCTGGAACTATTTACTGATGTCGCTTAATCCCACGCTTCCTCTGATAGCCTGGTAGGTATGCTAACTCCACTCTGCTACCAGCAGTAGAAAGAACTCCTAAGATGAAAAAAGTTAAACTTGTTTTTCAACATCAATCCTTCCCTCCTAGTTCGTTGAGTTTGTCATCCATTATCGTCTTTCTATATCGCATCAATCCAGTGGGCCTCACCATCAGAGTCGTACCAGGCACGACGAATTAATTGTATTGTCATACATAATAACAGGAAATACGCTGTTAACTGTACTGACTGTAAAGTCTGCCAATATTGAATAGAAAGCAATGTAAACATAATTTAATTCAAAGTCGATATTCCTCCAGCTGTATCCCATTACCATGAACTTATGCAGGACTAACATCCGTTTTGGGGGTGGGGGTGGGGTGGGGAGTAGTTAAAGGCGTTAAATTTATAGGAATGTATGCTAATGTACATACGGCAGTACCTACTGGAATCATCTGGTGCGTAGACTGCATCGTCTCATTCTTCAGCTCAAGGCATCAATGTCAACGTCAGCCTTGTATGACACGTAGCTAAAATTATAAAGAAATAGCAACCAAGGTTTAAAAAGAAGCAAATATAAATGTAATTAATGTTATTATGGGATAGGTGAAAAAATATGTATGCCTTTTGCAAACTAGGACTGGATCAAACGAAAATTTAGATGTGTCAGAACCAAGTCAGATAAGCCAGTCTCCAAATCTGTACTTATACAGATGAGCGGTTTGAGAAATGATATCACTTCTTCATAAAATCATACATTTGACGCAGACATCTGCAACTAATCGATATACATGTATAGACAATTAGCGGTATTTCTCGTCGCTCATGGAATAAAGTCAATTGAATTGTCCTTTAATCGAAGTGTTCTCAGTATTTCCGGATCATATCCTATGCTTGATAACTTTTAAATCCGTATGGAATAACACAACCCTACCTTGAGTCACCATTTCAAATTTAATAGCTACATACGGCAGTTCCATCAGGTCCAGCAACGAATCAGATGGGACTTTCACTCACTGACTCCTTTGAAAGTTTCTGTTACTTAAAACATAAGATTTGACTTAAATGCTTTTGTCATGTAACCGTCACGTGCACTTAGAAAACCAGAATCTATGTATGACATTTAATAATATTTAATTTTTCTTGTTGCAGTGGAATTCTCGTTCAGTTTATTTAATACGTGATTAGACAAAAATTCGGATACTGATTTGTCGAGTCGAAGGTAACCCAAGAGCAGCAACAACAAACCGGTGTCTAAACGGTATATTGATGTGTTGCCGACTCGTCTGTCTGCATCAGTTACATCATTTTATAAGAGATGAGATCAAACCATAAACCGCCCATCACTATCAATATATGTTTGGTGGCTGTTTGTCGGACAACAGATGATGTATTTTTTTAAATTTCTTCCAAATCGTAAAAAGCATGAACTCTCAAACAGAAACACAGACTGCATAAACATTCACGTTGGGCCCTGAAAACGATTCCTTAAGAGGAATGGTGACAAATAGGATGAGGGACTCGTTATTGTTCAATATACTTAAATGATGTTTAAAAATTTATTTTCAATGAGGAAATTTCTAATCCTCTACCAATCGATGATCTTAAAATTCATTTTTCAGAATGAGGTGACTACTTGTTTTTGTTATCTTAGAATGCAATAGGTCTCCAGTCTTGTTCAAAACTTTAAAAAAGTATCGTATTAAATGGAAGCTAAGTATGAACCTCAATAAAACGAAATTATATTCAGTAAAATAAAAGCAGAGTTATTGTTTCTTCAGGAACAATAAACAAGTAAAATTTGTTAATACATACAAATACTTAGGCATAAACCTGACACCTATATGCAATTCAAAAGGACTCCCTTATGCAATTTAAAAGGGGCTCTCATATGTAACCTAAAGGACTCGTGTGTAATCTAAAATTACTCTTATATGTAATGTAAAGGGACGCTTACATGTTATTTTAAAGGACTCCTATATGTAAGTCAGAATGACTCCTATATGTAACTTAAAAGGTGTCGCAAATAGCCTATGTTTGTAAACAAATAAAGGTTTGGTTATTAAATAAACATCATACTTTGAAGACTTGCCCGAGAAAAGCAAGCAAAATGCAACACATTTTAATTATTAAAAATTAATTATTTCCATTCTGATACTTGTCAGTGAAGTATGCTTATCTGACTTTATATAAATTGCCGTTTAAGTGTTGCTAAAGATTGTTTGAGCTTCCTTCAGATGGATTTCTATTTTTTTTAATTGTGAGAAATCGACTTAAAAAACTAAATCTAGATTATGGTTCCAGGCTCTGTAGAGTTTAAGGAAATTTGCGTTTCTTTGCTGGTTTTTAATTTGATATTTTCAGAGGTGAACTAAAATATATTTGCGCAAAACAATATTCTTCTTCTTCTTCTTCTTCTTCTTCTTCTTCTTCTTCTTCTTCTTATTATTATTATTATTATTATTATTATTATTATTATTATTATTATTATTATTATTAAATTCATCAAGAATTTTATGAAACTGAGTAAAACAGGATGACAAACTCACTATTTTATGCTGAATATGCATATCGTCTATATTCTTGTACTAGCAGAGTCCAAATACAAACTCTACAGATCCAGATAAACCGCCGCACAATACGCTGGCAGATCTTTTCTGTCCAGTTTGTTTGGAGCTATTAGCAAAATAAGCCACACAGACCCCGATCTGAAGACGCATTATGCGACGGCAAATTGGGGTCTATGATATTCGTAGTTGGACCCGGCTTGAATGTCCGTGATTTGGATTTATAACATTAAACAAATCCAGTCATATCGCTACGCTGTCTGCTATGTAACAGTTTATAGTGATGTCCAGCACTGGACCATCATCCCACCCAATCATATTACCCTAACACCAAGCCGACCAGTCCTAACACTGATCTCTTTAAGCTGAGTGCCTAGCGAAGAAGCTGTTAGTACCATTTGTATAAGTCTTTGGTATGATTTGGCCGGGTTTCGAACCATAAGGCCACTGGAGAGGCCCACTAACTTATAACTGATTTCATCGGGTAAGATATTTGAAATTGCTAAATATATTGATTTTATTATACCTAATGCAAAAGATACTTAAAAACAAAATTTCGACCTGTTTCCATTTTTTATACTGAAGATGAAAGTATTAAAATCAAAAACTTTCTGGATCACAACATTTTTTTTTCTTGTTCTACGTTAGTAGAATATGACTGTCAGTTTCTATTTAAAAAAATGCCCAAAATACCATGAACTAAATGGGAAAAAATTATTCATCTTTAGCATTCAACACTGAAGGGCTCCATCAAGGACTACTATTTTGATTAACCCTCGCTTATCAATCCATACTGAAAACGCATTTGAAGTTAGACAAAAATGATGTTACTAAAACTTGTTAAAACACTTATTAACCATAATTTATAATTTATCTTTTTTGTTTAAAAAAATATTATAACTTAGTTATATACTTATTATCCTGAATTGTTGCATGAGCATTTCAAATTTAAAATAAATGCTTTTTTAAAAGCTTGAATTTGTGAAATTTATGACTTTCTTAAATTTGATCTAATACACATTTCATATCTTCACGTACATGCATCTTTGGATGACATACGTAACATGGCGTTTCCAGTAAAGAATTACAATATTGTATGTATGTATGTATGTATGTATGTATGTATGTATGTATGTATGTATGTATGTATGTATGTATGTATGTATGTATGTATGTATGTATGTATGTATGTATGTATGTATGTGTGTGTGTGTGTGTGTGTGTGTGTGTGTGTGTGTGTATGTATGTATGTATGTATGTATGTATGTATGTATGTATGTATGTATGTATGTATGTATGTATGTATGTATGTATGTATGTATGTATGTATGTATGTATGTATACATACATACATACATACATACATACATACATACATACATACATACATACATACATACATACATACATACATACATACATACATACATACACACACACACACACACACATACATACATACATACATACATACATACATACATACATACATATATATATACATATATATATATATATATATATATATATATATATAGATATATAAATATATATATAGATATAGATATATATATATATATATATATATATATATATATATATATATATATATAACATGCTTATCTCCCTTACACCATTCAGTCATTAGTACAAAGTGCTGTACTTTTACGTGAATCCGTGTTCTTCAAAACCTACAATATTTATCATATCTATACTGCATTATGTCCAATTATCATTAATTGGACATGTTCATCAAAATGAGTATATTGAGAAAACTTGACTAATAATCTTTCTCGGTTTAATTCATAGACCCGTAATAGAAGATGCAATGAATTAATAGACCATAATAGCTGATGAAATGAATTCATAGACTTGAAATAGCTGATGAAATTAATTAATAGACCGTAATAGCTGATGAAATGAATTCATAGACCCGTAATGACTGATGAAATTATTTCATAAACCGTTATTAGCTGATGAAAAAATTCTTTGGTAGACATCAACATGTTATTATAAGGATGATATCAACCAGTTAATAAATGTAGGTTAGCTTGTATGTTTTCAATTCTTTCCAGCTTATAGTTTTTTTTGGGGGGGGGTGCATATCTTTCTTCTCTCGGTTCTTTTAAATCTTGATCCTGTTATTTTACCGCTCCTGTGGCCTATTGGTTAGAGCGGCCGCTTTGGATGTGAGATGGGTGGCACGGGTTCGAACCCAGGCCGAGTCATACCAAAAACATAAAAATGGCTAGGCGCTCAGTTTAAGAGGATAATGTTAGGACTAGTCGGCCTGGTATCATGATAATTTGACTGGGTGGAACAAGTGCTACATGTCTGCAGCACGATGCCTCAGTGCTAGATATCACTATAAACTGCCACACTGCAGACATCGTAGCGATATGACTAAAAAATTTTGAAGGCTACGTTAAAAATCCAAATGTGTGTGTGTGTGTGTGTGTGTGAGAGAGAGAGAGAGAGAGAGAGAGAGAGAGAGAGAGAGAGAGAGAGAGAGAGAGAGAGAGAGAGAGAGAGAGAGGTTTTATATTTTCAATTTGAATATCATTTTGAATGATTATATTGTTGAATAGACAGCTTCTGTGTATCTGCATATACATTTCTAAAAGAGTTTATATCTAAGCAAGATTCTTTTCAATATAGATTGATGTTCTCCCCTTTCAATTCATGTTCTGTATTCATGAATTAAACTCAGACTTTCACATCTGGTTTTCAAATTTCTCGTTGCTGTCTGTTTTTTCATTTCAGCTTCCTAAGGTAATTGTATTTGTTTGTCTATGCACATTATTTTATTCAATCGGATTTTAATGTTTCGTGTTTCCTGGATAAGTAACACCTTTTCATAGCCTTCAATCTAGTGTAGCCGGAAACTCCTTTCGATTCTTTCCAGCTATAGCGGTGGGAGCTAGCATTCCCTTAATGTCGCCTTTGTTTTAAAATTGAGATTTAAATTGTATTAGCATCTAGTTTTATATAATATGGTGTTGGATTTTATTTTCGAAGAGTTAGTTTTGTACAACTGTATTTCCTTCAATCCAAATCCTTTTAATGTCCCTCTTGTCCAACGTATAACTTCGTGTTAAAAGTCCAGAATTTATAATTTGTGACTTCTGTACTGTGATTTGAATAATCATTTGCATGATTTACAGTATATTCAAACTTGTGCATCTACTCCATCAAAGTATTTATGATTTTTCAATGGGTAGTAAAAACCATCAACACCACGCTTAGACATTCTTCGGTAGTTTAATTATTGTCAAGTCAAAAGGTGAATAGAAAAGAAAAGATGAATTGATATAGTTGCTGAAGCTGCAACATTTCCCAGGGCATTGCCAGATGGTTTAATCCAGATGGATCCAACTATAAGTCACTTCTATAATTATAGTATAGTTGCTCTAATTAATAAATTTATGGCGCACGAACTCACGAACTATGCATTTTTGGTCCGTGTGGCCAACGTTGTTGTAGATATTGGACCACCTTGGTTTAATTTATAATGTAATATCAATGACAAGCAAATATATTCCGATTGATAACTTAATTTAAAAAAAAAACAAGCTTAAAGATGATTACATGACTTTCTAGTGGGATTAATACTTTACTGGATTTGTATCGTTTTATTGTGAATTTTACTTCTGTCGGCATTGAATGCAAATTTGGATATATTAAAACATATTTTCACGAAAGGGAATAAGGAAAAATATGAAGATATTAAAAATTATTCCTAATGTGTTGTGCACATGTTTTTGATGCTTGAGTAAGTTTGAAGAGGAACAATGCAGTTATGAGGTAGGTTGCTGGTTGCAGACATTCCCATATAATATATAGGCGATTATTATTAAGTTGATAGACTACAGACTCTTCAGGAAATAGAAAGATCTGAGATTATATGTTTTGGTTATAACAGAATATGATCGAACAGGGCATTATGAATAATAAATTGAGAAAGCTAAGTTATCGGAGGGAAATACATAATATCCTGGTTTAAGCGATCAATTAAAAATACGAAAAGATTACTTTGGAATAAAATGCTTAATTGATAAATGACAAATAAAAAAATGAAACTGATATATATATATATATATATATATATATATATATATATATATATATATATATATATATATATATATATATATATATATATAGAGAGAGAGAGAGAGAGAGAGAGAGAGAGAGAGAGAGAGATCACTAGAGAAATAATTGACATAAGTCAATACAAATTTTTATTAACCTTACACTTCATTCCCACAAAATGAACTTGAACGGTGTTTTCATACTGTGCAAAAAGTCAAGAAAATGATGCAGAAACATTTTCCAGATTTTCAACTTCGACTACATTTTGCAAAATCATAAAGCATTTCCTTGATTTAAGAACAAAAGCTCGCTAACATAAGTGACAAAACCATTCATACTAATAATCTTTGCTTCTGCTTTCCTTAAGAAGTTCACGTGACAACCCACCACATGGTAACAGTCTTAAATAAGATAATATTCAACAAAGTATTTATATTCAAATCAAAAGGAGACAAAATGTTGATGCTCACAAATGTATATTAATTTTTGGAGGTTCTTGTGTTGAGGCAAATAATCAAACCAATAAGTGAAAATCAGTAAAGTTATGCTTGTATACATAAACTATATAGACGCCACAAGATCATATTCTGTAAGTGAATAACCGTGGAAACATTAAACATGTTCTGAATTTGACAGAAACTAAGAACAATAATATTTTGACTACATGCTCATTGTCTGACGAACAGGATGTACTAATGAAATGGTTATTGAGAATGAAAAGTTGTATTAAAATTCACGCATCAATAATATTGATATCTCTAACGCTGTTAATCCACAGCATTTTGATTTGGTTAATTTGATTTTCTTTGTTGTTAAAGTAACTAATACTAGGTCACCGTCTGTAAGTATTCTCCTGGCAAATATAATCAAACAAAGTAACTGTATCTGTTTTAAAACTAATTATAAGTGACTAGTAACATATTTCTTATTTATTTCAGGGTGAAATACACTATTTTGGTATTTTTAGTTGTGTACACTGTAATAATCAATAAACTTCTTGCGTAACTCTATCAAATCGCATTAATCAGGAATTAATTTCGCCGGAGCTAACGGGTAGCCCTTTAAGAAGTCACACTAATGCAAAGAAGTCTACAAATCCACGTCTCAATACAACCAGTGTCACGTTCAGCAAGCCGATAGAGACAACGCACGCATATTATTATTATCTAGTTATATGACGAATGACCCTGACATCAACATTTCGTGCTGAGCTTCCCTCGGTCATAGCTGCCAACCCTCACGATTTTGGCGTGAATTTTACAACTTTTTCAGATATTCACGGATTCACGACGCATGCTAAAAAAAATATCACAAATTCCCCAATTTTCAATTATTCTAAATTATTCTTAATAAAATAACATATTTCCCGTTAAGTGCTAGTCGTGATATCGGCAGCTGCCAAAACGGTCCGGAATTGCTGGTCGCGTTATCAGTAGAACTATAGCAGAGTGATACAGTTGGTCCGGTAGCAAGCATTTTAGCGTATTTTAATCTATATATATAAGATTAGTTTTACAAATACTTTTGAGAAAAACTGGGGCCTAAACCGGAATTTCGCTCCGCACATGTGTTGCCAACACTGATTTGATTTACCATTCGACATTGATGCTGAAAGTGTTTTCACCACCAAGGAAAAAGAAATATATTGCACAAAAAGAGAAGTTTAGTTTGGAATATACCAAATATTGACCATGCATTCAGCCATCAAACACCGAAATGCTTCATGCTTTTTGCACACAGTGTGCTACAAATTTTAGCATTGATCATGGTGGCAGAGATGATGTGAGGAACTACATTGGTAGCAAAAAAAAGCATATAGAGGTTGGGAAAATTAAGAAATTCAGCAGATTTCTGCTCTGGAATATGTTAAGCCATCGACGGAAGGCCTGCAAGCTACCAATGAGTTTTCCTATCGAACACGATCTGTCTTTATCAGCAGGATCCCAAGCTAAACATTTGTTCCGACAAATATCCCCGGACTCGAAGATAACTTCACGAATTCATGTCAAAATTCACTAATTTTTATTCCTATTTTCACTAATTGCGAGCCTAGAAGTTTGGCAGCTATGCTCGGTTCCGAGATTTGGATGTCACCATAATTGTGTTTCTGACCATCTTTTTGTAGGAAGTATTCTTGATTCCCTTTGGCTTATCTATGCCATTTCATGCTAAGTTCACGTCATATTCCACTTTTAATGATTTAGAACATGTCATAGTTTGTTAAACATTCCCATTCGACACTTATATTTTGGACTAGGCATCATGCGCAAATCGAGGAGCGCTTAAATAGTGAAAATGGTCTAGTTTGTAATTTTAACACTGACTTTCCTAATTTCCTCCAAAATCTCACATATCTTCAATATGGCATCCTTTTTTACTAGTCATGAAGATTTCCAATTGTTTTTCCACTAAAATGTTCTATGACATCTATACCCTTTTATTAATCATCATTTGATATGTTTGAATGATTAAGTGATGAGTTTTAATTTGGTGGTATATCTGTTTCATTAAACTTTTCAATTATTCCATGCAATCGTTTGGGTAAATTTCTTTCTCGGATATTTAGGTGTCATGTCAATAAAATTGTTTACAATCTCCCTCACTTAAATTTGTTGAAAACTGTTTTTTATTGGTTGTCTCAAAATCTAAAGCTATATAATGTTAGTTCGTTTCATTCTTTCATGAACCTATCAATTATGAAATTCTGCTTAATGAATATCATCTTTCGTCATTGTTCGTCATGATTTTAGCTTGTCATCTTGATACTTTTTTAAAAAATAAATACTTCTCCTAAATGAAAAGTTTGAAACTCAGCTTTAGCTTTGTACCAGACCTATATACTTGCCTATTAAACAATCATGTTTGAGATCTTA
Organism: Potamilus streckersoni; assembly: GCA_016746295.1. Classification (NCBI taxonomy): domain Eukaryota; kingdom Metazoa; phylum Mollusca; class Bivalvia; order Unionida; family Unionidae; genus Potamilus; species Potamilus streckersoni. The sequence goes on from JAEAOA010001541.1 coordinate 721,326, forward strand.
CAAAAGCAGAAATTTCATCGTCATGTGACCTTGTAAAGCGCACGTCGGCGTTTCTTTGGCACGATTTCTCTTTTACAAAAGTAACAAGAAAAGTTTTTCAGTTAATAAAATCTTTCCCTTTCTGCCTCTGTCTGTCTTTATTTCTGTCGCTCTCGTTTTTTTTCTGGAAAGTGTTTAACCTCTTTTATTGTCCAGGGTTGTGCCTCGCACTATAATTTGTTTAATTCAGGTTCGCAAAGGAAATTATATGTGTCCCGTTTGGTATAGCATGATGTCATAGTCAGAAGTGCATGTTGGCCAATAGCACAATTAATGTTCTGACGTCGGCACGAATAACTTGAAAGTTTCACTGTAACATATCATTTTGTGTTCTTATAATATTTTTGTGTATTGAAAACATTTGGACATTGTTTTAGAGGTTTATTTCTTAAGAATAAACATTCTAGTTTAATAATACCTTCCATCTTTACCGTCATTAAATCAACCATCTTTGCCGTCATTAGGTCCACCATCTTTGCTATCATTAGGTCCATCAGCTTTGCTGTCATTAGGTCCAACATCTTTGCTGTCATTAGGTCCAACATATTTGCCGTCATTAGGTCCATCATCTTTGCTGTCATTAGGTCCACCATCTTTTCTGTCATTAGGTCCACTATCTTTGCGGTCATTAGATCTACCATTTTCAGATATAATTAAAATGCCAACTGGTATTTTCACTTTTTTCAGATAATTTCATCTTTGCTGTCATTAGGTCCACCATCTTTGCTGTCATTAAGTCCAACATATTTAAATATAATTAACATAACGTGTATTTGCTCTTTATTTCTGACACTCTGACATGATTTGTGTTGTTTGTATCCATACCTCTGTCTCTCACTGCCAATATTAATCTACGTTTAGACATCTATTACATTCATTTTCAGCTTTAAATATCCTCATTTTTTACAGGCCTTAGTTTAATCCAGTGACTATTTAAATCGTATTTTGAGTCTATCTACATCATTACTTGGTGTATTTAGTTCAGATCAAGCAAAAAAAAAAATACTGTATTTCTTTGTACGCTTAAATACCTTAATTTCTGCCTTTGGAATCCAGAATGACCGTGTACAGATAAGAATTAATCACTAGGTATAATTTGGTGTCTCTTAAACGGATGCGCACTCTGTAACATCATT